>OY804593.1:30528132-31728132 GCA_963680895.1 Fragum sueziense
GTTTCTTGAGAAGTAGATTTTTTGAAAAATGTTTCCCAAACGGTGTAAAACTGAATTTTCCATATTTCAAAAAATACTTTTTGTCATGAAATGCACAAAAAGTGGTTTTTGAGTCACGGGTTTTTGTACTGTATTTAGGTAACAGCAATACAACACAAAACTACCATTCTGAAGTAAGTACGTTGAAAATTTGATTTTTCACTTTTTGGAAAAATCTGTCCCAGACGGTGTAAAGTCAAGTGTCCATATTTCAATTTCTCTTTTAGCAATTGCAGGTACCGAAAAGTGGGTTTTTGGGTCAAGGGTCCTGATAGTGCACCCATGTAACAGCAATAGAACACAAAAATACCGTTTTAAAGGGAGTTCTTTGATAAGTAGATTTTTTTGAAAAATGTTTCCTAAACGGAGTAAAACCGAATTTTCCATATTTCAAAAATATCTTTTTGCCATGAAATGTACCAAAAAGAGGTTTTTTAGTCACGGGTTCTTGTACCGTATGGATGTACCAGCAATAAATCACAAAATTACCATCCTGAAGCAAGTACGTTTAAAAATTTGATTTTTTTGGAAAAATCTGTCCCAGACGGTGTAAAGTCAAGTGTCCATATTTCAATTTCTCATTTAACCATGGCAGGTACCGAAAAGTGGTTTTTTGGTCAAGGATCCTGATAATGCACATATTTAACAGCAATAGAACACAAAATACCGTTTAAAAGGTAGTTCCTTGAGAAGTAGATTTTTTTGAAAAATGATTCCCAAACGGTGTAAAACTGAATTTTCCATATTTCAAAATTTTTTTTTTTGCCATAAAATGAACCAAAAATTATTTTTTTTAGACACGGGACCTTGTACTGTATGAATGAGATTTTTTTTGGAAAATGTTTCCCAAACGGTGTAAAACTGAATTTTCCATATTTCAAAAAATTCTTTTTGCCAGGAAATGTACAAAAAAGTGGTTTTTGAGTCACGGTTCCTTGTACTGTATGCATGTAACTGCAATACAACACAAAACTACCATTCTGAAGCAAGTACGTTGAAAATTAGATTTTTTTTGAAAAATCTGTCCCAGATGGTGTAAAGTCAAGTGTCCATATTTCAATTTCTCTTTTAGCCATGACAGGTACCGAAAAGTGGTTTTTTGGTCCAGGATCCTGATAATTCACAGGTTTAACAGCAATAGACAACAAAAATACGGTTTTTAAGGTAGTTTCTTGAAAAGTAGAATTTTTGGAAAAATGTTTCCCAAACGGTGTAAAACTGAATTTTCCATATTTCACAAATTTCTTTTTGCCATGAAATGTACCAAAAAGTGTTTTTTAGTCACGGGTCCTTGTACTGTATGGATGTAACAGCAATAAAACACAAAAATACCATTCTGAAGCAAGTACGTTGAAAATTAGATTTTTTTGAAAAAATCTGTCCCAGACGGTGTAAAGTCAAGCGTCCATATTTCAATTTCTCTTTTAGCCATGGCATGTACCGAAAAGTGTTTTTTTGGTCAAGGACCCTGATAATGCACCTATGTAACAGCAGTAGAACACAAAAATACCGTTTTAAAGGTAGTTTCTTGAGAAGTAGATTTTTTGAAAAATGTTTCCCAAACGGTGTAAAACTGAATTTTCCATATTTCAAAAATTACTTTTTGTCATGAAATGCACAAAAAGTGGTTTTTGAGTCACGGGTTTTTGTACTGTATTTAGGTAACAGCAATAAATCACAAAACTACCATTCTGAAGTAAGTACGTTGAAAATTTGATTTTTCACTTTTTGGAAAAATCTGTCCCAGACGGTGTAAAGTCAAGTGTCCATATTTCAATTTCTCTTTTAGCAATGGCAGGTACCGAAAAGTGGGTTTTTGGGTCAAGGATCCTGATAGTGCACCCATGTAACAGCAATAGAACACAAAGATACCGTTTTAAAGGGAGTTCCTTGATAAGTAGATTTTTTTGAAAAATGTTTCCTAAACGGAGTAAAACCGAATTTTCCATATTTGAAAAATATCTTTTTGCCATGAAATGTACCAAAAAGAGGTTTTTTAGTCACGGGTTCTTGTACCGTATGGATGTACCAGCAATACAACACAACACTACCATTCTGAAGCAAGAACGTTGAAAAATTGATTTTATTTTAAAAAATCTGTCCCAGACGGTGTAAAGTCAAGCGTCCATATTTCAATTTCTCTTTTAGCCATGGCATGTACCGAAACGTGTTTTTTTGTCAAGGATCCTGATAATGCACCTATGTAACAACAATAGAACAAAAAATATCGTTTTAAAGGTAGTTCCTTGAAAAGTGGATGTTTTGCAAAATGTTCTCCAAACGGTGTAAAACTGAATTTTCCATATTTCAAAAATTTCTTTTTGCCATGACATGTACCAAAAAGTGTTTTTTAGTCATGGGTCCTTGTACTGTATGGATGTAACAGCAATACAAAACAAAACTACCATTCTGAAGCAAGTACATTGAAATTAGATTTTTTAAAAAAAAATTGTCCCAGACGGTGTAATGTCAAGTGTCCATATTTCAATTTCTCCTTTAGCAATGGCAGGTACCGAAAAGTGGATTTCTGGCTAAGGGTTCTGATAATGCACCTATTTAACAGCAATAAAACACAAAAATACCGTTTTAAAGGTAGTTCCTTGATAAGTAGAATTTTTTGAAAAATGTTTCCCAAATGGTGTAAAACTGAATTTTCCAAATTTCAAAAAAATCTTTTTGCCATGAAATGTACCAAAAGTGGTTTTTTAGTCACGGGTCCTTGTACTGTATGGAGGTAACAGCAATACAACACAAAACTACCATTCTGAAGCAAGTCCTTTGAAAATTATATATTTTTGGAAAAATCTGTCCCAGACGGTGTAAGGTGAAGTGTCCATATTTCAATTTCTCTTTTAGCCATGGCAGGTACCGAAAAGTGTTTTTTTTTGTCAAGGATCCTGATAATGCACCCATGTAACAGCAATAGAACACAAAAATACCGTCTTAAATGTAGTTCCTTGAGAAGTAGATTTTTTTGAAAAATGTTTCCCAAACGGTGTAAAACTGAATTTTCCAAATTTCAAAAATTTCGTTTTGCCATGAAATGTACCAAACATTATTTTTTAGTCACGGGTCCTTGTACTGTATGGATGTAACAGCAATACAACACAAAACGACCATTCTGAAGCATGTACGATAAAAATTAGATTTTTTTAGAAAAAATTGTCCTAGACGGTGTAAAGTCAAGTGTCCATATTTCAATTTCTCTTTTAGCCATGGCAGGTACCGAAAAATGATTTTTTGGTCAAGGATCCTGATAATGCACATATGTAACAGCAATAGAACACAAAAATACCGTTTTAAAGGTAGTTCCTTGAGAAGTGCATTTTTTTAATGTTTCCAAAACGGTGTAAAACTGAATTTTCCATATTTCAAGAATTTCTTTTTGCCATGAAATGTACCAAAAAATATTTTTTAGTCACAGGTCCTTGTACTGTATGGATGTAACAGCAATACAACACAAAAATAACATTCTGAAGCAAGTACGTTGAACATTAGATTTTTTTTTTGAAAAATCTGCCCCAGACGGTGTAAAGTCAAGTGTCCATATTTCAATCTCTCTTTTAGCCATGGCAGGTACCGAAAAGTCGTATTTTGGTCAAGGATCCTGATAATGCACCTATGTAACAGCAATAGAACACAAAAATACCGTTTTAAAGGTAGTTCCTTGAGAAGTATAATTTTTTGAAAAATGCTTCCCAAACGGAGTAAAACTGAATTTTCCATATTTCAAAAAAATTCTTTTTTCCATGAAATGTACCAAAAAGTGTTTTTTAGTCACGGGTTCTTGTACTGTATGGATGTAACTGCAATACAACACAAAAATACTATTCTGAAGCAAGTACGTTAAAAATTAGATTTTTGAAAAAATCTGTCCCAGACGGTGTAAAGTCAAGTGTCCATATTTCAATTTCTCATTTAACCATGGCAGGTACCGAAAAGTGGTTTTTTGGTCAAGGATCCTGATAATGCACCTCTTTAACAGCAATAGAACACAAAATACCGTTTAAAAGGTAGTTCTTTGAGAAGTAGATTTTTTTGAAAAATGTTTCCCAAACGGTGTAAAACTGAATTTTCCATATTTCAAAAAAATTTTTTTGCCATGAAATGAACCAAAAATTATTTTTTTAGACATGGGACCTTGTACTGTATGAATTAGATTTTTTTGGAAAATGTTTCCAAAACGGTGTAAAACTGAATTTTCCATATTTCAAAAATTTTTTTTGCCAGGAAATGTACCAAAAAGTGGTTTTTGAGTCACGGTTCCTTGTACTGTATGCATGTAACTGCAATACAACACAAAACTACCATTCTGAAGCAAGTACGTTGAAAATTAGATTTTTTTTGAAAAATCTGTCCCAGACCGTGTAAAGTCAAGTGTCCATATTTCAATTTTTCTTTTAGCCATACCAGGTACCGAAAATTGTTTTTTTTGGTCCAGGATGCTGATAATGCACCTATGTAACAGCAATAGACAACAAAAATACGGGTTTTTAAGGTACTTTCTTGAAAAGTAGAATTTTTGGAAAAATGTTTCCCAAACGGTGTAAAACTGAATTTTCCATATTTCACAAATTTCTTTTTGCCAAGAAATGTACCAAAAAGTGTTTTTTAGTCACGGGTCCTTGTACTGTATGGATGTAACAGCAATACAACACAAAACTACCATTCTGAAGCAAGTACGTTGAAAATTAGATTTTTTTTCAAAATCTGTCCCAGACGGTGTAAAGTCAAGTGTCAATATTTCAATTTCTCTTTTAGCCATGGCAGGTACCGAAAAGTGTTTTTTTTTTTTGGTCAAGGATCCTGATAATGCACCTATTTAACAGCAATAGAACACAAAATACCGTTTAAAAGGTAGTTCCTTGAGAAGTAGATTTTTTTGAAAAATGTTTCGCAAACGGTGTAAAAACTGAATGTTCCATATTTCAAAAATTTCTTTTTGCCATGAAATGTACCAAAAAGTGTTTTTAGTCATCGGTCCTTGTACTGTATGAATTAGATTTTTTTGGAAAAATCTGTCCCAGGCGGTGTAAAGTCAAGTGTCCATATTTCAAGTTCTCTTCTAGCCATGGCAGGTACCGAAAAGTGTTTTTTGTCAAGGATTCAGATAATGCACCTATGTAACAGCAATAGAACACAAAAATACCGTTTTAAAGGTAGTTACTTGAGAAGTTAAATTTTTTGAAAAATGTTTCCCAAACGGTGTAAAACTGAATTTTCCATATTTCAAATATTTCTTTTTGCCAGGAAATGTACAAAAAAGTGGTTTTTGAGTCACGGTTCCTTTTACTGTATGCATGTAACTGCAATACAACACAAAAACTACCATTCTGAAGCAAGTACGTTGTAAATTAGATTTTTTTGAAAAAATCTGTCCCAGACGGTGTAAAGTCAAGTGTCCATATTTCAATTTCTCTTTTAGCCATGGCGGGTACCGAAAAGTGGTTTTTTGTCAAGGATCTTGATAATTCACCTATGTAACAGCAATAGACAACAAAAATACGGTTTTTAAAGGTAGTTTCTTGAAAAGTAGAATTTTTGGAAAAATGTTTCCTAAACGGTGTAAAACTGAATTTTCCATATTTCAAAAATTTTTTTTGCCAGGAAATGTACAAAAAAGTGGTTTTTGAGTCACGGTTCCTTTTACTGTATGCATGTAACTGCAATACAACACAAAAACTAACATTCTGAAGCAAGTACGTTGTAAATTAGATTTTTTTGAAAAAATCTGTCCCAGACGGTGTAAAGTCAAGTGTCCATATTTCAATTTCTCTTTTAGCCATGGCGGGTACCGAAAACTGGTTTTTTGTCAAGGATCTTGATAATTCACCTATGTAACAGCAATAGACAACAAAAATACGGTTTTTAAAGGTAGTTTCTTGAAAAGTAGAATTTTTGGAAAAATGTTTCCTAAACGGTGTAAAACTGAATTTTCCATATTTCAAAAATTTCTTTTTGCCATGAAATGTACCAAAAGTGTTTTTTTTTTAGTCACGGGTCCTTGTACTGTATGGATGTAACAGCAATACAACACAAAACTACCATTCTGTACGTTGAAAATTAGATTTTTTTGGAAAAATCTGTCCCAGACGTTGTAAAGTCAAGTGTAGATGGCCAAGAGCAAATAAGCATTCAAAATTTATGTTCCAGGAAACAGCAATCTATTTTGAAAACATCTGTACAAGTATCATCAAAATAGGTTAGTTTCCTGAAATAATGATGCATTTTTCAATTTTACTAAAAATTTCAGACCAATCGGCCCAGTCGTTCAAAAGATACAAAAGATTGAATATCGCAAATAGGCCCAAAAATCAGCATTTTTGTGTGACATTGATCAAAAATGCATTTTTGTTTTTTTTAATATTTTTTTTATTAATCAATAAATAGGATGTTGGTCTTTAAATTTATCATCTCGAGTCAATTTCTAAAGAGAAATTAATCACAATTTGTCAAATAATCAAGAAAATCTTTGTTTTTGAGAATTTTTTAAAAAACACCCAAAATGGGCCAAAAATCCAAAATCTGGGTATTTTACTGTGGATGGATGCCACAACCACAAAAAAGTGGTTCATGAGATATTATAACTCACATGCATGGTGGAAAGGATGTAGTTTCTGATTTACAGCACCTTTTTCTTTTTAATTTCATATCAAAATTTTGGTAGCCTTTTTCTTTTAACAAAATTTTGTCCCAACAGTAACGGTTGCCACCCTGCCTTTGTATTTTGATAGCTATTATCATTATACAGACGATTTCTGGCCGCATTCACAGCCCAAATTCTTCCCAAATGGTTGTAAAATACTTTGTTGTACCTACATATTTGCAGCAAGCACATCAAAGAGAAACAATGTCCCAACAGTAACGGAAAAAGTCCCAACAGTAACGGTTACATTCTTGATAAGCTGCTCTTGTCTAATAGACTATATAAGATGTTTATGAGCTGTCCTGTGAAACTTCAAGACATCCATGTCAAGTTGATACTAGCATTACATGTTAAATATCATATGAACCAATAGTTTCAGCAGTTCAAAGCCAGGCCTTTGTAGGATGGCTTCTGAAAGTCTTTCTTCCAAGCTATAAATTGATTCTTTTTGAATGACAGTATGCATTTAACTTATTAAATTTAATCTGTAAGACTCTGACAACAAAAAAAACAACAAGTGACTAAGAATGACTGCGTAAACCATACTGTAAAAAAAACGCATGCCTAAATTGATTAAATGGCTGCCGTTACTGTTGGGACAGATTTCTAGACAATTTAATACAATGAGCTACTTGGTGAAAAAATGGTTTCATTAACTTTCAAGAAGAGTTGGCAAGCTAAAAAAACCTTTTCAAGCAAGCAAGTCCATTAAAAGACTCACATTGTATGAACATTTCTGAAAAAATAAAGACTGATATAATCCTATTAGACCCACTGAATGCTGAATGGCAAGCAATTTTACTATTTATGGTGAACATGTATTTTTGATCTCATTAACAAGATATGTCTCATATACATGTAGCAATCGAAATACAATGCAATCAAAATTTGATGGATAAGATAGGAACTTCTTCCACTTTTTATTGTGTAGACCTGAACAAAATGCAGATTTGCCTAAGTCAAAATGATACTTTTTATTAAGATATTTGACCACTGAAACTTTGTATCTTTAAAACCCAAACATAGCATTTAAAAGGGGTTGAAATAGAATACCAAGCATGTATCCTAAGAAAGAATACAATATACTTGTAAATGTTTGAAGGCGAGTTATATAGTTCATACTATCACATTATTATATTTTGATATATAAGATATAAAATATCCATTACTCGTATATAGACAAAAATAAGTTTGCACATTTTAAATTTCACTCCCTGGAGTTGTCTAAAATGGCAAAAAGTCATGAGATAATCATTTAAACAATTTTGTTTTACCTGAATATACATTGACTCAGCCACTAATGACTTTACTACCATACACAATTTATCAGCCCTGCAAGAGTTTAAATCAGATACTGTCTTACAGAATGAAGATATACACTAAAAACACAAAAAAATCATATGTGAAATTTTGAATTAATGTATATGCGTATATTTATTCATTCATAAGTTGGCATATTCAACCATTTTACATGTATTGGATTGTTTTAACAGTTTTAGTTTGATTTTACTTCACAAGTATATACTGAAAATGCTACAGTAACTTTCAAGTTATGAATAATTGGTCAACCAGTGCAGTCCGTTATTTTCTCGTCATGGTGAGAACAAATGTTGTATGGCATTAGCAGACATGTTAGAATGAGTAGCACAATTTTATACATAGAATACAACGAGTTTGACCTCTTCTATTGAAAACAGGCTTAATGCAGTAAGTTGGAAGATGTATTTAGGTATCACCAATGATTTGGAGAAAACCGTTACTGTTGGGACATACTTCATAGTCCATGGGCCCATAACCGACCCCCCACCCCCCCCTAGTGGGATTTTTGAAGACCTATATTTTCTTGAAGCTTATTATGTATAGTAATGGATTCAGGTTGTTGTTCAATTTAAAAGTGCTGGATAAGCAAATGGCGGGCTTGTTACCATGGCAACCGTCCATTTTTCTACGTTCAAGCGCTTGGATCAATTCATTGCAATAAAATTACTTATTTTTGACATAAATCTTTCAAAATAGTTTTAAATTATTACCAAGATATTTTTCTCGCAATAAAGACATTTTTTAGAAAATTTGCTAATTTGCATGTTCATGAATATTAATGAGAAAGTAGAAAAATGTGTTTAAATTGCTAAAAACAACACTTTACTAGTGAATTGAAACCTCCCTACCATGCAGGATTTCTGAAGACCTATATTTTCTTGAAGCTTATGATGTATGTTAATAAATTCACATGTTTTTTTTATTCAAAAATGTTGGATAAGCAAGTAGTTGGCTAACCGCCCATTTTCCTTCGTTCCAGCACTTGGATCAATTAATCGCAATAAAATTACTTATTTTGGTCAGAAAACAATGAGGCTAGTTTTAAAAAATTTTCATTGTATTTCTCTCACAATCAAGATATTTTTCAGAAAATTTGCTAATTTGCATATTCATGAATATTAATGAGAATATGGAAAATACGTTTTTATTTGCAAAAAGACGACTCTACTAGTTTACTAGTGTATAGAAACCCTTCCCACCATATAGGATTTTTGAAGATCAATATTTTCTTGAAGGGCAGGATACATGTTTATGAATTCAGGTTGTTGTTTGATTTAAAAGTGCTGAATAAGCAAATGACAGGCTTGTTACCATGGCAACTGCTCATTTTCCTACGTTTTAGTACTTGGATCAATTTATTGCAATAAATTATTTTAAATACTTATTTAAAATGTATTTATATACTTATTTTGGTAATAAAAGACTAATTTCAAATTTTAAAAAGACATTTTTCTTGAAATCATTTTTAACTTATTTGCATATTCATGAATATTAATGAGAAAATAGAAATATGTGTTTAATTTGCTAAAACAAGACTTTATTCGGTAAATAATATGCTGTGGTGTTTTGTTTTTATAATGTGTACTGTTTCAAACGGACAAATAGATCAATAATAAATTCATAATCGTTCATCAACTACATAGAACAAGCGAATACGGGCATACAAGCTATCACAATTATTTGCATACTTTTTTCTAAATGACAAATTAAATCTCAAAATATTCTCTAATTACGCTAATGACTTTTATTTTTGCATCTTTTCCCTTACTTGTGTACTTGTTGTGTTTGAAGACTAAAATTTCATGATTTATCGAGTAAAAGAGGGAATCTTAACAATATATGTTCCGAAAATTACTGTATATAAATGGCAATAAAATTTCATTTCGCGCAAATGACATTCTGAAAACTTTTAATCACTTTCTTTGATTTTTTTCTATGTGAAATACAGCTTTCTTTTATACAAGGAACTTTATATCGGTAAAGTTTAGTATCGAAAAACTTTGTAAAGCGTTTTTTAATAATGAGATCCCATTGGAGTACACTGTACATATGGTCACATTTGATTTATATCATTTTTGCCTTGTAATGAGTGGGTTTTTTTTTACATTTGCTCCGAGTTCAAACCTAACAATACTTAACAATACTATTGGAGACATGCTATGCAGAAGAGAAATTTTGAAGACAATTGATTAGTAAGGAATCCTCGTATTCGTGTAGCAAAATATTGTTTTGAAATATTTTGTTTAATAGCAATAGCAATTGTATGCAATTTCTGTTGATTAGGATGAGAGGGAAACACATTATATATTAATTTGTCATACTGTAATATGTCGCTGGCCGAAAATTTGAAATCCTTTGTTTTGTTATAAGTTTTTAGATATGCTCTAGTATTTCTTCATTCATTTCAAACACCTTAACCACGAATTAGTTTTTGGAATCTTAAATTTTGTGGAAGACAACAAGCTGAGGTAAAATCCATTTAACGCAATGGCTAGAAATGAGTAACATATAAGCAATTTCCACTCAACCAATGAATCTGCGATTTATATATATGTGCACAGAATTGTCTAAGCATACAATTAATAAAAAGCCTTTTCAAAAGGAAAGGATTAGCCTGCTATGGTTCGGCACTTGCACTGAAAAGGGAATGGTGGATGAATTTACTGGTCTTCTGTACCATATTATTCTCAAGTAAAATTCGTGGTTGGGTGGTTATAACGCGATAGAGCAACTTAAAAAGATGGTGTTCGGTCTAAATGCAACGTTGCAACCACCATCGACGGTATGTGTAATAAATGCACAGATCTGGTATACTTGAGATGAGTGAATTAAAGTAAGAAATTGTCCATGCATTATTTGTTAGGCATTTCATGTGGTATTTTTTCCAAGACATTGCTTGATCGTAAAGGGATGTGCAAGCTTACAGACTCGTGGGTCTAAAATTCCTCAACAATAAGCAAATGACAAAGAGATTACCAGTACTTGTTAAGTTTTTGTTAACCAGAAAATGTCCAGAGTCCTGGATACGTTGAACTGGAATCCCAAAGGCCAATAAAATGATTAAATCCTCTACAGGCAACGTTCAGTGATTAAAATTAGGAGTTGCAATTGTTGGAGATATTACCCAAGAAAGGTATACATAATTATCAAAGCATAAAAAGCAAAGTTGCTAGATAAACTGAAGCAGACCATACGTGAGAAACGTGGCAACCGCTCAAAATCTGATTGCTGCTTGCAACAGGAAATTATAGTAGAACACAATTGCAAAGCTACTATGGATACTGTCGAGAAAAATGGGTAGGGCCTATCGTTTTAGATCACATTCTCCCTGTCCACATGACCTTGGTCCTAGCAACTTCTTTTCTAAAAGGGATATGAATGGTTGCAGTTCTAAGTCGGAAGAATGATTTTATTGATGCAGTTTAGGAGTCGTTCTTTGGAAACCTCTCAAACTTCTTTACTTCTGGACTGATATCCTTTGACTAACTTTAAAATGACTAATTAGAGTTTAACACCTCTTTCAACTGAGCCGCATGCGATTTATGCCAAAATTGGTCTTCCGGAAGAGGAAGACCATAAATTCTGTTCGTTTTAGCTCTTCTGAAATCAGAAGTGTCACGTGACAAGCACCTCCGACTAAATCGAACGGGACTCTTCTATTTCTGGAAGCTCTTCTAGCTCTTCCATTTTTGAGCAGAAGACGGAAGATGTCACGTGGTTGGCAACATGAGAGCGTCTTTAGCTACAAAGTACAGATTTTCTCAATTACTGAAAATCGCTTGTTTACAGCTAGTTTGTATTAGTTTCGGGATCAAAACGAGAACAAAACTTGTGCTTTTGAAAAAGAAGTGCCTTTATCAGTACAACGTAGTAGTATCAGGAAGGGTATCCAGTCTACCGAATTGGAGCTGGCCATATTCTAATTTCCTCCTTTTTGAAGAGCTTTTCGATAGAAAAGCCACTTCCGTTTTCAAGACATGTTCGATTTATTTTTGGCCTTCTGTCTTCTGCTTGTCTTCTATCACGTGACTTAGTCTCTTCTATGACGTGTTCTTCTGGAAGAGGAAGATGTTATATCGGTCACGCCTCTGGTATGGTCATATCGCTTGGTCAAAGCGCATAGCCCCGGTTGGAAAATATTTCAAGAGAAAAAATGTCGATCTTAACTGAAAAAAGGTTAAGTCATTTATTCATTGACCAATGCTCGTATTTGAGAATTTAGACAGATTACATAAAATACATAATTTTGTATTATAAATGAAGATGTATTACATAATTAAGTAGTGAAGAAGCCATTTCTAGCGTAGAAAAATCGTTGATATTTGGCGTTTTGTATTCAACATAACGACCCCACAAAAAGAGCTTGAACGTTTTATGACCAAAGAAAGCCTTAGAGTCTTTACACTCTCTATAAAGCCAATTATCCAAAGCACCCCTTGTTCATGTAAAGCTTAAAAGCTTCATTCAAATAGATGTCAATGAGTTTTTTTGATATACTAAAGTTGCCTGATCTCATTATCACTTCAGTTTGATTCTGTTTTACATTATACACAATATTCCACATTTTAGCATCGTTTATTACAAAATAATATATGGTAAAAACTTTTCTATTTCATAAAAAATGTAATGGATGTGGATAATTAGGGCGATTTATAAGCCTGCTTTAAATAGGAGTATTAGGCTTGTCATTCAAGCAGATACATGTAACATTAGATGCAAGTCACCAACAATAACGGATGCTTGAGTTCTTTCCTTCCCCCCCCCCTTTCAAGGCAAAACTTATTAAATGCACAATTATGTGCTCCAATGTGGACTTATTATAAAAGAAACATTGACATGATTTCTGTCAAAGAGTGACAAAAATGCCTATTTTACCTAGAAAATAATTAATTTTGATTTTTTTTAGTACATAATTTATGCAATGGGGATTTATTACCATTTATGCGGCAATAAGAACCGTTCTAGAAATATATATTTTCAAGGTTATGTCATTTATTTACTTGTCGAATCATGTAGTGTTAGCTAAAAACTGCAATACATTTGAAAATAAAATATTAAGTGCAGAAGATATGCAGAAATGAAAAACATTTACATCATTTTTGCATAGTTGAGATATTGGCGGCCATTTTGAATTTATAAAAAATGGCAAAAAAGCCTATAATAAGCATGACACCACTCTTTTAGATTCAGTAAACTCAAATTTCCTAAAAAATTATCTCGTTTCATACAGAACATGATAACAAAATATAGGGCAGCGATATTTCGATATTAAGTCAAGTGGTCATTTTGTGGCGGCCATCTTGAACATTATTCGAAATGTCGAGTATTTCCCAGGATATCGATAGTCGATAATCGATAACACTTTGATTTTTATTACAAGGCATCTACATGTAATAAACACTTTTAATAAAATTCTCCTTTCCGCTCCTCTACCTTCTAAACACATTCTCTTTCTACATAAACCTCGTAACTGCAGCTTGTTCTAAGCTGCAGTTACGAGGTTTTTGCTTGAAAAGCAAAAAGGGTTTTTTTTTTATAAAAAAAAAGTTTAACACCGTTTGGGAAACATTTTCAAAAAATTCTACTTTTCAAAAAACTACCTTTGAAACGGCATTTTTGTGTTCTATTGCTGTTACATTGGTGCATTATCAGGATCCTTGACCGGAAAACCTCTTTTCGGTACATGCCATGGCTAAAAGAAAATTTGAAATATGGACACTTGACTTTACATCGCCTGGGACAGATTTATCTAATTTTCAACGTATTTGCTCAAGAATAGTATTTTTGTGTTGTATTGCTGTTACATCTATACCGTGCAAGGACCCGTGACTAAAAAAACTCTTTTTGGTACATTTCATGGCAATTTTTTTTGAAATATGGAAAATTCAGTTTTACACCGTTTGGGAAACACTTTTCAAAAAAATCTACATTTCAAGGAACTACCGTTAAAACGGTATTTTTGTGTTCTATTGCTGTTACATACGTGAATTATCAGGATCCTTCACCAAAAAACTCTTTTCGGTACATGCCATGGCTAAAAGAGAAATTGAAATATGGACACTTGACTTTACACCGTCTGGGACAGATTTTTCCAAAAAAAAAAAATCGAATTTTAAACGTCCTTGTTCCAGAATGGTATTTTTGTGTTGTATTGCTGTTACATCCATACCGTAAAACGACCCATGACTAATAGAAAACTTTTTGGTACATTTCATGGCAAAAAGAATTTTTTTATAATGGAAAATTCAGTTTTACGCCGTTTGGGAAGCATTTTTGAAAAAAATTCTAATTTTCAAGAAACTATGTTTGAAATGGTATTTTTGTGTTCTATTGCTGTTGCATAGGTGCATTATCAGAATCCTCGACCAAAAAAACATTTTTCGGTACATGCCATGTTTAAAAGATAAATTGAAATATGGACACTTGACTTAACACCGTCTGGGACAGATTTTTCAAAAAAAAAAAATCTAATTTTCAATGTACTTGCTTCAGAATGGTATTTTTGTGTTGTATTGCTGTTTCATCCATACAGTACAAGGAGTCATGACTAAAAAAACACGTTTTGGTACATTTCGTTGCAAAAAGATTTTTTTGAAATATGGAAAATTCAATTTTATACCGCTTGGGAAACATTTTTCAAAAAATTCTACTTTTCAAGGAACTACCTTTAAAATGGTATTTTTGTGTTCTATTGCCGTTAGATAGGTGCATTATCAGAGTCCTTGACTAAAAAAGCACTTTTCGGTACATGCCATGGCTAAAAGAGAAATTGAAATATGGACACTTGACTTTACACCGTCTGGGACAGATTTTTCCAAAAAAATCTTATTTTCAACGTACCTGCTCCAGAATGATATTTTTTTTGTTGTATTGCTGTTACATCCATACCGTACAAGGACCCGTGACTAAACAAACACTTTTTGGCACATTTCATGGCAAAAAGAAATTTTTGAAATATGGAATATTCAGTTTTACATCGTAAATTACAATTACAACATAAAAAACAAACCTTTCACGCTAATATTCCAGTATATAATCCAGATTTAACGAGAAAAACGCCTCCGCTTCGAAAGCGCGCCATTATTATCAACAAAGGGAGAACACTCGTACGGAAAGAATAGCTCACGTTGATGGCCTGGCAGAGTTTATCTACAAATATGGATGGGCTGCTCTGCCGGGTCATTTATCGAAAGCTACATATTTAGAAGCTTAGTTTCGCATTTCTTGCGAATTTTTTTTAGAACTAGATACAACGACTCTTCTGTTAAAAAATAATTGCAGGAATAATTCTGAAAACATCTGACGTGTACTAAAGAAAAGATTCGAGAAAACATTGAGGCATAGGTACAAAAATAATATTCGATTTAGAATTTGTTCCGCAACCAAATGCAGCAATTCACTAATCAATTAGTACCAAGTATCGTCTAAATCACGTAAGGAAAATAACTATGGAACTGGAAGATGGGCTTAATTTACTCTTTTTTATCGCTGTAATTTTCAAACAGAAAAGCATCTTTTTCAATAGGATACTCATAATTAGGTCATTCGCAATATAGACCAATCAGCGCTCATTACATCTATATATCCGGACTTTCAACTGACAAAATCACCTTCCGCCTCACTTGATTAAAACTGCAAATTACACCCGCTCCTCTACCTTCTAAACACATTCTCTTTCTTCATAAACGTCGTAACTGCAGCTTGTTCTAAGCTGCAGTTACGAGGTTTTTGCTTGAAAAGCAAAAAGGAGTTTTTTTTATAAAAAAAAAGTTTAACACCGTTTGGGAAACATTTTCAAAAAATTCTACTTTTCAAAAAACTACCTTTGAAACGGCATTTTTGTGTTCTATTGCTGTTACATTGGTGCATTATCAGGATCCTTGACCGGAAAACCTCTTTTCGGTACATGCCATGGCTAAAAGAAAATTTGAAATATGGACACTTGACTTTACATCGCCTGGGACAGATTTATCTAATTTTCAACGTATTTGCTCAAGAATAGTATTTTTGTGTTGTATTGCTGTTACATCTATACCGTGCAAGGACCCGTGACTAAAAAAACTCTTTTTGGTACATTTCATGGCAATTTTTTTTGAAATATGGAAAATTCAGTTTTACACCGTTTGGGAAACACTTTTCAAAAAAATCTACATTTCAAGGAACTACCGTTAAAACGGTATTTTTGTGTTCTATTGCTGTTACATACGTGAATTATCAGGATCCTTCACCAAAAAACTCTTTTCGGTACATGCCATGGCTAAAAGAGAAATTGAAATATGGACACTTGACTTTACACCGTCTGGGACAGATTTTTCCAAAAAAAAAATCGAATTTTAAACGTCCTTGTTCCAGAATGGTATTTTTGTGTTGTATTGCTGTTACATCCATACCGTAAAACGACCCATGACTAATAGAAAACTTTTTGGTACATTTCATGGCAAAAAGAATTTTTTTATAATGGAAAATTCAGTTTTACGCCGTTTGGGAAGCATTTTTGAAAAAAAATTCTAATTTTCAAGAAACTATGTTTGAAATGGTATTTTTGTGTTCTATTGCTGTTGCATAGGTGCATTATCAGAATCCTCGACCAAAAAAACATTTTTCGGTACATGCCATGTTTAAAAGATAAATTGAAATATGGACACTTGACTTAACACCGTCTGGGACAGATTTTTCAAAAAAAAAATCTAATTTTCAATGTACTTGCTTCAGAATGGTATTTTTGTGTTGTATTGCTGTTTCATCCATACAGTACAAGGAGTCATGACTAAAAAAACACGTTTTGGTACATTTCGTTGCAAAAAGATTTTTTTGAAATATGGAAAATTCAATTTTATACCGCTTGGGAAACATTTTTCAAAAAATTCTACTTTTCAAGGAACTACCTTTAAAATGGTATTTTTGTGTTCTATTGCCGTTAGATAGGTGCATTATCAGAGTCCTTGACTAAAAAAGCACTTTTCGGTACATGCCATGGCTAAAAGAGAAATTGAAATATGGACACTTGACTTTACACCGTCTGGGACAGATTTTTCCAAAAAAATCTTATTTTCAACGTACCTGCTCCAGAATGATATTTTTGTGTTGTATTGCTGTTACATCCATACCGTACAAGGACCCGTGACTAAACAAACACTTTTTGGCACATTTCATGGCAAAAAGAAATTTTTGAAATATGGAATATTCAGTTTTACATCGTAAATTACAATTACAACATAAAAAACAAACCTTTCACGCTAATATTCCAGTATATAATCCAGATTTAACGAGAAAAACGCCTCCGCTTCGAAAGCGCGCCATTATTATCAACAAAGGGAGAACACTCGTACGGAAAGAATAGCTCACGTTCATGGCCTGGCAGAGTTTATCTACAAATATGGATGGGCTGCTCTGCCGGGTCATTTATCGAAAGCTATATATTTAGAAGCTTAGTTTCGCATTTCTTGCGAAATTTTTTTAGAACTAGATACAACGACTCTTCTGTTAAAAAATAATTGCAGGAATAATTCTGAAAACATCTGACGTGTACTAAAGAAAAGATTCGAGAAAACATTGAGGCATAGGTACAAAAATAATATTCGATTTAGAATTTGTTCCGCAACCAAATGCAGCAATTCACTAATCAATTAGTACCAAGTATCGTCTAAATCACGTAAGGAAAATAACTATGGAACTGGAAGATGGGCTTAATTTACTCTTTTTTATCGCTGTAATTTTCAAACAGAAAAGCATCTTTTTCAATAGGATACTCATAATTAGGTCATTCGCAATATAGACCAATCAGCGCTCATTACATCTATATATCCGGACTTTCAACTGACAAAATCACCTTCCGCCTCACTTGATTAAAACTGCAAATTACACCCGCTCCTCTACCTTCTAAACACATTCTCTTTCTTCATAAACGTCGTAACTGCAGCTTGTTCTAAGCTGCAGTTACGAGGTTTTTGCTTGAAAAGCAAAAAGGGTTTTTTTTATAAAAAAAAAAGTTTAACACCGTTTGGGAAACATTTTCAAAAAATTCTACTTTTCAAAAAACTACCTTTGAAACGGCATTTTTGTGTTCTATTGCTGTTACATTGGTGCATTATCAGGATCCTTGACCGGAAAACCTCTTTTCGGTACATGCCATGGCTAAAAGAAAATTTGAAATATGGACACTTGACTTTACATCGCCTGGGACAGATTTATCTAATTTTCAACGTATTTGCTCAAGAAAAGTATTTTTGTGTTGTATTGCTGTTACATCTATACCGTGCAAGGACCCGTGACTAAAAAAACTCTTTTTGGTACATTTCATGGCAATTTTTTTTGAAATATGGAAAATTCAGTTTTACACCGTTTTGGAAACACTTTTCAAAAAAATCTACATTTCAAGGAACTACCGTTAAAACGGTATTTTTGTGTTCTATTGCTGTTACATACGTGAATTATCAGGATCCTTCACCAAAAAACTCTTTTCGGTACATGCCATGGCTAAAAGAGAAATTGAAATATGGACACTTGACTTTACACCGTCTGGGACAGATTTTTCCAAAAAAAAAAATCGAATTTTAAACGTCCTTGTTCCAGAATGGTATTTTTGTGTTGTATTGCTGTTACATCCATACCGTAAAACGACCCATGACTAATAGAAAACTTTTTGGTACATTTCATGGCAAAAAGAATTTTTTTATAATGGAAAATTCAGTTTTACGCCGTTTGGGAAGCATTTTTGAAAAAAAATTCTAATTTTCAAGAAACTATGTTTGAAATGGTATTTTTGTGTTCTATTGCTGTTGCATAGGTGCATTATCAGAATCCTCGACCAAAAAAAAACATTTTTCGGTACATGCCATGTTTAAAAGATAAATTGAAATATGGACACTTGACTTAACACCGTCTGGGACAGATTTTTCAAAAAAAAAAAAATCTAATTTTCAATGTACTTGCTTCAGAATGGTATTTTTGTGTTGTATTGCTGTTTCATCCATACAGTACAAGGAGTCATGACTAAAAACACACGTTTTGGTACATTTCGTTGCAAAAAGATTTTTTTGAAATATGGAAAATTCAATTTTATACCGCTTGGGAAACATTTTTCAAAAAATTCTACTTTTCAAGGAACTACCTTTAAAATGGTATTTTTGTGTTCTATTGCCGTTAGATAGGTGCATTATCAGAGTCCTTGACTAAAAAAGCACTTTTCGGTACATGCCATGGCTAAAAGAGAAATTGAAATATGGACACTTGACTTTACACCGTCTGGGACAGATTTTTCCAAAAAAATCTTATTTTCAACGTACCTGCTCCAGAATGATATTTTTGTGTTGTATTGCTGTTACATCCATACCGTACAAGGACCCGTGACTAAACAAACACTTTTTGGCACATTTCATGGCAAAAAGAAATTTTTGAAATATGGAATATTCAGTTTTACATCGTAAATTACAATTACAACATAAAAAACAAACCTTTCACGCTAATATTCCAGTATATAATCCAGATTTAACGAGAAAAACGCCTCCGCTTCGAAAGCGCGCCATTATTATCAACAAAGGGAGAACACTCGTACGGAAAGAATAGCTCACGTTCATGGCCTGGCAGAGTTTATCTACAAATATGGATGGGCTGCTCTGCCGGGTCATTTATCGAAAGCTATATATTTAGAAGCTTAGTTTCGCATTTCTTGCGAAATTTTTTTAGAACTAGATACAACGACTCTTCTGTTAAAAAATAATTGCAGGAATAATTCTGAAAACATCTGACGTGTACTAAAGAAAAGATTCGAGAAAACATTGAGGCATAGGTACAAAAATAATATTCGATTTAGAATTTGTTCCGCAACCAAATGCAGCAATTCACTAATCAATTAGTACCAAGTATCGTCTAAATCACGTAAGGAAAATAACTATGGAACTGGAAGATGGGCTTAATTTACTCTTTTTTATCGCTGTAATTTTCAAACAGAAAAGCATCTTTTTCAATAGGATACTCATAATTAGGTCATTCGCAATATAGACCAATCAGCGCTCATTACATCTATATATCCGGACTTTCAACTGACAAAATCACCTTCCGCCTCACTTGATTAAAACTGCAAATTACACCCGCTCCTCTACCTTCTAAACACATTCTCTTTCTTCATAAACGTCGTAACTGCAGCTTGTTCTAAGCTGCAGTTACGAGGTTTTTGCTTGAAAAGCAAAAAGGGGTTTTTTTTTTATAAAAAAAAAAGTTTAACACCGTTTGGGAAACATTTTCAAAAAATTCTACTTTTCAAAAAACTACCTTTGAAACGGCATTTTTGTGTTCTATTGCTGTTACATTGGTGCATTATCAGGATCCTTGACCGGAAAACCTCTTTTCGGTACATGCCATGGCTAAAAGAAAATTTGAAATATGGACACTTGACTTTACATCGCCTGGGACAGATTTATCTAATTTTCAACGTATTTGCTCAAGAATAGTATTTTTGTGTTGTATTGCTGTTACATCTATACCGTGCAAGGACCCGTGACTAAAAAAACTCTTTTTGGTACATTTCATGGCAATTTTTTTTGAAATATGGAAAATTCAGTTTTACACCGTTTGGGAAACACTTTTCAAAAAAATCTACATTTCAAGGAACTACCGTTAAAACGGTATTTTTGTGTTCTATTGCTGTTACATACGTGAATTATCAGGATCCTTCACCAAAAAACTCTTTTCGGTACATGCCATGGCTAAAAGAGAAATTGAAATATGGACACTTGACTTTACACCGTCTGGGACAGATTTTTCCAAAAAAAAATCGAATTTTAAACGTCCTTGTTCCAGAATGGTATTTTTGTGTTGTATTGCTGTTACATCCATACCGTAAAACGACCCATGACTAATAGAAAACTTTTTGGTACATTTCATGGCAAAAAGAATTTTTTTATAATGGAAAATTCAGTTTTACGCCGTTTGGGAAGCATTTTTGAAAAAAAATTCTAATTTTCAAGAAACTATGTTTGAAATGGTATTTTTGTGTTCTATTGCTGTTGCATAGGTGCATTATCAGAATCTTCGACCAAAAAAACATTTTTCAGTACATGCCATGTTTAAAAGATAAATTGAAATATGGACACTTGACTTAACACCGTCTGGGACAGATTTTTCAAAAAAAAATCTAATTTTCAATGTACTTGCTTCAGAATGGTATTTTTGTGTTGTATTGCTGTTTCATCCATACAGTACAATGAGTCATGACTGAAAAAACACGTTTTGGTACATTTCGTTGCAAAAAGATTTTTTTGAAATATGGAAAATTCAATTTTATACCGCTTGGAAACATTTTTCAAAAAATTCTACTTTTCAAGGAACTACCTTTAAAATGGTATTTTTGTGTTCTATTGCCGTTAGATAGGTGCATTATCAGAGTCCTTGACTAAAAAAGCACTTTTCGGTACATGCCATGGCTAAAAGAGAAATTGAAATATGGACACTTGACTTTACACCGTCTGGGACAGATTTTTCCAAAAAAATCTTATTTTCAACGTACCTGCTCCAGAATGATATTTTTGTGTTGTATTGCTGTTACATCCATACCGTACAAGGACCCGTGACTAAACAAACACTTTTTGGCACATTTCATGGCAAAAAGAATTTTTTGAAATATGGAATATTCAGTTTTACATCGTAAATTACAATTACAACATAAAAAACAAACCTTTCACGCTAATATTCCAGTATATAATCCAGATTTAACGAGAAAAACGCCTCCGCTTCGAAAGCGCGCCATTATTATCAACAAAGGGAGAACACTCGTACGGAAAGAATAGCTCACGTTCATGGCCTGGCAGAGTTTATCTACAAATATGGATGGGCTGCTCTGCCGGGTCATTTATCGAAAGCTATATATTTAGAAGCTTAGTTTCGCATTTCTTGCGAAATTTTTTTAGAACTAGATACAACGACTCTTCTGTTAAAAAATAATTGCAGGAATAATTCTGAAAACATCTGACGTGTACTAAAGAAAAGATTCGAGAAAACATTGAGGCATAGGTACAAAAATAATATTCGATTTAGAATTTGTTCCGCAACCAAATGCAGCAATTCACTAATCAATTAGTACCAAGTATCGTCTAAATCACGTAAGGAAAATAACTATGGAACTGGAAGATGGGCTTAATTTACTCTTTTTTATCGCTGTAATTTTCAAACAGAAAAGCATCTTTTTCAATAGGATACTCATAATTAGGTCATTCGCAATATAGACCAATCAGCGCTCATTACATCTATATATCCGGACTTTCAACTGACAAAATCACCTTCCGCCTCACTTGATTAAAACTGCAAATTACACCCGCTCCTCTACCTTCTAAACACATTCTCTTTCTTCATAAACGTCGTAACTGCAGCTTGTTCTAAGCTGCAGTTACGAGGTTTTTGCTTGAAAAGCAAAAAGGGTTTTTTTTATAAAAAAAAAAGTTTAACACCGTTTGGGAAACATTTTCAAAAAATTCTACTTTTCAAAAAACTACCTTTGAAACGGCATTTTTGTGTTCTATTGCTGTTACATTGGTGCATTATCAGGATCCTTGACCGGAAAACCTCTTTTCGGTACATGCCATGGCTAAAAGAAAATTTGAAATATGGACACTTGACTTTACATCGCCTGGGACAGATTTATCTAATTTTCAACGTATTTGCTCAAGAATAGTATTTTTGTGTTGTATTGCTGTTACATCTATACCGTGCAAGGACCCGTGACTAAAAAAACTCTTTTTGGTACATTTCATGGCAATTTTTTTTGAAATATGGAAAATTCAGTTTTACACCGTTTTGGAAACACTTTTCAAAAAAATCTACATTTCAAGGAACTACCGTTAAAACGGTATTTTGTGTTCTATTGCTGTTACATACGTGAATTATCAGGATCCTTCACCAAAAAACTCTTTTCGGTACATGCCATGGCTAAAAGAGAAATTGAAATATGGACACTTGACTTTACACCGTCTGGGACAGATTTTTCCAAAAAAAAAAATCGAATTTTAAACGTCCTTGTTCCAGAATGGTATTTTTGTGTTGTATTGCTGTTACATCCATACCGTAAAACGACCCATGACTAATAGAAAACTTTTTGGTACATTTCATGGCAAAAAGAATTTTTTTATAATGGAAAATTCAGTTTTACGCCGTTTGGGAAGCATTTTTGAAAAAAAATTCTAATTTTCAAGAAACTATGTTTGAAATGGTATTTTTGTGTTCTATTGCTGTTGCATAGGTGCATTATCAGAATCCTCGACCAAAAAAACATTTTTCGGTACATGCCATGTTTAAAAGATAAATTGAAATATGGACACTTGACTTAACACCGTCTGGGACAGATTTTTCAAAAAAAAATCTAATTTTCAATGTACTTGCTTCAGAATGGTATTTTTGTGTTGTATTGCTGTTTCATCCATACAGTACAAGGAGTCATGACTAAAAAAACACGTTTTGGTACATTTCGTTGCAAAAAGATTTTTTTGAAATATGGAAAATTCAATTTTATACCGCTTGGGAAACATTTTTCAAAAAATTCTACTTTTCAAGGAACTACCTTTAAAATGGTATTTTTGTGTTCTATTGCCGTTAGATAGGTGCATTATCAGAGTCCTTGACTAAAAAAGCACTTTTCGGTACATGCCATGGCTAAAAGAGAAATTGAAATATGGACACTTGACTTTACACCGTCTGGGACAGATTTTTCCAAAAAAATCTTATTTTCAACGTACCTGCTCCAGAATGATATTTTTGTGTTGTATTGCTGTTACATCCATACCGTACAAGGACCCGTGACTAAACAAACACTTTTTGGCACATTTCATGGCAAAAAGAAATTTTTGAAATATGGAATATTCAGTTTTACATCGTAAATTACAATTACAACATAAAAAACAAACCTTTCACGCTAATATTCCAGTATATAATCCAGATTTAACGAGAAAAACGCCTCCGCTTCGAAAGCGCGCCATTATTATCAACAAAGGGAGAACACTCGTACGGAAAGAATAGCTCACGTTCATGGCCTGGCAGAGTTTATCTACAAATATGGATGGGCTGCTCTGCCGGGTCATTTATCGAAAGCTATATATTTAGAAGCTTAGTTTCGCATTTCTTGCGAAATTTTTTTAGAACTAGATACAACGACTCTTCTGTTAAAAAATAATTGCAGGAATAATTCTGAAAACATCTGACGTGTACTAAAGAAAAGATTCGAGAAAACATTGAGGCATAGGTACAAAAATAATATTCGATTTAGAGTTTGTTCCGCAACCAAATGCAGCAATTCACTAATCAATTAGTACCAAGTATCGTCTAAATCACGTAAGGAAAATAACTATGGAACTGGAAGATGGGCTTAATTTACTCTTTTTTTATCGCTGTAATTTTCAAACAGAAAAGCATCTTTTTCAATAGGATACTCATAATTTGGTCATTCGCAATATAGACCAATCAGCGCTCATTACATCTATATATCCGGACTTTCAACTGACAAAATCACCTTCCGCCTCACTTGATTAAAACTGCAAATTACACCCGCTCCTCTACCTTCTAAACACATTCTCTTTCTTCATAAACGTCGTAACTGCAGCTTGTTCTAAGCTGCAGTTACGAGGTTTTTGCTTGAAAAGCAAAAAGGTTTTTTTTTTTATAAAAAAAAAGTTTTACACCGTTTGGGAAACATTTTCAAAAAATTCTACTTTTCAAAAAACTACCTTTGAAACGGCATTTTTGTGTTCTATTGCTGTTACATTGGTGCATTATCAGGATCCTTGACCGGAAAACCTCTTTTCGGTACATGCCATGGCTAAAAGAAAATTTGAAATATGGACACTTGACTTTACATCGCCTGGGACAGATTTATCTAATTTTCAACGTATTTGCTCAAGAATAGTATTTTTGTGTTGTATTGCTGTTACATCTATACCGTGCAAGGACCCGTGACTAAAAAAACTCTTTTTGGTACATTTCATGGCATTTTTTTTGAAATATGGAAAATTCAGTTTTACACCGTTTGGGAAACACTTTTCAAAAAAATCTACATTTCAAGGAACTACCGTTAAAACGGTATTTTTGTGTTCTATTGCTGTTACATACGTGAATTATCAGGATCCTTCACCAAAAAACTCTTTTCGGTACATGCCATGGCTAAAAGAGAAATTGAAATATGGACACTTGACTTTACACCGTCTGGGACAGATTTTTCCAAAAAAAAAAAATCGAATTTTAAACGTCCTTGTTCCAGAATGGTATTTTTGTGTTGTATTGCTGTTACATCCATACCGTAAAACGACCCATGACTAATAGAAAACTTTTTGGTACATTTCATGGCAAAAAGAATTTTTTTATAATGGAAAATTCAGTTTTACGCCGTTTGGGAAGCATTTTTGAAAAAAAATTCTAATTTTCAAGAAACTATGTTTGAAATGGTATTTTTGTGTTCTTTTGCTGTTGCATAGGTGCATTATCAGAATCCTCGACCAAAAAAACATTTTTCGGTACATGCCATGTTTAAAAGATAAATTGAAATATGGACACTTGACTTAACACCGTCTGGGACAGATTTTTCAAAAAAAAAAATCTAATTTTCAATGTACTTGCTTCAGAATGGTATTTTTGTGTTGTATTGCTGTTTCATCCATACAGTACAAGGAGTCATGACTAAAAAACACGTTTTGGTACATTTCGTTGCAAAAAGATTTTTTTGAAATATGGAAAATTCAATTTTATACCGCTTGGGAAACATTTTTCAAAAAATTCTACTTTTCAAGGAACTACCTTTAAAATGGTATTTTTGTGTTCTATTGCCGTTAGATAGGTGCATTATCAGAGTCCTTGACTAAAAAAGCACTTTTCGGTACATGCCATGGCTAAAAGAGAAATTGAAATATGGACACTTGACTTTACACCGTCTGGGACAGATTTTTCCAAAAAAATCTTATTTTCAACGTACCTGCTCCAGAATGATATTTTTGTGTTGTATTGCTGTTACATCCATACCGTACAAGGACCCGTGACTAAACAAACACTTTTTGGCACATTTCATGGCAAAAAGAAATTTTTGAAATATGGAATATTCAGTTTTACATCGTAAATTACAATTACTACATAAAAAACAAGCCTTTCACGCTAATATTCCAGTATATAATCCAGATTTAACGAGAAAAACGCCTCCGCTTCGAAAGCGCGCCATTATTATCAACAAAGGGAGAACACTCGTACGGAAAGAATAGCTCACGTTCATGGCCTGGCAGAGTTTATCTACAAATATGGATGGGCTGCTCTGCCGGGTCATTTATCGAAAGCTATATATTTAGAAGCTTAGTTTCGCATTTCTTGCGAAATTTTTTTAGAACTAGAAACAACGACTCTTCTGTTAAAAAATAATTGCAGGAATAATTCTGAAAACATCTGACGTGTACTAAAGAAAAGATTCGAGAAAACATTGAGGCATAGGTACAAAAATAATATTCGATTTAGAATTTGTTCCGCAACCAAATGCAGCAATTCACTAATCAATTAGTACCAAGTATCGTCTAAATCACGTAAGGAAAATAACTATGGAACTGGAAGACGGGCTTAATTTACTCTTTTTTATCGCTGTAATTTTCAAACAGAAAAGCATCTTTTTCAATAGGATACTCATAATTAGGTCATTCGCAATATAGACCAATCAGCGCTCATTACATCTATATATCCGGACTTTCAACTGACAAAATCACCTTCCGCCTCACTTGATTAAAACTGCAAATTACACCCGCTCCTCTACCTTCTAAACACATTCTCTTTCTTCATAAACGTCGTAACTGCAGCTTGTTCTAAGCTGCAGTTACGAGGTTTTTGCTTGAAAAGCAAAAAGGGTTTTTTTTATAAAAAAAAAGTTTAACACCGTTTGGGAAACATTTTCAAAAAATTCTACTTTTCAAAAAACTACCTTTGAAACGGCATTTTTGTGTTCTATTGCTGTTACATTGGTGCATTATCAGGATCCTTGACCGGAAAACCTCTTTTCGGTACATGCCATGGCTAAAAGAAAATTTGAAATATGGACACTTGACTTTACATCGCCTGGGACAGATTTATCTAATTTTCAACGTATTTGCTCAAGAATAGTATTTTTGTGTTGTATTGCTGTTACATCTATACCGTGCAAGGACCCGTGACTAAAAAAACTCTTTTTGGTACATTTCATGGCAATTTTTTTTGAAATATGGAAAATTCAGTTTTACACCGTTTTGGAAACACTTTTCAAAAAAATCTACATTTCAAGGAACTACCGTTAAAACGGTATTTTGTGTTCTATTGCTGTTACATACGTGAATTATCAGGATCCTTCACCAAAAAACTCTTTTCGGTACATGCCATGGCTAAAAGAGAAATTGAAATATGGACACTTGACTTTACACCGTCTGGGACAGATTTTTCCAAAAAAAAAAAAAATCGAATTTTAAACGTCCTTGTTCCAGAATGGTATTTTTGTGTTGTATTGCTGTTACATCCATACCGTAAAACGACCCATGACTAATAGAAAACTTTTTGGTACATTTCATGGCAAAAAGAATTTTTTTATAATGGAAAATTCAGTTTTACGCCGTTTGGGAAGCATTTTTGAAAAAAAAATCTAATTTTCAAGAAACTATGTTTGAAATGGTATTTTTGTGTTCTATTGCTGTTGCATAGGTGCATTATCAGAATCCTCGACCAAAAAAACATTTTTCGGTACATGCCATGTTTAAAAGATAAATTGAAATATGGACACTTGACTTAACACCGTCTGGGACAGATTTTTCAAAAAAAAACTAATTTTCAATGTACTTGCTTCAGAATGGTATTTTTGTGTTGTATTGCTGTTTCATCCATACAGTACAAGGAGTCATGACTAAAAAAACACGTTTTGGTACATTTCGTTGCAAAAAGATTTTTTTGAAATATGGAAAATTCAATTTTATACCGCTTGGGAAACATTTTTCAAAAAATTCTACTTTTCAAGGAACTACCTTTAAAATGGTATTTTTGTGTTCTATTGCCGTTAGATAGGTGCATTATCAGAGTCCTTGACTAAAAAAGCACTTTTCGGTACATGCCATGGCTAAAAGAGAAATTGAAATATGGACACTTGACTTTACACCGTCTGGGACAGATTTTTCCAAAAAAATCTTATTTTCAACGTACCTGCTCCAGAATGATATTTTTGTGTTGTATTGCTGTTACATCCATACCGTACAAGGACCCGTGACTAAACAAACACTTTTTGGCACATTTCATGGCAAAAAGAAATTTTTGAAATATGGAATATTCAGTTTTACATCGTAAATTACAATTACAACATAAAAAACAAACCTTTCACGCTAATATTCCAGTATATAATCCAGATTTAACGAGAAAAACGCCTCCGCTTCGAAAGCGCGCCATTATTATCAACAAAGGGAGAACACTCGTACGGAAAGAATAGCTCACGTTCATGGCCTGGCAGAGTTTATCTACAAATATGGATGGGCTGCTCTGCCGGGTCATTTATCGAAAGCTATATATTTAGAAGCTTAGTTTCGCATTTCTTGCGAAATTTTTTTAGAACTAGATACAACGACTCTTCTGTTAAAAAATAATTGCAGGAATAATTCTGAAAACATCTGACGTGTACTAAAGAAAAGATTCGAGAAAACATTGAGGCATAGGTACAAAAATAATATTCGATTTAGAATTTGTTCCGCAACCAAATGCAGCAATTCACTAATCAATTAGTACCAAGTATCGTCTAAATCACGTAAGGAAAATAACTATGGAACTGGAAGATGGGCTTAATTTACTCTTTTTTTATCGCTGTAATTTTCAAACAGAAAAGCATCTTTTTCAATAGGATACTCATAATTAGGTCATTCGCAATATAGACCAATCAGCGCTCATTACATCTATATATCCGGACTTTCAACTGACAAAATCACCTTCCGCCTCACTTGATTAAAACTGCAAATTACACCCGCTCCTCTACCTTCTAAACACATTCTCTTTCTTCATAAACGTCGTAACTGCAGCTTGTTCTAAGCTGCAGTTACGAGGTTTTTGCTTGAAAAGCAAAAAGGGTTTTTTTTTTATAAAAAAAAAGTTTTACACCGTTTGGGAAACATTTTCAAAAAATTCTACTTTTCAAAAAACTACCTTTGAAACGGCATTTTTGTGTTCTATTGCTGTTACATTGGTGCATTATCAGGATCCTTGACCGGAAAACCTCTTTTCGGTACATGCCATGGCTAAAAGAAAATTTGAAATATGGACACTTGACTTTACATCGCCTGGGACAGATTTATCTAATTTTCAACGTATTTGCTCAAGAATAGTATTTTTGTGTTGTATTGCTGTTACATCTATACCGTGCAAGGACCCGTGACTAAAAAAACTCTTTTTGGTACATTTCATGGCATTTTTTTTTGAAATATGGAAAATTCAGTTTTACACCGTTTTGGAAACACTTTTCAAAAAAATCTACATTTCAAGGAACTACCGTTAAAACGGTATTTTTGTGTTCTATTGCTGTTACATACGTGAATTATCAGGATCCTTCACCAAAAAACTCTTTTCGGTACATGCCATGGCTAAAAGAGAAATTAAAATATGGACACTTGACTTTACACCGTCTGGGACAGATTTTTCCAAAAAAAAAATCGAATTTTAAACGTCCTTGTTCCAGAATGGTATTTTTGTGTTGTATTGCTGTTACATCCATACCGTAAAACGACCCATGACTAATAGAAAACTTTTTGGTACATTTCATGGCAAAAAGATTTTTTTATAATGGAAAATTCAGTTTTACGCCGTTTGGGAAGCATTTTTGAAAAAAAATTCTAATTTTCAAGAAACTATGTTTGAAATGGTATTTTTGTGTTCTTTTGCTGTTGCATAGGTGCATTATCAGAATCCTCGACCAAAAAAACATTTTTCGGTACATGCCATGTTTAAAAGATAAATTGAAATATGGACACTTGACTTAACACCGTCTGGGACAGATTTTTCAAAAAAAAAATCTAATTTTCAATGTACTTGCTTCAGAATGGTATTTTTGTGTTGTATTGCTGTTTCATCCATACAGTACAAGGAGTCATGACTAAAAAAACACGTTTTGGTACATTTCGTTGCAAAAAGATTTTTTTGAAATATGGAAAATTCAATTTTATACCGCTTGGGAAACATTTTTCAAAAAATTCTACTTTTCAAGGAACTACCTTTAAAATGGTATTTTTGTGTTCTATTGCCGTTAGATAGGTGCATTATCAGAGTCCTTGACTAAAAAAGCACTTTTCGGTACATGCCATGGCTAAAAGAGAAATTGAAATATGGACACTTGACTTTACACCGTCTGGGACAGATTTTTCCAAAAAAATCTTATTTTCAACGTACCTGCTCCAGAATGATATTTTTGTGTTGTATTGCTGTTATATCCATACCGTACAAGGACCCGTGACTAAACAAACACTTTTTGGCACATTTCATGGCAAAAAGAAATTTTTGAAATATGGAATATTCAGTTTTACATCGTAAATTACAATTACAACATAAAAAACAAGCCTTTCACGCTAATATTCCAGTATATAATCCAGATTTAACGAGAAAAACGCCTCCGCTTCGAAAGCGCGCCATTATTATCAACAAAGGGAGAACACTCGTACGGAAAGAATAGCTCACGTTCATGGCCTGGCAGAGTTTATCTACAAATATGGATGGGCTGCTCTGCCGGGTCATTTATCGAAAGCTATATATTTAGAAGCTTAGTTTCGCATTTCTTGCGAAATTTTTTTAGAACTAGATACAACGACTCTTCTGTTAAAAAATAATTGCAGGAATAATTCTGAAAACATCTGACGTGTACTAAAGAAAAGATTCGAGAAAACATTGAGGCATAGGTACAAAAATAATATTCGATTTAGAATTTGTTCCGCAACCAAATGCAGCAATTCACTAATCAATTAGTACCAAGTATCGTCTAAATCACGTAAGGAAAATAACTATGGAACTGGAAGATGGGCTTAATTTACTCTTTTTTATCGCTGTAATTTTCAAACAGAAAAGCATCTTTTTCAATAGGATACTCATAATTAGGTCATTCGCAATATAGACCAATCAGCGCTCATTACATCTATATATCCGGACTTTCAACTGACAAAATCACCTTCCGCCTCACTTGATTAAAACTGCAAATTACACCCGCTCCTCTACCTTCTAAACACATTCTCTTTCTTCATAAACGTCGTAACTGCAGCTTGTTCTAAGCTGCAGTTACGAGGTTTTTGCTTGAAAAGCAAAAAGGGTTTTTTTTTATAAAAAAAAAGTTTAACACCGTTTGGGAAACATTTTCAAAAAATTCTACTTTTCAAAAAACTACCTTTGAAACGGCATTTTTGTGTTCTATTGCTGTTACATTGGTGCATTATCAGGATCCTTGACCGGAAAACCTCTTTTCGGTACATGCCATGGCTAAAAGAAAATTTGAAATATGGACACTTGACTTTACATCGCCTGGGACAGATTTATCTAATTTTCAACGTATTTGCTCAAGAATAGTATTTTTGTGTTGTATTGCTGTTACATCTATACCGTGCAAGGACCCGTGACTAAAAAAACTCTTTTTGGTACATTTCATGGCAATTTCTTTTGAAATATGGAAAATTCAGTTTTACACCGTTTGGGAAACACTTTTCAAAAAAATCTACATTTCAAGGAACTACCGTTAAAATGGTATTTTTGTGTTCTATTGCTGTTACATACGTGAATTATCAGGATCCTTCACCAAAAAACTCTTTTCGGTACATGCCATGGCTAAAAGAGAAATTGAAATATGGACACTTGACTTTACACCGTCTGGGACAGATTTTTCCAAAAAAAAAAATCGAATTTTAAACGTCCTTGTTCCAGAATGGTATTTTTGTGTTGTATTGCTGTTACATCCATACCGTAAAACGACCCATGACTAATAGAAAACTTTTTGGTACATTTCATGGCAAAAAGAATTTTTTTATAATGGAAAATTCAGTTTTACGCCGTTTGGGAAGCATTTTTGAAAAAAAATTCTAATTTTCAAGAAACTATGTTTGAAATGGTTTTTTTGTGTTCTATTGCTGTTGCATAGGTGCATTATCAGAATCCTCGACCAAAAAAACATTTTTCGGTACATGCCATGTTTAAAAGATAAATTGAAATATGGACACTTGACTTAACACCGTCTGGGACAGATTTTTCAAAAAAAAAATCTAATTTTCAATGTACTTGCTTCAGAATGGTATTTTTGTGTTGTATTGCTGTTTCATCCATACAGTACAAGGAGTCATGACTAAAAAAACACGTTTTGGTACATTTCGTTGCAAAAAGATTTTTTTGAAATATGGAAAATTCAATTTTATACCGCTTGGGAAACATTTTTCAAAAAATTCTACTTTTCAAGGAACTACCTTTAAAATGGTATTTTTGTGTTCTATTGCCGTTAGATAGGTGCATTATCAGAGTCCTTGACTAAAAAAGCACTTTTCGGTACATGCCATGGCTAAAAGAGAAATTGAAATATGGACACTTGACTTTACACCGTCTGGGACAGATTTTTCCAAAAAAATCTTATTTTCAACGTACCTGCTCCAGAATGATATTTTTGTGTTGTATTGCTGTTACATCCATACCGTACAAGGACCCGTGACTAAACAAACACTTTTTGGCACATTTCATGGCAAAAAGAAATTTTTGAAATATGGAATATTCAGTTTTACATCGTAAATTACAATTACAACATAAAAAACAAACCTTTCACGCTAATATTCCAGTATATAATCCAGATTTAACGAGAAAAACGCCTCCGCTTCGAAAGCGCGCCATTATTATCAACAAAGGGAGAACACTCGTACGGAAAGAATAGCTCACGTTCATGGCCTGGCAGAGTTTATCTACAAATATGGATGGGCTGCTCTGCCGGGTCATTTATCGAAAGCTATATATTTAGAAGCTTAGTTTCGCATTTCTTGCGAAATTTTTTTAGAACTAGATACAACGACTCTTCTGTTAAAAAATAATTGCAGGAATAATTCTGAAAACATCTGACGTGTACTAAAGAAAAGATTCGAGAAAACATTGAGGCATAGGTACAAAAATAATATTCGATTTAGAATTTGTTCCGCAACCAAATGCAGCAATTCACTAATCAATTAGTACCAAGTATCGTCTAAATCACGTAAGGAAAATAACTATGGAACTGGAAGATGGGCTTAATTTACTCTTTTTTTATCGCTGTAATTTTCAAACAGAAAAGCATCTTTTTCAATAGGATACTCATAATTAGGTCATTCGCAATATAGACCAATCAGCGCTCATTACATCTATATATCCGGACTTTCAACTGACAAAATCACCTTCCGCCTCACTTGATTAAAACTGCAAATTACACCCGCTCCTCTACCTTCTAAACACATTCTCTTTCTTCATAAACGTCGTAACTGCAGCTTGTTCTAAGCTGCAGTTACGAGGTTTTTGCTTGAAAAGCAAAAAGGGGTTTTTTTTTTATAAAAAAAAAGTTTTACACCGTTTGGGAAACATTTTCAAAAAATTCTACTTTTCAAAAAACTACCTTTGAAACGGCATTTTTGTGTTCTATTGCTGTTACATTGGTGCATTATCAGGATCCTTGACCGGAAAACCTCTTTTCGGTACATGCCATGGCTAAAAGAAAATTTGAAATATGGACACTTGACTTTACATCGCCTGGGACAGATTTATCTAATTTTCAACGTATTTGCTCAAGAATAGTATTTTTGTGTTGTATTGCTGTTACATCTATACCGTGCAAGGACCCGTGACTAAAAAAACTCTTTTTGGTACATTTCATGGCATTTTTTTTGAAATATGGAAAATTCAGTTTTACACCGTTTTGGAAACACTTTTCAAAAAAATCTACATTTCAAGGAACTACCGTTAAAACGGTATTTTTGTGTTCTATTGCTGTTACATACGTGAATTATCAGGATCCTTCACCAAAAAACTCTTTTCGGTACATGCCATGGCTAAAAGAGAAATTGAAATATGGACACTTGACTTTACACCGTCTGGGACAGATTTTTCCAAAAAAAAAAAAAATCGAATTTTAAACGTCCTTGTTCCAGAATGGTATTTTTGTGTTGTATTGCTGTTACATCCATACCGTAAAACGACCCATGACTAATAGAAAACTTTTTGGTACATTTCATGGCAAAAAGAATTTTTTTCATAATGGAAAATTCAGTTTTACGCCGTTTGGGAAGCATTTTTGAAAAAAAATTCTAATTTTCAAGAAACTATGTTTGAAATGGTATTTTTGTGTTCTTTTGCTGTTGCATAGGTGCATTATCAGAATCCTCGACCAAAAAAACATTTTTCGGTACATGCCATGTTTAAAAGATAAATTGAAATATGGACACTTGACTTAACACCGTCTGGGACAGATTTTTCAAAAAAAAAATCTAATTTTCAATGTACTTGCTTCAGAATGGTATTTTTGTGTTGTATTGCTGTTTCATCCATACAGTACAAGGAGTCATGACTAAAGAAACACGTTTTGGTACATTTCGTTGCAAAAAGATTTTTTTGAAATATGGAAAATTCAATTTTATACCGCTTGGGAAACATTTTTCAAAAAATTCTACTTTTCAAGGAACTACCTTTAAAATGGTATTTTTGTGTTCTATTGCCGTTAGATAGGTGCATTATCAGAGTCCTTGACTAAAAAAGCACTTTTCGGTACATGCCATGGCTAAAAGAGAAATTGAAATATGGACACTTGACTTTACACCGTCTGGGACAGATTTTTCCAAAAAAATCTTATTTTCAACGTACCTGCTCCAGAATGATATTTTTGTGTTGTATTGCTGTTACATCCATACCGTACAAGGACCCGTGACTAAACAAACACTTTTTGGCACATTTCATGGCAAAAAGAAATTTTTGAAATATGGAATATTCAGTTTTACATCGTAAATTACAATTACAACATAAAAAACAAGCCTTTCACGCTAATATTCCAGTATATAATCCAGATTTAACGAGAAAAACGCCTCCGCTTCGAAAGCGCGCCATTATTATCAACAAAGGGAGAACACTCGTACGGAAAGAATAGCTCACGTTCATGGCCTGGCAGAGTTTATCTACAAATATGGATGGGCTGCTCTGCCGGGTCATTTATCGAAAGCTATATATTTAGAAGCTTAGTTTCGCATTTCTTGCGAAATTTTTTTAGAACTAGATACAACGACTCTTCTGTTAAAAAATAATTGCAGGAATAATTCTGAAAACATCTGACGTGTACTAAAGAAAAGATTCGAGAAAACATTGAGGCATAGGTACAAAAATAATATTCGATTTAGAATTTGTTCCGCAACCAAATGCAGCAATTCACTAATCAATTAGTACCAAGTATCGTCTAAATCACGTAAGGAAAATAACTATGGAACTGGAAGATGGGCTTAATTTACTCTTTTTTATCGCTGTAATTTTCAAACAGAAAAGCATCTTTTTCAATAGGATACTCATAATTAGGTCATTCGCAATATAGACCAATCAGCGCTCATTACATCTATATATCCGGACTTTCAACTGACAAAATCACCTTCCGCCTCACTTGATTAAAACTGCAAATTACACCCGCTCCTCTACCTTCTAAACACATTCTCTTTCTTCATAAACGTCGTAACTGCAGCTTGTTCTAAGCTGCAGTTACGAGGTTTTTGCTTGAAAAGCAAAAAGGGTTTTTTTTTATAAAAAAAAAAGTTTAACACCGTTTGGGAAACATTTTCAAAAAATTCTACTTTTCAAAAAACTACCTTTGAAACGGCATTTTTGTGTTCTATTGCTGTTACATTGGTGCATTATCAGGATCCTTGACCGGAAAACCTCTTTTCGGTACATGCCATGGCTAAAAGAAAATTTGAAATATGGACACTTGACTTTACATCGCCTGGGACAGATTTATCTAATTTTCAACGTATTTGCTCAAGAATAGTATTTTTGTGTTGTATTGCTGTTACATCTATACCGTGCAAGGACCCGTGACTAAAAAAACTCTTTTTGGTACATTTCATGGCAATTTCTTTTGAAATATGGAAAATTCAGTTTTACACCGTTTGGGAAACACTTTTCAAAAAAATCTACATTTCAAGGAACTACCGTTAAAACGGTATTTTTGTGTTCTATTGCTGTTACATACGTGAATTATCAGGATCCTTCACCAAAAAACTCTTTTCGGTACATGCCATGGCTAAAAGAGAAATTAAAATATGGACACTTGACTTTACACCGTCTGGGACAGATTTTTCCAAAAAAAAAATCGAATTTTAAACGTCCTTGTTCCAGAATGGTATTTTTGTGTTGTATTGCTGTTACATCCATACCGTAAAACGACCCATGACTAATAGAAAACTTTTTGGTACATTTCATGGCAAAAAGAATTTTTTTATAATGGAAAATTCAGTTTTACGCCGTTTGGGAAGCATTTTTGAAAAAAAATTCTAATTTTCAAGAAACTATGTTTGAAATGGTATTTTTGTGTTCTATTGCTGTTGCATAGGTGCATTATCAGAATCCTCGACCAAAAAAACATTTTTCGGTACATGCCATGTTTAAAAGATAAATTGAAATATGGACACTTGACTTAACACCGTCTGGGACAGATTTTTCAAAAAAAATCTAATTTTCAATGTACTTGCTTCAGAATGGTATTTTTGTGTTGTATTGCTGTTTCATCCATACAGTACAAGGAGTCATGACTAAAAAAACACGTTTTGGTACATTTCGTTGCAAAAAGATTTTTTTGAAATATGGAAAATTCAATTTTATACCGCTTGGGAAACATTTTTCAAAAAATTCTACTTTTCAAGGAACTACCTTTAAAATGGTATTTTTGTGTTCTATTGCCGTTAGATAGGTGCATTATCAGAGTCCTTGACTAAAAAAGCACTTTTCGGTACATGCCATGGCTAAAAGAGAAATTGAAATATGGACACTTGACTTTACACCGTCTGGGACAGATTTTTCCAAAAAAATCTTATTTTCAACGTACCTGCTCCAGAATGATATTTTTGTGTTGTATTGCTGTTACATCCATACCGTACAAGGACCCGTGACTAAACAAACACTTTTTGGCACATTTCATGGCAAAAAGAAATTTTTGAAATATGGAATATTCAGTTTTACATCGTAAATTACAATTACAACATAAAAAACAAACCTTTCACGCTAATATTCCAGTATATAATCCAGATTTAACGAGAAAAACGCCTCCGCTTCGAAAGCGCGCCATTATTATCAACAAAGGGAGAACACTCGTACGGAAAGAATAGCTCACGTTCATGGCCTGGCAGAGTTTATCTACAAATATGGATGGGCTGCTCTGCCGGGTCATTTATCGAAAGCTATATATTTAGAAGCTTAGTTTCGCATTTCTTGCGAAATTTTTTTAGAACTAGATACAACGACTCTTCTGTTAAAAAATAATTGCAGGAATAATTCTGAAAACATCTGACGTGTACTAAAGAAAAGATTCGAGAAAACATTGAGGCATAGGTACAAAAATAATATTCGATTTAGAATTTGTTCCGCAACCAAATGCAGCAATTCACTAATCAATTAGTACCAAGTATCGTCTAAATCACGTAAGGAAAATAACTATGGAACTGGAAGATGGGCTTAATTTACTCTTTTTTATCGCTGTAATTTTCAAACAGAAAAGCATCTTTTTCAATAGGATACTCATAATTAGGTCATTCGCAATATAGACCAATCAGCGCTCATTACATCTATATATCCGGACTTTCAACTGACAAAATCACCTTCCGCCTCACTTGATTAAAACTGCAAATTACACCCGCTCCTCTACCTTCTAAACACATTCTCTTTCTTCATAAACGTCGTAACTGCAGCTTGTTCTAAGCTGCAGTTACGAGGTTTTTGCTTGAAAAGCAAAAAGGTTTTTTTTATAAAAAAAAAGTTTAACACCGTTTGGGAAACATTTTCAAAAAATTCTACTTTTCAAAAAACTACCTTTGAAACGGCATTTTTGTGTTCTATTGCTGTTACATTGGTGCATTATCAGGATCCTTGACCGGAAAACCTCTTTTCGGTACATGCCATGGCTAAAAGAAAATTTGAAATATGGACACTTGACTTTACATCGCCTGGGACAGATTTATCTAATTTTCAACGTATTTGCTCAAGAATAGTATTTTTGTGTTGTATTGCTGTTACATCTATACCGTGCAAGGACCCGTGACTAAAAAAACTCTTTTTGGTACATTTCATGGCAATTTTTTTTTGAAATATGGAAAATTCAGTTTTACACCGTTTGGGAAACACTTTTCAAAAAAAATCTACATTTCAAGGAACTACCGTTAAAACGGTATTTTTGTGTTCTATTGCTGTTACATACGTGAATTATCAGGATCCTTCACCAAAAAACTCTTTTCGGTACATGCCATGGCTAAAAGAGAAATTGAAATATGGACACTTGACTTTACACCGTCTGGGACAGATTTTTCCAAAAAAAAATCGAATTTTAAACGTCCTTGTTCCAGAATGGTATTTTTGTGTTGTATTGCTGTTACATCCATACCGTAAAACGACCCATGACTAATAGAAAACTTTTTGGTACATTTCATGGCAAAAAGAATTTTTTTATAATGGAAAATTCAGTTTTACGCCGTTTGGGAAGCATTTTTGAAAAAAAATTCTAATTTTCAAGAAACTATGTTTGAAATGGTATTTTTGTGTTCTATTGCTGTTGCATAGGTGCATTATCAGAATCCTCGACCAAAAAAACATTTTTCGGTACATGCCATGTTTAAAAGATAAATTGAAATATGGACACTTGACTTAACACCGTCTGGGACAGATTTTTCAAAAAAAAAAATCTAATTTTCAATGTACTTGCTTCAGAATGGTATTTTTTTGTTGTATTGCTGTTTCATCCATACAGTACAAGGAGTCATGACTAAAAAACACGTTTTGGTACATTTCGTTGCAAAAAGATATTTTTGAAATATGGAAAATTCAATTTTATACCGCTTGGGAAACATTTTTCAAAAAATTCTACTTTTCAAGGAACTACCTTTAAAATGGTATTTTTGTGTTCTATTGCCGTTAGATAGGTGCATTATCAGAGTCCTTGACTGAAAAAGCACTTTTCGGTACATGCCATGGCTAAAAGAGAAATTGAAATATGGATACTTGACTTTACACCGTCTGGGACAGATTTTTCCAAAAAAATCTTATTTTCAACGTACCTGCTCCAGAATGATATTTTTTTGTTGTATTGCTGTTACATCCATACCGTACAAGGACCCGTGACTAAACAAACACTTTTTGGCACATTTCATGGCAAAAAGAAATTTTTGAAATATGGAATATTCAGTTTTACATCGTAAATTACAATTACAACATAAAAAACAAACCTTTCACGCTAATATTCCAGTATATAATCCAGATTTAACGAGAAAAACGCCTCCGCTTCGAAAGCGCGCCATTATTATCAACAAAGGGAGAACACTCGTACGGAAAGAATAGCTCACGTTCATGGCCTGGCAGAGTTTATCTACAAATATGGATGGGCTGCTCTGCCGGGTCATTTATCGAAAGCTATATATTTAGAAGCTTAGTTTCGCATTTCTTGCGAAATTTTTTTAGAACTAGATACAACGACTCTTCTGTTAAAAAATAATTGCAGGAATAATTCTGAAAACATCTGACGTGTACTAAAGAAAAGATTCGAGAAAACATTGAGGCATAGGTACAAAAATAATATTCGATTTAGAATTTGTTCCGCAACCAAATGCAGCAATTCACTAATCAATTAGTACCAAGTATCGTCTAAATCACGTAAGGAAAATAACTATGGAACTGGAAGATGGGCTTAATTTACTCTTTTTTATCGCTGTAATTTTCAAACAGAAAAGCATCTTTTTCAATAGGATACTCATAATTAGGTCATTCGCAATATAGACCAATCAGCGCTCATTACATCTATATATCCGGACTTTCAACTGACAAAATCACCTTCCGCCTCACTTGATTAAAACTGCAAATTACACCCGCTCCTCTACCTTCTAAACACATTCTCTTTCTTCATAAACGTCGTAACTGCAGCTTGTTCTAAGCTGCAGTTACGAGGTTTTTGCTTGAAAAGCAAAAAGGGTTTTTTTTTTATAAAAAAAAAAGTTTAACACCGTTTGGGAAACATTTTCAAAAAATTCTACTTTTCAAAAAACTACCTTTGAAACGGCATTTTTGTGTTCTATTGCTGTTACATTGGTGCATTATCAGGATCCTTGACCGGAAAACCTCTTTTCGGTACATGCCATGGCTAAAAGAAAACTTGAAATATGGACACTTGACTTTACATCGCCTGGGACAGATTTATCTAATTTTCAACGTATTTGCTCAAGAATAGTATTTTTGTGTTGTATTGCTGTTACATCTATACCGTGCAAGGACCCGTGACTAAAAAAAACTCTTTTTGGTACATTTCATGGCAATTTTTTTTGAAATATGGAAAATTCAGTTTTACACCGTTTGGGAAACACTTTTCAAAAAAATCTACATTTCAAGGAACTACCGTTAAAACGGTATTTTTGTGTTCTATTGCTGTTACATACGTGAATTATCAGGATCCTTCACCAAAAAACTCTTTTCGGTACATGCCATGGCTAAAAGAGAAATTGAAATATGGACACTTGACTTTACACCGTCTGGGACAGATTTTTCCAAAAAAAAAAAAAAAATCGAATTTTAAACGTCCTTGTTCCAGAATGGTATTTTTGTGTTGTATTGCTGTTACATCCATACCGTAAAACGACCCATGACTAATAGAAAACTTTTTGGTACATTTCATGGCAAAAAGAATTTTTTTATAATGGAAAATTCAGTTTTACGCCGTTTGGGAAGCATTTTTGAAAAAAAATTCTAATTTTCAAGAAACTATGTTTGAAATGGTATTTTTGTGTTCTATTGCTGTTGCATAGGTGCATTATCAGAATCCTCGACCAAAAAAACATTTTTCGGTACATGCCATGTTTAAAAGATAAATTGAAATATGGACACTTGACTTAACACCGTCTGGGACAGATTTTTCAAAAAAAAAATCTAATTTTCAATGTACTTGCTTCAGAATGGTATTTTTTTGTTGTATTGCTGTTTCATCCATACAGTACAAGGAGTCATGACTAAAAAACACGTTTTGGTACATTTCGTTGCAAAAAGATTTTTTTGAAATATGGAAAATTCAATTTTATACCGCTTGGGAAACATTTTTCAAAAAATTCTACTTTTCAAGGAACTACCTTTAAAATGGTATTTTTGTGTTCTATTGCCGTTAGATAGGTGCATTATCAGAGTCCTTGACTAAAAAAGCACTTTTCGGTACATGCCATGGCTAAAAGAGAAATTGAAATATGGACACTTGACTTTACACCGTCTGGGACAGATTTTTCCAAAAAAATCTTATTTTCAACGTACCTGCTCCAGAATGATATTTTTTTGTTGTATTGCTGTTACATCCATACCGTACAAGGACCCGTGACTAAACAAACACTTTTTGGCACATTTCATGGCAAAAAGAAATTTTTGAAATATGGAATATTCAGTTTTACATCGTAAATTACAATTACAACATAAAAAACAAACCTTTCACGCTAATATTCCAGTATATAATCCAGATTTAACGAGAAAAACGCCTCCGCTTCGAAAGCGCGCCATTATTATCAACAAAGGGAGAACACTCGTACGGAAAGAATAGCTCACGTTCATGGCCTGGCAGAGTTTATCTACAAATATGGATGGGCTGCTCTGCCGGGTCATTTATCGAAAGCTATATATTTAGAAGCTTAGTTTCGCATTTCTTGCGAAATTTTTTTAGAACTAGATACAACGACTCTTCTGTTAAAAAATAATTGCAGGAATAATTCTGAAAACATCTGACGTGTACTAAAGAAAAGATTCGAGAAAACATTGAGGCATAGGTACAAAAATAATATTCGATTTAGAATTTGTTCCGCAACCAAATGCAGCAATTCACTAATCAATTAGTACCAAGTATCGTCTAAATCACGTAAGGAAAATAACTATGGAACTGGAAGATGGGCTTAATTTACTCTTTTTTATCGCTGTAATTTTCAAACAGAAAAGCATCTTTTTCAATAGGATACTCATAATTAGGTCATTCGCAATATAGACCAATCAGCGCTCATTACATCTATATATCCGGACTTTCAACTGACAAAATCACCTTCCGCCTCACTTGATTAAAACTGCAAATTACACCCGCTCCTCTACCTTCTAAACACATTCTCTTTCTTCATAAACGTCGTAACTGCAGCTTGTTCTAAGCTGCAGTTACGAGGTTTTTGCTTGAAAAGCAAAAAGGGTTTTTTTTTTATAAAAAAAAAAGTTTAACACCGTTTGGGAAACATTTTCAAAAAATTCTACTTTTCAAAAAACTACCTTTGAAACGGCATTTTTGTGTTCTATTGCTGTTACATTGGTGCATTATCAGGATCCTTGACCGGAAAACCTCTTTTCGGTACATGCCATGGCTAAAAGAAAACTTGAAATATGGACACTTGACTTTACATCGCCTGGGACAGATTTATCTAATTTTCAACGTATTTGCTCAAGAATAGTATTTTTGTGTTGTATTGCTGTTACATCTATACCGTGCAAGGACCCGTGACTAAAAAAAACTCTTTTTGGTACATTTCATGGCAATTTTTTTTGAAATATGGAAAATTCAGTTTTACACCGTTTGGGAAACACTTTTCAAAAAAATCTACATTTCAAGGAACTACCGTTAAAACGGTATTTTTGTGTTCTATTGCTGTTACATACGTGAATTATCAGGATCCTTCACCAAAAAACTCTTTTCGGTACATGCCATGGCTAAAAGAGAAATTGAAATATGGACACTTGACTTTACACCGTCTGGGACAGATTTTTCCAAAAAAAAAATCGAATTTTAAACGTCCTTGTTCCAGAATGGTATTTTTGTGTTGTATTGCTGTTACATCCATACCGTAAAACGACCCATGACTAATAGAAAACTTTTTGGTACATTTCATGGCAAAAAGAATTTTTTTATAATGGAAAATTCAGTTTTACGCCGTTTGGGAAGCATTTTTGAAAAAAAATTCTAATTTTCAAGAAACTATGTTTGAAATGGTATTTTTGTGTTCTATTGCTGTTGCATAGGTGCATTATCAGAATCCTCGACCAAAAAAACATTTTTCGGTACATGCCATGTTTAAAAGATAAATTGAAATATGGACACTTGACTTAACACCGTCTGGGACAGATTTTTCAAAAAAAAATCTAATTTTCAATGTACTTGCTTCAGAATGGTATTTTTGTGTTGTATTGCTGTTTCATCCATACAGTACAAGGAGTCATGACTAAAAAACACGTTTTGGTACATTTCGTTGCAAAAAGATTTTTTTGAAATATGGAAAATTCAATTTTATACCGCTTGGGAAACATTTTTCAAAAAATTCTACTTTTCAAGGAACTACCTTTAAAATGGTATTTTTGTGTTCTATTGCCGTTAGATAGGTGCATTATCAGAGTCCTTGACTAAAAAAGCACTTTTCGGTACATGCCATGGCTAAAAGAGAAATTGAAATATGGACACTTGACTTTACACCGTCTGGGACAGATTTTTCCAAAAAAATCTTATTTTCAACGTACCTGCTCCAGAATGATATTTTTTGTTGTATTGCTGTTACATCCATACCGTACAAGGACCCGTGACTAAACAAACACTTTTTGGCACATTTCATGGCAAAAAGAAATTTTTGAAATATGGAATATTCAGTTTTACATCGTAAATTACAATTACAACATAAAAAACAAACCTTTCACGCTAATATTCCAGTATATAATCCAGATTTAACGAGAAAAACGCCTCCGCTTCGAAAGCGCGCCATTATTATCAACAAAGGGAGAACACTCGTACGGAAAGAATAGCTCACGTTCATGGCCTGGCAGAGTTTATCTACAAATATGGATGGGCTGCTCTGCCGGGTCATTTATCGAAAGCTATATATTTAGAAGCTTAGTTTCGCATTTCTTGCGAATTTTTTTTAGAACTAGATACAACGACTCTTCTGTTAAAAAATAATTGCAGGAATAATTCTGAAAACATCTGACGTGTACTAAAGAAAAGATTCGAGAAAACATTGAGGCATAGGTACAAAAATAATATTCGATTTAGAATTTGTTCCGCAACCAAATGCAGCAATTCACTAATCAATTAGTACCAAGTATCGTCTAAATCACGTAAGGAAAATAACTATGGAACTGGAAGATGGGCTTAATTTACTCTTTTTTATCGCTGTAATTTTCAAACAGAAAAGCATCTTTTTCAATAGGATACTCATAATTAGGTCATTCGCAATATAGACCAATCAGCGCTCATTACATCTATATATCCGGACTTTCAACTGACAAAATCACCTTCCGCCTCACTTGATTAAAACTGCAAATTACACCCGCTCCTCTACCTTCTAAACACATTCTCTTTCTTCATAAACGTCGTAACTGCAGCTTGTTCTAAGCTGTAGTTACGAGGTTTTTGCTTGAAAAGCAAAAAGGGTTTTTTTTATAAAAAAAAAAGTTTAACACCGTTTGGGAAACATTTTCAAAAAATTCTACTTTTCAAAAAACTACCTTTGAAACGGCATTTTTGTGTTCTATTGCTGTTACATTGGTGCATTATCAGGATCCTTGACCGGAAAACCTCTTTTCGGTACATGCCATGGCTAAAAGAAAATTTGAAATATGGACACTTGACTTTACATCGCCTGGGACAGATTTATCTAATTTTCAACGTATTTGCTCAAGAATAGTATTTTTGTGTTGTATTGCTGTTACATCTATACCGTGCAAGGACCCGTGACTAAAAAAACTCTTTTTGGTACATTTCATGGCAATTTTTTTTGAAATATGGAAAATTCAGTTTTACACCGTTTGGGAAACACTTTTCAAAAAAATCTACATTTCAAGGAACTACCGTTAAAACGGTATTTTTGTGTTCTATTGCTGTTACATACGTGAATTATCAGGATCCTTCACCAAAATACTCTTTTCGGTACATGCCATGGCTAAAAGAGAAATTGAAATATGGACACTTGACTTTACACCGTCTGGGACAGATTTTTCAAAAAAAAAATCGAATTCTAAACGTCCTTGTTCCAGAATGGTATTTTTGTGTTGTATTGCTGTTACATCCATACCGTAAAACGACCCATGACTAATAGAAAACTTTTTGGTACATTTCATGGCAAAAAGAATTTTTTTTATAATGGAAAATTCAGTTTTACGCCGTTTGGGAAGCATTTTTGAAAAAAAATTCTAATTTTCAAGAAACTATGTTTGAAATGGTATTTTTGTGTTCTATTGCTGTTGCATAGGTGCATTATCAGAATCCTCGACCAAAAAAACATTTTTCGGTACATGCCATGTTTAAAAGATAAATTGAAATATGGACACTTGACTTAACACCGTCTGGGACAGATTTTTCAAAAAAAAAAATCTAATTTTCAATGTACTTGCTTCAGAATGGTATTTTTGTGTTGTATTGCTGTTTCATCCATACAGTACAAGGAGTCATGACGAAAAAACACGTTTTGGTACATTTCGTTGCAAAAAGATTTTTTTGAAATATGGAAAATTCAATTTTATACCGCTTGGGAAACATTTTTCAAAAAATTCTACTTTTCAAGGAACTACCTTTAAAATGGTATTTTTGTGTTCTATTGCCGTTAGATAGGTGCATTATCAGAGTCCTTGACTAAAAAAGCACTTTTCGGTACATGCCATGGCTAAAAGAGAAATTGAAATATGGACACTTGACTTTACACCGTCTGGGACAGATTTTTCCAAAAAAATCTTATTTTCAACGTACCTGCTCCAGAATGATATTTTTTTGTTGTATTGCTGTTACATCCATACCGTACAAGGACCCGTGACTAAACAAACACTTTTTGGCACATTTCATGGCAAAAAGAAATTTTTGAAATATGGAATATTCAGTTTTACATCGTAAATTACAATTACAACATAAAAAACAAACCTTTCACGCTAATATTCCAGTATATAATCCAGATTTAACGAGAAAAACGCCTCCGCTTCGAAAGCGCGCCATTATTATCAACAAAGGGAGAACACTCGTACGGAAAGAATAGCTCACGTTCATGGCCTGGCAGAGTTTATCTACAAATATGGATGGGCTGCTCTGCCGGGTCATTTATCGAAAGCTATATATTTAGAAGCTTAGTTTCGCATTTCTTGCGAAATTTTTTTAGAACTAGATACAACGACTCTTCTGTTAAAAAATAATTGCAGGAATAATTCTGAAAACATCTGACGTGTACTAAAGAAAAGATTCGAGAAAACATTGAGGCATAGGTACAAAAATAATATTCGATTTAGAATTTGTTCCGCAACCAAATGCAGCAATTCACTAATCAATTAGTACCAAGTATCGTCTAAATCACGTAAGGAAAATAACTATGGAACTGGAAGATGGGCTTAATTTACTCTTTTTTATCGCTGTAATTTTCAAACAGAAAAGCATCTTTTTCAATAGGATACTCATAATTAGGTCATTCGCAATATAGACCAATCAGCGCTCATTACATCTATATATCCGGACTTTCAACTGACAAAATCACCTTCCGCCTCACTTGATTAAAACTGCAAATTACACCCGCTCCTCTACCTTCTAAACACATTCTCTTTCTTCATAAACGTCGTAACTGCAGCTTGTTCTAAGCTGCAGTTACGAGGTTTTTGCTTGAAAAGCAAAAAGGGTTTTTTTTTTATAAAAAAAAAGTTTAACACCGTTTGGGAAACATTTTCAAAAAATTCTACTTTTCAAAAAACTACCTTTGAAACGGCATTTTTGTGTTCTATTGCTGTTACATTGGTGCATTATCAGGATCCTTGACCGGAAAACCTCTTTTCGGTACATGCCATGGCTAAAAGAAAATTTGAAATATGGACACTTGACTTTACATCGCCTGGGATAGATTTATCTAATTTTCAACGTATTTGCTCAAGAATAGTATTTTTGTGTTGTATTGCTGTTACATCTATACCGTGCAAGGACCCGTGACTAAAAAAACTCTTTTTGGTACATTTCATGGCAATTTTTTTTTGAAATATGGAAAATTCAGTTTTACACCGTTTGGGAAACACTTTTCAAAAAAATCTACATTTCAAGGAACTACCGTTAAAACGGTATTTTTGTGTTCTATTGCTGTTACATACGTGAATTATCAGGATCCTTCACCAAAAAACACTTTTCGGTACATGCCATGGCTAAAAGAGAAATTGAAATATGGACACTTGACTTTACACCGTCTGGGACAGATTTTTCCAAAAAAAAATCGAATTTTAAACGTCCTTGTTCCAGAATGGTATTTTTGTGTTGTATTGCTGTTACATCCATACCGTAAAACGACCCATGACTAATAGAAAACTTTTTGGTACATTTCATGGCAAAAAAAAATTTTTTATAATGGAAAATTCAGTTTTACGCCGTTTGGGAAGCATTTTTGAAAAAAAATCTAATTTTCAAGAAACTATGTTTGAAATGGTATTTTTGTGTTCTATTGCTGTTGCATAGGTGCATTATCAGAATCCTCGACCAAAAAAACATTTTTCGGTACATGCCATGTTTAAAAGATAAATTGAAATATGGACACTTGACTTAACACCGTCTGGGACAGATTTTTCAAAAAAAAATCTAATTTTCAACGTACTTGCTTCAGAATGGTATTTTTGTGTTGTATTGCTGTTTCATCCATACAGTACAAGGAGTCATGACTAAAAAAAACACGTTTTGGTACATTTCGTTGCAAAAAGATTTTTTTGAAATATGGAAAATTCAATTTTATACCGCTTGGGAAACATTTTTCAAAAAATTCTACTTTTCAAGGAACTACCTTTAAAATGGTATTTTTGTGTTCTATTGCCGTTAGATAGGTGCATTATCAGAGTCCTTGACTAAAAAAGCACTTTTCGGTACATGCCATGGCTAAAAGAGAAATTGAAATATGGACACTTGACTTTACACCGTCTGGGACAGATTTTTCCAAAAAAATCTTATTTTCAACGTACCTGCTCCAGAATGATATTTTTTTGTTGTATTGCTGTTACATCCATACCGTACAAGGACCCGTGACTAAACAAACACTTTTTGGCACATTTCATGGCAAAAAGAAATTTTTGAAATATGGAATATTCAGTTTTACATCGTAAATTACAATTACAACATAAAAAACAAACCTTTCACGCTAATATTCCAGTATATAATCCAGATTTAACGAGAAAAACGCCTCCGCTTCGAAAGCGCGCCATTATTATCAACAAAGGGAGAACACTCGTACGGAAAGAATAGCTCACGTTCATGGCCTGGCAGAGTTTATCTACAAATATGGATGGGCTGCTCTGCCGGGTCATTTATCGAAAGCTATATATTTAGAAGCTTAGTTTCGCATTTCTTGCGAATTTTTTTTAGAACTAGATACAACGACTCTTCTGTTAAAAAATAATTGCAGGAATAATTCTGAAAACATCTGACGTGTACTAAAGAAAAGATTCGAGAAAACATTGAGGCATAGGTACAAAAATAATATTCGATTTAGAATTTGTTCCGCAACCAAATGCAGCAATTCACTAATCAATTAGTACCAAGTATCGTCTAAATCACGTAAGGAAAATAACTATGGAACTGGAAGATGGGCTTAATTTACTCTTTTTTATCGCTGTAATTTTCAAACAGAAAAGCATCTTTTTCAATAGGATACTCATAATTAGGTCATTCGCAATATAGACCAATCAGCGCTCATTACATCTATATATCCGGACTTTCAACTGACAAAATCACCTTCCGCCTCACTTGATTAAAACTGCAAATTACACCCGCTCCTCTACCTTCTAAACACATTCTCTTTCTTCATAAACCTCGTAACTGCAGCTTGTTCTAAGCTGCAGTTACGAGGTTTTTGCTTGATTAGCAAAAAGGGTTTTTTTTATAAAAAAAAAGTTTAACACCGTTTGGGAAACATTTTCAAAAAATTCTACTTTTCAAAAAACTACCTTTGAAACGGCATTTTTGTGTTCTATTGCTGTTACATTGGTGCATTATCAGGATCCTTGACCGGAAAACCTCTTTTCGGTACATGCCATGGCTAAAAGAAAATTTGAAATATGGACACTTGACTTTACATCGCCTGGGACAGATTTATCTAATTTTCAACGTATTTGCTCAAGAATAGTATTTTTGTGTTGTATTGCTGTTACATCTATACCGTGCAAGGACCCGTGACTAAAAAAACTCTTTTTGGTACATTTCATGGCAATTTTTTTTTTGAAATATGGAAAATTCAGTTTTACACCGTTTGGGAAACACTTTTCAAAAAAATCTACATTTCAAGGAACTACCGTTAAAACGGTATTTTTGTGTTCTATTGCTGTTACATACGTGAATTATCAGGATCCTTCACCAAAAAACACTTTTCGGTACATGCCATGGCTAAAAGAGAAATTGAAATATGGACACTTGACTTTACACCGTCTGGGACAGATTTTTCCAAAAAAAATCGAATTTTAAACGTCCTTGTTCCAGAATGGTATTTTTGTGTTGTATTGCTGTTACATCCATACCGTAAAACGACCCATGACTAATAGAAAACTTTTTGGTACATTTCATGGCAAAAAGAATTTTTTTATAATGGAAAATTCAGTTTTACGCCGTTTGGGAAGCATTTTTGAAAAAAAAATCTAATTTTCAAGAAACTATGTTTGAAATGGTATTTTTGTGTTCTATTGCTGTTGCATAGGTGCATTATCAGAATCCTCGACCAAAAAAACATTTTTCGGTACATGCCATGTTTAAAAGATAAATTGAAATATGGACACTTGACTTAACACCGTCTGGGACAGATTTTTCAAAAAGAAAAATATAATTTTCAACGTACTTGCTTCAGAATGGTATTTTTGTGTTGTATTGCTGTTTCATCCATACAGTACAAGGAGTCATGACTAAAAAACACGTTTTGGTACATTTCGTTGCAAAAAGATTTTTTTGAAATATGGAAAATTCAATTTTATACCGCTTGGGAAACATTTTTCAAAAAATTCTACTTTTCAAGGAACAACCTTTAAAATGGTATTTTTGTGTTCTATTGCCGTTAGATAGGTGCATTATCAGAGTCCTTGACTAAAAAAGCACTTTTCGGTACATGCCATGGCTAAAAGAGAAATTGAAATATGGACACTTGACTTTACACCGTCTGGGACAGATTTTTCCAAAAAAATCTTATTTTCAACGTACCTGCTCCAGAATGATATTTTTTTGTTGTATTGCTGTTACATCCATACCGTACAAGGACCCGTGACTAAACAAACACTTTTTGGCACATTTCATGGCAAAAAGAAATTTTTGAAATATGGAATATTCAGTTTTACATCGTAAATTACAATTACAACATAAAAAACAAACCTTTCACGCTAATATTCCAGTATATAATCCAGATTTAACGAGAAAAACGCCTCCGCTTCGAAAGCGCGCCATTATTATCAACAAAGGGAGAACACTCGTACGGAAAGAATAGCTCACGTTCATGGCCTGGCAGAGTTTATCTACAAATATGGATGGGCTGCTCTGCCGGGTCATTTATCGAAAGCTATATATTTAGAAGCTTAGTTTCGCATTTCTTGCGAAATTTTTTTAGAACTAGATACAACGACTCTTCTGTTAAAAAATAATTGCAGGAATAATTCTGAAAACATCTGACGTGTACTAAAGAAAAGATTCGAGAAAACATTGAGGCATAGGTACAAAAATAATATTCGATTTAGAATTTGTTCCGCAACCAAATGCAGCAATTCACTAATCAATTAGTACCAAGTATCGTCTAAATCACGTAAGGAAAATAACTATGGAACTGGAAGATGGGCTTAATTTACTCTTTTTTATCGCTGTAATTTTCAAACAGAAAAGCATCTTTTTCAATAGGATACTCATAATTAGGTCATTCGCAATATAGACCAATCAGCGCTCATTACATCTATATATCCGGACTTTCAACTGACAAAATCACCTTCCGCCTCACTTGATTAAAACTGCAAATTACACCCGCTCCTCTACCTTCTAAACACATTCTCTTTCTTCATAAACCTCGTAACTGCAGCTTGTTCTCAGCTTGTTTTTGCTTGAAAAGCAAAAAGGGTTTTTTTTATAAAAAAAAAGTTTAACACCGTTTGGGAAACATTTTCAAAAAATTCTACTTTTCAAAAAACTACCTTTGAAACGGCATTTTTGTGTTCTATTGCTGTTACATTGGTGCATTATCAGGATCCTTGACCGGAAAACCTCTTTTCGGTACATGCCATGGCTAAAAGAAAATTTGAAATATGGACACTTGACTTTACATCGCCTGGGACAGATTTATCTAATTTTCAACGTATTTGCTCAAGAATAGTATTTTTGTGTTGTATTGCTGTTACATCTATACCGTGCAAGGACCCGTGACTAAAAAAAACTCTTTTTGGTACATTTCATGGCAATTTTTTTTTGAAATATGGAAAATTCAGTTTTACACCGTTTGGGAAACACTTTTCAAAAAAATCTACATTTCAAGGAACTACCGTTAAAACGGTATTTTTGTGTTCTATTGCTGTTACATACGTGAATTATCAGGATCCTTCACCAAAAAACACTTTTCGGTACATGCCATGGCTAAAAGAGAAATTGAAATATGGACACTTGACTTTACACCGTCTGGGACAGATTTTTCCAAAAAAAAATCGAATTTTAAACGTCCTTGTTCCAGAATGGTATTTTTGTGTTGTATTGCTGTTACATCCATACCGTAAAACGACCCATGACTAATAGAAAACTTTTTGGTACATTTCATGGCAAAAAGAATTTTTTTATAATGGAAAATTCAGTTTTACGCCGTTTGGGAAGCATTTTTGAAAAAAAATTCTAATTTTCAAGAAACTATGTTTGAAATGGTATTTTTGTGTTCTATTGCTGTTGCATAGGTGCATTATCAGAATCCTCGACCAAAAAAACATTTTTCGGTACATGCCATGTTTAAAAGATAAATTGAAATATGGACACTTGACTTAACACCGTCTGGGACAGATTTTTCAAAAAAAAAATCTAATTTTCAACGTACTTGCTTCAGAATGGTATTTTTGTGTTGTATTGCTCTTTCATCCATACAGTACAAGGAGTCATGACTAAAAAAACACGTTTTGGTACATTTCGTTGCAAAAAGATTTTTTTGAAATATGGAAAATTCAATTTTATACCGCTTGGGAAACATTTTTCAAAAAATTCTACTTTTCAAGGAACTACCTTTAAAATGGTATTTTTGTGTTCTATTGCCGTTAGATAGGTGCATTATCAGAGTCCTTGACTAAAAAAGCACTTTTCGGTACATGCCATGGCTAAAAGAGAAATTGAAATATGGACACTTGACTTTACACCGTCTGGGACAGATTTTTCCAAAAAAATCTTATTTTCAACGTACCTGCTCCAGAATGATATTTTTTTGTTGTATTGCTGTTACATCCATACCGTACAAGGACCCGTGACTAAACAAACACTTTTTGGCACATTTCATGGCAAAAAGAAATTTTTGAAATATGGAATATTCAGTTTTACATCGTAAATTACAATTACAACATAAAAAACAAACCTTTCACGCTAATATTCCAGTATATAATCCAGATTTAACGAGAAAAACGCCTCCGCTTCGAAAGCGCGCCATTATTATCAACAAAGGGAGAACACTCGTACGGAAAGAATAGCTCACGTTCATGGCCTGGCAGAGTTTATCTACAAATATGGATGGGCTGCTCTGCCGGGTCATTTATCGAAAGCTATATATTTAGAAGCTTAGTTTCGCATTTCTTGCGAAATTTTTTTAGAACTAGATACAACGACTCTTCTGTTAAAAAATAATTGCAGGAATAATTCTGAAAACATCTGACGTGTACTAAAGAAAAGATTCGAGAAAACATTGAGGCATAGGTACAAAAATAATATTCGATTTAGAATTTGTTCCGCAACCAAATGCAGCAATTCACTAATCAATTAGTACCAAGTATCGTCTAAATCACGTAAGGAAAATAACTATGGAACTGGAAGATGGGCTTAATTTACTCATTTTTATCGCTGTAATTTTCAAACAGAAAAGCATCTTTTTCAATAGGATACTCATAATTAGGTCATTCGCAATATAGACCAATCAGCGCTCATTACATCTATATATCCGGACTTTCAACTGACAAAATCACCTTCCGCCTCACTTGATTAAAACTGCAAATTACACCCGCTCCTCTACCTTCTAAACACATTCTCTTTCTTCATAAACGTCGTAACTGCAGCTTGTTCTAAGCTGCAGTTACGAGGTTTTTGCTTGAAAAGCAAAAAGGGTTTTTTTTTATAAAAAAAAAGTTTAACACCGTTTGGGAAACATTTTCAAAAAATTCTACTTTTCAAAAAACTACCTTTGAAACGGCATTTTTGTGTTCTATTGCTGTTACATTGGTGCATTATCAGGATCCTTGACCGGAAAACCTCTTTTCGGTACATGCCATGGCTAAAAGAAAATTTGAAATATGGACACTTGACTTTACATCGCCTGGGACAGATTTATCTAATTTTCAACGTATTTGCTCAAGAATAGTATTTTTGTGTTGTATTGCTGTTACATCTATACCGTGCAAGGACCCGTGACTAAAAAAACTCTTTTTGGTACATTTCATGGCAATTTTTTTTGAAATATGGAAAATTCAGTTTTACACCGTTTGGGAAACACTTTTCAAAAAAATCTACATTTCAAGGAACTACCGTTAAAACGGTATTTTTGTGTTCTATTGCTGTTACATACGTGAATTATCAGGATCCTTCACCAAAAAACTCTTTTCGGTACATGCCATGGCTAAAAGAGAAATTGAAATATGGACACTTGACTTTACACCGTCTGGGACAGATTTTTCCAAAAAAAAAATCGAATTTTAAACGTCCTTGTTCCAGAATGGTATTTTTGTGTTGTATTGCTGTTACATCCATACCGTAAAACGACCCATGACTAATAGAAAACTTTTTGGTACATTTCATGGCAAAAAGAATTTTTTTTATAATGGAAAATTCAGTTTTACGCCGTTTGGGAAGCATTTTTGAAAAAAAATTCTAATTTTCAAGAAACTATGTTTGAAATGGTATTTTTGTGTTCTATTGCTGTTGCATAGGTGCATTATCAGAATCCTCGACCAAAAAAACATTTTTCGGTACATGCCATGTTTAAAAGATAAATTGAAATATGGACACTTGACTTAACACCGTCTGGGACAGATTTTTCAAAAAAAAATCTAATTTTCAATGTACTTGCTTCAGAATGGTATTTTTGTGTTGTATTGCTGTTTCATCCATACAGTACAAGGAGTCATGACTAAAAAACACGTTTTGGTACATTTCGTTGCAAAAAGATTTTTTTGAAATATGGAAAATTCAATTTTATACCGCTTGGGAAACATTTTTCAAAAAATTCTACTTTTCAAGGAACTACCTTTAAAATGGTATTTTTGTGTTCTATTGCCGTTAGATAGGTGCATTATCAGAGTCCTTGACTAAAAAAGCACTTTTCGGTACATGCCATGGCTAAAAGAGAAATTGAAATATGGACACTTGACTTTACACCGTCTGGGACAGATTTTTCCAAAAAAATCTTATTTTCAACGTACCTGCTCCAGAATGATATTTTTGTGTTGTATTGCTGTTACATCCATACCGTACAAGGACCCGTGACTAAACAAACACTTTTTGGCACATTTCATGGCAAAAAGAAATTTTTGAAATATGGAATATTCAGTTTTACATCGTAAATTACAATTACAACATAAAAAACAAACCTTTCACGCTAATATTCCAGTATATAATCCAGATTTAACGAGAAAAACGCCTCCGCTTCGAAAGCGCGCCATTATTATCAACAAAGGGAGAACACTCGTACGGAAAGAATAGCTCACGTTCATGGCCTGGCAGAGTTTATCTACAAATATGGATGGGCTGCTCTGCCGGGTCATTTATCGAAAGCTATATATTTAGAAGCTTAGTTTCGCATTTCTTGCGAAATTTTTTTAGAACTAGATACAACGACTCTTCTGTTAAAAAATAATTGCAGGAATAATTCTGAAAACATCTGACGTGTACTAAAGAAAAGATTCGAGAAAACATTGAGGCATAGGTACAAAAATAATACTCGATTTAGAATTTGTTCCGCAACCAAATGCAGCAATTCACTAATCAATTAGTACCAAGTATCGTCTAAATCACGTAAGGAAAATAACTATGGAACTGGAAGATGGGCTTAATTTACTCTTTTTTATCGCTGTAATTTTCAAACAGAAAAGCATCTTTTTCAATAGGATACTCATAATTAGGTCATTCGCAATATAGACCAATCAGCGCTCATTACATCTATATATCCGGACTTTCAACTGACAAAATCACCTTCCGCCTCACTTGATTAAAACTGCAAATTACACCCGCTCCTCTACTTTCTAAACACATTCTCTTTCTTCATAAACGTCGTAACTGCAGCTTGTTCTAAGCTGCAGTTACGAGGTTTTTGCTTGAAAAGCAAAAAGGGTTTTTTTTTTATAAAAAAAAAAGTTTAACACCGTTTGGGAAACATTTTCAAAAAATTCTACTTTTCAAAAAACTACCTTTGAAACGGCATTTTTGTGTTCTATTGCTGTTACATACGTGAATTATCAGGATCCTTCACCAAAAAACACCTTTTCGGTACATGCCATGGCTAAAAGAAAATTTGAAATATGGACACTTGACTTTACATCGCCTGGGACAGATTTATCTAATTTTCAACGTATTTGCTCAAGAATAGTATTTTTGTGTTGTATTGCTGTTACATCTATACCGTGCAAGGACCCGTGACTAAAAAAACTATTTTTGGTACATTTCATGGCAATTTTTTTTGAAATATGGAAAATTCAGTTTTACACCGTTTGGGAAACACTTTTCAAAAAAATCTACATTTCAAGGAACTACCGTTAAAACGGTATTTTTGTGTTCTATTGCTGTTACATACGTGAATTATCAGGATCCTTCACCAAAAAACTCTTTTCGGTACATGCCATGGCTAAAAGAGAAATTGAAATATGGACACTTGACTTTACACCGTCTGGGACAGATTTTTCAAAAAAAAAATCGAATTTTAAACGTCCTTGTTCCAGAATGGTATTTTTGTGTTGTATTGCTGTTACATCCATACCGTAAAACGACCCATGACTAATAGAAAACTTTTTGGTACATTTCATGGCAAAAAGAATTTTTTTATAATGGAAAATTCAGTTTTACGCCGTTTGGGAAGCATTTTTGAAAAAAAATTCTAATTTTCAAGAAACTATGTTTGAAATGGTATTTTTGTGTTCTATTGCTGTTGCATAGGTGCATTATCAGAATCCTCGACCAAAAAAACATTTTTCGGTACATGCCATGTTTAAAAGATAAATTGAAATATGGACACTTGACTTAACACCGTCTGGGACAGATTTTTCAAAAAAAAAAATCTAATTTTCAACGTACTTGCTTCAGAATGGTATTTTTGTGTTGTATTGCTGTTTCATCCATACAGTACAAGGAGTCATGACTAAAAAAACACGTTTTGGTACATTTCGTTGCAAAAAGATTTTTTTGAAATATGGAAAATTCAATTTTATACCGCTTGGGAAACATTTTTCAAAAAATTCTACTTTTCAAGGAACTACCTTTAAAATGGTATTTTTGTGTTCTATTGCCGTTAGATAGGTGCATTATCAGAGTCCTTGACTAAAAAAGCACTTTTCGGTACATGCCATGGCTAAAAGAGAAATTGAAATATGGACACTTGACTTTACACCGTCTGGGACAGATTTTTCCAAAAAAATCTTATTTTCAACGTACCTGCTCCAGAATGATATTTTTGTGTTGTATTGCTGTTACATCCATACCGTACAAGGACCCGTGACTAAACAAACACTTTTTGGCACATTTCATGGCAAAAAGAAATTTTTGAAATATGGAATATTCAGTTTTACATCGTAAATTACAATTACAACATACAAAACAAACCTTTCACGCTAATATTCCAGTATATAATCCAGATTTAACGAGAAAAACGCCTCCGCTTCGAAAGCGCGCCATTATTATCAACAAAGGGAGAACACTCGTACGGAAAGAATAGCTCACGTTCATGGCCTGGCAGAGTTTATCTACAAATATGGATGGGCTGCTCTGCCGGGTCATTTATCGAAAGCTATATATTTAGAAGCTTAGTTTCGCATTTCTTGCGAAATTTTTTTAGAACTAGATACAACGACTCTTCTGTTAAAAAATAATTGCAGGAATAATTCTGAAAACATCTGACGTGTACTAAAGAAAAGATTCGAGAAAACATTGAGGCATAGGTACAAAAATAATATTCGATTTAGAATTTGTTCCGCAACCAAATGCAGCAATTCACTAATCAATTAGTACCAAGTATCGTCTAAATCACGTAAGGAAAATAACTATGGAACTGGAAGATGGGCTTAATTTACTCTTTTTTATCGCTGTAATTTTCAAACAGAAAAGCATCTTTTTCAATAGGATACTCATAATTAGGTCATTCGCAATATAGACCAATCAGCGCTCATTACATCTATATATCCGGACTTTCAACTGACAAAATCACCTTCCGCCTCACTTGATTAAAACTGCAAATTACACCCGCTCCTCTACCTTCTAAACACATTCTCTTTCTTCATAAACGTCGTAACTGCAGCTTGTTCTAAGCTGCAGTTACGAGGTTTTTGCTTGAAAAGCAAAAAGGGTTTTTTTTATAAAAAAAAAGTTTAACACCGTTTGGGAAACATTTTCAAAAAATTCTACTTTTCAAAAAACTACCTTTGAAACGGCATTTTTGTGTTCTATTGCTGTTACATACGTGAATTATCAGGATCCTTCACCAAAAAACACCTTTTCGGTACATGCCATGGCTAAAAGAAAATTTGAAATATGGACACTTGACTTTACATCGCCTGGGACAGATTTATCTAATTTTCAACGTATTTGCTCAAGAATAGTATTTTTGTGTTGTATTGCTGTTACATCTATACGTGCAAGGACCCGTGACTAAAAAAACTCTTTTTGGTACATTTCATGGCAATTTTTTTTGAAATATGGAAAATTCAGTTTTACACCGTTTGGGAAACACTTTTCAAAAAAATCTACATTTCAAGGAACTACCGTTAAAACGGTATTTTTGTGTTCTATTGCTGTTACATACGTGAATTATCAGGATCCTTCACCAAAAAACTCTTTTCGGTACATGCCATGGCTAAAAGAGAAATTGAAATATGGACACTTGACTTTACACCGTCTGGGACAGATTTTTCCAAAAAAAAAATCGAATTTTAAACGTCCTTGTTCCAGAATGGTATTTTTGTGTTGTATTGCTGTTACATCCATACCGTAAAACGACCCATGACTAATAGAAAACTTTTTGGTACATTTCATGGCAAAAAGAATTTTTTTATAATGGAAAATTCAGTTTTACGCCGTTTGGGAAGCATTTTTGAAAAAAAATTCTAATTTTCAAGAAACTATGTTTGAAATGGTATTTTTGTGTTCTATTGCTGTTGCATAGGTGCATTATCAGAATCCTCGACCAAAAAAACATTTTTCGGTACATGCCATGTTTAAAAGATAAATTGAAATATGGACACTTGACTTAACACCGTCTGGGACAGATTTTTCAAAAAAAAAAAATCTAATTTTCAACGTACTTGCTTCAGAATGGTATTTTTGTGTTGTATTGCTGTTTCATCCATAGAGTACAAGGAGTCATGACTAAAAAAACACGTTTTGGTACATTTCGTTGCAAAAAGATTTTTTTGAAATATGGAAAATTCAATTTTATACCGCTTGGGAAACATTTTTCAAAAAATTCTACTTTTCAAGGAACTACCTTTAAAATGGTATTTTTGTGTTCTATTGCCGTTAGATAGGTGCATTATCAGAGTCCTTGACTAAAAAAGCACTTTTCGGTACATGCCATGGCTAAAAGAGAAATTGAAATATGGACACTTGACTTTACACCGTCTGGGACAGATTTTTCCAAACAAATCTTATTTTCAACGTACCTGCTCCAGAATGATATTTTTTGTTGTATTGCTGTTACATCCATACCGTACAAGGACCCGTGACTAAACAAACACTTTTTGGCACATTTCATGGCAAAAAGAAATTTTTGAAATATGGAATATTCAGTTTTACATCGTAAATTACAATTACAACATAAAAAACAAACCTTTCACGCTAATATTCCAGTATATAATCCAGATTTAACGAGAAAAACGCCTCCGCTTCGAAAGCGCGCCATTATTATCAACAAAGGGAGAACACTCGTACGGAAAGAATAGCTCACGTTCATGGCCTGGCAGAGTTTATCTACAAATATGGATGGGCTGCTCTGCCGGGTCATTTATCGAAAGCTATATATTTAGAAGCTTAGTTTCGCATTTCTTGCGAAATTTTTTTAGAACTAGATACAACGACTCTTCTGTTAAAAAATAATTGCAGGAATAATTCTGAAAACATCTGACGTGTACTAAAGAAAAGATTCGAGAAAACATTGAGGCATAGGTACAAAAATAATATTCGATTTAGAATTTGTTCCGCAACCAAATGCAGCAATTCACTAATCAATTAGTACCAAGTATCGTCTAAATCACGTAAGGAAAATAACTATGGAACTGGAAGATGGGCTTAATTTACTCTTTTTTATCGCTGTAATTTTCAAACAGAAAAGCATCTTTTTCAATAGGATACTCATAATTAGGTCATTCGCAATATAGACCAATCAGCGCTCATTACATCTATATATCCGGACTTTCAACTGACAAAATCACCTTCCGCCTCACTTGATTAAAACTGCAAATTACACCCGCTCCTCTACCTTCTAAACACATTCTCTTTCTTCATAAACGTCGTAACTGCAGCTTGTTCTAAGCTGCAGTTACGAGGTTTTTGCTTGAAAAGCAAAAAGGGTTTTTTTATAAAAAAAAAGTTTAACACCGTTTGGGAAACATTTTCAAAAAATTCTACTTTTCAAAAAACTACCTTTGAAACGGCATTTTTGTGTTCTATTGCTGTTACATACGTGAATTATCAGGATCCTTCACCAAAAAACACCTTTTCGGTACATGCCATGGCTAAAAGAAAATTTGAAATATGGACACTTGACTTTACATCGCCTGGGACAGATTTATCTAATTTTCAACGTATTTGCTCAAGAATAGTATTTTTGTGTTGTATTGCTGTAACATCTATACCGTGCAAGGACCCGTGACTAAAAAAACTCTTTTTGGTACATTTCATGGCAATTTTTTTTGAAATATGGAAAATTCAGTTTTACACCGTTTGGGAAACACTTTTCAAAAAAATCTACATTTCAAGGAACTACCGTTAAAACGGTATTTTTGTGTTCTATTGCTGTTACATACGTGAATTATCAGGATCCTTCACCAAAAAACTCTTTTCGGTACATGCCATGGCTAAAAGAGAAATTGAAATATGGACACTTGACTTTACACCGTCTGGGACAGATTTTTCCAAAAAAAAATCGAATTTTAAACGTCCTTGTTCCAGAATGGTATTTTTGTGTTGTATTGCTGTTACATCCATACCGTAAAACGACCCATGACTAATAGAAAACTTTTTGGTACATTTCATGGCAAAAAGAATTTTTTTATAATGGAAAATTCAGTTTTACGCCGTTTGGGAAGCATTTTTGAAAAAAAATTCTAATTTTCAAGAAACTATGTTTGAAATGGTATTTTTGTGTTCTATTGCTGTTGCATAGGTGCATTATCAGAATCCTCGACCAAAAAAACATTTTTCGGTACATGCCATGTTTAAAAGATAAATTGAAATATGGACACTTGACTTAACACCGTCTGGGACAGATTTTTCAAAAAAAAAAAAATCTAATTTTCAACGTACTTGCTTCAGAATGGTATTTTTGTGTTGTATTGCTGTTTCATCCATACAGTACAAGGAGTCATGACTAAAAAAACACGTTTTGGTACATTTCGTTGCAAAAAGATTTTTTTGAAATATGGAAAATTCAATTTTATACCGCTTGGGAAACATTTTTCAAAAAATTCTACTTTTCAAGGAACTACCTTTAAAATGGTATTTTTGTGTTCTATTGCCGTTAGATAGGTGCATTATCAGAGTCCTTGACTAAAAAAGCACTTTTCGGTACATGCCATGGCTAAAAGAGAAATTGAAATATGGACACTTGACTTTACACCGTCTGGGACAGATTTTTCCAAAAAAATCTTATTTTCAACGTACCTGCTCCTAAATGATATTTTTTTGTTGTATTGCTGTTACATCCATACCGTACAAGGACCCGTGACTAAACAAACACTTTTTGGCACATTTCATGGCAAAAAGAAATTTTTGAATTATGGAATATTCAGTTTTACATCGTAAATTACAATTACAACATAAAAAACAAACCTTTCACGCTAATATTCCAGTATATAATCCAGATTTAACGAGAAAAACGCCTCCGCTTCGAAAGCGCGCCATTATTATCAACAAAGGGAGAACACTCGTACGGAAAGAATAGCTCACGTTCATGGCCTGGCAGAGTTTATCTACAAATATGGATGGGCTGCTCTGCCGGGTCATTTATCGAAAGCTATATATTTAGAAGCTTAGTTTCGCATTTCTTGCGAAATTTTTTTAGAACTAGATACAACGACTCTTCTGTTAAAAAATAATTGCAGGAATAATTCTGAAAACATCTGACGTGTACTAAAGAAAAGATTCGAGAAAACATTGAGGCATAGGTACAAAAATAATATTCGATTTAGAATTTGTTCCGCAACCAAATGCAGCAATTCACTAATCAATTAGTACCAAGTATCGTCTAAATCACGTAAGGAAAATAACTATGGAACTGGAAGATGGGCTTAATTTACTCTTTTTTATCGCTGCAATTTTCAAACAGAAAAGCATCTTTTTCAATAGGATACTCATAATTAGGTCATTCGCAATATAGACCAATCAGCGCTCATTACATCTATATATCCGGACTTTCAACTGACAAAATCACCTTCCGCCTCACTTGATTAAAACTGCAAATTACACCCGCTCCTCTACCTTCTAAACACATTCTCTTTCTTCATAAACCTCGTAACTGCAGCTTGTTCTAAGCTGCAGTTACGAGGTTTTTGCTTGAAAAGCAAAAAGGGTTTTTTTTTATAAAAAAAAAAGTTTAACACCGTTTGGGAAACATTTTCAAAAAATTCTACTTTTCAAAAAACTACCTTTGAAACGGCATTTTTGTGTTCTATTGCTGTTACATACGTGAATTATCAGGATCCTTCACCAAAAAACACCTTTTCGGTACATGCCATGGCTAAAAGAAAATTTGAAATATGGACACTTGACTTTACATCGCCTGGGACAGATTTATCTAATTTTCAACGTATTTGCTCAAGAATAGTATTTTTGTGTTGTATTGCTGTTACATCTATACCGTGCAAGGACCCGTGACTAAAAAAACTCTTTTTGGTACATTTCATGGCAATTTTTTTGAAATATGGAAAATTCAGTTTTACACCGTTTGGGAAACACTTTTCAAAAAAATCTACATTTCAAGGAACTACCGTTAAAACGGTATTTTTGTGTTCTATTGCTGTTACATACGTGAATTATCAGGATCCTTCACCAAAAAACTCTTTTCGGTACATGCCATGGCTAAAAGAGAAATTGAAATATGGACACTTGACTTTACACCGTCTGGGACAGATTTTTCCAAAAAAAAATCGAATTTTAAACGTCCTTGTTCCAGAATGGTATTTTTGTGTTGTATTGCTGTTACATCCATACCGTAAAACGACCCATGACTAATAGAAAACTTTTTGGTACATTTCATGGCAAAAAGAATTTTTTTATAATGGAAAATTCAGTTTTACGCCGTTTGGGAAGCATTTTTGAAAAAAAATTCTAATTTTCAAGAAACTATGTTTGAAATGGTATTTTTGTGTTCTATTGCTGTTGCATAGGTGCATTATCAGAATCCTCGACCAAAAAAAACATTTTTCGGTACATGCCATGTTTAAAAGATAAATTGAAATATGGACACTTGACTTAACACCGTCTGGGACAGATTTTTCAAAAAAAAAAAAATCTAATTTTCAACGTACTTGCTTCAGAATGGTATTTTTGTGTTGTATTGCTGTTTCATCCATACAGTACAAGGAGTCATGACTAAAAAAACACGTTTTGGTACATTTCGTTGCAAAAAGATTTTTTTGAAATATGGAAAATTCAATTTTATACCGCTTGGGAAACATTTTTCAAAAAATTCTACTTTTCAAGGAACTACCTTTAAAATGGTATTTTTGTGTTCTATTGCCGTTAGATAGGTGCATTATCAGAGTCCTTGACTAAAAAAGCACTTTTCGGTACATGCCATGGCTAAAAGAGAAATTGAAATATGGACACTTGACTTTACACCGTCTGGGACAGATTTTTCCAAAAAAATCTTATTTTCAACGTACCTGCTCCAGAATGATATTTTTTGTTGTATTGCTGTTACATCCATACCGTACAAGGACCCGTGACTAAACAAACACTTTTTGGCACATTTCATGGCAAAAAGAAATTTTTGAAATATGGAATATTCAGTTTTACATCGTAAATTACAATTACAACATAAAAAACAAACCTTTCACGCTAATATTCCAGTATATAATCCAGATTTAACGAGAAAAACGCCTCCGCTTCGAAAGCGCGCCATTATTATCAACAAAGGGAGAACACTCGTACGGAAAGAATAGCTCACGTTCATGGCCTGGCAGAGTTTATCTACAAATATGGATGGGCTGCTCTGCCGGGTCATTTATCGAAAGCTATATATTTAGAAGCTTAGTTTCGCATTTCTTGCGAAATTTTTTTAGAACTAGATACAACGACTCTTCTGTTAAAAAATAATTGCAGGAATAATTCTGAAAACATCTGACGTGTACTAAAGAAAAGATTCGAGAAAACATTGAGGCATAGGTACAAAAATAATATTCGATTTAGAATTTGTTCCGCAACCAAATGCAGCAATTCACTAATCAATTAGTACCAAGTATCGTCTAAATCACGTAAGGAAAATAACTATGGAACTGGAAGATGGGCTTAATTTACTCTTTTTTATCGCTGTAATTTTCAAACAGAAAAGCATCTTTTTCAATAGGATACTCATAATTAGGTCATTCGCAATATAGACCAATCAGCGCTCATTACATCTATATATCCGGACTTTCAACTGACAAAATCACCTTCCGCCTCACTTGATTAAAACTGCAAATTACACCCGCTCCTCTACCTTCTAAACACATTCTCTTTCTTCATAAACCTCGTAACTGCAGCTTGTTCTAAGCTGCAGTTACGAGGTTTTTGCTTGAAAAGCAAAAAGGGTTTTTTTTTATAAAAAAAAAGTTTAACACCGTTTGGGAAACATTTTCAAAAAATTCTACTTTTCAAAAAACTACCTTTGAAACGGCATTTTTGTGTTCTATTGCTGTTACATTGGTGCATTATCAGGATCCTTGACCGGAAAACCTCTTTTCGGTACATGCCATGGCTAAAAGAAAATTTGAAATATGGACACTTGACTTTACATCGCCTGGGACAGATTTATCTAATTTTCAACGTATTTGCTCAAGAATAGTATTTTTGTGTTGTATTGCTGTTACATCTATACCGTGCAAGGACCCGTGACTAAAAAAACTCCTTTTGGTACATTTCATGGCAATTTTTTTTGAAATATGGAAAATTCAGTTTTACACCGTTTGGGAAACACTTTTCAAAAAAATCTACATTTCAAGGAACTACCGTTAAAACGGTATTTTTGTGTTCTATTGCTGTTACATACGTGAATTATCAGGATCCTTCACCAAAAAACTCTTTTCGGTACATGCCATGGCTAAAAGAGAAATTGAAATATGGACACTTGACTTTACACCGTCTGGGACAGATTTTTCCAAAAAAATAATCGAATTTTAAACGTCCTTGTTCCAGAATGGTATTTTTGTGTTGTATTGCTGTTACATCCATACCGTAAAACGACCCATGACTAATAGAAAACTTTTTGGTACATTTCATGGCAAAAAGAATTTTTTTATAATGGAAAATTCAGTTTTACGCCGTTTGGGAAGCATTTTTGAAAAAAAATTCTAATTTTCAAGAAACTATGTTTGAAATGGTATTTTTGTGTTCTATTGCTGTTGCATAGGTGCATTATCAGAATCCTCGACCAAAAAAAAACATTTTTCGGTACATGCCATGTTTAAAAGATAAATTGAAATATGGACACTTGACTTAACACCGTCTGGGACAGATTTTTCAAAAAAAAAATCTAATTTTCAACGTACTTGCTTCAGAATGGTATTTTTGTGTTGTATTGCTGTTTCATCCATACAGTACAAGGAGTCATGACTAAAAAAACACGTTTTGGTACATTTCGTTGCAAAAAGGATTTTTTTGAAATATGGAAAATTCAATTTTATACCGCTTGGGAAACATTTTTCAAAAAATTCTACTTTTCAAGGAACTACCTTTAAAATGGTATTTTTGTGTTCTATTGCCGTTAGATAGGTGCATTATCAGAGTCCTTGACTAAAAAAGCACTTTTCGGTACATGCCATGGCTAAAAGAGAAATTGAAATATGGACACTTGACTTTACACCGTCTGGGACAGATTTTTCCAAAAAAATCTTATTTTCAACGTACCTGCTCCAGAATGATATTTTTTGTTGTATTGCTGTTACATCCATACCGTACAAGGACCCGTGACTAAACAAACACTTTTTGGCACATTTCATGGCAAAAAGAAATTTTTGAAATATGGAATATTCAGTTTTACATCGTAAATTACAATTACAACATAAAAAACAAACCTTTCACGCTAATATTCCAGTATATAATCCAGATTTAACGAGAAAAACGCCTCCGCTTCGAAAGCGCGCCATTATTATCAACAAAGGGAGAACACTCGTACGGAAAGAATAGCTCACGTTCATGGCCTGGCAGAGTTTATCTACAAATATGGATGGGCTGCTCTGCCGGGTCATTTATCGAAAGCTATATATTTAGAAGCTTAGTTTCGCATTTCTTGCGAAATTTTTTTAGAACTAGATACAACGACTCTTCTGTTAAAAAATAATTGCAGGAATAATTCTGAAAACATCTGACGTGTACTAAAGAAAAGATTCGAGAAAACATTGAGGCATAGGTACAAAAATAATATTCGATTTAGAATTTGTTCCGCAACCAAATGCAGCAATTCACTAATCAATTAGTACCAAGTATCGTCTAAATCACGTAAGGAAAATAACTATGGAACTGGAAGATGGGCTTAATTTACTCTTTTTTATCGCTGTAATTTTCAAACAGAAAAGCATCTTTTTCAATAGGATACTCATAATTAGGTCATTCGCAATATAGACCAATCAGCGCTCATTACATCTATATATCCGGACTTTCAACTGACAAAATCACCTTCCGCCTCACTTGATTAAAACTGCAAATTACACCCGCTCCTCTACCTTCTAAACACATTCTCTTTCTTCATAAACCTCGTAACTGCAGCTTGTTCTAAGCTGCAGTTACGAGGTTTTTGCTTGAAAAGCAAAAAGGGGTTTTTTTTTTATAAAAAAAAAGTTTAACACCGTTTGGGAAACATTTTCAAAAAATTCTACTTTTCAAAAAACTACCTTTGAAACGGCATTTTTGTGTTCTATTGCTGTTACATTGGTGCATTATCAGGATCCTTGACCGGAAAACCTCTTTTCGGTACATGCCATGGCTAAAAGAAAATTTGAAATATGGACACTTGACTTTACATCGCCTGGGACAGATTTATCTAATTTTCAACGTATTTGCTCAAGAATAGTATTTTTGTGTTGTATTGCTGTTACATCTATACCGTGCAAGGACCCGTGACTAAAAAAACTCTTTTTGGTACATTTCATGGCAATTTTTTTTTGAAATATGGAAAATTCAGTTTTACACCGTTTGGGAAACACTTTTCAAAAAAATCTACATTTCAAGGAACTACCGTTAAAACGGTATTTTTGTGTTCTATTGCTGTTACATACGTGAATTATCAGGATCCTTCACCAAAAAACACTTTTCGGTACATGCCATGGCTAAAAGAGAAGTTGAAATATGGACACTTGACTTTACACCGTCTGGGACAGATTTTTCCAAAAAAAAAAAAAATCGAATTTTAAACGTCCTTGTTCCAGAATGGTATTTTTGTGTTGTATTGCTGTTACATCCATACCGTAAAACGACCCATGACTAATAGAAAACTTTTTGGTACATTTCATGGCAAAAAGAATTTTTTTATAATGGAAAATTCAGTTTTACGCCGTTTGGGAAGCATTTTTGAAAAAAAATTCTAATTTTCAAGAAACTATGTTTGAAATGGTATTTTTGTGTTCTATTGCTGTTGCATAGGTGCATTATCAGAATCCTCGACCAAAAAAACATTTTCGGTACATGCCATGTTTAAAAGATAAATTGAAATATGGACACTTGACTTAACACCGTCTGGGACAGATTTTTCAAAAAAAAAAATCTAATTTTCAACGTACTTGCTTCAGAATGGTATTTTTGTGTTGTATTGCTGTTTCATCCATACAGTACAAGGAGTCATGACTAAAAAACACGTTTTGGTACATTTCGTTGCAAAAAGATTTTTTTGAAATATGGAAAATTCAATTTTATACCGCTTGGGAAACATTTTTCAAAAAATTCTACTTTTCAAGGAACTACCTTTAAAATGGTATTTTTGTGTTCTATTGCCGTTAGATAGGTGCATTATCAGAGTCCTTGACTAAAAAAGCACTTTTCGGTACATGCCATGGCTAAAAGAGAAATTGAAATATGGACACTTGACTTTACACCGTCTGGGACAGATTTTTCCAAAAAAATCTTATTTTCAACGTACCTGCTCCAGAATGATATTTTTTTGTTGTATTGCTGTTACATCCATACCGTACAAGGACCCGTGACTAAACAAACACTTTTTGGCACATTTCATGGCAAAAAGAAATTTTTGAAATATGGAATATTCAGTTTTACATCGTAAATTACAATTACAACATAAAAAACAAACCTTTCACGCTAATATTCCAGTATATAATCCAGATTTAACGAGAAAAACGCCTCCGCTTCGAAAGCGCGCCATTATTATCAACAAAGGGAGAACACTCGTACGGAAAGAATAGCTCACGTTCATGGCCTGGCAGAGTTTATCTACAAATATGGATGGGCTGCTCTGCCGGGTCATTTATCGAAAGCTATATATTTAGAAGCTTAGTTTCGCATTTCTTGCGAAATTTTTTTAGAACTAGATACAACGACTCTTCTGTTAAAAAATAATTGCAGGAATAATTCTGAAAACATCTGACGTGTACTAAAGAAAAGATTCGAGAAAACATTGAGGCATAGGTACAAAAATAATATTCGATTTAGAATTTGTTCCGCAACCAAATGCAGCAATTCACTAATCAATTAGTACCAAGTATCGTCTAAATCACGTAAGGAAAATAACTATGGAACTGGAAGATGGGCTTAATTTACTCTTTTTTATCGCTGTAATTTTCAAACAGAAAAGCATCTTTTTCAATAGGATACTCATAATTAGGTCATTCGCAATATAGACCAATCAGCGCTCATTACATCTATATATCCGGACTTTCAACTGACAAAATCACCTTCCGCCTCACTTGATTAAAACTGCAAATTACACCCGCTCCTCTACCTTCTAAACACATTCTCTTTCTTCATAAACCTCGTAACTGCAGCTTGTTCTAAGCTGCAGTTACGAGGTTTTTGCTTGAAAAGCAAAAAGGGTTTTTTTTTTATAAAAAAAAAGTTTAACACCGTTTGGGAAACATTTTCAAAAAATTCTACTTTTCAAAAAACTACCTTTGAAACGGCATTTTTGTGTTCTATTGCTGTTACATTGGTGCATTATCAGGATCCTTGACCGGAAAACCTCTTTTCGGTACATGCCATGGCTAAAAGAAAATTTGAAATATGGACACTTGACTTTACATCGCCTGGGACAGATTTATCTAATTTTCAACGTATTTGCTCAAGAATAGTATTTTTGTGTTGTATTGCTGTTACATCTATACCGTGCAAGGACCCGTGACTAAAAAAACTCTTTTTGGTACATTTCATGGCAATTTTTTTTTGAAATATGGAAAATTCAGTTTTACACCGTTTGGGAAACACTTTTCAAAAAAATCTACATTTCAAGGAACTACCGTTAAAACGATATTTTTGTGTTCTATTGCTGTTACATACGTGAATTATCAGGATCCTTCACCAAAAAACACTTTTCGGTACATGCCATGGCTAAAAGAGAAATTGAAATATGGACACTTGACTTTACACCGTCTGGGACAGATTTTTCCAAAAAAAAAATCGAATTTTAAACGTCCTTGTTCCAGAATGGTATTTTTGTGTTGTATTGCTGTTACATCCATACCGTAAAACGACCCATGACTAATAGAAAACTTTTTGGTACATTTCATGGCAAAAAGAATTTTTTTATAATGGAAAATTCAGTTTTACGCCGTTTGGGAAGCATTTTTGAAAAAAAATTCTAATTTTCAAGAAACTATGTTTGAAATGGTATTTTTGTGTTCTATTGCTGTTGCATAGGTGCATTATCAGAATCCTCGACCAAAAAAACATTTTTCGGTACATGCCATGTTTAAAAGATAAATTGAAATATGGACACTTGACTTAACACCGTCTGGGACAGATTTTTCAAAAAAAAAATCTAATTTTCAACGTACTTGCTTCAGAATGGTATTTTTGTGTTGTATTGCTGTTTCATCCATACAGTACAAGGAGTCATGACTAAAAAAACACGTTTTGGTACATTTCGTTGCAAAAAGATTTTTTTGAAATATGGAAAATTCAATTTTATACCGCTTGGGAAACATTTTTCAAAAAATTCTACTTTTCAAGGAACTACCTTTAAAATGGTATTTTTGTGTTCTATTGCCGTTAGATAGGTGCATTATCAGAGTCCTTGACTAAAAAAGCACTTTTCGGTACATGCCATGGCTAAAAGAGAAATTGAAATATGGACACTTGACTTTACACCGTCTGGGACAGATTTTTCCAAAAAAATCTTATTTTCAACGTACCTGCTCCAGAATGATATTTTTTGTTGTATTGCTGTTACATCCATACCGTACAAGGACCCGTGACTAAACAAACACTTTTTGGCACATTTCATGGCAAAAAGAAATTTTTGAAATATGGAATATTCAGTTTTACATCGTAAATTACAATTACAACATAAAAAACAAACCTTTCACGCTAATATTCCAGTATATAATCCAGATTTAACGAGAAAAACGCCTCCGCTTCGAAAGCGCGCCATTATTATCAACAAAGGGAGAACACTCGTACGGAAAGAATAGCTCACGTTCATGGCCTGGCAGAGTTTATCTACAAATATGGATGGGCTGCTCTGCCGGGTCATTTATCGAAAGCTATATATTTAGAAGCTTAGTTTCGCATTTCTTGCGAAATTTTTTTAGAACTAGATACAACGACTCTTCTGTTAAAAAATAATTGCAGGAATAATTCTGAAAACATCTGACGTGTACTAAAGAAAAGATTCGAGAAAACATTGAGGCATAGGTACAAAAATAATATTCGATTTAGAATTTGTTCCGCAACCAAATGCAGCAATTCACTAATCAATTAGTACCAAGTATCGTCTAAATCACGTAAGGAAAATAACTATGGAACTGGAAGATGGGCTTAATTTACTCTTTTTTATCGCTGTAATTTTCAAACAGAAAAGCATCTTTTTTCAATAGGATACTCATAATTAGGTCATTCGCAATATAGACCAATCAGCGCTCATTACATCTATATATCCGGACTTTCAACTGACAAAATCACCTTCCGCCTCACTTGATTAAAACTGCAAATTACACCCGCTCCTCTACCTTCTAAACACATTCTCTTTCTTCATAAACCTCGTAACTGCAGCTTGTTCTAAGCTGCAGTTACGAGGTTTTTGCTTGAAAAGCAAAAAGGGTTTTTTTTTATAAAAAAAAGTTTAACACCGTTTGGGAAACATTTTCAAAAAATTCTACTTTTCAAAAAACTACCTTTGAAACGGCATTTTTGTGTTCTATTGCTGTTACATTGGTGCATTATCAGGATCCTTGACCGGAAAACCTCTTTTCGGTACATGCCATGGCTAAAAGAAAATTTGAAATATGGACACTTGACTTTACATCGCCTGGGACAGATTTATCTAATTTTCAACGTATTTGCTCAAGAATAGTATTTTTGTGTTGTATTGCTGTTACATCTATACCGTGCAAGGACCCGTGACTAAAAAAACTCTTTTTGGTACATTTCATGGCAATTTTTTTTTTGAAATATGGAAAATTCAGTTTTACACCGTTTGGGAAACACTTTTCAAAAAAATCTACATTTCAAGGAACTACCGTTAAAACGGTATTTTTGTGTTCTATTGCTGTTACATACGTGAATTATCAGGATCCTTCACCAAAAAACACTTTTCGGTACATGCCATGGCTAAAAGAGAAATTGAAATATGGACACTTGACTTTACACCGTCTGGGACAGATTTTTCCAAAAAAAAATCGAATTTTAAACGTCCTTGTTCCAGAATGGTATTTTTGTGTTGTATTGCTGTTACATCCATACCGTAAAACGACCCATGACTAATAGAAAACTTTTTGGTACATTTCATGGCAAAAAGAATTTTTTTATAATGGAAAATTCAGTTTTACGCCGTTTGGGAAGCATTTTTGAAAAAAATTCTAATTTTCAAGAAACTATGTTTGAAATGGTATTTTTGTGTTCTATTGCTGTTGCATAGGTGCATTATCAGAATCCTCGACCAAAAAAACATTTTTCGGTACATGCCATGTTTAAAAGATAAATTGAAATATGGACACTTGACTTAACACCGTCTGGGACAGATTTTTCAAAAAAAAAAAATCTAATTTTCAACGTACTTGCTTCAGAATGGTATTTTTGTGTTGTATTGCTGTTTCATCCATACAGTACAAGGAGTCATGACTAAAAAAACACGTTTTGGTACATTTCGTTGCAAAAAGATTTTTTTGAAATATGGAAAATTCAATTTTATACCGCTTGGGAAACATTTTTCAAAAAATTCTACTTTTCAAGGAACTACCTTTAAAATGGTATTTTTGTGTTCTATTGCCGTTAGATAGGTGCATTATCAGAGTCCTTGACTAAAAAAGCACTTTTCGGTACATGCCATGGCTAAAAGAGAAATTGAAATATGGACACTTGACTTTACACCGTCTGGGACAGATTTTTCCAAAAAAATCTTATTTTCAACGTACCTGCTCCAGAATGATATTTTTTTGTTGTATTGCTGTTACATCCATACCGTACAAGGACCCGTGACTAAACAAACACTTTTTGGCACATTTCATGGCAAAAAGAAATTTTTGAAATATGGAATATTCAGTTTTACATCGTAAATTACAATTACAACATAAAAAACAAACCTTTCACGCTAATATTCCAGTATATAATCCAGATTTAACGAGAAAAACTCCTCCGCTTCGAAAGCGCGCCATTATTATCAACAAAGGGAGAACACTCGTACGGAAAGAATAGCTCACGTTCATGGCCTGGCAGAGTTTATCTACAAATATGGATGGGCTGCTCTGCCGGGTCATTTATCGAAAGCTATATATTTAGAAGCTTAGTTTCGCATTTCTTGCGAAATTTTTTTAGAACTAGATACAACGACTCTTCTGTTAAAAAATAATTGCAGGAATAATTCTGAAAACATCTGACGTGTACTAAAGAAAAGATTCGAGAAAACATTGAGGCATAGGTACAAAAATAATATTCGATTTAGAATTTGTTCCGCAACCAAATGCAGCAATTCACTAATCAATTAGTACCAAGTATCGTCTAAATCACGTAAGGAAAATAACTATGGAACTGGAAGATGGGCTTAATTTACTCTTTTTTATCGCTGTAATTTTCAAACAGAAAAGCATCTTTTTCAATAGGATACTCATAATTAGGTCATTCGCAATATAGACCAATCAGCGCTCATTACATCTATATATCCGGACTTTCAACTGACAAAATCACCTTCCGCCTCACTTGATTAAAACTGCAAATTACACCCGCTCCTCTACCTTCTAAACACATTCTCTTTCTTCATAAACCTCGTAACTGCAGCTTGTTCTAAGCTGCAGTTACGAGGTTTTTGCTTGAAAAGCAAAAAGGGTTTTTTTTTATAAAAAAAAGTTTAACACCGTTTGGGAAACATTTTCAAAAAATTCTACTTTTCAAAAAACTACCTTTGAAACGGCATTTTTGTGTTCTATTGCTGTTACATTGGTGCATTATCAGGATCCTTGACCGGAAAACCTCTTTTCGGTACATGCCATGGCTAAAAGAAAATTTGAAATATGGACACTTGACTTTACATCGCCTGGGACAGATTTATCTAATTTTCAACGTATTTGCTCAAGAATAGTATTTTTGTGTTGTATTGCTGTTACATCTATACCGTGCAAGGACCCGTGACTAAAAAAACTCTTTTTGGTACATTTCATGGCATTTTTTTTTTGAAATATGGAAAATTCAGTTTTACACCGTTTGGGAAACACTTTTCAAAAAAATCTACATTTCAAGGAACTACCGTTAAAACGGTATTTTTGTGTTCTATTGCTGTTACATACGTGAATTATCAGGATCCTTCACCAAAAAACACTTTTCGGTACATGCCATGGCTAAAAGAGAAATTGAAATATGGACACTTGACTTTACACCGTCTGGGACAGATTTTTCCAAAAAAAAATCGAATTTTAAACGTCCTTGTTCCAGAATGGTATTTTTGTGTTGTATTGCTGTTACATCCATACCGTAAAACGACCCATGACTAATAGAAAACTTTTTGGTACATTTCATGGCAAAAAGAATTTTTTTATAATGGAAAATTCAGTTTTACGCCGTTTGGGAAGCATTTTTGAAAAAAAATCTAATTTTCAAGAAACTATGTTTGAAATGGTATTTTTGTGTTCTATTGCTGTTGCATAGGTGCATTATCAGAATCCTCGACCAAAAAAACATTTTTCGGTACATGCCATGTTTAAAAGATAAATTGAAATATGGACACTTGACTTAACATCGTCTGGGACAGATTTTTCAAAAAAAAAAAATCTAATTTTCAACGTACTTGCTTCAGAATGGTATTTTTGTGTTGTATTGCTGTTTCATCCATACAGTACAAGGAGTCATGACTAAAAAAACACGTTTTGGTACATTTCGTTGCAAAAAGATTTTTTTGAAATATGGAAAATTCAATTTTATACCGCTTGGGAAACATTTTTCAAAAAATTCTACTTTTCAAGGAACTACCTTTAAAATGGTATTTTTGTGTTCTATTGCCGTTAGATAGGTGCATTATCAGAGTCCTTGACTAAAAAAGCACTTTTCGGTACATGCCATGGCTAAAAGAGAAATTGAAATATGGACACTTGACTTTACACCGTCTGGGACAGATTTTTCCAAAAAAATCTTATTTTCAACGTACCTGCTCCAGAATGATATTTTTTTGTTGTATTGCTGTTACATCCATACCGTACAAGGACCCGTGACTAAACAAACACTTTTTGGCACATTTCATGGCAAAAAGAAATTTTTGAAATATGGAATATTCAGTTTTACATCGTAAATTACAATTACAACATAAAAAACAAACCTTTCACGCTAATATTCCAGTATATAATCCAGATTTAACGAGAAAAACGCCTCCGCTTCGAAAGCGCGCCATTATTATCAACAAAGGGAGAACACTCGTACGGAAAGAATAGCTCACGTTCATGGCCTGGCAGAGTTTATCTACAAATATGGATGGGCTGCTCTGCCGGGTCATTTATCGAAAGCTATATATTTAGAAGCTTAGTTTCGCATTTCTTGCGAAATTTTTTTAGAACTAGATACAACGACTCTTCTGTTAAAAAATAATTGCAGGAATAATTCTGAAAACATCTGACGTGTACTAAAGAAAAGATTCGAGAAAACATTGAGGCATAGGTACAAAAATAATATTCGATTTAGAATTTGTTCCGCAACCAAATGCAGCAATTCACTAATCAATTAGTACCAAGTATCGTCTAAATCACGTAAGGAAAATAACTATGGAACTGGAAGATGGGCTTAATTTACTCTTTTTTATCGCTGTAATTTTCAAACAGAAAAGCATCTTTTTCAATAGGATACTCATAATTAGGTCATTCGCAATATAGACCAATCAGCGCTCATTACATCTATATATCCGGACTTTCAACTGACAAAATCACCTTCCGCCTCACTTGATTAAAACTGCAAATTACACCCGCTCCTCTACCTTCTAAACACATTCTCTTTCTTCATAAACCTCGTAACTGCAGCTTGTTCTAAGCTGCAGTTACGAGGTTTTTGCTTGAAAAGCAAAAAGGGTTTTTTTTTATAAAAAAAAGTTTAACACCGTTTGGGAAACATTTTCAAAAAATTCTACTTTTCAAAAAACTACCTTTGAAACGGCATTTTTGTGTTCTATTGCTGTTACATTGGTGCATTATCAGGATCCTTGACCGGAAAACCTCTTTTCGGTACATGCCATGGCTAAAAGAAAATTTGAAATATGGACACTTGACTTTACATCGCCTGGGACAGATTTATCTAATTTTCAACGTATTTGCTCAAGAATAGTATTTTTGTGTTGTATTGCTGTTACATCTATACCGTGCAAGGACCCGTGACTAAAAAAACTCTTTTTGGTACATTTCATGGCAATTTTTTTTTTTGAAATATGGAAAATTCAGTTTTACACCGTTTGGGAAACACTTTTCAAAAAAATCTACATTTCAAGGAACTACCGTTAAAACGGTATTTTTGTGTTCTATTGCTGTTACATACGTGAATTATCAGGATCCTTCACCAAAAAACACTTTTCGGTACATGCCATGGCTAAAAGAGAAATTGAAATATGGACACTTGACTTTACACCGTCTGGGACAGATTTTTCCAAAAAAAAATCGAATTTTAAACGTCCTTGTTCCAGAATGGTATTTTTGTGTTGTATTGCTGTTACATCCATACCGTAAAACGACCCATGACTAATAGAAAACTTTTTGGTACATTTCATGGCAAAAAGAATTTTTTTATAATGGAAAATTCAGTTTTACGCCGTTTGGGAAGCATTTTTGAAAAAAATTCTAATTTTCAAGAAACTATGTTTGAAATGGTATTTTTGTGTTCTATTGCTGTTGCATAGGTGCATTATCAGAATCCTCGACCAAAAAAACATTTTTCGGTACATGCCATGTTTAAAAGATAAATTGAAATATGGACACTTGACTTAACACCGTCTGGGACAGATTTTTCAAAAAAAAAATCTAATTTTCAACGTACTTGCTTCAGAATGGTATTTTTGTGTTGTATTGCTGTTTCATCCATACAGTACAAGGAGTCATGACTAAAAAAACACGTTTTGGTACATTTCGTTGCAAAAAGATTTTTTTGAAATATGGAAAATTCAATTTTATACCGCTTGGGAAACATTTTTCAAAAAATTCTACTTTTCAAGGAACTACCTTTAAAATGGTATTTTTGTGTTCTATTGCCGTTAGATAGGTGCATTATCAGAGTCCTTGACTAAAAAAGCACTTTTCGGTACATGCCATGGCTAAAAGAGAAATTGAAATATGGACACTTGACTTTACACCGTCTGGGACAGATTTTTCCAAAAAAATCTTATTTTCAACGTACCTGCTCCAGAATGATATTTTTTTGTTGTATTGCTGTTACATCCATACCGTACAAGGACCCGTGACTAAACAAACACTTTTTGGCACATTTCATGGCAAAAAGAAATTTTTGAAATATGGAATATTCAGTTTTACATCGTAAATTACAATTACAACATAAAAAACAAACCTTTCACGCTAATATTCCAGTATATAATCCAGATTTAACGAGAAAAACGCCTCCGCTTCGAAAGCGCGCCATTATTATCAACAAAGGGAGAACACTCGTACGGAAAGAATAGCTCACGTTCATGGCCTGGCAGAGTTTATCTACAAATATGGATGGGCTGCTCTGCCGGGTCATTTATCGAAAGCTATATATTTAGAAGCTTAGTTTCGCATTTCTTGCGAAATTTTTTTAGAACTAGATACAACGACTCTTCTGTTAAAAAATAATTGCAGGAATAATTCTGAAAACATCTGACGTGTACTAAAGAAAAGATTCGAGAAAACATTGAGGCATAGGTACAAAAATAATATTCGATTTAGAATTTGTTCCGCAACCAAATGCAGCAATTCACTAATCAATTAGTACCAAGTATCGTCTAAATCACGTAAGGAAAATAACTATGGAACTGGAAGATGGGCTTAATTTACTCTTTTTTATCGCTGTAATTTTCAAACAGAAAAGCATCTTTTTCAATAGGATACTCATAATTAGGTCATTCGCAATATAGACCAATCAGCGCTCATTACATCTATATATCCGGACTTTCCACTGACAAAATCACCTTCCGCCTCACTTGATTAAAACTGCAAATTACACCCGCTCCTCTACCTTCTAAACACATTCTCTTTCTTCATAAACCTCGTAACTGCAGCTTGTTCTAAGCTGCAGTTACGAGGTTTTTGCTTGAAAAGCAAAAAGGGTTTTTTTTTATAAAAAAAAAAGTTTAACACCGTTTGGGAAACATTTTCAAAAAATTCTACTTTTCAAAAAACTACCTTTGAAACGGCATTTTTGTGTTCTATTGCTGTTACATTGGTGCATTATCAGGATCCTTGACCGGAAAACCTCTTTTCGGTACATGCCATGGCTAAAAGAAAATTTGAAATATGGACACTTGACTTTACATCGCCTGGGACAGATTTATCTAATTTTCAACGTATTTGCTCAAGAATAGTATTTTTGTGTTGTATTGCTGTTACATCTATACCGTGCAAGGACCCGTGACTAAAAAAACTCTTTTTGGTACATTTCATGGCAATTTTTTTTGAAATATGGAAAATTCAGTTTTACACCGTTTGGGAAACACTTTTCAAAAAAATCTACATTTCAAGGAACTACCGTTAAAACGGTATTTTTGTGTTCTATTGCTGTTATATACGTGAATTATCAGGATCCTTCACCAAAAAACACTTTTCGGTACATGCCATGGCTAAAAGAGAAATTGAAATATGGACACTTGACTTTACACCGTCTGGGACAGATTTTTCCAAAAAAAAATCGAATTTTAAACGTCCTTGTTCCAGAATGGTATTTTTGTGTTGTATTGCTGTTACATCCATACCGTAAAACGACCCATGACTAATAGAAAACTTTTTGGTACATTTCATGGCAAAAAGAATTTTTTTATAATGGAAAATTCAGTTTTACGCCGTTTGGGAAGCATTTTTGAAAAAAAAATTCTAATTTTCAAGAAACTATGTTTGAAATGGTATTTTTGTGTTCTATTGCTGTTGCATAGGTGCATTATCAGAATCCTCGACCAAAAAAACATTTTTCGGTACATGCCATGTTTAAAAGATAAATTGAAATATGGACACTTGACTTAACACCGTCTGGGACAGATTTTTCAAAAAAAAAAAAAATCTAATTTTCAACGTACTTGCTTCAGAATGGTATTTGTGTGGTGTATTGCTGTTTCATCCATACAGTACAAGGAGTCATGACTAAAAAAACACGTTTTGGTACATTTCGTTGCAAAAAGATTTTTTTGAAATATGGAAAATTCAATTTTATATCGCTTGGGAAACATTTTTCAAAAAATTCTACTTTTCAAGGAACTACCTTTAAAATGGTATTTTTGTGTTCTATTGCCGTTAGATAGGTGCATTATCAGAGTCCTTGACTAAAAAAGCACTTTTCGGTACATGCCATGGCTAAAAGAGATATTGAAATATGGACACTTGACTTTACACCGTCTGGGACAGATTTTTTCCAAAAAAATCTAATTTTCAACGTACCTGCTCCAGAATGATATTTTTTTTGTTGTAATGCTGTTACATCCATACCGTACAAGGACCCGTGACTAAACAAACACTTTTTGGCACATTTCATGGCAAAAAGAAATTTTTGAAATATGGAATATTCAGTTTTACATCGTAAATTACAATTACAACATAAAAAACAAACCTTTCACGCTAATATTCCAGTATATAATCCAGATTTAACGAGAAAAACGCCTCCGCTTCGAAAGCGCACCATTATTATCAACAAAGGGAGAACACTCGTACGGAAAGAATAGCTCACGTTCATGGCCTGGCAGAGTTTATCTACAAATATGGATGGGCTGCTCTGCCGGGTCATTTATCGAAAGCTATATATTTAGAAGCTTAGTTTCGCATTTCTTGCGAAATTTTTTTAGAACTAGATACAACGACTCTTCTGTTAAAAAATAATTGCAGGAATAATTCTGAAAACATCTGACGTGTACTAAAGGAAAGATTCGAGAAAACATTGAGGCATAGGTACAAATTCGATTTAGAATTTGTTCCGCAACCAAATGCAGCAATTCACTAATCAATTAGTACCAAGTATCGTCTAAATCACGTAAGGAAAATAACTATGGAACTGGAAGATGGGCTTAATTTACTCTTTTTTATCGCTGTAATTTTCAAACAGAAAAGCATCTTTTTCAATAGGATACTCATAATTAGGTCATTCGCAATATAGACCAATCAGCGCTCATTACATCTATATATCCGGACTTTCCACTGACAAAATCACCTTCCGCCTCACTTGATTAAAACTGCAAATTACACCCGCTCCTCTACCTTCTAAACACATTCTCTTTCTTCATAAACCTCGTAACTGCAGCTTGTTCTAAGCTGCAGTTACGAGGTTTTTGCTTGAAAAGCAAAAAGGGTTTTTTTTTATAAAAAAAAAGTTTAACACCGTTTGGGAAACATTTTCAAAAAATTCTACTTTTCAAAAAACTACCTTTGAAACGGCATTTTTGTGTTCTATTGCTGTTACATTGGTGCATTATCAGGATCCTTGACCGGAAAACCTCTTTTCGGTACATGCCATGGCTAAAAGAAAATTTGAAATATGGACACTTGACTTTACATCGCCTGGGACAGATTTATCTAATTTTCAACGTATTTGCTCAAGAATAGTATTTTTGTGTTGTATTGCTGTTACATCTATACCGTGCAAGGACCCGTGACTAAAAAAACTCTTTTTGGTACATTTCATGGCAATTTTTTTTTGAAATATGGAAAATTCAGTTTTACACCGTTTGGGAAACACTTTTCAAAAAAATCTACATTTCAAGGAACTACCGTTAAAACGGTATTTTTGTGTTCTATTGCTGTTATATACGTGAATTATCAGGATCCTTCACCAAAAAACACTTTTCGGTACATGCCATGGCTAAAAGAGAAATTGAAATATGGACACTTGACTTTACACCGTCTGGGACAGATTTTTCCAAAAAAAAATCGAATTTTAAACGTCCTTGTTCCAGAATGGTATTTTTGTGTTGTATTGCTGTTACATCCATACCGTAAAACGACCCATGACTAATAGAAAACTTTTTGGTACATTTCATGGCAAAAAGATTTTTTTTATAATGGAAAATTCAGTTTTACGCCGTTTGGGAAGCATTTTTGAAAAAAAAATTCTAATTTTCAAGAAACTATGTTTGAAATGGTATTTTTGTGTTCTATTGCTGTTGCATAGGTGCATTATCAGAATCCTCGACCAAAAAAACATTTTTCGGTACATGCCATGTTTAAAAGATAAATTGAAATATGGACACTTGACTTAACACCGTCTGGGACAGATTTTTCAAAAAAAAAAATCTAATTTTCAACGTACTTGCTTCAGAATGGTATTTGTGTGGTGTATTGCTGTTTCATCCATACAGTACAAGGAGTCATGACTAAAAAAACACGTTTTGGTACATTTCGTTGCAAAAAGATTTTTTTGAAATATGGAAAATTCAATTTTATATCGCTTGGGAAACATTTTTCAAAAAATTCTACTTTTCAAGGAACTACCTTTAAAATGGTATTTTTGTGTTCTATTGCCGTTAGATAGGTGCATTATCAGAGTCCTTGACTAAAAAAGCACTTTTCGGTACATGCCATGGCTAAAAGAGATATTGAAATATGGACACTTGACTTTACACCGTCTGGGACAGATTTTTTCCAAAAAAATCTAATTTTCAACGTACCTGCTCCAGAATGATATTTTTTTTGTTGTAATGCTGTTACATCCATACCGTACAAGGACCCGTGACTAAACAAACACTTTTTGGCACATTTCATGGCAAAAAGAAATTTTTGAAATATGGAATATTCAGTTTTACATCGTAAATTACAATTACAACATAAAAAACAAACCTTTCACGCTAATATTCCAGTATATAATCCAGATTTAACGAGAAAAACGCCTCCGCTTCGAAAGCGCACCATTATTATCAACAAAGGGAGAACACTCGTACGGAAAGAATAGCTCACGTTCATGGCCTGGCAGAGTTTATCTACAAATATGGATGGGCTGCTCTGCCGGGTCATTTATCGAAAGCTATATATTTAGAAGCTTAGTTTCGCATTTCTTGCGAAATTTTTTTAGAACTAGATACAACGACTCTTCTGTTAAAAAATAATTGCAGGAATAATTCTGAAAACATCTGACGTGTACTAAAGGAAAGATTCGAGAAAACATTGAGGCATAGGTACAAATTCGATTTAGAATTTGTTCCGCAACCAAATGCAGCAATTCACTAATCAATTAGTACCAAGTATCGTCTAAATCACGTAAGGAAAATAACTATGGAACTGGAAGATGGGCTTAATTTACTCTTTTTTATCGCTGTAATTTTCAAACAGAAAAGCATCTTTTTCAATAGGATACTCATAATTAGGTCATTCGCAATATAGACCAATCAGCGCTCATTACATCTATATATCCGGACTTTCCACTGACAAAATCACCTTCCGCCTCACTTGATTAAAACTGCAAATTACACCCGCTCCTCTACCTTCTAAACACATTCTCTTTCTTCATAAACCTCGTAACTGCAGCTTGTTCTAAGCTGCAGTTACGAGGTTTTTGCTTGAAAAGCAAAAAGGGGTTTTTTTTTTATAAAAAAAAAGTTTAACACCGTTTGGGAAACATTTTCAAAAAATTCTACTTTTCAAAAAACTACCTTTGAAACGGCATTTTTGTGTTCTATTGCTGTTACATTGGTGCATTATCAGGATCCTTGACCGGAAAACCTCTTTTCGGTACATGCCATGGCTAAAAGAAAATTTGAAATATGGACACTTGACTTTACATCGCCTGGGACAGATTTATCTAATTTTCAACGTATTTGCTCAAGAATAGTATTTTTGTGTTGTATTGCTGTTACATCTATACCGTGCAAGGACCCGTGACTAAAAAAAACTCTTTTTGGTACATTTCATGGCAATTTTTTTTTGAAATATGGAAAATTCAGTTTTACACCGTTTGGGAAACACTTTTCAAAAAAATCTACGTTTCAAGGAACTACCGTTAAAACGGTATTTTTGTGTTCTATTGCTGTTATATACGTGAATTATCAGGATCCTTCACCAAAAAACACTTTTCGGTACATGCCATGGCTAAAAGAGAAATTGAAATATGGACACTTGACTTTACACCGTCTGGGACAGATTTTTCCAAAAAAAAAAAAAATCGAATTTTAAACGTCCTTGTTCCAGAATGGTATTTTTGTGTTGTATTGCTGTTACATCCATACCGTAAAACGACCCATGACTAATAGAAAACTTTTTGGTACATTTCATGGCAAAAAGAATTTTTTTATAATGGAAAATTCAGTTTTACGCCGTTTGGGAAGCATTTTTGAAAAAAAATTCTAATTTTCAAGAAACTATGTTTGAAATGGTATTTTTGTGTTCTATTGCTGTTGCATAGGTGCATTATCAGAATCCTCGACCAAAAAAACATTTTTCGGTACATGCCATGTTTAAAAGATAAATTGAAATATGGACACTTGACTTAACACCGTCTGGGACAGATTTTTCAAAAAAACAATCTAATTTTCAACGTACTTGCTTCAGAATGGTATTTGTGTGGTGTATTGCTGTTTCATCCATACAGTACAAGGAGTCATGACTAAAAAAACACGTTTTGGTACATTTCGTTGCAAAAAGATTTTTTTGAAATATGGAAAATTCAATTTTATATCGCTTGGGAAACATTTTTCAAAAAATTCTACTTTTCAAGGAACTACCTTTAAAATGGTATTTTTGTGTTCTATTGCCGTTAGATAGGTGCATTATCAGAGTCCTTGACTAAAAAAGCACTTTTCGGTACATGCCATGGCTAAAAGAGATATTGAAATATGGACACTTGACTTTACACCGTCTGGGACAGATTTTTTCCAAAAAAATCTAATTTTCAACGTACCTGCTCCAGAATGATATTTTTTTGTTGTAATGCTGTTACATCCATACCGTACAAGGACCCGTGACTAAACAAACACTTTTTGGCACATTTCATGGCAAAAAGAAATTTTTGAAATATGGAATATTCAGTTTTACATCGTAAATTACAATTACAACATAAAAAACAAACCTTTCACGCTAATATTCCAGTATATAATCCAGATTTAACGAGAAAAACGCCTCCGCTTCGAAAGCGCACCATTATTATCAACAAAGGGAGAACACTCGTACGGAAAGAATAGCTCACGTTCATGGCCTGGCAGAGTTTATCTACAAATATGGATGGGCTGCTCTGCCGGGTCATTTATCGAAAGCTATATATTTAGAAGCTTAGTTTCGCATTTCTTGCGAAATTTTTTTAGAACTAGATACAACGACTCTTCTGTTAAAAAATAATTGCAGGAATAATTCTGAAAACATCTGACGTGTACTAAAGGAAAGATTCGAGAAAACATTGAGGCATAGGTACAAATTCGATTTAGAGTTTGTTCCGCAACCAAATGCAGCAATTCATTAATCAATTAGTACCAAGTATCGTCTAAATCACGTAAGGAAAATAACTATGGAACTGGAAGATGGGCTTAATTTACTCTTTTTTATCGCTGTAATTTTCAAACAGAAAAGCATCTTTTTCAATAGGATACTCATAATTAGGTCATTCGCAATATAGACCAATCAGCGCTCATTACATCTATATATCCGGACTTTCAACTGACAAAATCACCTTCCGCCTCACTTGATTAAAACTGCAAATTACACCCGCTCCTCTACCTTCTAAACACATTCTCTTTCTTCATAAACCTCGTAACTGCAGCTTGTTCTAAGCTGCAGTTACGAGGTTTTTGCTTGAAAAGCAAAAAGGGTTTTTTTTTTATAAAAAAAAAGTTTAACACCGTTTGGGAAACATTTTCAAAAAATTCTACTTTTCAAAAAACTACCTTTGAAACGGCATTTTTGTGTTCTATTGCTGTTACATTGGTGCATTATCAGGATCCTTGACCGGAAAACCTCTTTTCGGTACATGCCATGGCTAAAAGAAAATTTGAAATATGGACACTTGACTTTACATCGCCTGGGACAGATTTATCTAATTTTCAACGTATTTGCTCAAGAATAGTATTTTTGTGTTGTATTGCTGTTACATCTATACCGTGCAAGGACCCGTGACTAAAAAAACTCTTTTTGGTACATTTCATGGCAATTTTTTTTTGAAATATGGAAAATTCAGTTTTACACCGTTTGGGAAACACTTTTCAAAAAAATCTACATTTCAAGGAACTACCGTTAAAACGGTATTTTTGTGTTCTATTGCTGTTATATACGTGAATTATCAGGATCCTTCACCAAAAAACACATTTCGGTACATGCCATGGCTAAAAGAGAAATTGAAATATGGACACTTGACTTTACACCGTCTGGGACAGATTTTTCCAAAAAAAAAATCGAATTTTAAACGTCCTTGTTCCAGAATGGTATTTTTGTGTTGTATTGCTGTTACATCCATACCGTAAAACGACCCATGACTAATAGAAAACTTTTTGGTACATTTCATGGCAAAAAGAATTTTTTTATAATGGAAAATTCAGTTTTACGCCGTTTGGGAAGCATTTTTGAAAAAAATTCTAATTTTCAAGAAACTATGTTTGAAATGGTATTTTTGTGTTCTATTGCTGTTGCATAGGTGCATTATCAGAATCCTCGACCAAAAAAACATTTTTCGGTACATGCCATGTTTAAAAGATCAATTGAAATATGGACACTTGACTTAACACCGTCTGGGACAGATTTTTCAAAAAAAAAAAAATCTAATTTTCAACGTACTTGCTTCAGAATGGTATTTGTGTGGTGTATTGCTGTTTCATCCATACAGTACAAGGAGTCATGACTAAAAAAACACGTTTTGGTACATTTCGTTGCAAAAAGATTTTTTTGAAATATGGAAAATTCAATTTTATATCGCTTGGGAAACATTTTTCAAAAAATTCTACTTTTCAAGGAACTACCTTTAAAATGGTATTTTTGTGTTCTATTGCCGTTAGATAGGTGCATTATCAGAGTCCTTGACTAAAAAAGCACTTTTCGGTACATGCCATGGCTAAAAGAGATATTGAAATATGGACACTTGACTTTACACCGTCTGGGACAGATTTTTTCCAAAAAAATCTAATTTTCAACGTACCTGCTCCAGAATGATATTTTTTTTGTTGTAATGCTGTTACATCCATACCGTACAAGGACCCGTGACTAAACAAACACTTTTTGGCACATTTCATGGCAAAAAGAAATTTTTGAAATATGGAATATTCAGTTTTACATCGTAAATTACAATTACAACATAAAAAACAAACCTTTCACGCTAATATTCCAGTATATAATCCAGATTTAACGAGAAAAACGCCTCCGCTTGGAAAGCGCACCATTATTATCAACAAAGGGAGAACACTCGTACGGAAAGAATAGCTCACGTTCATGGCCTGGCAGAGTTTATCTACAAATATGGATGGGCTGCTCTGCCGGGTCATTTATCGAAAGCTATATATTTAGAAGCTTAGTTTCGCATTTCTTGCGAAAATTTTTTAGAACTAGATACAACGACTCTTCTGTTAAAAAATAATTGCAGGAATAATTCTGAAAACATCTGACGTGTACTAAAGGAAAGATTCGAGAAAACATTGAGGCATAGGTACAAATTCGATTTAGAATTTGTTCCGCAACCAAATGCAGCAATTCACTAATAAATTAGTACCAAGTATCGTCTAAATCACGTAAGGAAAATAACTATGGAACTGGAAGATGGGCTTAATTTACTCTTTTTTATCGCTGTAATTTTCAAACAGAAAAGCATCTTTTTCAATAGGATACTCATAATTAGGTCATTCGCAATATAGACCAATCAGCGCTCATTACATCTATATATCCGGACTTTCAACTGACAAAATCACCTTCCGCCTCACTTGATTAAAACTGCAAATTACACCCGCTCCTCTACCTTCTAAACACATTCTCTTTCTTCATAAACCTCGTAACTGCAGCTTGTTCTAAGCTGCAGTTACGAGGTTTTTGCTTGAAAAGCAAAAAGGGTTTTTTTTTATAAAAAAAAAAGTTTAACACCGTTTGGGAAACATTTTCAAAAAATTCTACTTTTCAAAAAACTACCTTTGAAACGGCATTTTTGTGTTCTATTGCTGTTACATTGGTGCATTATCAGGATCCTTGACCGGAAAACCTCTTTTCGGTACATGCCATGGCTAAAAGAAAATTTGAAATATGGACACTTGACTTTACATCGCCTGGGACAGATTTATCTAATTTTCAACGTATTTGCTCAAGAATAGTATTTGTGTGTTGTATTGCTGTTACATCTATACCGTGCAAGCACCCGTGACTAAAAAAACTCTTTTTGGTACATTTCATGGCAGTTTTTTTTTGAAATATGGAAAATTCAGTTTTACACCGTTTGGGAAACACTTTTCAAAAAAATCTACATTTCAAGGAACTACCGTTAAAACGGTATTTTTGTGTTCTATTGCTGTTATATACGTGAATTATCAGGATCCTTCACCAAAAAACACTTTTCGGTACATGCCATGGCTAAAAGAGAAATTGAAATATGGACACTTGACTTTACACCGTCTGGGACAGATTTTTCAAAAAAAAATCGAATTTTAAACGTCCTTGTTCCAGAATGGTATTTTTGTGTTGTATTGCTGTTACATCCATACCGTAAAACGACCCATGACTAATAGAAAACTTTTTGGTACATTTCATGGCAAAAAGAATTTTTTTATAATGGAAAATTCAGTTTTACGCCGTTTGGGAAGCATTTTTGAAAAAAAATTCTAATTTTCAAGAAACTATGTCTGAAATGGTATTTTTGTGTTCTATTGCTGTTGCATAGGTGCATTATCAGAATCCTCGACCAAAAAAACATTTTTCGGTACATGCCATGTTTAAAAGATAAATTGAAATATGGACACTTGACTTAACACCGTCTGGGACAGATTTTCAAAAAAAAAAAAATCTAATTTTCAACGTACTTGCTTCAGAATGGTATTTGTGTGGTGTATTGCTGTTTCATCCATACAGTACAAGGAGTCATGACTAAAAAAACACGTTTTGGTACATTTCGTTGCAAAAAGATTTTTTTGAAATATGGAAAATTCAATTCTATATCGCTTGGGAAACATTTTTCAAAAAATTCTACTTTTCAAGGAACTACCTTTAAAATGGTATTTTTGTGTTCTATTGCCGTTAGATAGGTGCATTATCAGAGTCCTTGACTAAAAAAGCACTTTTCGGTACATGCCATGGCTAAAAGAGATATTGAAATATGGACACTTGACTTTACACCGTCTGGGACAGATTTTTTCCAAAAAAATCTAATTTTCAACGTACCTGCTCCAGAATGATATTTTTTTGTTGTAATGCTGTTACATCCATACCGTACAAGGACCCGTGACTAAACAAACACTTTTTGGCACATTTCATGGCAAAAAGTAATTTTTGAAATATGGAATATTCAGTTTTACATCGTAAATTACAATTACAACATAAAAAACAAACCTTTCACGCTAATATTCCAGTATATAATCCAGATTTAACGAGAAAAACGCCTCCGCTTCGAAAGCGCACCATTATTATCAACAAAGGGAGAACACTCGTACGGAAAGAATAGTTCACGTTCATGGCCTGGCAGAGTTTATCTACAAATATGGATGGGCTGCTCTGCCGGGTCATTTATCGAAAGCTATATATTTAGAAGCTTAGTTTCGCATTTCTTGCGAAATTTTTTTAGAACTAGATACAACGACTCTTCTGTTAAAAAATAATTGCAGGAATAATTCTGAAAACATCTGACGTGTACTAAAGGAAAGATTCGAGAAAACATTGAGGCATAGGTACAAATTCGATTTAGAGTTTGTTCCGCAACCAAATGCAGCAATTCACTAATCAATTAGTACCAAGTATCGTCTAAATCACGTAAGGAAAATAACTATGGAACTGGAAGATGGGCTTAATTTACTCTTTTTTATCGCTGTAATTTTCAAACAGAAAAGCATCTTTTTCAATAGGATACTCATAATTAGGTCATTCGCAATATAGACCAATCAGCGCTCATTACATCTATATATCCGGACTTTCAACTGACAAAATCACCTTCCGCCTCACTTGATTAAAACTGCAAATTACACCCGCTCCTCTACCTTCTAAACACATTCTCTTTCTTCATAAACCTCGTAACTGCAGCTTGTTCTAAGCTGCAGTTACGAGGTTTTTGCTTGAAAAGCAAAAAGGGTTTTTTTTTTATAAAAAAAAAGTTTAACACCGTTTGGGAAACATTTTCAAAAAATTCTACTTTTCAAAAAACTACCTTTGAAACGGCATTTTTGTGTTCTATTGCTGTTACATTGGTGCATTATCAGGATCCTTGACCGGAAAACCTCTTTTCGGTACATGCCATGGCTAAAAGAAAATTTGAAATATGGACACTTGACTTTACATCGCCTGGGACAGATTTATCTAATTTTCAACGTATTTGCTCAAGAATAGTATTTTTGTGTTGTATTGCTGTTACATCTATACCGTGCAAGGACCCGTGACTAAAAAAACTCTTTTTGGTACATTTCATGGCAATTTTTTTTTGAAATATGGAAAATTCAGTTTTACACCGTTTGGGAAACACTTTTCAAAAAAATCTACATTTCAAGGAACTACCGTTAAAACGGTATTTTTGTGTTCTATTGCTGTTATATACGTGAATTATCAGGATCCTTCACCAAAAAACACATTTCGGTACATGCCATGGCTAAAAGAGAAATTGAAATATGGACACTTGACTTTACACCGTCTGGGACAGATTTTTCCAAAAAAAAAATCGAATTTTAAACGTCCTTGTTCCAGAATGGTATTTTTGTGTTGTATTGCTGTTACATCCATACCGTAAAACGACCCATGACTAATAGAAAACTTTTTGGTACATTTCATGGCAAAAAGAATTTTTTTATAATGGAAAATTCAGTTTTACGCCGTTTGGGAAGCATTTTTGAAAAAAATTCTAATTTTCAAGAAACTATGTTTGAAATGGTATTTTTGTGTTCTATTGCTGTTGCATAGGTGCATTATCAGAATCCTCGACCAAAAAAACATTTTTCGGTACATGCCATGTTTAAAAGATCAATTGAAATATGGACACTTGACTTAACACCGTCTGGGACAGATTTTTCAAAAAAAAAAAAATCTAATTTTCAACGTACTTGCTTCAGAATGGTATTTGTGTGGTGTATTGCTGTTTCATCCATACAGTACAAGGAGTCATGACTAAAAAAACACGTTTTGGTACATTTCGTTGCAAAAAGATTTTTTTGAAATATGGAAAATTCAATTTTATATCGCTTGGGAAACATTTTTCAAAAAATTCTACTTTTCAAGGAACTACCTTTAAAATGGTATTTTTGTGTTCTATTGCCGTTAGATAGGTGCATTATCAGAGTCCTTGACTAAAAAAGCACTTTTCGGTACATGCCATGGCTAAAAGAGATATTGAAATATGGACACTTGACTTTACACCGTCTGGGACAGATTTTTTCCAAAAAAATCTAATTTTCAACGTACCTGCTCCAGAATGATATTTTTTTTGTTGTAATGCTGTTACATCCATACCGTACAAGGACCCGTGACTAAACAAACACTTTTTGGCACATTTCATGGCAAAAAGAAATTTTTGAAATATGGAATATTCAGTTTTACATCGTAAATTACAATTACAACATAAAAAACAAACCTTTCACGCTAATATTCCAGTATATAATCCAGATTTAACGAGAAAAACGCCTCCGCTTGGAAAGCGCACCATTATTATCAACAAAGGGAGAACACTCGTACGGAAAGAATAGCTCACGTTCATGGCCTGGCAGAGTTTATCTACAAATATGGATGGGCTGCTCTGCCGGGTCATTTATCGAAAGCTATATATTTAGAAGCTTAGTTTCGCATTTCTTGCGAAAATTTTTTAGAACTAGATACAACGACTCTTCTGTTAAAAAATAATTGCAGGAATAATTCTGAAAACATCTGACGTGTACTAAAGGAAAGATTCGAGAAAACATTGAGGCATAGGTACAAATTCGATTTAGAATTTGTTCCGCAACCAAATGCAGCAATTCACTAATAAATTAGTACCAAGTATCGTCTAAATCACGTAAGGAAAATAACTATGGAACTGGAAGATGGGCTTAATTTACTCTTTTTTATCGCTGTAATTTTCAAACAGAAAAGCATCTTTTTCAATAGGATACTCATAATTAGGTCATTCGCAATATAGACCAATCAGCGCTCATTACATCTATATATCCGGACTTTCAACTGACAAAATCACCTTCCGCCTCACTTGATTAAAACTGCAAATTACACCCGCTCCTCTACCTTCTAAACACATTCTCTTTCTTCATAAACCTCGTAACTGCAGCTTGTTCTAAGCTGCAGTTACGAGGTTTTTGCTTGAAAAGCAAAAAGGGTTTTTTTTTATAAAAAAAAAAGTTTAACACCGTTTGGGAAACATTTTCAAAAAATTCTACTTTTCAAAAAACTACCTTTGAAACGGCATTTTTGTGTTCTATTGCTGTTACATTGGTGCATTATCAGGATCCTTGACCGGAAAACCTCTTTTCGGTACATGCCATGGCTAAAAGAAAATTTGAAATATGGACACTTGACTTTACATCGCCTGGGACAGATTTATCTAATTTTCAACGTATTTGCTCAAGAATAGTATTTGTGTGTTGTATTGCTGTTACATCTATACCGTGCAAGCACCCGTGACTAAAAAAACTCTTTTTGGTACATTTCATGGCAGTTTTTTTTTGAAATATGGAAAATTCAGTTTTACACCGTTTGGGAAACACTTTTCAAAAAAATCTACATTTCAAGGAACTACCGTTAAAACGGTATTTTTGTGTTCTATTGCTGTTATATACGTGAATTATCAGGATCCTTCACCAAAAAACACTTTTCGGTACATGCCATGGCTAAAAGAGAAATTGAAATATGGACACTTGACTTTACACCGTCTGGGACAGATTTTTCAAAAAAAAATCGAATTTTAAACGTCCTTGTTCCAGAATGGTATTTTTGTGTTGTATTGCTGTTACATCCATACCGTAAAACGACCCATGACTAATAGAAAACTTTTTGGTACATTTCATGGCAAAAAGAATTTTTTTATAATGGAAAATTCAGTTTTACGCCGTTTGGGAAGCATTTTTGAAAAAAAATTCTAATTTTCAAGAAACTATGTCTGAAATGGTATTTTTGTGTTCTATTGCTGTTGCATAGGTGCATTATCAGAATCCTCGACCAAAAAAACATTTTTCGGTACATGCCATGTTTAAAAGATAAATTGAAATATGGACACTTGACTTAACACCGTCTGGGACAGATTTTCAAAAAAAAAAAAATCTAATTTTCAACGTACTTGCTTCAGAATGGTATTTGTGTGGTGTATTGCTGTTTCATCCATACAGTACAAGGAGTCATGACTAAAAAAACACGTTTTGGTACATTTCGTTGCAAAAAGATTTTTTTGAAATATGGAAAATTCAATTTTATATCGCTTGGGAAACATTTTTCAAAAAATTCTACTTTTCAAGGAACTACCTTTAAAATGGTATTTTTGTGTTCTATTGCCGTTAGATAGGTGCATTATCAGAGTCCTTGACTAAAAAAGCACTTTTCGGTACATGCCATGGCTAAAAGAGATATTGAAATATGGACACTTGACTTTACACCGTCTGGGACAGATTTTTTCCAAAAAAATCTAATTTTCAACGTACCTGCTCCAGAATGATATTTTTTTGTTGTAATGCTGTTACATCCATACCGTACAAGGACCCGTGACTAAACAAACACTTTTTGGCACATTTCATGGCAAAAAGTAATTTTTGAAATATGGAATATTCAGTTTTACATCGTAAATTACAATTACAACATAAAAAACAAACCTTTCACGCTAATATTCCAGTATATAATCCAGATTTAACGAGAAAAACGCCTCCGCTTCGAAAGCGCACCATTATTATCAACAAAGGGAGAACACTCGTACGGAAAGAATAGTTCACGTTCATGGCCTGGCAGAGTTTATCTACAAATATGGATGGGCTGCTCTGCCGGGTCATTTATCGAAAGCTATATATTTAGAAGCTTAGTTTCGCATTTCTTGCGAAATTTTTTTAGAACTAGATACAACGACTCTTCTGTTAAAAAATAATTGCAGGAATAATTCTGAAAACATCTGACGTGTACTAAAGGAAAGATTCGAGAAAACATTGAGGCATAGGTACAAATTCGATTTAGAATTTGTTCCGCAACCAAATGCAGCAATTCACTAATCAATTAGTACCAAGTATCGTCTAAATCACGTAAGGAAAATAACTATGGAACTGGAAGATGGGCTTAATTTACTCTTTTTTATCGCTGTAATTTTCAAACAGAAAAGCATCTTTTTCAATAGGATACTCATAATTAGGTCATTCGCAATATAGACCAATCAGCGCTCATTACATCTATATATCCGGACTTTCAACTGACAAAATCACCTTCCGCCTCACTTGATTAAAACTGCAAATTACACCCGCTCCTCTACCTTCTAAACACATTCTCTTTCTTCATAAACCTCGTAACTGCAGCTTGTTCTAAGCTGCAGTTACGAGGTTTTTGCTTGAAAAGCAAAAAGGGTTTTTTTTTTATAAAAAAAAAAGTTTAACACCGTTTGGGAAACATTTTCAAAAAATTCTACTTTACAAAAAACTACCTTTGAAACGGCATTTTTGTGTTCTATTGCTGTTACATTGGTGCATTATCAGGATCCTTGACCGGAAAACCTCTTTTCGGTACATGCCATGGCTAAAAGAAAATTTGAAATATGGACACTTGACTTTACATCGCCTGGGACAGATTTATCTAATTTTCAACGTATTTGCTCAAGAATAGTATTTTTGTGTTGTATTGCTGTTACATCTATACCGTGCAAGGACCCGTGACTAAAAAAACTCTTTTTGGTACATTTCATGGCAATTTTTTTTTGAAATATGGAAAATTCAGTTTTACACCGTTTGGGAAACACTTTTCAAAAAAATCTACATTTCAAGGAACTACCGTTAAAACGGTATTTTTGTGTTCTATTGCTGTTATATACGTGAATTATCAGGATCCTTCACCAAAAAACACTTTTCGGTACATGCCATGGCTAAAAGAGAAATTGAAATATGGACACTTGACTTTACACCGTCTGGGACAGATTTTTCCAAAAAAAAATCGAATTTTAAACGTCCTTGTTCCAGAATGGTATTTTTGTGTTGTATTGCTGTTACATCCATACCGTAAAACGACCCATGACTAATAGAAAACTTTTTGGTACATTTCATGGCAAAAAGAATTTTTTTATAATGGAAAATTCAGTTTTACGCCGTTTGGGAAGCATTTTTGAAAAAAAATTCTAATTTTCAAGAAACTATGTTTGAAATGGTATTTTTGTGTTCTATTGCTGTTGCATAGGTGCATTATCAGAATCCTCGACCAAAAAAACATTTTTCGGTACATGCCATGTTTAAAAGATCAATTGAAATATGGACACTTGACTTAACACCGTCTGGGACAGATTTTTCAAAAAAAAAAATCTAATTTTCAACGTACTTGCTTCAGAATGGTATTTGTGTGGTGTATTGCTGTTTCATCCATACAGTACAAGGAGTCATGACTAAAAAAACACGTTTTGGTACTTTCGTTGCAAAAAGATTTTTTTTGAAATATGGAAAATTCAATTTTATATCGCTTGGGAAACATTTTTCAAAAAATTCTACTTTTCAAGGAACTACCTTTAAAATGGTATTTTTGTGTTCTATTGCCGTTAGATATGTGCATTATCAGAGTCCTTGACTAAAAAAGCACTTTTCGGTACATGCCATGGCTAAAAGAGATATTGAAATATGGACACTTGACTTTACACCGTCTGGGACAGATTTTTTCCAAAAAAATCTAATTTTCAACGTACCTGCTCCAGAATGATATTTTTTTTGTTGTAATGATGTTACATCCATACCGTACAAGGACCCGTGACTAAACAAACACTTTTTGGCACATTTCATGGCAAAAAGAAATTTTTGAAATATGGAATATTCAGTTTTACATCGTAAATTACAATTACAACATAAAAAACAAACCTTTCACGCTAATATTCCAGTATATAATCCAGATTTAACGAGAAAAACGCCTCCGCTTGGAAAGCGCACCATTATTATCAACAAAGGGAGAACACTCGTACGGAAAGAATAGCTCACGTTCATGGCCTGGCAGAGTTTATCTACAAATATGGATGGGCTGCTCTGCCGGGTCATTTATCGAAAGCTATATATTTAGAAGCTTAGTTTCGCATTTCTTGCGAAAATTTTTTAGAACTAGATACAACGACTCTTCTGTTAAAAAATAATTGCAGGAATAATTCTGAAAACATCTGACGTGTACTAAAGGAAAGATTCGAGAAAACATTGAGGCATAGGTACAAATTCGATTTAGAATTTGTTCCGCAACCAAATGCAGCAATTCACTAATAAATTAGTACCAAGTATCGTCTAAATCACGTAAGGAAAATAACTATGGAACTGGAAGATGGGCTTAATTTACTCTTTTTTATCGCTGTAATTTTCAAACAGAAAAGCATCTTTTTCAATAGGATACTCATAATTAGGTCATTCGCAATATAGACCAATCAGCGCTCATTACATCTATATATCCGGACTTTCAACTGACAAAATCACCTTCCGCCTCACTTGATTAAAACTGCAAATTACACCCGCTCCTCTACCTTCTAAACACATTCTCTTTCTTCATAAACCTCGTAACTGCAGCTTGTTCTAAGCTGCAGTTACGAGGTTTTTGCTTGAAAAGCAAAAAGGGTTTTTTTTTATAAAAAAAAAGTTTAACACCGTTTGGGAAACATTTTCAAAAAATTCTACTTTTCAAAAAACTACCTTTGAAACGGCATTTTTGTGTTCTATTGCTGTTACATTGGTGCATTATCAGGATCCTTGACCGGAAAACCTCTTTTCGGTACATGCCATGGCTAAAAGAAAATTTGAAATATGGACACTTGACTTTACATCGCCTGGGACAGATTTATCTAATTTTCAACGTATTTGCTCAAGAATAGTATTTGTGTGTTGTATTGCTGTTACATCTATACCGTGCAAGCACCCGTGACTAAAAAAACTCTTTTTGGTACATTTCATGGCAATTTTTTTTTTGAAATATGGAAAATTCAGTTTTACACCGTTTGGGAAACACTTTTCAAAAAAATCTACATTTCAAGGAACTACCGTTAAAACGGTATTTTTGTGTTCTATTGCTGTTATATACGTGAATTATCAGGATCCTTCACCAAAAAACACTTTTCGGTACATGCCATGGCTAAAAGAGAAATTGAAATATGGACACTTGACTTTACACCGTCTGGGACAGATTTTTCCAAAAAAAAATCGAATTTTAAACGTCCTTGTTCCAGAATGGTATTTTTGTGTTGTATTGCTGTTACATCCATACCGTAAAACGACCCATGACTAATAGAAAACTTTTTGGTACATTTCATGGCAAAAAGAATTTTTTTATAATGGAAAATTCAGTTTTACGCCGTTTGGGAAGCATTTTTGAAAAAAAATTCTAATTTTCAAGAAACTATGTCTGAAATGGTATTTTTGTGTTCTATTGCTGTTGCATAGGTGCATTATCAGAATCCTCGACCAAAAAAACATTTTTCGGTACATGCCATGTTTAAAAGATCAATTGAAATATGGACACTTGACTTAACACCGTCTGGGACAGATTTTCAAAAAAAAAATCTAATTTTCAACGTACTTGCTTCAGAATGGTATTTGTGTGGTGTATTGCTGTTTCATCCATACAGTACAAGGAGTCATGACTAAAAAAACACGTTTTGGTACATTTCGTTGCAAAAAGATTTTTTTGAAATATGGAAAATTCAATTTTATATCGCTTGGGAAACATTTTTCAAAAAATTCTACTTTTCAAGGAACTACCTTTAAAATGGTATTTTTGTGTTCTATTGCCGTTAGATAGGTGCATTATCAGAGTCCTTGACTAAAAAAGCACTTTTCGGTACATGCCATGGCTAAAAGAGATATTGAAATATGGACACTTGACTTTACACCGTCTGGGACAGATTTTTTCCAAAAAAATCTAATTTTCAACGTACCTGCTCCAGAATGATATTTTTTTGTTGTAATGCTGTTACATCCATACCGTACAAGGACCCGTGACTAAACAAACACTTTTTGGCACATTTCATGGCAAAAAGAAATTTTTGAAATATGGAATATTCAGTTTTACATCGTAAATTACAATTACAACATAAAAAACAAACCTTTCACGCTAATATTCCAGTATATAATCCAGATTTAACGAGAAAAACGCCTCCGCTTCGAAAGCGCACCATTATTATCAACAAAGGGAGAACACTCGTACGGAAAGAATAGTTCACGTTCATGGCCTGGCAGAGTTTATCTACAAATATGGATGGGCTGCTCTGCCGGGTCATTTATCGAAAGCTATATATTTAGAAGCTTAGTTTCGCATTTCTTGCGAAATTTTTTTAGAACTAGATACAACGACTCTTCTGTTAAAAAATAATTGCAGGAATAATTCTGAAAACATCTGACGTGTACTAAAGGAAAGATTCGAGAAAACATTGAGGCATAGGTACAAATTCGATTTAGAATTTGTTCCGCAACCAAATGCAGCAATTCACTAATCAATTAGTACCAAGTATCGTCTAAATCACGTAAGGAAAATAACTATGGAACTGGAAGATGGGCTTAATTTACTCTTTTTTATCGCTGTAATTTTCAAACAGAAAAGCATCTTTTTCAATAGGATACTCATAATTAGGTCATTCGCAATATAGACCAATCAGCGCTCATTACATCTATATATCCGGACTTTCAACTGACAAAATCACCTTCCGCCTCACTTGATTAAAACTGCAAATTACACCCGCTCCTCTACCTTCTAAACACATTCTCTTTCTTCATAAACCTCGTAACTGCAGCTTGTTCTAAGCTGCAGTTACGAGGTTTTTGCTTGAAAAGCAAAAAGGGTTTTTTTTTTATAAAAAAAAAGTTTAACACCGTTTGGGAAACATTTTCAAAAAATTCTACTTTTCAAAAAACTACCTTTGAAACGGCATTTTTGTGTTCTATTGCTGTTACATTGGTGCATTATCAGGATCCTTGACCGGAAAACCTCTTTTCGGTACATGCCATGGCTAAAAGAAAATTTGAAATATGGACACTTGACTTTACATCGCCTGGGACAGATTTATCTAATTTTCAACGTATTTGCTCAAGAATAGTATTTTTCGTGTTGTATTGCTGTTACATCTATACCGTGCAAGGACCCGTGACTAAAAAAACTCTTTTTGGTACATTTCATGGCAATTTTTTTTTTTGAAATATGGAAAATTCAGTTTTACACCGTTTGGGAAACACTTTTCAAAAAAATCTACATTTCAAGGAACTACCGTTAAAACGGTATTTTTGTGTTCTATTGCTGTTATATACGTGAATTATCAGGATCCTTCACCAAAAAACACTTTTCGGTACATGCCATGGCTAAAAGAGAAGTTGAAATATGGACACTTGACTTTACACCGTCTGGGACAGATTTTTCCAAAAAAAAAAATCGAATTTTAAACGTCCTTGTTCCAGAATGGTATTTTTGTGTTGTATTGCTGTTACATCCATACCGTAAAACGACCCATGACTAATAGAAAACTTTTTGGTACATTTCATGGCAAAAAGAATTTTTTTATAATGGAAAATTCAGTTTTACGCCGTTTGGGAAGCATTTTTGAAAAAAAATTCTAATTTTCAAGAAACTATGTCTGAAATGGTATTTTTGTGTTCTATTGCTGTTGCATAGGTGCATTATCAGAATCCTCGACCAAAAAAACATTTTTCGGTACATGCCATGTTTAAAAGATAAATTGAAATATGGACACTTGACTTAACACCGTCTGGGACAGATTTTTCAAAAAAAAAATCTAATTTTCAACGTACTTGCTTCAGAATGGTATTTGTGTGGTGTATTGCTGTTTCATCCATACAGTACAAGGAGTCATGACAAAAAAACACGTTTTGGTACATTTCGTTGCAAAAAGATTTTTTTGAAATATGGAAAATTCAATTTTATATCGCTTGGGAAACATTTTTCAAAAAATTCTACTTTTCAAGGAACTACCTTTAAAATGGTATTTTTGTGTTCTATTGCCGTTAGATAGGTGCATTATCAGAGTCCTTGACTAAAAAAGCACTTTTCGGTACATGCCATGGCTAAAAGAGATATTGAAATATGGACACTTGACTTTACACCGTCTGGGACAGATTTTTTCCAAAAAAATCTAATTTTCAACGTACCTGCTCCAGAATGATATTTTTTTTTGTTGTAATGCTGTTACATCCATACCGTACAAGGACCCGTGACTAAACAAACACTTTTTGGCACATTTCATGGCAAAAAGAAATTTTTGAAATATGGAATATTCAGTTTTACATCGTAAATTACAATTACAACATAAAAAACAAACCTTTCACGCTAATATTCCAGTATATAATCCAGATTTAACGAGAAAAACGCCTCCGCTTCGAAAGCGCACCATTATTATCAACAAAGGGAGAACACTCGTACGGAAAGAATAGCTCACGTTCATGGCCTGGCAGAGTTTATCTACAAATATGGATGGGCTGCTCTGCCGGGTCATTTATCGAAAGCTATATATTTAGAAGCTTAGTTTCGCATTTCTTGCGAAATTTTTTTAGAACTAGATACAACGACTCTTCTGTTAAAAAATAATTGCAGGAATAATTCTGAAAACATCTGACGTGTACTAAAGGAAAGATTCGAGAAAACATTGAGGCATAGGTACAAATTCGATTTAGAATTTGTTCCGCAACCAAATGCAGCAATTCACTAATCAATTAGTACCAAGTATCGTCTAAATCACGTAAGGAAAATAACTATGGAACTGGAAGATGGGCTTAATTTACTCTTTTTTATCGCTGTAATTTTCAAACAGAAAAGCATCTTTTTCAATAGGATACTCATAATTAGGTCATTCGCAATATAGACCAATCAGCGCTCATTACATCTATATATCCGGACTTTCAACTGACAAAATCACCTTCCGCCTCACTTGATTAAAACTGCAAATTACACCCGCTCCTCTACCTTCTAAACACATTCTCTTTCTTCATAAACCTCGTAACTGCAGCTTGTTCTAAGCTGCAGTTACGAGGTTTTTGCTTGAAAAGCAAAAAGGGTTTTTTTTATAAAAAAAAAGTTTAACACCGTTTGGGAAACATTTTCAAAAAATTCTACTTTTCAAAAAACTACCTTTGAAACGGCATTTTTGTGTTCTATTGCTGTTACATTGGTGCATTATCAGGATCCTTGACCGGAAAACCTCTTTTCGGTACATGCCATGGCTAAAAGAAAATTTGAAATATGGACACTTGACTTTACATCGCCTGGGACAGATTTATCTAATTTTCAACGTATTTGCTCAAGAATAGTATTTTTGTGTTGTATTGCTGTTACATCTATACCGTGCAAGGACCCGTGACTAAAAAAACTCTTTTTGGTACATTTCATGGCAATTTTTTTTTTTTGAAATATGGAAAATTCAGTTTTACACCGTTTGGGAAACACTTTTCAAAAAAATCTACATTTCAAGGAACTACCGTTAAAACGGTATTTTTGTGTTCTATTGCTGTTATATACGTGAATTATCAGGATCCTTCACCAAAAAACACTTTTCGGTACATGCCATGGCTAAAAGAGAAATTGAAATATGGACACTTGACTTTACACCGTCTGGGACAGATTTTTCCAAAAAAAAAATCGAATTTTAAACGTCCTTGTTCCAGAATGGTATTTTTGTGTTGTATTGCTGTTACATCCATACCGTAAAACGACCCATGACTAATAGAAAACTTTTTGGTACATTTCATGGCAAAAAGAATTTTTTTATAATGGAAAATTCAGTTTTACGCCGTTTGGGAAGCATTTTTGAAAAAAAATTCTAATTTTCAAGAAACTATGTTTGAAATGGTATTTTTGTGTTCTATTGCTGTTGCATAGGTGCATTATCAGAATCCTCGACCAAAAAAACATTTTTCGGTACATGCCATGTTTAAAAGATAAATTGAAATATGGACACTTGACTTAACACCGTCTGGGACAGATTTTTCAAAAAAAAAATCAAATTTTCAACGTACTTGCTTCAGAATGGTATTTGTGTGGTGTATTGCTGTTTCATCCATACAGTACAAGGAGTCATGACTAAAAAAACACGTTTTGGTACATTTCGTTGCAAAAAGATTTTTTTGAAATATGGAAAATTCAATTTTATATCGCTTGGGAAACATTTTTCAAAAAATTCTACTTTTCAAGGAACTACCTTTAAAATGGTATTTTTGTGTTCTATTGCCGTTAGATAGGTGCATTATCAGAGTCCTTGACTAAAAAAGCACTTTTCGGTACATGCCATGGCTAAAAGAGATATTGAAATATGGACACTTGACTTTACACCGTCTGGGACAGATTTTTTCCAAAAAAATCTAATTTTCAACGTACCTGCTCCAGAATGATATTTTTTTGTTGTAATGCTGTTACATCCATACCGTACAAGGACCCGTGACTAAACAAACACTTTTTGGCACATTTCATGGCAAAAAGAAATTTTTGAAATATGGAATATTCAGTTTTACATCGTAAATTACAATTACAACATAAAAAACAAACCTTTCACGCTAATATTCCAGTATATAATCCAGATTTAACGAGAAAAACGCCTCCGCTTCGAAAGCGCACCATTATTATCAACAAAGGGAGAACACTCGTACGGAAAGAATAGCTCACGTTCATGGCCTGGCAGAGTTTATCTACAAATATGGATGGGCTGCTCTGCCGGGTCATTTATCGAAAGCTATATATTTAGAAGCTTAGTTTCGCATTTCTTGCGAAATTTTTTTAGAACTAGATACAACGACTCTTCTGTTAAAAAATAATTGCAGGAATAATTCTGAAAACATCTGACGTGTACTAAAGGAAAGATTCGAGAAAACATTGAGGCATAGGTACAAATTCGATTTAGAATTTGTTCCGCAACCAAATGCAGCAATTCACTAATCAATTAGTACCAAGTATCGTCTAAATCACGTAAGGAAAATAACTATGGAACTGGAAGATGGGCTTAATTTACTCTTTTTTATCGCTGTAATTTTCAAACAGAAAAGCATCTTTTTCAATAGGATACTCATAATTAGGTCATTCGCAATATAGACCAATCAGCGCTCATTACATCTATATATCCGGACTTTCCACTGACAAAATCACCTTCCGCCTCACTTGATTAAAACTGCAAATTACACCCGCTCCTCTACCTTCTAAACACATTCTCTTTCTTCATAAACCTCGTAACTGCAGCTTGTTCTAAGCTGCAGTTACGAGGTTTTTGCTTGAAAAGCAAAAAGGGTTTTTTTTTATAAAAAAAAAGTTTAACACCGTTTGGGAAACATTTTCAAAAAATTCTACTTTTCAAAAAACTACCTTTGAAACGGCATTTTTGTGTTCTATTGCTGTTACATTGGTGCATTATCAGGATCCTTGACCGGAAAACCTCTTTTCGGTACATGCCATGGCTAAAAGAAAATTTGAAATATGGACACTTGACTTTACATCGCCTGGGACAGATTTATCTAATTTTCAACGTATTTGCTCAAGAATAGTATTTTTGTGTTGTATTGCTGTTACATCTATACCGTGCAAGGACCCGTGACTAAAAAAACTCTTTTTGGTACATTTCATGGCAATTTTTTTTGAAATATGGAAAATTCAGTTTTACACCGTTTGGGAAACACTTTTCAAAAAAATCTACATTTCAAGGAACTACCGTTAAAACGGTATTTTTGTGTTCTATTGCTGTTATATACGTGAATTATCAGGATCCTTCACCAAAAAACACTTTTCGGTACATGCCATGGCTAAAAGAGAAATTGAAATATGGACACTTGACTTTACACCGTCTGGGACAGATTTTTCCAAAAAAAAATCGAATTTTAAACGTCCTTGTTCCAGAATGGTATTTTTGTGTTGTATTGCTGTTACATTAAATACCGTAAAACGACCCATGACTAATAGAAAACTTTTTGGTACATTTCATGGCAAAAAGAATTTTTTTATAATGGAAAATTCAGTTTTACGCCGTTTGGGAAGCATTTTTGAAAAAAAAATTCTAATTTTCAAGAAACTATGTTTAAAATGGTATTTTTGTGTTCTATTGCTGTTGCATAGGTGCATTATCAGAATCCTCGACCAAAAAAACATTTTTCGGTACATGCCATGTTTAAAAGATAAATTGAAATATGGACACTTGACTTAACACCGTCTGGGACAGATTTTTCAAAAAAAAAATCTAATTTTCAACGTACTTGCTTCAGAATGGTATTTGTGTGGTGTATTGCTGTTTCATCCATACAGTACAAGGAGTCATGACTAAAAAAACACGTTTTGGTACATTTCGTTGCAAAAAGATTTTTTTTGAAATATGGAAAATTCAATTTTATATCGCTTGGGAAACATTTTTCAAAAAATTCTACTTTTCAAGGAACTACCTTTAAAATGGTATTTTTGTGTTCTATTGCCGTTAGATAGGTGCATTATCAGAGTCCTTGACTAAAAAAGCACTTTTCGGTACATGCCATGGCTAAAAGAGATATTGAAATATGGACACTTGACTTTACACCGTCTGGGACAGATTTTTTCCAAAAAAATCTAATTTTCAACGTACCTGCTCCAGAATGATATTTTTTTTGTTGTAATGCTGTTACATCCATACCGTACAAGGACCCGTGACTAAACAAACACTTTTTGGCACATTTCATGGCAAAAAGAAATTTTTGAAATATGGAATATTCAGTTTTACATCGTAAATTACAATTACAACATAAAAAACAAACCTTTCACGCTAATATTCCAGTATATAATCCAGATTTAACGAGAAAAACGCCTCCGCTTCGAAAGCGCACCATTATTATCAACAAAGGGAGAACACTCGTACGGAAAGAATAGCTCACGTTCATGGCCTGGCAGAGTTTATCTACAAATATGGATGGGCTGCTCTGCCGGGTCATTTATCGAAAGCTATATATTTAGAAGCTTAGTTTCGCATTTCTTGCGAAATTTTTTTAGAACTAGATACAACGACTCTTCTGTTAAAAAATAATTGCAGGAATAATTCTGAAAACATCTGACGTGTACTAAAGGAAAGATTCGAGAAAACATTGAGGCATAGGTACAAATTCGATTTAGAGTTTGTTCCGCAACCAAATGCAGCAATTCACTAATCAATTAGTACCAAGTATCGTCTAAATCACGTAAGGAAAATAACTATGGAACTGGAAGATGGGCTTAATTTACTCTTTTTTATCGCTGTAATTTTCAAACAGAAAAGCATCTTTTTCAATAGGATACTCATAATTAGGTCATTCGCAATATAGACCAATCAGCGCTCATTACATCTATATATCCGGACTTTCAACTGACAAAATCACCTTCCGCCTCACTTGATTAAAACTGCAAATTACACCCGCTCCTCTACCTTCTAAACACATTCTCTTTCTTCATAAACCTCGTAACTGCAGCTTGTTCTAAGCTGCAGTTACGAGGTTTTTGCTTGAAAAGCAAAAAGGGTTTTTTTTTATAAAAAAAAAGTTTAACACCGTTTGGGAAACATTTTCAAAAAATTCTACTTTTCAAAAAACTACCTTTGAAACGGCATTTTTGTGTTCTATTGCTGTTACATTGGTGCATTATCAGGATCCTTGACCGGAAAACCTCTTTTCGGTACATGCCATGGCTAAAAGAAAATTTGAAATATGGACACTTGACTTTACATCGCCTGGGACAGATTTATCTAATTTTCAACGTATTTGCTCAAGAATAGTATTTTTGTGTTGTATTGCTGTTACATCTATACCGTGCAAGCACCCGTGACTAAAAAAACTCTTTTTGGTACATTTCATGGCAATTTTTTTTTGAAATATGGAAAATTCAGTTTTACACCGTTTGGGAAACACTTTTCAAAAAAATCTACATTTCAAGGAACTACCGTTAAAACGGTATTTTTGTGTTCTATTGCTGTTATATACGTGAATTATCAGGATCCTTCACCAAAAAACACTTTTCGGTACATGCCATGGCTAAAAGAGAAATTGAAATATGGACACTTGACTTTACACCGTCTGGGACAGATTTTTCCAAAAAAAAAAATCGAATTTTAAACGTCCTTGTTCCAGAATGGTATTTTTGTGTTGTATTGCTGTTACATCCATACCGTAAAACGACCCATGACTAATAGAAAACTTTTTGGTACATTTCATGGCAAAAAGAATTTTTTTATAATGGAAAATTCAGTTTTACGCCGTTTGGGAAGCATTTTTGAAAAAAAATTCTAATTTTCAAGAAACTATGTTTGAAATGGTATTTTTGTGTTCTATTGCTGTTGCATAGGTGCATTATCAGAATCCTCGACCAAAAAAACATTTTTCGGTACATGCCATGTTTAAAAGATAAATTGAAATATGGACACTTGACTTAACACCGTCTGGGACAGATTTTTCAAAAAAAAATTCTAATTTTCAACGTACTTGCTTCAGAATGGTATTTGTGTGGTGTATTGCTGTTTCATCCATACAGTACAAGGAGTCATGACTAAAAAAACACGTTTTGGTACATTTCGTTGCAAAAAGATTTTTTTGAAATATGGAAAATTCAATTTTATATCGCTTGGGAAACATTTTTCAAAAAATTCTACTTTTCAAGGAACTACCTTTAAAATGGTATTTTTGTGTTCTATTGCCGTTAGATAGGTGCATTATCAGAGTCCTTGACTAAAAAAGCACTTTTCGGTACATGCCATGGCTAAAAGAGATATTGAAATATGGACACTTGACTTTACACCGTCTGGGACAGATTTTTTCCAAAAAAATCTAATTTTCAACGTACCTGCTCCAGAATGATATTTTTTTGTTGTAATGCTGTTACATCCATACCGTACAAGGACCCGTGACTAAACAAACACTTTTTGGCACATTTCATGGCAAAAAGAAATTTTTGAAATATGGAATATTCAGTTTTACATCGTAAATTACAATTACAACATAAAAAACAAACCTTTCACGCTAATATTCCAGTATATAATCCAGATTTAACGAGAAAAACGCCTCCGCTTCGAAAGCGCACCATTATTATCAACAAAGGGAGAACACTCGTACGGAAAGAATAGCTCACGTTCATGGCCTGGCAGAGTTTATCTACAAATATGGATGGGCTGCTCTGCCGGGTCATTTATCGAAAGCTATATATTTAGAAGCTTAGTTTCGCATTTCTTGCGAAATTTTTTTAGAACTAGATACAACGACTCTTCTGTTAAAAAATAATTGCAGGAATAATTCTGAAAACATCTGACGTGTACTAAAGGAAAGATTCGAGAAAACATTGAGGCATAGGTACAAATTCGATTTAGAATTTGTTCCGCAACCAAATGCAGCAATTCACTAATCAATTAGTACCAAGTATCGTCTAAATCACGTAAGGAAAATAACTATGGAACTGGAAGATGGGCTTAATTTACTCTTTTTTATCGCTGTAATTTTCAAACAGAAAAGCATCTTTTTCAATAGGATACTCATAATTAGGTCATTCGCAATATAGACCAATCAGCGCTCATTACATCTATATATCCGGACTTTCAACTGACAAAATCACCTTCCGCCTCACTTGATTAAAACTGCAAATTACACCCGCTCCTCTACCTTCTAAACACATTCTCTTTCTTCATAAACCTCGTAACTGCAGCTTGTTCTAAGCTGCAGTTACGAGGTTTTTGCTTGAAAAGCAAAAATGGTTTTTTTTTATAAAAAAAAAAGTTTAACACCGTTTGGGAAACATTTTCAAAAAATTCTACTTTTCAAAAAACTACCTTTGAAACGGCATTTTTGTGTTCTATTGCTGTTACATTGGTGCATTATCAGGATCCTTGACCGGAAAACCTCTTTTCGGTACATGCCATGGCTAAAAGAAAATTTGAAATATGGACACTTGACTTTACATCGCCTGGGACAGATTTATCTAATTTTCAACGTATTTGCTCAAGAATAGTATTTTTGTGTTGTATTGCTGTTACATCTATACCGTGCAAGGACCCGTGACTAAAAAAACTCTTTTTGGTACATTTCATGGCAATTTTTTTTTGAAATATGGAAAATTCAGTTTTACACCGTTTGGGAAACACTTTTCAAAAAAATCTACATTTCAAGGAACTACCGTTAAAACGGTATTTTTGTGTTCTATTGCTGTTATATACGTGAATTATCAGGATCCTTCACCAAAAAACACTTTTCGGTACATGCCATGGCTAAAAGAGAAATTGAAATATGGACACTTGACTTTACACCGTCTGGGACAGATTTTTCCAAAAAAAAAAATCGAATTTTAAACGTCCTTGTTCCAGAATGGTATTTTTGTGTTGTATTGCTGTTACATCCATACCGTAAAACGACCCATGACTAATAGAAAACTTTTTGGTACATTTCATGGCAAAAAGAATTTTTTTATAATGGAAAATTCAGTTTTACGCCGTTTGGGAAGCATTTTTGAAAAAAAAATTCTAATTTTCAAGAAACTATGTTTGAAATGGTATTTTTGTGTTCTATTGATGTTGCATATAGGTGCATTATCAGAATCCTCGACCAAAAAAACATTTTTCGGTACATGCCATGTTTAAAAGATAAATTGAAATATGGACACTTGACTTAACACCGTCTGGGAGAGATTTTTCAAAAAAAAAATCTAATTTTCAACGTACTTGCTTCAGAATGGTATTTGTGTGGTGTATTGCTGTTTCATCCATACAGTACAAGGAGTCATGACTAAAAAAACACGTTTTGGTACATTTCGTTGCAAAAATATTTTTTTTGAAATATGGAAAATTCAATTTTATATCGCTTGGGAAACATTTTTCAAAAAATTCTACTTTTCAAGGAACTACCTTTAAAATGGTATTTTTGTGTTCTATTGCCGTTAGATAGGTGCATTATCAGAGTCCTTGACTAAAAAAGCACTTTTCGGTACATGCCATGGCTAAAAGAGATATTGAAATATGGACACTTGACTTTACACCGTCTGGGACAGATTTTTTCCAAAAAAATCTAATTTTCAACGTACCTGCTCCAGAATGATATTTTTTTGTTGTAATGCTGTTACATCCATACCGTACAAGGACCCGTGACTAAACAAACACTTTTTGGCACATATCATGGCAAAAAGAAATTTTTGAAATATGGAATATTCAGTTTTACATCGTAAATTACAATTACAACATAAAAAACAAACCTTTCACGCTAATATTCCAGTATATAATCCAGATTTAACGAGAAAAACGCCTCCGCTTCGAAAGCGCACCATTATTATCAACAAAGGGAGAACACTCGTACGGAAAGAATAGCTCACGTTCATGGCCTGGCAGAGTTTATCTACAAATATGGATGGGCAGCTCTGCCGGGTCATTTATCGAAAGCTATATATTTAGAAGCTTAGTTTCGCATTTCTTGCGAAATTTTTTTAGAACTAGATACAACGACTCTTCTGTTAAAAAATAATTGCAGGAATAATTCTGAAAACATCTGACGTGTACTAAAGGAAAGATTCGAGAAAACATTGAGGCATAGGTACAAATTCGATTTAGAATTTGTTCCGCAACCAAATGCAGCAATTCACTAATCAATTAGTACCAAGTATCGTCTAAATCACGTAAGGAAAATAACTATGGAACTGGAAGATGGGCTTAATTTACTCTTTTTTATCGCTGTAATTTTCAAACAGAAAAGCATCTTTTTCAATAGGATACTCATAATTAGGTCATTCGCAATATAGACCAATCAGCGCTCATTACATCTATATATCCGGACTTTCCACTGACAAAATCACCTTCCGCCTCACTTGATTAAAACTGCAAATTACACCCGCTCCTCTACCTTCTAAACACATTCTCTTTCTTCATAAACCTCGTAACTGCAGCTTGTTCTAAGCTGCAGTTACGAGGTTTTTGCTTGAAAAGCAAAAAGGGTTTTTTTTTATAAAAAAAAAGTTTAACACCGTTTGGGAAACATTTTCAAAAAATTCTACTTTTCAAAAAACTACCTTTGAAACGGCATTTTTGTGTTCTATTGCTGTTACATTGGTGCATTATCAGGATCCTTGACCGGAAAACCTCTTTTCGGTACATGCCATGGCTAAAAGAAAATTTGAAATATGGACACTTGACTTTACATCGCCTGGGACAGATTTATCTAATTTTCAACGTATTTGCTCAAGAATAGTATTTTTGTGTTGTATTGCTGTTACATCTATACCGTGCAAGGACCCGTGACTAAAAAAACTCTTTTTGGTACATTTCATGGCAATTTTTTTTTGAAATATGGAAAATTCAGTTTTACACCGTTTGGGAAACACTTTTCAAAAAAATCTACATTTTAAGGAACTACCGTTAAAACGGTATTTTTGTGTTCTATTGCTGTTATATACGTGAATTATCAGGATCCTTCACCAAAAAACACTTTTCGGTACATGCCATGGCTAAAAGAGAAATTGAAATATGGACACTTGACTTTACACCGTCTGGGACAGATTTTTCCAAAAAAAAAAATCGAATTTTAAACGTCCTTGTTCCAGAATGGTATTTTTGTGTTGTATTGCTGTTACATCCATACCGTAAAACGACCCATGACTAATAGAAAACTTTTTGGTACATTTCATGGCAAAAAGAATTTTTTTATAATGGAAAATTCAGTTTTACGCCGTTTGGGAAGCATTTTTGAAAAAAAATTCTAATTTTCAAGAAACTATGTTTGAAATGGTATTTTTGTGTTCTATTGCTGTTGCATAGGTGCATTATCAGAATCCTCGACCAAAAAAACATTTTTCGGTACATGCCATGTTTAAAAGATAAATTGAAATATGGACACTTGACTTAACACCGTCTGGGAGAGATTTTTCAAAAAAAAAAAAAATCTAATTTTCAACGTACTTGCTTCAGAATGGTATTTGTGTGGTGTATTGCTGTTTCATCCATACAGTACAAGGAGTCATGACTAAAAAAAACACGTTTTGGTACATTTCGTTGCAAAAATATTTTTTTGAAATATGGAAAATTCAATTTTATATCGCTTGGGAAACATTTTTCAAAAAATTCTACTTTTCAAGGAACTACCTTTAAAATGGTATTTTTGTGTTCTATTGCCGTTAGATAGGTGCATTATCAGAGTCCTTGACTAAAAAAGCACTTTTCGGTACATGCCATGGCTAAAAGAGATATTGAAATATGGACACTTGACTTTACACCGTCTGGGACAGATTTTTTCCAAAAAAATCTAATTTTCAACGTACCTGCTCCAGAATGATATTTTTTTGTTGTAATGCTGTTACATCCATACCGTACAAGGACCCGTGACTAAACAAACACTTTTTGGCACATTTCATGGCAAAAAGAAATTTTTGAAATATGGAATATTCAGTTTTACATCGTAAATTACAATTACAACATAAAAAACAAACCTTTCACGCTAATATTCCAGTATATAATCCAGATTTAACGAGAAAAACGCCTCCGCTTCGAAAGCGCACCATTATTATCAACAAAGGGAGAACACTCGTACGGAAAGAATAGCTCACGTTCATGGCCTGGCAGAGTTTATCTACAAATATGGATGGGCTGCTCTGCCGGGTCATTTATCGAAAGCTATATATTTAGAAGCTTAGTTTCGCATTTCTTGCGAAATTTTTTTAGAACTAGATACAACGACTCTTCTGTTAAAAAATAATTGCAGGAATAATTCTGAAAACATCTGACGTGTACTAAAGGAAAGATTCGAGAAAACATTGAGGCATAGGTACAAATTCGATTTAGAATTTGTTCCGCAACCAAATGCAGCAATTCACTAATCAATTAGTACCAAGTATCGTCTAAATCACGTAAGGAAAATAACTATGGAACTGGAAGATGGGCTTAATTTACTCTTTTTTATCGCTGTAATTTTCAAACAGAAAAGCATCTTTTTCAATAGGATACTCATAATTAGGTCATTCGCAATATAGACCAATCAGCGCTCATTACATCTATATATCCGGACTTTCAACTGTCAAAATCACCTTCCGCCTCACTTGATTAAAACTGCAAATTACACCCGCTCCTCTACCTTCTAAACACATTCTCTTTCTTCATAAACCTCGTAACTGCAGCTTGTTCTAAGCTGCAGTTACGAGGTTTTTGCTTGAAAAGCAAAAAGGGTTTTTTTTTATAAAAAAAAAGTTTAACACCGTTTGGGAAACATTTTCAAAAAATTCTACTTTTCAAAAAACTACCTTTGAAACGGCATTTTTGTGTTCTATTGCTGTTACATTGGTGCATTATCAGGATCCTTGACCGGAAAACCTCTTTTCGGTACATGCCATGGCTAAAAGAAAATTTGAAATATGGACACTTGACTTTACATCGCCTGGGACAGATTTATCTAATTTTCAACGTATTTGCTCAAGAATAGTATTTTTGTGTTGTATTGCTGTTACATCTATACCGTGCAAGGACCCGTGACTAAAAAAACTCTTTTTGGTACATTTCATGGCAATTTTTTTTTGAAATATGGAAAATTCAGTTTTACACCGTTTGGGAAACACTTTTCAAAAAAATCTACATTTCAAGGAACTACCGTTAAAACGGTATTTTTGTGTTCTATTGCTGTTATATACGTGAATTATCAGGATCCTTCACCAAAAAACACTTTTCGGTACATGCCATGGCTAAAAGAGAAATTGAAATATGGACACTTGACTTTACACCGTCTGGGACAGATTTTTCCAAAAAAAAAAAAAATCGAATTTTAAACGTCCTTGTTCCAGAATGGTATTTTTGTGTTGTATTGCTGTTACATCCATACCGTAAAACGACCCATGACTAATAGAAAACTTTTTGGTACATTTCATGGCAAAAAGAATTTTTTTATAATGGAAAATTCAGTTTTACGCCGTTTGGGAAGCATTTTTGAAAAAAAATTCTAATTTTCAAGAAACTATGTTTGAAATGGTATTTTTGTGTTCTATTGCTGTTGCATAGGTGCATTATCAGAATCCTCGACCAAAAAAACATTTTTCGGTACATGCCATGTTTAAAAGATAAATTGAAATATGGACACTTGACTTAACACCGAATGGGAGAGATTTTTCAAAAAAAAAAAATCTAATTTTCAACGTACTTGCTTCAGAATGGTATTTGTGTGGTGTATTGCTGTTTCATCCATACAGTACAAGGATTCATGACTAAAAAAACACGTTTTGGTACATTTCGTTGCAAAAATATTTTTTTGAAATATGGAAAATTCAATTTTATATCGCTTGGGAAACATTTTTCAAAAAATTCTACTTTTCAAGGAACTACCTTTAAAATGGTATTTTTGTGTTCTATTGCCGTTAGATAGGTGCATTATCAGAGTCCTTGACTAAAAAAGCACTTTTCGGTACATGCCATGGCTAAAAGAGATATTGAAATATGGACACTTGACTTTACACCGTCTGGGACAGATTTTTTCCAAAAAAATCTAATTTTCAACGTACCTGCTCCAGAATGATATTTTTTTGTTGTAATGCTGTTACATCCATACCGTACAAGGACCCGTGACTAAACAAACACTTTTTGGCACATTTCATGGCAAAAAGAAATTTTTGAAATATGGAATATTCAGTTTTACATCGTAAATTACAATTACAACATAAAAAACAAACCTTTCACGCTAATATTCCAGTATATAATCCAGATTTAACGAGAAAAACGCCTCCGCTTCGAAAGCGCACCATTATTATCAACAAAGGGAGAACACTCGTACGGAAAGAATAGCTCACGTTCATGGCCTGGCAGAGTTTATCTACAAATATGGATGGGCTGCTCTGCCGGGTCATTTATCGAAAGCTATATATTTAGAAGCTTAGTTTCGCATTTCTTGCGAATTTTTTTAGAACTAGATACAACGACTCTTCTGTTAAAAAATAATTGCAGGAATAATTCTGAAAACATCTGACGTGTACTAAAGGAAAGATTCGAGAAAACATTGAGGCATAGGTACAAATTCGATTTAGAATTTGTTCCGCAACCAAATGCAGCAATTCACTAATCAATTAGTACCAAGTATCGTCTAAATCACGTAAGGAAAATAACTATGGAACTGGAAGATGGGCTTAATTTACTCTTTTTTATCGCTGTAATTTTCAAACAGAAAAGCATCTTTTTCAATAGGATACTCATAATTAGGTCATTCGCAATATAGACCAATCAGCGCTCATTACATCTATATATCCGGACTTTCCACTGACAAAATCACCTTCCGCCTCACTTGATTAAAACTGCAAATTACACCCGCTCCTCTACCTTCTAAACACATTCTCTTTCTTCATAAACCTCGTAACTGCAGCTTGTTCTAAGCTGCAGTTACGAGGTTTTTGCTTGAAAAGCAAAAAGGGTTTTTTTTTTATAAAAAAAAAGTTTAACACCGTTTGGGAAACATTTTCAAAAAATTCTACTTTTCAAAAAACTACCTTTGAAACGGCATTTTTGTGTTCTATTGCTGTTACATTGGTGCATTATCAGGATCCTTGACCGGAAAACCTCTTTTCGGTACATGCCATGGCTAAAAGAAAATTTGAAATATGGACACTTGACTTTACATCGCCTGGGACAGATTTATCTAATTTTCAACGTATTTGCTCAAGAATAGTATTTTTGTGTTGTATTGCTGTTACATCTATACCGTGCAAGGACCCGTGACTAAAAAAACTCTTTTTGGTACATTTCATGGCAATTTTTTTTTGAAATATGGAAAATTCAGTTTTACACCGTTTGGGAAACACTTTTCAAAAAAATCTACATTTCAAGGAACTACCGTTAAAACGGTATTTTTGTGTTCTATTGCTGTTATATACGTGAATTATCAGGATCCTTCACCAAAAAACACTTTTCGGTACATGCCATGGCTAAAAGAGAAATTGAAATATGGACACTTGACTTTACACCGTCTGGGACAGATTTTTCCAAAAAAAAATCGAATTTTAAACGTCCTTGTTCCAGAATGGTATTTTTGTGTTGTATTGCTGTTACATCCATACCGTAAAACGACCCATGACTAATAGAAAACTTTTTGGTACATTTCATGGCAAAAAGAATTTTTTTATAATGGAAAATTCAGTTTTACGCCGTTTGGGAAGCATTTTTGAAAAAAATTCTAATTTTCAAGAAACTATGTTTGAAATGGTATTTTTGTGTTCTATTGCTGTTGCATAGGTGCATTATCAGAATCCTCGACCAAAAAAACAATTTTCGGTACATGCCATGTTTAAAAGATAAATTGAAATATGGACACTTGACTTAACACCGTCTGGGAGAGATTTTTCAAAAAAAAAAAAATCTAATTTTCAACGTACTTGCTTCAGAATGGTATTTGTGTGGTGTATTGCTGTTTCATCCATACAGTACAAGGAGTCATGACTAAAAAAACACGTTTTGGTACATTTCGTTGCAAAAAGATTTTTTTGAAATATGGAAAATTCAATTTTATATCGCTTGGGAAACATTTTTCAAAAAATTCTACTTTTCAAGGAACTACCTTTAAAATGGTATTTTTGTGTTCTATTGCCGTTAGATAGGTGCATTATCAGAGTCCTTGACTAAAAAAGCACTTTTCGGTACATGCCATGGCTAAAAGAGATATTGAAATATGGACACTTGACTTTACACCGTCTGGGACAGATTTTTTCCAAAAAAATCTAATTTTCAACGTACCTGCTCCAGAATGATATTTTTTTGTTGTAATGCTGTTACATCCATACCGTACAAGGACCCGTGACTAAACAAACACTTTTTGGCACATTTCATGGCAAAAAGAAATTTTTGAAATATGGAATATTCAGTTTTACATCGTAAATTACAATTACAACATAAAAAACAAACCTTTCACGCTAATATTCCAGTATATAATCCAGATTTAACGAGAAAAACGCCTCCGCTTCGAAAGCGCACCATTATTATCAACAAAGGGAGAACACTCGTACGGAAAGAATAGCTCACGTTCATGGCCTGGCAGAGTTTATCTACAAATATGGATGGGCTGCTCTGCCGGGTCATTTATCGAAAGCTATATATTTAGAAGCTTAGTTTCGCATTTCTTGCGAAATTTTTTTAGAACTAGATACAACGACTCTTCTGTTAAAAAATAATTGCAGGAATAATTCTGAAAACATCTGACGTGTACTAAAGGAAAGATTCGAGAAAACATTGAGGCATAGGTACAAATTCGATTTAGAATTTGTTCCGCAACCAAATGCAGCAATTCACTAATCAATTAGTACCAAGTATCGTCTAAATCACGTAAGGAAAATAACTATGGAACTGGAAGATGGGCTTAATTTACTCTTTTTTATCGCTGTAATTTTCAAACAGAAAAGCATCTTTTTCAATAGGATACTCATAATTAGGTCATTCGCAATATAGACCAATCAGCGCTCATTACATCTATATATCCGGACTTTCCACTGACAAAATCACCTTCCGCCTCACTTGATTAAAACTGCAAATTACACCCGCTCCTCTACCTTCTAAACACATTCTCTTTCTTCATAAACCTCGTAACTGCAGCTTGTTCTAAGCTGCAGTTACGAGGTTTTTGCTTGAAAAGCAAAAAGGGTTTTTTTTATAAAAAAAAAGTTTAACACCGTTTGGGAAACATTTTCAAAAAATTCTACTTTTCAAAAAACTACCTTTGAAACGGCATTTTTGTGTTCTATTGCTGTTACATTGGTGCATTATCAGGATCCTTGACCGGAAAACCTCTTTTCGGTACATGCCATGGCTAAAAGAAAATTTGAAATATGGACACTTGACTTTACATCGCCTGGGACAGATTTATCTAATTTTCAACGTATTTGCTCAAGAATAGTATTTTTGTGTTGTATTGCTGTTACATCTATACCGTGCAAGGACCCGTGACTAAAAAAACTCTTTTTGGTACATTTCATGGCAATTTTTTTTTTTGAAATATGGAAAATTCAGTTTTACACCGTTTGGGAAACACTTTTCAAAAAAATCTACATTTCAAGGAACTACCGTTAAAACGGTATTTTTGTGTTCTATTGCTGTTATATACGTGAATTATCAGGATCCTTCACCAAAAAACACTTTTCGATACATGCCATGGCTAAAAGAGAAATTGAAATATGGACACTTGACTTTACACCGTCTGGGACAGATTTTTCCAAAAAAAAAATCGAATTTTAAACGTCCTTGTTCCAGAATGGTATTTTTGTGTTGTATTGCTGTTACATCCATACCGTAAAACGACCCATGACTAATAGAAAACTTTTTGGTACATTTCATGGCAAAAAGAATTTTTTTATAATGGAAAATTCAGTTTTACGCCGTTTGGGAAGCATTTTTGAAAAAAAATTCTAATTTTCAAGAAACTATGTTTGAAATGGTATTTTTGTGTTCTATTGCTGTTGCATAGGTGCATTATCAGAATCCTCGACCAAAAAAACATTTTTCGGTACATGCCATGTTTAAAAGATAAATTGAAATATGGACACTTGACTTAACACCGTCTGGGAGAGATTTTTCAAAAAAAAAAATCTAATTTTCAACGTACTTGCTTCAGAATGGTATTTGTGTGGTGTATTGCTGTTTCATCCATACAGTACAAGGAGTCATGACTAAAAAAAACACGTTTTGGTACATTTCGTTGCAAAAAGATTTTTTTGAAATATGGAAAATTCAATTTTATATCGCTTGGGAAACATTTTTCAAAAAATTCTACTTTTCAAGGAACTACCTTTAAAATGGTATTTTTGTGTTCTATTGCCGTTAGATAGGTGCATTATCAGAGTCCTTGACTAAAAAAGCACTTTTCGGTACATGCCATGGCTAAAAGAGATATTGAAATATGGACACTTGACTTTACACCGTCTGGGACAGATTTTTTCCAAAAAAATCTAATTTTCAACGTACCTGCTCCAGAATGATATTTTTTTGTTGTAATGCTGTTACATCCATACCGTACAAGGACCCGTGACTAAACAAACACTTTTTGGCACATTTCATGGCAAAAAGAAATTTTTGAAATATGGAATATTCAGTTTTACATCGTAAATTACAATTACAACATAAAAAACAAACCTTTCACGCTAATATTCCAGTATATAATCCAGATTTAACGAGAAAAACGCCTCCGCTTCGAAAGCGCACCATTATTATCAACAAAGGGAGAACACTCGTACGGAAAGAATAGCTCACGTTCATGGCCTGGCAGAGTTTATCTACAAATATGGATGGGCTGCTCTGCCGGGTCATTTATCGAAAGCTATATATTTAGAAGCTTAGTTTCGCATTTCTTGCGAAATTTTTTTAGAACTAGATACAACGACTCTTCTGTTAAAAAATAATTGCAGGAATAATTCTGAAAACATCTGACGTGTACTAAAGGAAAGATTCGAGAAAACATTGAGGCATAGGTACAAATTCGATTTAGAATTTGTTCCGCAACCAAATGCAGCAATTCACTAATCAATTAGTACCAAGTATCGTCTAAATCACGTAAGGAAAATAACTATGGAACTGGAAGATGGGCTTAATTTACTCTTTTTATCGCTGTAATTTTCAAACAGAAAAGCATCTTTTTCAATAGGATACTCATAATTAGGTCATTCGCAATATAGACCAATCAGCGCTCATTACATCTATATATCCGGACTTTCCACTGACAAAATCACCTTCCGCCTCACTTGATTAAAACTGCAAATTACACCCGCTCCTCTACCTTCTAAACACATTCTCTTTCTTCATAAACCTCGTAACTGCAGCTTGTTCTAAGCTGCAGTTACGAGGTTTTTGCTTGAAAAGCAAAAAGGGTTTTTTTTATAAAAAAAAAAGTTTAACACCGTTTGGGAAACATTTTCAAAAAATTCTACTTTTCAAAAAACTACCTTTGAAACGGCATTTTTGTGTTCTATTGCTGTTACATTGGTGCATTATCAGGATCCTTGACCGGAAAACCTCTTTTCGGTACATGCCATGGCTAAAAGAAAATTTGAAATATGGACACTTGACTTTACATCGCCTGGGACAGATTTATCTAATTTTCAACGTATTTGCTCAAGAATAGTATTTTTGTGTTGTATTGCTGTTACATCTATACCGTGCAAGGACCCGTGACTAAAAAAACTCTTTTTGGTACATTTCATGGCAATTTTTTTTTTGAAATATGGAAAATTCAGTTTTACACCGTTTGGGAAACACTTTTCAAAAAAATCTACATTTCAAGGAACTACCGTTAAAACGGTATTTTTGTGTTCTATTGCTGTTATATACGTGAATTATCAGGATCCTTCACCAAAAAACACTTTTCGGTACATGCCATGGCTAAAAGAGAAATTGAAATATGGACACTTGACTTTACACCGTCTGGGACAGATTTTTCCAAAAAAAAAAATCGAATTTTAAACGTCCTTGTTCCAGAATGGTATTTTTGTGTTGTATTGCTGTTACATCCATACCGTAAAACGACCCATGACTAATAGAAAACTTTTTGGTACATTTCATGGCAAAAAGAATTTTTTTATAATGGAAAATTCAGTTTTACGCTGTTTGGGAAGCATTTTTGAAAAAAAATTCTAATTTTCAAGAAACTATGTTTGAAATGGTATTTTTGTGTTCTATTGCTGTTGCATAGGTGCATTATCAGAATCCTCGACCAAAAAAACATTTTTCGGTACATGCCATGTTTAAAAGATAAATTGAAATATGGACACTTGACTTAACACCGTCTGGGAGAGATTTTTCAAAAAAAAAATCTAATTTTCAACGTACTTGCTTCAGAATGGTATTTGTGTGGTGTATTGCTGTTTCATCCATACAGTACAAGGAGTCATGACTAAAAAAAACACGTTTTGGTACATTTCGTTGCAAAAAGATTTTTTGAAATATGGAAAATTCAATTTTATATCGCTTGGGAAACATTTTTCAAAAAATTCTACTTTTCAAGGAACTACCTTTAAAATGGTATTTTTGTGTTCTATTGCCGTTAGATAGGTGCATTATCAGAGTCCTTGACTAAAAAAGCACTTTTCGGTACATGCCATGGCTAAAAGAGATATTGAAATATGGACACTTGACTTTACACCGTCTGGGACAGGTTTTTTCCAAAAAAATCTAATTTTCAACGTACCTGCTCCAGAATGATATTTTTTTGTTGTAATGCTGTTACATCCATACCGTACAAGGACCCGTGACTAAACAAACACTTTTTGGCACATTTCATGGCAAAAAGAAATTTTTGAAATATGGAATATTCAGTTTTACATCGTAAATTACAATTACAACATAAAAAACAAACCTTTCACGCTAATATTCCAGTATATAATCCAGATTTAACGAGAAAAACGCCTCCGCTTCGAAAGCGCACCATTATTATCAACAAAGGGAGAACACTCGTACGGAAAGAATAGCTCACGTTCATGGCCTGGCAGAGTTTATCTACAAATATGGATGGGCTGCTCTGCCGGGTCATTTATCGAAAGCTATTTATTTAGAAGCTTAGTTTCGCATTTCTTGCGAAATTTTTTTAGAACTAGATACAACGACTCTTCTGTTAAAAAATAATTGCAGGAATAATTCTGAAAACATCTGACGTGTACTAAAGGAAAGATTCGAGAAAACATTGAGGCATAGGTACAAATTCGATTTAGAATTTGTTCCGCAACCAAATGCAGCAATTCACTAATCAATTAGTACCAAGTATCGTCTAAATCACGTAAGGAAAATAACTATGGAACTGGAAGATGGGCTTAATTTACTCTTTTTTATCGCTGTAATTTTCAAACAGAAAAGCATCTTTTTCAATAGGATACTCATAATTAGGTCATTCGCAATATAGACCAATCAGCGCTCATTACATCTATATATCCGGACTTTCAACTGACAAAATCACCTTCCGCCTCACTTGATTAAAACTGCAAATTACACCCGCTCCTCTACCTTCTAAACACATTCTCTTTCTTCATAAACGTCGTAACTGCAGCTTGTTCTAAGCTGCAGTTACGAGGTTTTTGCTTGAAAAGCAAAAAGGGGTTTTTTTTATAAAAAAAAAGTTTAACACCGTTTGGGAAACATTTTCAAAAAATTCTACTTTTCAAAAAACTACCTTTGAAACGGCATTTTTGTGTTCTATTGCTGTTACATTGGTGCATTATCAGGATCCTTGACCGGAAAACCTCTTTTCGGTACATGCCATGGCTAAAAGGAAATTTGAAATATGGACACTTGACTTTACATCGCCTGGGACAGATTTATCTAATTTTCAACGTATTTGCTCAAGAATAGTATTTTTGTGTTGTATTGCTGTTACATCTATACCGTGCAAGGACCCGTGACTAAAAAAACTCTTTTTGGTACATTTCATGGCAATTTTTTTTTTTGAAATATGGAAAATTCAGTTTTACACCGTTTGGGAAACACTTTTCAAAAAAATCTACATTTCAAGGAACTACCGTTAAAACGGTATTTTTGTGTTCTATTGCTGTTATATACGTGAATTATCAGGATCCTTCACCAAAAAACACTTTTCGATACATGCCATGGCTAAAAGAGAAATTGAAATATGGACACTTGACTTTACACCGTCTGGGACAGATTTTTCCAAAAAAAAAAATCGAATTTTAAACGTCCTTGTTCCAGAATGGTATTTTTGTGTTGTATTGCTGTTACATCCATACCGTAAAACGACCCATGACTAATAGAAAACTTTTTGGTACATTTCATGGCAAAAAGAATTTTTTTATAATGGAAAATTCAGTTTTACGCCGTTTGGGAAGCATTTTTGAAAAAAAAATCTAATTTTCAAGAAACTATGTTTGAAATGGTATTTTTGTGTTCTATTGCTGTTGCATAGGTGCATTATCAGAATCCTCGACCAAAAAAACATTTTTCGGTACATGCCATGTTTAAAAGATAAATTGAAATATGGACACTTGACTTAACACCGTCTGGGAGAGATTTTTCAAAAAAAAAAAATCTAATTTTCAACGTACTTGCTTCAGAATGGTATTTGTGTGGTGTATTGCTGTTTCATCCATACAGTACAAGGAGTCATGACTAAAAAAAACACGTTTTGGTACATTTCGTTGCAAAAAGATTTTTTTGAAATATGGAAAATTCAATTTTATATCGCTTGGGAAACATTTTTCAAAAAATTCTACTTTTCAAGGAACTACCTTTAAAATGGTATTTTTGTGTTCTATTGCCGTTAGATAGGTGCATTATCAGAGTCCTTGACTAAAAAAGCACTTTTCGGTACATGCCATGGCTAAAAGAGATATTGAAATATGGACACTTGACTTTACACCGTCTGGGACAGATTTTTTCCAAAAAAATCTAATTTTCAACGTACCTGCTCCAGAATGATATTTTTTTGTTGTAATGCTGTTACATCCATACCGTACAAGGACCCGTGACTAAACAAACACTTTTTGGCACATTTCATGGCAAAAAGAAATTTTTGAAATATGGAATATTCAGTTTTACATCGTAAATTACAATTACAACATAAAAAACAAACCTTTCACGCTAATATTCCAGTATATAATCCAGATTTAACGAGAAAAACGCCTCCGCTTCGAAAGCGCACCATTATTATCAACAAAGGGAGAACACTCGTACGGAAAGAATAGCTCACGTTCATGGCCTGGCAGAGTTTATCTACAAATATGGATGGGCTGCTCTGCCGGGTCATTTATCGAAAGCTATATATTTAGAAGCTTAGTTTCGCATTTCTTGCGAAATTTTTTTAGAACTAGATACAACGACTCTTCTGTTAAAAAATAATTGCAGGAATAATTCTGAAAACATCTGACGTGTACTAAAGGAAAGATTCGAGAAAACATTGAGGCATAGGTACAAATTCGATTTAGAATTTGTTCCGCAACCAAATGCAGCAATTCACTAATCAATTAGTACCAAGTATCGTCTAAATCACGTAAGGAAAATAACTATGGAACTGGAAGATGGGCTTAATTTACTCTTTTTATCGCTGTAATTTTCAAACAGAAAAGCATCTTTTTCAATAGGATACTCATAATTAGGTCATTCGCAATATAGACCAATCAGCGCTCATTACATCTATATATCCGGACTTTCCACTGACAAAATCACCTTCCGCCTCACTTGATTAAAACTGCAAATTACACCCGCTCCTCTACCTTCTAAACACATTCTCTTTCTTCATAAACCTCGTAACTGCAGCTTGTTCTAAGCTGCAGTTACGAGGTTTTTGCTTGAAAAGCAAAAAGGGTTTTTTTTATAAAAAAAAAGTTTAACACCGTTTGGGAAACATTTTCAAAAAATTCTACTTTTCAAAAAACTACCTTTGAAACGGCATTTTTGTGTTCTATTGCTGTTACATTGGTGCATTATCAGGATCCTTGACCGGAAAACCTCTTTTCGGTACATGCCATGGCTAAAAGAAAATTTGAAATATGGACACTTGACTTTACATCGCCTGGGACAGATTTATCTAATTTTCAACGTATTTGCTCAAGAATAGTATTTTTGTGTTGTATTGCTGTTACATCTATACCGTGCAAGGACCCGTGACTAAAAAAACTCTTTTTGGTACATTTCATGGCAATTTTTTTTTTGAAATATGGAAAATTCAGTTTTACACCGTTTGGGAAACACTTTTCAAAAAAATCTACATTTCAAGGAACTACCGTTAAAACGGTATTTTTGTGTTCTATTGCTGTTATATACGTGAATTATCAGGATCCTTCACCAAAAAACACTTTTCGGTACATGCCATGGCTAAAAGAGAAATTGAAATATGGACACTTGACTTTACACCGTCTGGGACAGATTTTTCCAAAAAAAAAATCGAATTTTAAACGTCCTTGTTCCAGAATGGTATTTTTGTGTTGTATTGCTGTTACATCCATACCGTAAAACGACCCATGACTAATAGAAAACTTTTTGGTACATTTCATGGCAAAAAGAATTTTTTTATAATGGAAAATTCAGTTTTACGCTGTTTGGGAAGCATTTTTGAAAAAAAATTCTAATTTTCAAGAAACTATGTTTGAAATGGTATTTTTGTGTTCTATTGCTGTTGCATAGGTGCATTATCAGAATCCTCGACCAAAAAAACATTTTTCGGTACATGCCATGTTTAAAAGATAAATTGAAATATGGACACTTGACTTAACACCGTCTGGGAGAGATTTTTCAAAAAAAAAATCTAATTTTCAACGTACTTGCTTCAGAATGGTATTTGTGTGGTGTATTGCTGTTTCATCCATACAGTACAAGGAGTCATGACTAAAAAACACGTTTTGGTACATTTCGTTGCAAAAAGATTTTTTGAAATATGGAAAATTCAATTTTATATCGCTTGGGAAACATTTTTCAAAAAATTCTACTTTTCAAGGAACTACCTTTAAAATGGTATTTTTGTGTTCTATTGCCGTTAGATAGGTGCATTATCAGAGTCCTTGACTAAAAAAGCACTTTTCGGTACATGCCATGGCTAAAAGAGATATTGAAATATGGACACTTGACTTTACACCGTCTGGGACAGGTTTTTTCCAAAAAAATCTAATTTTCAACGTACCTGCTCCAGAATGATATTTTTTTGTTGTAATGCTGTTACATCCATACCGTACAAGGACCCGTGACTAAACAAACACTTTTTGGCACATTTCATGGCAAAAAGAAATTTTTGAAATATGGAATATTCAGTTTTACATCGTAAATTACAATTACAACATAAAAAACAAACCTTTCACGCTAATATTCCAGTATATAATCCAGATTTAACGAGAAAAACGCCTCCGCTTCGAAAGCGCACCATTATTATCAACAAAGGGAGAACACTCGTACGGAAAGAATAGCTCACGTTCATGGCCTGGCAGAGTTTATCTACAAATATGGATGGGCTGCTCTGCCGGGTCATTTATCGAAAGCTATTTATTTAGAAGCTTAGTTTCGCATTTCTTGCGAATTTTTTTTAGAACTAGATACAACGACTCTTCTGTTAAAAAATAATTGCAGGAATAATTCTGAAAACATCTGACGTGTACTAAAGGAAAGATTCGAGAAAACATTGAGGCATAGGTACAAATTCGATTTAGAATTTGTTCCGCAACCAAATGCAGCAATTCACTAATCAATTAGTACCAAGTATCGTCTAAATCACGTAAGGAAAATAACTATGGAACTGGAAGATGGGCTTAATTTACTCTTTTTTATCGCTGTAATTTTCAAACAGAAAAGCATCTTTTTCAATAGGATACTCATAATTAGGTCATTCGCAATATAGACCAATCAGCGCTCATTACATCTATATATCCGGACTTTCAACTGACAAAATCACCTTCCGCCTCACTTGATTAAAACTGCAAATTACACCCGCTCCTCTACCTTCTAAACACATTCTCTTTCTTCATAAACGTCGTAACTGCAGCTTGTTCTAAGCTGCAGTTACGAGGTTTTTGCTTGAAAAGCAAAAAGGGGTTTTTTTTATAAAAAAAAAGTTTAACACCGTTTGGGAAACATTTTCAAAAAATTCTACTTTTCAAAAAACTACCTTTGAAACGGCATTTTTGTGTTCTATTGCTGTTACATTGGTGCATTATCAGGATCCTTGACCGGAAAACCTCTTTTCGGTACATGCCATGGCTAAAAGGAAATTTGAAATATGGACACTTGACTTTACATCGCCTGGGACAGATTTATCTAATTTTCAACGTATTTGCTCAAGAATAGTATTTTTGTGTTGTATTGCTGTTACATCTATACCGTGCAAGGACCCGTGACTAAAAAAACTCTTTTTGGTACATTTCATGGCAATTTTTTTTTTTGAAATATGGAAAATTCAGTTTTACACCGTTTGGGAAACACTTTTCAAAAAAATCTACATTTCAAGGAACTACCGTTAAAACGGTATTTTTGTGTTCTATTGCTGTTATATACGTGAATTATCAGGATCCTTCACCAAAAAACACTTTTCGATACATGCCATGGCTAAAAGAGAAATTGAAATATGGACACTTGACTTTACACCGTCTGGGACAGATTTTTCCAAAAAAAAAAATCGAATTTTAAACGTCCTTGTTCCAGAATGGTATTTTTGTGTTGTATTGCTGTTACATCCATACCGTAAAACGACCCATGACTAATAGAAAACTTTTTGGTACATTTCATGGCAAAAAGAATTTTTTTATAATGGAAAATTCAGTTTTACGCCGTTTGGGAAGCATTTTTGAAAAAAAAATCTAATTTTCAAGAAACTATGTTTGAAATGGTATTTTTGTGTTCTATTGCTGTTGCATAGGTGCATTATCAGAATCCTCGACCAAAAAAACATTTTTCGGTACATGCCATGTTTAAAAGATAAATTGAAATATGGACACTTGACTTAACACCGTCTGGGAGAGATTTTTCAAAAAAAAAAAATCTAATTTTCAACGTACTTGCTTCAGAATGGTATTTGTGTGGTGTATTGCTGTTTCATCCATACAGTACAAGGAGTCATGACTAAAAAAAACACGTTTTGGTACATTTCGTTGCAAAAAGATTTTTTTGAAATATGGAAAATTCAATTTTATATCGCTTGGGAAACATTTTTCAAAAAATTCTACTTTTCAAGGAACTACCTTTAAAATGGTATTTTTGTGTTCTATTGCCGTTAGATAGGTGCATTATCAGAGTCCTTGACTAAAAAAGCACTTTTCGGTACATGCCATGGCTAAAAGAGATATTGAAATATGGACACTTGACTTTACACCGTCTGGGACAGATTTTTTCCAAAAAAATCTAATTTTCAACGTACCTGCTCCAGAATGATATTTTTTTGTTGTAATGCTGTTACATCCATACCGTACAAGGACCCGTGACTAAACAAACACTTTTTGGCACATTTCATGGCAAAAAGAAATTTTTGAAATATGGAATATTCAGTTTTACATCGTAAATTACAATTACAACATAAAAAACAAACCTTTCACGCTAATATTCCAGTATATAATCCAGATTTAACGAGAAAAACGCCTCCGCTTCGAAAGCGCACCATTATTATCAACAAAGGGAGAACACTCGTACGGAAAGAATAGCTCACGTTCATGGCCTGGCAGAGTTTATCTACAAATATGGATGGGCTGCTCTGCCGGGTCATTTATCGAAAGCTATATATTTAGAAGCTTAGTTTCGCATTTCTTGCGAAATTTTTTTAGAACTAGATACAACGACTCTTCTGTTAAAAAATAATTGCAGGAATAATTCTGAAAACATCTGACGTGTACTAAAGGAAAGATTCGAGAAAACATTGAGGCATAGGTACAAATTCGATTTAGAATTTGTTCCGCAACCAAATGCAGCAATTCACTAATCAATTAGTACCAAGTATCGTCTAAATCACGTAAGGAAAATAACTATGGAACTGGAAGATGGGCTTAATTTACTCTTTTTATCGCTGTAATTTTCAAACAGAAAAGCATCTTTTTCAATAGGATACTCATAATTAGGTCATTCGCAATATAGACCAATCAGCGCTCATTACATCTATATATCCGGACTTTCCACTGACAAAATCACCTTCCGCCTCACTTGATTAAAACTGCAAATTACACCCGCTCCTCTACCTTCTAAACACATTCTCTTTCTTCATAAACCTCGTAACTGCAGCTTGTTCTAAGCTGCAGTTACGAGGTTTTTGCTTGAAAAGCAAAAAGGGTTTTTTTTATAAAAAAAAAGTTTAACACCGTTTGGGAAACATTTTCAAAAAATTCTACTTTTCAAAAAACTACCTTTGAAACGGCATTTTTGTGTTCTATTGCTGTTACATTGGTGCATTATCAGGATCCTTGACCGGAAAACCTCTTTTCGGTACATGCCATGGCTAAAAGAAAATTTGAAATATGGACACTTGACTTTACATCGCCTGGGACAGATTTATCTAATTTTCAACGTATTTGCTCAAGAATAGTATTTTTGTGTTGTATTGCTGTTACATCTATACCGTGCAAGGACCCGTGACTAAAAAAACTCTTTTTGGTACATTTCATGGCAATTTTTTTTTTGAAATATGGAAAATTCAGTTTTACACCGTTTGGGAAACACTTTTCAAAAAAATCTACATTTCAAGGAACTACCGTTAAAACGGTATTTTTGTGTTCTATTGCTGTTATATACGTGAATTATCAGGATCCTTCACCAAAAAACACTTTTCGGTACATGCCATGGCTAAAAGAGAAATTGAAATATGGACACTTGACTTTACACCGTCTGGGACAGATTTTTCCAAAAAAAAAATCGAATTTTAAACGTCCTTGTTCCAGAATGGTATTTTTGTGTTGTATTGCTGTTACATCCATACCGTAAAACGACCCATGACTAATAGAAAACTTTTTGGTACATTTCATGGCAAAAAGAATTTTTTTATAATGGAAAATTCAGTTTTACGCTGTTTGGGAAGCATTTTTGAAAAAAAATTCTAATTTTCAAGAAACTATGTTTGAAATGGTATTTTTGTGTTCTATTGCTGTTGCATAGGTGCATTATCAGAATCCTCGACCAAAAAAACATTTTTCGGTACATGCCATGTTTAAAAGATAAATTGAAATATGGACACTTGACTTAACACCGTCTGGGAGAGATTTTTCAAAAAAAAAATCTAATTTTCAACGTACTTGCTTCAGAATGGTATTTGTGTGGTGTATTGCTGTTTCATCCATACAGTACAAGGAGTCATGACTAAAAAACACGTTTTGGTACATTTCGTTGCAAAAAGATTTTTTGAAATATGGAAAATTCAATTTTATATCGCTTGGGAAACATTTTTCAAAAAATTCTACTTTTCAAGGAACTACCTTTAAAATGGTATTTTTGTGTTCTATTGCCGTTAGATAGGTGCATTATCAGAGTCCTTGACTAAAAAAGCACTTTTCGGTACATGCCATGGCTAAAAGAGATATTGAAATATGGACACTTGACTTTACACCGTCTGGGACAGGTTTTTTCCAAAAAAATCTAATTTTCAACGTACCTGCTCCAGAATGATATTTTTTTGTTGTAATGCTGTTACATCCATACCGTACAAGGACCCGTGACTAAACAAACACTTTTTGGCACATTTCATGGCAAAAAGAAATTTTTGAAATATGGAATATTCAGTTTTACATCGTAAATTACAATTACAACATAAAAAACAAACCTTTCACGCTAATATTCCAGTATATAATCCAGATTTAACGAGAAAAACGCCTCCGCTTCGAAAGCGCACCATTATTATCAACAAAGGGAGAACACTCGTACGGAAAGAATAGCTCACGTTCATGGCCTGGCAGAGTTTATCTACAAATATGGATGGGCTGCTCTGCCGGGTCATTTATCGAAAGCTATTTATTTAGAAGCTTAGTTTCGCATTTCTTGCGAATTTTTTTTAGAACTAGATACAACGACTCTTCTGTTAAAAAATAATTGCAGGAATAATTCTGAAAACATCTGACGTGTACTAAAGGAAAGATTCGAGAAAACATTGAGGCATAGGTACAAATTCGATTTAGAATTTGTTCCGCAACCAAATGCAGCAATTCACTAATCAATTAGTACCAAGTATCGTCTAAATCACGTAAGGAAAATAACTATGGAACTGGAAGATGGGCTTAATTTACTCTTTTTTATCGCTGTAATTTTCAAACAGAAAAGCATCTTTTTCAATAGGATACTCATAATTAGGTCATTCGCAATATAGACCAATCAGCGCTCATTACATCTATATATCCGGACTTTCCACTGACAAAATCACCTTCCGCCTCACTTGATTAAAACTGCAAATTACACCCGCTCCTCTACCTTCTAAACACATTCTCTTTCTTCATAAACCTCGTAACTGCAGCTTGTTCTAAGCTGCAGTTACGAGGTTTTTGCTTGAAAAGCAAAAAGGGTTTTTTTTATAAAAAAAAAGTTTAACACCGTTTGGGAAACATTTTCAAAAAATTCTACTTTTCAAAAAACTACCTTTGAAACGGCATTTTTGTGTTCTATTGCTGTTACATTGGTGCATTATCAGGATCCTTGACCGGAAAACCTCTTTTCGGTACATGCCATGGCTAAAAGAAAATTTGAAATATGGACACTTGACTTTACATCGCCTGGGACAGATTTATCTAATTTTCAACGTATTTGCTCAAGAATAGTATTTTTGTGTTGTATTGCTGTTACATCTATACCGTGCAAGGACCCGTGACTAAAAAAACTCTTTTTGGTACATTTCATGGCAATTTTTTTTTGAAATATGGAAAATTCAGTTTTACACCGTTTGGGAAACACTTTTCAAAAAATCTACATTTCAAGGAACTACCGTTAAAACGGTATTTTGTGTTCTATTGCTGTTATATACGTGAATTATCAGGATCCTTCACCAAAAAACACTTTTCGGTACATGCCATGGCTAAAAGAGAAATTGAAATATGGACACTTGACTTTACACCGTCTGGGACAGATTTTTCAAAAAAAAAAAATCGAATTTTAAACGTCCTTGTTCCAGAATGGTATTTTTGTGTTGTATTGCTGTTACATCCATACCGTAAAACGACCCATGACTAATAGAAAACTTTTTGGTACATTTCATGGCAAAAAGAATTTTTTTATAATGGAAAATTCAGTTTTACGCCGTTTGGGAAGCATTTTTGAAAAAAAATTCTAATTTTCAAGAAACTATGTTTGAAATGGTATTTTTGTGTTCTATTGCTGTTGCATAGGTGCATTATCAGAATCCTCGACCAAAAAAACATTTTTCGGTACATGCCATGTTTAAAAGATAAATTGAAATATGGACACTTGACTTAACACCGTCTGGGAGAGATTTTTCAAAAAAAAAAATCTAATTTTCAACGTACTTGCTTCAGAATGGTATTTGTGTGGTGTATTGCTGTTTCATCCATACAGTACAAGGAGTCATGACTAAAAAAACACGTTTTGGTACATTTCGTTGCAAAAAGATTTTTTTGAAATATGGAAAATTCAATTTTATATCGCTTGGGAAACATTTTTCAAAAAATTCTACTTTTCAAGGAACTACCTTTAAAATGGTATTTTTGTGTTCTATTGCCGTTAGATAGGTGCATTATCAGAGTCCTTGACTAAAAAAGCACTTTTCGGTACATGCCATGGCTAAAAGAGATATTGAAATATGGACACTTGACTTTACACCGTCTGGGACAGATTTTTTCCAAAAAAATCTAATTTTCAACGTACCTGCTCCAGAATGATATTTTTTTGTTGTAATGCTGTTACATCCATACCGTACAAGGACCCGTGACTAAACAAACACTTTTTGGCACATTTCATGGCAAAAAGAAATTTTTGAAATATGGAATATTCAGTTTTACATCGTAAATTACAATTACAACATAAAAAACAAACCTTTCACGCTAATATTCCAGTATATAATCCAGATTTAACGAGAAAAACGCCTCCGCTTCGAAAGCGCACCATTATTATCAACAAAGGGAGAACACTCGTACGGAAAGAATAGCTCACGTTCATGGCCTGGCAGAGTTTATCTACAAATATGGATGGGCTGCTCTGCCGGGTCATTTATCGAAAGCTATATATTTAGAAGCTTAGTTTCGCATTTCTTGCGAAATTTTTTTAGAACTAGATACAACGACTCTTCTGTTAAAAAATAATTGCAGGAATAATTCTGAAAACATCTGACGTGTACTAAAGGAAAGATTCGAGAAAACATTGAGGCATAGGTACAAATTCGATTTAGAATTTGTTCCGCAACCAAATGCAGCAATTCACTAATCAATTAGTACCAAGTATCGTCTAAATCACGTAAGGAAAATAACTATGGAACTGGAAGATGGGCTTAATTTACTCTTTTTTATCGCTGTAATTTTCAAACAGAAAAGCATCTTTTTCAATAGGATACTCATAATTAGGTCATTCGCAATATAGACCAATCAGCGCTCATTACATCTATATATCCGGACTTTCAACTGACAAAATCACCTTCCGCCTCACTTGATTAAAACTGCAAATTACACCCGCTCCTCTACCTTCTAAACACATTCTCTTTCTTCATAAACCTCGTAACTGCAGCTTGTTCTAAGCTGCAGTTACGAGGTTTTTGCTTGAAAAGCAAAAAGGGTTTTTTTTTTATAAAAAAAAAGTTTAACACCGTTTGGGAAACATTTTCAAAAAATTCTACTTTTCAAAAAACTACCTTTGAAACGGCATTTTTGTGTTCTATTGCTGTTACATTGGTGCATTATCAGGATCCTTGACCGGAAAACCTCTTTTCGGTACATGCCATGGCTAAAAGAAAATTTGAAATATGGACACTTGACTTTACATCGCCTGGGACAGATTTATCTAATTTTCAACGTATTTGCTCAAGAATAGTATTTTTGTGTTGTATTGCTGTTACATCTATACCGTGCAAGGACCCGTGACTAAAAAAACTCTTTTTGGTACATTTCATGGCAATTTTTTTTTTGAAATATGGAAAATTCAGTTTTACACCGTTTGGGAAACACTTTTCAAAAAAATCTACATTTCAAGGAACTACCGTTAAAACGGTATTTTTGTGTTCTATTGCTGTTATATACGTGAATTATCAGGATCCTTCACCAAAAAACACTTTTCGGTACATGCCATGGCTAAAAGAGAAATTGAAATATGGACACTTGACTTTACACCGTCTGGGACAGATTTTTCCAAAAAAAAAATCGAATTTTAAACGTCCTTGTTCCAGAATGGTATTTTTGTGTTGTATTGCTGTTACATCCATACCGTAAAACGACCCATGACTAATAGAAAACTTTTTGGTACATTTCATGGCAAAAAGAATTTTTTTATAATGGAAAATTCAGTTTTACGCCGTTTGGGAAGCATTTTTGAAAAAAAAAATTCTAATTTTCAAGAAACTATGTTTGAAATGGTATTTTTGTGTTCTATTGCTGTTGCATAGGTGCATTATCAGAATCCTCGACCAAAAAAACATTTTTCGGTACATGCCATGTTTAAAAGATAAATTGAAATATGGACACTTGACTTAACACCGTCTGGGAGAGATTTTTCAAAAAAAAAATCTAATTTTCAACGTACTTGCTTCAGAATGGTATTTGTGTGGTGTATTGCTGTTTCATCCATACAGTACAAGGAGTCATGACTAAAAAAACACGTTTTGGTACATTTCGTTGCAAAAAGATTTTTTTGAAATATGGAAAATTCAATTTTATATCGCTTGGGAAACATTTTTCAAAAAATTCTACTTTTCAAGGAACTACCTTTAAAATGGTATTTTTGTGTTCTATTGCCGTTAGATAGGTGCATTATCAGAGTCCTTGACTAAAAAAGCACTTTTCGGTACATGCCATGGCTAAAAGAGATATTGAAATATGGACACTTGACTTTACACCGTCTGGGACAGATTTTTTCCAAAAAAATCTAATTTTCAACGTAGCTGCTCCAGAATGATATTTTTTTGTTGTAATGCTGTTACATCCATACCGTACAAGGACCCGTGACTAAACAAACACTTTTTGGCACATTTCATGGCAAAAAGAAATTTTTGAAATATGGAATATTCAGTTTTACATCGTAAATTACAATTACAACATAAAAAACAAACCTTTCACGCTAATATTCCAGTATATAATCCAGATTTAACGAGAAAAACGCCTCCGCTTCGAAAGCGCACCATTATTATCAACAAAGGGAGAACACTCGTACGGAAAGAATAGCTCACGTTCATGGCCTGGCAGAGTTTATCTACAAATATGGATGGGCTGCTCTGCCGGGTCATTTATCGAAAGCTATATATTTAGAAGCTTAGTTTCGCATTTCTTGCGAATTTTTTTTTAGAACTAGATACAACGACTCTTCTGTTAAAAAATAATTGCAGGAATAATTCTGAAAACATCTGACGTGTACTAAAGGAAAGATTCGAGAAAACATTGAGGCATAGGTACAAATTCGATTTAGAATTTGTTCCGCAACCAAATGCAGCAATTCACTAATCAATTAGTACCAAGTATCGTCTAAATCACGTAAGGAAAATAACTATGGAACTGGAAGATGGGCTTAATTTACTCTTTTTTTATCGCTGTAATTTTCAAACAGAAAAGCATCTTTTTCAATAGGATACTCATAATTAGGTCATTCGCAATATAGACCAATCAGCGCTCATTACATCTATATATCCGGACTTTCAACTGACAAAATCACCTTCCGCCTCACTTGATTAAAACTGCAAATTACACCCGCTCCTCTACCTTCTAAACACATTCTCTTTCTTCATAAACCTCGTAACTGCAGCTTGTTCTAAGCTGCAGTTACGAGGTTTTTGCTTGAAAAGCAAAAAGGGTTTTTTTTTATAAAAAAAAAAGTTTAACACCGTTTGGGAAACATTTTCAAAAAATTCTACTTTTCAAAAAACTACCTTTGAAACGGCATTTTTGTGTTCTATTGCTGTTACATTGGTGCATTATCAGGATCCTTGACCGGAAAACCTCTTTTCGGTACATGCCATGGCTAAAAGAAAATTTGAAATATGGACACTTGACTTTACATCGCCTGGGACAGATTTATCTAATTTTCAACGTATTTGCTCAAGAATAGTATTTTTGTGTTGTATTGCTGTTACATCTATACCGTGCAAGGACCCGTGACTAAAAAAACTCTTTTTGGTACATTTCATGGCAATTTTTTTTGAAATATGGAAAATTCAGTTTTACACCGTTTGGGAAACACTTTTCAAAAAAATCTACATTTCAAGGAACTACCGTTAAAACGGTATTTTTGTGTTCTATTGCTGTTATATACGTGAATTATCAGGATCCTTCACCAAAAAACACTTTTCGGTACATGCCATGGCTAAAAGAGAAATTGAAATATGGACACTTGACTTTACACCGTCTGGGACAGATTTTTCCAAAAAAAAATCGAATTTTAAACGTCCTTGTTCCAGAATGGTATTTTTGTGTTGTATTGCTGTTACATCCATACCGTAAAACGACCCATGACTAATAGAAAACTTTTTGGTACATTTCATGGCAAAAAGAATTTTTTTATAATGGAAAATTCAGTTTTACGCCGTTTGGGAAGCATTTTTGAAAAAAAAATCTAATTTTCAAGAAACTATGTTTGAAATGGTATTTTTGTGTTCTATTGCTGTTGCATAGGTGCATTATCAGAATCCTCGACCAAAAAAACATTTTTCGGTACATGCCATGTTTAAAAGATAAATTGAAATATGGACACTTGACTTAACACCGTCTGGGAGAGATTTTTCAAAAAAAAAAAATCTAATTTTCAACGTACTTGCTTCAGAATGGTATTTGTGTGGTGTATTGCTGTTTCATCCATACAGTACAAGGAGTCATGACTAAAAAAACACGTTTTGGTACATTTCGTTGCAAAAAGATTTTTTTGAAATATGGAAAATTCAATTTTATATCGCTTGGGAAACATTTTTCAAAAAATTCTACTTTTCAAGGAACTACCTTTAAAATGGTATTTTTGTGTTCTATTGCCGTTAGATAGGTGCATTATCAGAGTCCTTGACTAAAAAAGCACTTTTCGGTACATGCCATGGCTAAAAGAGATATTGAAATATGGACACTTGACTTTACACCGTCTGGGACAGATTTTTTCCAAAAAAATCTAATTTTCAACGTACCTGCTCCAGAATGATATTTTTTTGTTGTAATGCTGTTACATCCATACCGTACAAGGACCCGTGACTAAACAAACACTTTTTGGCACATTTCATGGCAAAAAGAAATTTTTGAAATATGGAATATTCAGTTTTACATCGTAAATTACAATTACAACATAAAAAACAAACCTTTCACGCTAATATTCCAGTATATAATCCAGATTTAACGAGAAAAACGCCTCCGCTTCGAAAGCGCACCATTATTATCAACAAAGGGAGAACACTCGTACGGAAAGAATAGCTCACGTTCATGGCCTGGCAGAGTTTATCTACAAATATGGATGGGCTGCTCTGCCGGGTCATTTATCGAAAGCTATATATTTAGAAGCTTAGTTTCGCATTTCTTGCGAAATTTTTTTAGAACTAGATACAACGACTCTTCTGTTAAAAAATAATTGCAGGAATAATTCTGAAAACATCTGACGTGTACTAAAGGAAAGATTCGAGAAAACATTGAGGCATAGGTACAAATTCGATTTAGAATTTGTTCCGCAACCAAATGCAGCAATTCACTAATCAATTAGTACCAAGTATCGTCTAAATCACGTAAGGAAAATAACTATGGAACTGGAAGATGGGCTTAATTTACTCTTTTTTATCGCTGTAATTTTCAAACAGAAAAGCATCTTTTTCAATAGGATACTCATAATTAGGTCATTCGCAATATAGACCAATCAGCGCTCATTACATCTATATATCCGGACTTTCCACTGACAAAATCACCTTCCGCCTCACTTGATTAAAACTGCAAATTACACCCGCTCCTCTACCTTCTAAACACATTCTCTTTCTTCATAAACCTCGTAACTGCAGCTTGTTCTAAGCTGCAGTTACGAGGTTTTTGCTTGAAAAGCAAAAAAGGTTTTTTTTATAAAAAAAAAGTTTAACACCGTTTGGGAAACATTTTCAAAAAATTCTACTTTTCAAAAAACTACCTTTGAAACGGCATTTTTGTGTTCTATTGCTGTTACATTGGTGCATTATCAGGATCCTTGACCGGAAAACCTCTTTTCGGTACATGCCATGGCTAAAAGAAAATTTGAAATATGGACACTTGACTTTACATCGCCTGGGACAGATTTATCTAATTTTCAACGTATTTGCTCAAGAATAGTATTTTTGTGTTGTATTGCTGTTACATCTATACCGTGCAAGGACCCGTGACTAAAAAAACTCTTTTTGGTACATTTCATGGCAATTTTTTTTGAAATATGGAAAATTCAGTTTTACACCGTTTGGGAAACACTTTTCAAAAAAATCTACATTTCAAGGAACTACCGTTAAAACGGTATTTTTGTGTTCTATTGCTGTTATATACGTGAATTATCAGGATCCTTCACCAAAAAACACTTTTCGGTACATGCCATGGCTAAAAGAGAAATTGAAATATGGACACTTGACTTTACACCGTCTGGGACAGATTTTTCCAAAAAAAAATCGAATTTTAAACGTCCTTGTTCCAGAATGGTATTTTTGTGTTGTATTGCTGTTACATCCATACCGTAAAACGACCCATGACTAATAGAAAACTTTTTGGTACATTTCATGGCAAAAAGAATTTTTTTATAATGGAAAATTCAGTTTTACGCCGTTTGGGAAGCATTTTTGAAAAAAAATTCTAATTTTCAAGAAACTATGTTTGAAATGGTATTTTTGTGTTCTATTGCTGTTGCATAGGTGCATTATCAGAATCCTCGACCAAAAAAACATTTTTCGGTACATGCCATGTTTAAAAGATAAATTGAAATATGGACACTTGACTTAACACCGTCTGGGAGAGATTTTTCAAAAAAAAAAATCTAATTTTCAACGTACTTGCTTCAGAATGGTATTTGTGTGGTGTATTGCTGTTTCATCCATACAGTACAAGGAGTCATGACTAAAAAAACACGTTTTGGTACATTTCGTTGCAAAAAGATTTTTTTGAAATATGGAAAATTCAATTTTATATCGCTTGGGAAACATTTTTCAAAAAATTCTACTTTTCAAGGAACTACCTTTAAAATGGTATTTTTGTGTTCTATTGCCGTTAGATAGGTGCATTATCAGAGTCCTTGACTAAAAAAGCACTTTTCGGTACATGCCATGGCTAAAAGAGATATTGAAATATGGACACTTGACTTTACACCGTCTGGGACAGATTTTTTCCAAAAAAATCTAATTTTCAACGTACCTGCTCCAGAATGATATTTTTTTGTTGTAATGCTGTTACATCCATACCGTACAAGGACCCGTGACTAAACAAACACTTTTTGGCACATTTCATGGCAAAAAGAAATTTTTGAAATATGGAATATTCAGTTTTACATCGTAAATTACAATTACAACATAAAAAACAAACCTTTCACGCTAATATTCCAGTATATAATCCAGATTTAACGAGAAAAACGCCTCCGCTTCGAAAAAGCACCATTATTATCAACAAAGGGAGAACACTCGTACGGAAAGAATAGCTCACGTTCATGGCCTGGCAGAGTTTATCTACAAATATGGATGGGCTGCTCTGCCGGGTCATTTATCGAAAGCTATATATTTAGAAGCTTAGTTTCGCATTTCTTGCGAATTTTTTTTAGAACTAGATACAACGACTCTTCTGTTAAAAAATAATTGCAGGAATAATTCTGAAAACATCTGACGTGTACTAAAGGAAAGATTCGAGAAAACATTGAGGCATAGGTACAAATTCGATTTAGAATTTGTTCCGCAACCAAATGCAGCAATTCACTAATCAATTAGTACCAAGTATCGTCTAAATCACGTAAGGAAAATAACTATGGAACTGGAAGATGGGCTTAATTTACTCTTTTTTATCGCTGTAATTTTCAAACAGAAAAGCATCTTTTTCAATAGGATACTCATAATTAGGTCATTCGCAATATAGACCAATCAGCGCTCATTACATCTATATATCCGGACTTTCCACTGACAAAATCACCTTCCGCCTCACTTGATTAAAACTGCAAATTACACCCGCTCCTCTACCTTCTAAACACATTCTCTTTCTTCATAAACCTCGTAACTGCAGCTTGTTCTAAGCTGCAGTTACGAGGTTTTTGCTTGAAAAGCAAAAAGGGTTTTTTTATAAAAAAAAAGTTTAACACCGTTTGGGAAACATTTTCAAAAAATTCTACTTTTCAAAAAACTACCTTTGAAACGGCATTTTTGTGTTCTATTGCTGTTACATTGGTGCATTATCAGGATCCTTGACCGGAAAACCTCTTTTCGGTACATGCCATGGCTAAAAGAAAATTTGAAATATGGACACTTGACTTTACATCGCCTGGGACAGATTTATCTAATTTTCAACGTATTTGCTCAAGAATAGTATTTTTGTGTTGTATTGCTGTTACATCTATACCGTGCAAGGACCCGTGACTAAAAAAAATCTTTTTGGTACATTTCATGGCAATTTTTTTTTTGAAATATGGAAAATTCAGTTTTACACCGTTTGGGAAACACTTTTCAAAAAAATCTACATTTCAAGGAACTACCGTTAAAACGGTATTTTTGTGTTCTATTGCTGTTATATACGTGAATTATCAGGATCCTTCACCAAAAAACACTTTTCGGTACATGCCATGGCTAAAAGAGAAATTGAAATATGGACACTTGACTTTACACCGTCTGGGACAGATTTTTCCAAAAAAAAATCGAATTTTAAACGTCCTTGTTCCAGAATGGTATTTTTGTGTTGTATTGCTGTTACATCCATACCGTAAAACGACCCATGACTAATAGAAAACTTTTTGGTACATTTCATGGCAAAAAGAATTTTTTTATAATGGAAAATTCAGTTTTACGCCGTTTGGGAAGCATTTTTGAAAAAAAATTCTAATTTTCAAGAAACTATGTTTGAAATGGTATTTTTGTGTTCTATTGCTGTTGCATAGGTGCATTATCAGAATCCTCGACCAAAAAAGCATTTTTCGGTACATGCCATGTTTAAAAGATAAATTGAAATATGGACACTTGACTTAACACCGTCTGGGAGAGATTTTTCAAAAAAAAAAAATCTAATTTTCAACGTACTTGCTTCAGAATGGTATTTGTGTGGTGTATTGCTGTTTCATCCATACAGTACAAGGAGTCATGACTAAAAAAACACGTTTTGGTACATTTCGTTGCAAAAAGATTTTTTTGAAATATGGAAAATTCAATTTTATATCGCTTGGGAAACATTTTTCAAAAAATTCTACTTTTCAACGAACTACCTTTAAAATGGTATTTTTGTGTTCTATTGCCGTTAGATAGGTGCATTATCAGAGTCCTTGACTAAAAAAGCACTTTTCGGTACATGCCATGGCTAAAAGAGATATTGAAATATGGACACTTGACTTTACACCGTCTGGGACAGATTTTTTCCAAAAAAATCTAATTTTCAACGTACCTGCTCCAGAATGATATTTTTTTGTTGTAATGCTGTTACATCCATACCGTACAAGGACCCGTGACTAAACAAACACTTTTTGGCACATTTCATGGCAAAAAGAAATTTTTGAAATATGGAATATTCAGTTTTACATCGTAAATTACAATTACAACATAAAAAACAAACCTTTCACGCTAATATTCCAGTATATAATCCAGATTTAACGAGAAAAACGCCTCCGCTTCGAAAGCGCACCATTATTATCAACAAAGGGAGAACACTCGTACGGAAAGAATAGCTCACGTTCATGGCCTGGCAGAGTTTATCTACAAATATGGATGGGCTGCTCTGCCGGGTCATTTATCGAAAGCTATATATTTAGAAGCTTAGTTTCGCATTTCTTGCGAAATTTTTTTAGAACTAGATACAACGACTCTTCTGTTAAAAAATAATTGCAGGAATAATTCTGAAAACATCTGACGTGTACTAAAGGAAAGATTCGAGAAAACATTGAGGCATAGGTACAAATTCGATTTAGAATTTGTTCCGCAACCAAATGCAGCAATTCACTAATCAATTAGTACCAAGTATCGTCTAAATCACGTAAGGAAAATAACTATGGAACTGGAAGATGGGCTTAATTTACTCTTTTTTATCGCTGTAATTTTCAAACAGAAAAGCATCTTTTTCAATAGGATACTCATAATTAGGTCATTCGCAATATAGACCAATCAGCGCTCATTACATCTATATATCCGGACTTTCCACTGACAAAATCACCTTCCGCCTCACTTGATTAAAACTGCAAATTACACCCGCTCCTCTACCTTCTAAACACATTCTCTTTCTTCATAAACCTCGTAACTGCAGCTTGTTCTAAGCTGCAGTTACGAGGTTTTTGCTTGAAAAGCAAAAAGGGTTTTTTTTTATAAAAAAAAAGTTTAACACCGTTTGGGAAACATTTTCAAAAAATTCTACTTTTCAAAAAACTACCTTTGAAACGGCATTTTTGTGTTCTATTGCTGTTACATTGGTGCATTATCAGGATCCTTGACCGGAAAACCTCTTTTCGGTACATGCCATGGCTAAAAGAAAATTTGAAATATGGACACTTGACTTTACATCGCCTGGGACAGATTTATCTAATTTTCAACGTATTTGCTCAAGAATAGTATTTTTGTGTTGTATTGCTGTTACATCTATACCGTGCAAGGACCCGTGACTAAAAAAACTCTTTTTGGTACATTTCATGGCAATTTTTTTTTGAAATATGGAAAATTCAGTTTTACACCGTTTGGGAAACACTTTTCAAAAAAATCTACATTTCAAGGAACTACCGTTAAAACGGTATTTTTGTGTTCTATTGCTGTTATATACGTGAATTATCAGGATCCTTCACCAAAAAACACTTTTCGGTACATGCCATGGCTAAAAGAGAAATTGAAATATGGACACTTGACTTTACACCGTCTGGGACAGATTTTTCCAAAAAAAAATCGAATTTTAAACGTCCTTGTTCCAGAATGGTATTTTTGTGTTGTATTGCTGTTACATCCATACCGTAAAACGACCCATGACTAATAGAAAACTTTTTGGTACATTTCATGGCAAAAAGAATTTTTTTATAATGGAAAATTCAGTTTTACGCCGTTTGGGAAGCATTTTTGAAAAAAAATTCTAATTTTCAAGAAACTATGTTTGAAATGGTATTTTTGTGTTCTATTGCTGTTGCATAGGTGCATTATCAGAATCCTCGACCAAAAAAGCATTTTTCGGTACATGCCATGTTTAAAAGATAAATTGAAATATGGACACTTGACTTAACACCGTCTGGGAGAGATTTTTCAAAAAAAAAAAATCTAATTTTCAACGTACTTGCTTCAGAATGGTATTTGTGTGGTGTATTGCTGTTTCATCCATACAGTACAAGGAGTCATGACTAAAAAAACACGTTTTGGTACATTTCGTTGCAAAAAGATTTTTTTGAAATATGGAAAATTCAATTTTATATCGCTTGGGAAACATTTTTCAAAAAATTCTACTTTTCAAGGAACTACCTTTAAAATGGTATTTTTGTGTTCTATTGCCGTTAGATAGGTGCATTATCAGAGTCCTTGACTAAAAAAGCACTTTTCGGTACATGCCATGGCTAAAAGAGATATTGAAATATGGACACTTGACTTTACACCGTCTGGGACAGATTTTTTCCAAAAAAATCTAATTTTCAACGTACCTGCTCCAGAATGATATTTTTTTGTTGTAATGCTGTTACATCCATACCGTACAAGGACCCGTGACTAAACAAACACTTTTTGGCACATTTCATGGCAAAAAGAAATTTTTGAAATATGGAATATTCAGTTTTACATCGTAAATTACAATTACAACATAAAAAACAAACCTTTCACGCTAATATTCCAGTATATAATCCAGATTTAACGAGAAAAACGCCTCCGCTTCGAAAGCGCACCATTATTATCAACAAAGGGAGAACACTCGTACGGAAAGAATAGCTCACGTTCATGGCCTGGCAGAGTTTATCTACAAATATGGATGGGCTGCTCTGCCGGGTCATTTATCGAAAGCTATATATTTAGAAGCTTAGTTTCGCATTTCTTGCGAAATTTTTTTAGAACTAGATACAACGACTCTTCTGTTAAAAAATAATTGCAGGAATAATTCTGAAAACATCTGACGTGTACTAAAGGAAAGATTCGAGAAAACATTGAGGCATAGGTACAAATTCGATTTAGAATTTGTTCCGCAACCAAATGCAGCAATTCACTAATCAATTAGTACCAAGTATCGTCTAAATCACGTAAGGAAAATAACTATGGAACTGGAAGATGGGCTTAATTTACTCTTTTTTATCGCTGTAATTTTCAAACAGAAAAGCATCTTTTTCAATAGGATACTCATAATTAGGTCATTCGCAATATAGACCAATCAGCGCTCATTACATCTATATATCCGGACTTTCCACTGACAAAATCACCTTCCGCCTCACTTGATTAAAACTGCAAATTACACCCGCTCCTCTACCTTCTAAACACATTCTCTTTCTTCATAAACCTCGTAACTGCAGCTTGTTCTAAGCTGCAGTTACGAGGTTTTTGCTTGAAAAGCAAAAAGGGTTTTTTTCATAAAAAAAAAGTTTAACACCGTTTGGGAAACATTTTCAAAAAATTCTACTTTTCAAAAAACTACCTTTGAAACGGCATTTTTGTGTTCTATTGCTGTTACATTGGTGCATTATCAGGATCCTTGACCGGAAAACCTCTTTTCGGTACATGCCATGGCTAAAAGAAAATTTGAAATATGGACACTTGACTTTACATCGCCTGGGACAGATTTATCTAATTTTCAACGTATTTGCTCAAGAATAGTATTTTTGTGTTTTATTGCTGTTACATCTATATCGTGCAAGGACCCGTGACTAAAAAAACTCTTTTTGGTACATTTCATGGCAATTTTTTTTGAAATATGGAAAATTCAGTTTTACACCGTTTGGGAAACACTTTTCAAAAAATTCTACATTTCAAGGAACTACCGTTAAAACGGTATTTTTGTGTTCTATTGCTGTTACATACGTGAATTATCAGGATCCTTCACCAAAAAACTCTTTTCGGTACATGCCATGGCTAAAAGAGAAATTGAAATATGGACACTTGACTTTACACCGTCTGGGACAGATTTTTCCAAAAAAAATCGAATTTTCAACGTCCTTGTTCCAGAATGGTATTTTTGTGTTGTATTGCTGTTACATCCATACCGTAAAACGACCCATGACTAATAGAAAACTTTTTGGTACATTTCATGGCAAAAAGAATTTTTTTATAATGGAAAAATCAGTTTTACGCCGTTTGGGAAGCATTTTTGAAAAAATTCTAATTTTCAAGAAACTATGTTTGAAATGGTATTTTTGTGTTCTATTGCTGTTGCATAGGTGCATTATCAGAATCCTCGACCAAAAAACCATTTTTCGGTACATGCCATGTTAAAAAAGATAAATTGAAATATGGACACTTGACTTAACACCGTCTGGGACAGATTTTTCAAAAAAAAATCTAATTTTCAACGTACTTGCTTCAGAATGGTATTTTTGTGTTGTATTGCTGTTTCATCCATACAGTACAAGGAGTCATGACTAAAAAAACACGTTTTGGTACATTTCGTTGCAAAAAAGATTTTTTTGAAATATGGAAAATTCAATTTTATACCGCTTGGGAAACATTTTTCAAAAAATTCTAATTTTCAAGGAACTACCTTTAAAATGGTATTTTTGTGTTCTATTGCCGTTAGAAAGGGACATTTTCAGAGTCCTTGACTAAAAAAGCACTTTTCGGTACATGCCATGGCTAAAAGAGAAATTGAAATATGGACACTTGACTTTACACCGTCTGGGACAGATTTTTTCCAAAAAAATCTAATTTTCAACGTACCTACTCCAGAATGATATTTTTTTGTTGTAATGCTGTTACATCCATACCGTACAAGGACCCGTGACTAAACAAACACTTTTTGGCACATTTCATGGCAAAAAGAAATTTTTGAAATATGGAATATTCAGTTTTACATCGTAAATTACAATTACAACATAAAAAACAAACCTTTCACGCTAATATTCCAGTATATAATCCAGATTTAACGAGAAAAACGCCTCCGCTTCGAAAGCGCACCATTATTATCAACAAAGGGAGAACACTCGTACGGAAAGAATAGCTCACGTTCATGGCCTGGCAGAGTTTATCTACAAATATGGATGGGCTGCTCTGCCGGGTCATTTATCGAAAGCTATATATTTAGAAGCTTAGTTTCGCATTTCTTGCGAAATTTTTTTAGAACTAGATACAACGACTCTTCTGTTAAAAAATAATTGCAGGAATAATTCTGAAAACATCTGACGTGTACTAAAGGAAAGATTCGAGAAAACATTTAGGCATAGGTACAAAAATAATATTCGATTTAGAATTTGTTCCGCAACCAAATGCAGCAATTCACTAATCAATTAGTACCAAGTATCGTCTAAATCACGTAAGGAAAATAACTATGGAACTGGAAGATGGGCTAAATTTACTCTTTTTTATCGCTGTAATTTTCAAACAGAAAAGCATCTTTTTTAATAGGATACTCATAATTAGGTCATTCGCAATATAGACCAATCAGCGCTCATTACATCTATATATCCGGACTTTCCACTGACAAAATCACCTTCCGCCTCACTTGATTAAAACTGCAAATTACACCCGCTCCTCTACCTTCTAAACACATTCTCTTTCTACATAAACCTCGTAACTGCAGCTTGTTCTAAGCTGCAGTTACGAGGTTTTTGCTTGAAAAGCAAAAAGGGTTTTTTTTTTAATAAAAAGAAATTATTCACACCGTTTGGGAAACATTTTCAAAAAATTCTACTTTTCAAAAAACTACCTTTGAAACGGCATTTTTGTGTTCTATTGCTGTTACATTGGTGCATTATCATGATCCTTGACCGGAAAACCTCTTTTCGGTACATGCCATGGCTAAAAGAAAATTTGAAATATGGACACTTGACTTTACATCGCCTGGGACAGATTTATCTAATTTTCAACGTATTTGCTCAAGAATAGTATTTTTGTGTTTTATTGCTGTTACATCTATATCGTGCAAGGACCCGTGACTAAAAAAACTCTTTTTGGTACATTTCATGGCAATTTTTTTTGAAATATGGAAAATTCAGTTTTACACCGTTTGGGAAACACTTTTCAAAAAATTCTATATTTCAAGGAACTACCGTTAAAACGGTATTTTTGTGTTCTATTGCTGTTACATACGTGAATTATCAGGATCCTTCACCAAAAAACTCTTTTCGGTACATGCCATGGCTAAAAGAGAAATTGAAATATGGACACTTGACTTTACACCGTCTGGGACAGATTTTTCCAAAAAAAATCGAATTTTCAACGTCCTTGTTCCAGAATGGTATTTTTGTGTTGTATTGCTGTTACATCCATACCGTAAAACGACCCATGACTAATAGAAAACTTTTTGGTACATTTCATGGCAAAAAGAATTTTTTTATAATGGAAAAATCAGTTTTACGCCGTTTGGGAAGCATTTTTGAAAAAATTCTAATTTTCAAGAAACTATGTTTGAAATGGTATTTTTGTGTTCTATTGCTGTTGCATAGGTGCATTATCAGAATCCTCGACCAAAAAACCATTTTTCGGTACATGCCATGTTAAAAAAGATAAATTGAAATATGGACACTTGACTTAACACCGTCTGGGACAGATTTTTCAAAAAAAAATCTAATTTTCAACGTACTTGCTTCAGAATGGTATTTTTGTGTTGTATTGCTGTTTCATCCATACAGTAAAAGGAGTCATGACTAAAAAAACACGTTTTGGTACATTTCGTTGCAAAAAAGATTTTTTTGAAATATGGAAAATTCAATTTTATACCGCTTGGGAAACATTTTTCAAAAAATTCTAATTTTCAAGGAACTACCTTTAAAATGGTATTTTTGTGTTCTATTGCCGTTAGAAAGGGGCATTTTCAGAGTCCTTGACTAAAAAAGCACTTTTCGGTACATGCCATGGCTAAAAGAGAAATTGAAATATGGACACTTGACTTTACACCGTCTGGGACAGATTTTTTCCAAAAAAATCTAATTTTCAACGTACCTGCTCCAGAATGATATTTTTTTGTTGTAATGCTGTTACATCCATACCGTACAAGGACCCGTGACTAAACAAACACTTTTTGGCACATTTCATGGCAAAAAGAAATTTTTGAAATATGGAATATTCAGTTTTACATCGTAAATTACAATTACAACATAAAAAACAAACCTTTCACGCTAATATTCCAGTATATAATCCAGATTTAACGAGAAAAACGCCTCCGCTTCGAAAGCGCACCATTATTATCAACAAAGGGAGAACACTCGTACGGAAAGAATAGCTCACGTTCATGGCCTGGCAGAGTTTATCTACAAATATGGATGGGCTGCTCTGCCGGGTCATTTATCGAAAGCTATATATTTAGAAGCTTAGTTTCGCATTTCTTGCGAAATTTTTTTAGAACTAGATACAACGACTCTTCTGTTAAAAAATAATTGCAGGAATAATTCTGAAAACATCTGACGTGTACTAAAGGAAAGATTCGAGAAAACATTTAGGCATAGGTACAAAAATAATATTCGATTTAGAATTTGTTCCGCAACCAAATGCAGCAATTCACTAATCAATTAGTACCAAGTATCGTCTAAATCACGTAAGGAAAATAACTATGGAACTGGAAGATGGGCTAAATTTACTCTTTTTTATCGCTGTAATTTTCAAACAGAAAAGCATCTTTTTTAATAGGATACTCATAATTAGGTCATTCGCAATATAGACCAATCAGCGCTCATTACATCTATATATCCGGACTTTCCACTGACAAAATCACCTTCCGCCTCACTTGATTAAAACTGCAAATTACACCCGCTCCTCTACCTTCTAAACACATTCTCTTTCTACATAAACCTCGTAACTGCAGCTTGTTCTAAGCTGCAGTTACGAGGTTTTTGCTTGAAAAGCAAAAAGGGTTTTTTTTTTTAATAAAAAGAAATTATTCACACCGTTTGGGAAACATTTTCAAAAAATTCTACTTTTCAAAAAACTACCTTTGAAACGGCATTTTTGTGTTCTATTGCTGTTACATTGGTGCATTATCATGATCCTTGACCGGAAAACCTCTTTTCGGTACATGCCATGGCTAAAAGAAAATTTGAAATATGGACACTTGACTTTACATCGCCTGGGACAGATTTATCTAATTTTCAACGTATTTGCTCAAGAATAGTATTTTTGTGTTTTATTGCTGTTACATCTATATCGTGCAAGGACCCGTGACTAAAAAAACTCTTTTTGGTACATTTCATGGCAATTTTTTTTGAAATATGGAAAATTCAGTTTTACACCGTTTGGGAAACACTTTTCAAAAAATTCTATATTTCAAGGAACTACCGTTAAAACGGTATTTTTGTGTTCTATTGCTGTTACATACGTGAATTATCAGGATCCTTCACCAAAAAACTCTTTTCGGTACATGCCATGGCTAAAAGAGAAATTGAAATATGGACACTTGACTTTACACCGTCTGGGACAGATTTTTCCAAAAAAAATCGAATTTTCAACGTCCTTGTTCCAGAATGGTATTTTTGTGTTGTATTGCTGTTACATCCATACCGTAAAACGACCCATGACTAATAGAAAACTTTTTGGTACATTTCATGGCAAAAAGAATTTTTTTATAATGGAAAAATCAGTTTTACGCCGTTTGGGAAGCATTTTTGAAAAAATTCTAATTTTCAAGAAACTATGTTTGAAATGGTATTTTTGTGTTCTATTGCTGTTGCATAGGTGCATTATCAGAATCCTCGACCAAAAAACCATTTTTCGGTACATGCCATGTTAAAAAAGATAAATTGAAATATGGACACTTGACTTAACACCGTCTGGGACAGATTTTTCAAAAAAAAATCTAATTTTCAACGTACTTGCTTCAGAATGGTATTTTTGTGTTGTATTGCTGTTTCATCCATACAGTAAAAGGAGTCATGACTAAAAAAACACGTTTTGGTACATTTCGTTGCAAAAAAGATTTTTTTGAAATATGGAAAATTCAATTTTATACCGCTTGGGAAACATTTTTCAAAAAATTCTAATTTTCAAGGAACTACCTTTAAAATGGTATTTTTGTGTTCTATTGCCGTTAGAAAGGGGCATTTTCAGAGTCCTTGACTAAAAAAGCACTTTTCGGTACATGCCATGGCTAAAAGAGAAATTGAAATATGGACACTTGACTTTACACCGTCTGGGACAGATTTTTTCCAAAAAAATCTAATTTTCAACGTACCTGCTCCAGAATGATATTTTTTTGTTGTAATGCTGTTACATCCATACCGTACAAGGACCCGTGACTAAACAAACACTTTTTGGCACATTTCATGGCAAAAAGAAATTTTTGAAATATGGAATATTCAGTTTTACATCGTAAATTACAATTACAACATAAAAAACAAACCTTTCACGCTAATATTCCAGTATATAATCCAGATTTAACGAGAAAAACGCCTCCGCTTCGAAAGCGCACCATTATTATCAACAAAGGGAGAACACTCGTACGGAAAGAATAGCTCACGTTCATGGCCTGGCAGAGTTTATCTACAAATATGGATGGGCTGCTCTGCCGGGTCATTTATCGAAAGCTATATATTTAGAAGCTTAGTTTCGCATTTCTTGCGAAATTTTTTTAGAACTAGATACAACGACTCTTCTGTTAAAAAATAATTGCAGGAATAATTCTGAAAACATCTGACGTGTACTAAAGGAAAGATTCGAGAAAACATTTAGGCATAGGTACAAAAATAATATTCGATTTAGAATTTGTTCCGCAACCAAATGCAGCAATTCACTAATCAATTAGTACCAAGTATCGTCTAAATCACGTAAGGAAAATAACTATGGAACTGGAAGATGGGCTAAATTTACTCTTTTTTATCGCTGTAATTTTCAAACAGAAAAGCATCTTTTTTAATAGGATACTCATAATTAGGTCATTCGCAATATAGACCAATCAGCGCTCATTACATCTATATATCCGGACTTTCCACTGACAAAATCACCTTCCGCCTCACTTGATTAAAACTGCAAATTACACCCGCTCCTCTACCTTCTAAACACATTCTCTTTCTACATAAACCTCGTAACTGCAGCTTGTTCTAAGCTGCAGTTACGAGGTTTTTGCTTGAAAAGCAAAAAGGTTTTTTTTATATAAAAAGAAATTATTCACACCGTTTGGGAAACATTTTCAAAAAATTCTACTTTTCAAAAAACTACCTTTGAAACGGCATTTTTTTGTTCTATTGCTGTTACATTGGTGCATTATCATGATCCTTGACCGGAAAACCTCTTTTCGGTACATGCCATGGCTAAAAGAAAATTTGAAATATGGACACTTGACTTTACATCGCCTGGGACAGATTTATCTAATTTTCAACGTATTTGCTCAAGAATAGTATTTTTGTGTTTTATTGCTGTTACATCTATATCGTGCAAGGACCCGTGACTAAAAAAACTCTTTTTGGTACATTTCATGGCAATTTTTTTTTGAAATATGGAAAATTCAGTTTTACACCGTTTGGGAAACACTTTTCAAAAAATTCTACATTTCAAGGAACTACCGTTAAAACGGTATTTTTGTGTTCTATTGCTGTTACATACGTGAATTATCAGGATCCTTCACCAAAAAACTCTTTTCGGTACATGCCATGGCTAAAAGAGAAATTGAAATATGGACACTTGACTTTACACCGTCTGGGACAGATTTTTCCAAAAAAAATCGAATTTTCAACGTCCTTGTTCCAGAATGGTATTTTTGTGTTGTATTGCTGTTACATCCATACCGTAAAACGACCCATGACTAATAGAAAACTTTTTGGTACATTTCATGGCAAAAAGAATTTTTTTATAATGGAAAAATCAGTTTTACGCCGTTTGGGAAGCATTTTTGAAAAAATTCTAATTTTCAAGAAACTATGTTTGAAATGGTATTTTTGTGTTCTATTGCTGTTGCATAGGTGCATTATCAGAATCCTCGACCAAAAAACCATTTTTCGGTACATGCCATGTTAAAAAAGATAAATTGAAATATGGACACTTGACTTAACACCGTCTGGGACAGATTTTTCAAAAAAAAATCTAATTTTCAACGTACTTGCTTCAGAATGGTATTTTTGTGTTGTATTGCTGTTTCATCCATACAGTACAAGGAGTCATGACTAAAAAAACACGTTTTGGTACATTTCGTTGCAAAAAAGATTTTTTTGAAATATGGAAAATTCAATTTTATACCGCTTGGGAAACATTTTTCAAAAAATTCTAATTTTCAAGGAACTACCTTTAAAATGGTTTTTTTGTGTTCTATTGCCGTTAGAAAGGGGCATTTTCAGAGTCCTTGACTAAAAAAGCACTTTTCGGTACATGCCATGGCTAAAAGAGAAATTGAAATATGGACACTTGACTTTACACCGTCTGGGACAGATTTTTTCCAAAAAAATCTAATTTTCAACGTACCTGCTCCAGAATGATATTTTTTTGTTGTAATGCTGTTACATCCATACCATACAAGGACCCGTGACTAAACAAACACTTTTTGGCACATTTCATGGCAAAAAGAAATTTTTGAAATATGGAATATTCAGTTTTACATCGTAAATTACAATTACAACATAAAAAACAAACCTTTCACGCTAATATTCCAGTATATAATCCAGATTTAACGAGAAAAACGCCTCCGCTTCGAAAGCGCACCATTATTATCAACAAAGGGAGAACACTCGTACGGAAAGAATAGCTCACGTTCATGGCCTGGCAGAGTTTATCTACAAATATGGATGGGCTGCTCTGCCGGGTCATTTATCGAAAGCTATATATTTAGAAGCTTAGTTTCGCATTTCTTGCGAAATTTTTTTAGAACTAGATACAACGACTCTTCTGTTAAAAAATAATTGCAGGAATAATTCTGAAAACATCTGACGTGTACTAAAGGAAAGATTCGAGAAAACATTGAGGCATAGGTACAAAAATAATATTCGATTTAGAATTTGTTCCGCAACCAAATGCAGCAATTCACTAATCAATTAGTACCAAGTATCGTCTAAATCACGTAAGGAAAATAACTATGGAACTGGAAGATGGGCTAAATTTACTCTTTTTTATCGCTGTAATTTTCAAACAGAAAAGCATCTTTTTTAATAGGATACTCATAATTAGGTCATTCGCAATATAGACCAATCAGCGCTCATTACATCTATATATCCGGACTTTCCACTGACAAAATCACCTTCCGCCTCACTTGATTAAAACTGCAAATTACACCCGCTCCTCTACCTTCTAAACACATTCTCTTTCTACATAAACCTCGTAACTGCAGCTTGTTCTAAGCTGCAGTTACGAGGTTTTTGCTTGAAAAGCAAAAAGGTTTTTTTTATATAAAAAGAAATTATTCACACCGTTTGGGAAACATTTTCAAAAAATTCTACTTTTCAAAAAACTACCTTTGAAACGGCATTTTTTTGTTCTATTGCTGTTACATTGGTGCATTATCATGATCCTTGACCGGAAAACCTCTTTTCGGTACATGCCATGGCTAAAAGAAAATTTGAAATATGGACACTTGACTTTACATCGCCTGGGACAGATTTATCTAATTTTCAACGTATTTGCTCAAGAATAGTATTTTTGTGTTTTATTGCTGTTACATCTATATCGTGCAAGGACCCGTGACTAAAAAAACTCTTTTTGGTACATTTCATGGCAATTTTTTTTTGAAATATGGAAAATTCAGTTTTACACCGTTTGGGAAACACTTTTCAAAAAATTCTACATTTCAAGGAACTACCGTTAAAACGGTATTTTTGTGTTCTATTGCTGTTACATACGTGAATTATCAGGATCCTTCACCAAAAAACTCTTTTCGGTACATGCCATGGCTAAAAGAGAAATTGAAATATGGACACTTGACTTTACACCGTCTGGGACAGATTTTTCCAAAAAAAATCGAATTTTCAACGTCCTTGTTCCAGAATGGTATTTTTGTGTTGTATTGCTGTTACATCCATACCGTAAAACGACCCATGACTAATAGAAAACTTTTTGGTACATTTCATGGCAAAAAGAATTTTTTTATAATGGAAAAATCAGTTTTACGCCGTTTGGGAAGCATTTTTGAAAAAATTCTAATTTTCAAGAAACTATGTTTGAAATGGTATTTTTGTGTTCTATTGCTGTTGCATAGGTGCATTATCAGAATCCTCGACCAAAAAACCATTTTTCGGTACATGCCATGTTAAAAAAGATAAATTGAAATATGGACACTTGACTTAACACCGTCTGGGACAGATTTTTCAAAAAAAAATCTAATTTTCAACGTACTTGCTTCAGAATGGTATTTTTGTGTTGTATTGCTGTTTCATCCATACAGTAAAAGGAGTCATGACTAAAAAAACACGTTTTGGTACATTTCGTTGCAAAAAAGATTTTTTTGAAATATGGAAAATTCAATTTTATACCGCTTGGGAAACATTTTTCAAAAAATTCTAATTTTCAAGGAACTACCTTTAAAATGGTATTTTTGTGTTCTATTGCCGTTAGAAAGGGGCATTTTCAGAGTCCTTGACTAAAAAAGCACTTTTCGGTACATGCCATGGCTAAAAGAGAAATTGAAATATGGACACTTGACTTTACACCGTCTGGGACAGATTTTTTCCAAAAAAATCTAATTTTCAACGTACCTGCTCCAGAATGATATTTTTTTGTTGTAATGCTGTTACATCCATACCGTACAAGGACCCGTGACTAAACAAACACTTTTTGGCACATTTCATGGCAAAAAGAAATTTTTGAAATATGGAATATTCAGTTTTACATCGTAAATTACAATTACAACATAAAAAACAAACCTTTCACGCTAATATTCCAGTATATAATCCAGATTTAACGAGAAAAACGCCTCCGCTTCGAAAGCGCACCATTATTATCAACAAAGGGAGAACACTCGTACGGAAAGAATAGCTCACGTTCATGGCCTGGCAGAGTTTATCTACAAATATGGATGGGCTGCTCTGCCGGGTCATTTATCGAAAGCTATATATTTAGAAGCTTAGTTTCGCATTTCTTGCGAAATTTTTTTAGAACTAGATACAACGACTCTTCTGTTAAAAAATAATTGCAGGAATAATTCTGAAAACATCTGACGTGTACTAAAGGAAAGATTCGAGAAAACATTTAGGCATAGGTACAAAAATAATATTCGATTTAGAATTTGTTCCGCAACCAAATGCAGCAATTCACTAATCAATTAGTACCAAGTATCGTCTAAATCACGTAAGGAAAATAACTATGGAACTGGAAGATGGGCTAAATTTACTCTTTTTTATCGCTGTAATTTTCAAACAGAAAAGCATCTTTTTTAATAGGATACTCATAATTAGGTCATTCGCAATATAGACCAATCAGCGCTCATTACATCTATATATCCGGACTTTCCACTGACAAAATCACCTTCCGCCTCACTTGATTAAAACTGCAAATTACACCCGCTCCTCTACCTTCTAAACACATTCTCTTTCTACATAAACCTCGTAACTGCAGCTTGTTCTAAGCTGCAGTTACGAGGTTTTTGCTTGAAAAGCAAAAAGGTTTTTTTTATATAAAAAGAAATTATTCACACCGTTTGGGAAACATTTTCAAAAAATTCTACTTTTCAAAAAACTACCTTTGAAACGGCATTTTTTTGTTCTATTGCTGTTACATTGGTGCATTATCATGATCCTTGACCGGAAAACCTCTTTTCGGTACATGCCATGGCTAAAAGAAAATTTGAAATATGGACACTTGACTTTACATCGCCTGGGACAGATTTATCTAATTTTCAACGTATTTGCTCAAGAATAGTATTTTTGTGTTTTATTGCTGTTACATCTATATCGTGCAAGGACCCGTGACTAAAAAAACTCTTTTTGGTACATTTCATGGCAATTTTTTTTTGAAATATGGAAAATTCAGTTTTACACCGTTTGGGAAACACTTTTCAAAAAATTCTACATTTCAAGGAACTACCGTTAAAACGGTATTTTTGTGTTCTATTGCTGTTACATACGTGAATTATCAGGATCCTTCACCAAAAAACTCTTTTCGGTACATGCCATGGCTAAAAGAGAAATTGAAATATGGACACTTGACTTTACACCGTCTGGGACAGATTTTTCCAAAAAAAATCGAATTTTCAACGTCCTTGTTCCAGAATGGTATTTTTGTGTTGTATTGCTGTTACATCCATACCGTAAAACGACCCATGACTAATAGAAAACTTTTTGGTACATTTCATGGCAAAAAGAATTTTTTTATAATGGAAAAATCAGTTTTACGCCGTTTGGGAAGCATTTTTGAAAAAATTCTAATTTTCAAGAAACTATGTTTGAAATGGTATTTTTGTGTTCTATTGCTGTTGCATAGGTGCATTATCAGAATCCTCGACCAAAAAACCATTTTTCGGTACATGCCATGTTAAAAAAGATAAATTGAAATATGGACACTTGACTTAACACCGTCTGGGACAGATTTTTCAAAAAAAAATCTAATTTTCAACGTACTTGCTTCAGAATGGTATTTTTGTGTTGTATTGCTGTTTCATCCATACAGTACAAGGAGTCATGACTAAAAAAACACGTTTTGGTACATTTCGTTGCAAAAAAGATTTTTTTGAAATATGGAAAATTCAATTTTATACCGCTTGGGAAACATTTTTCAAAAAATTCTAATTTTCAAGGAACTACCTTTAAAATGGTTTTTTTGTGTTCTATTGCCGTTAGAAAGGGGCATTTTCAGAGTCCTTGACTAAAAAAGCACTTTTCGGTACATGCCATGGCTAAAAGAGAAATTGAAATATGGACACTTGACTTTACACCGTCTGGGACAGATTTTTTCCAAAAAAATCTAATTTTCAACGTACCTGCTCCAGAATGATATTTTTTTGTTGTAATGCTGTTACATCCATACCATACAAGGACCCGTGACTAAACAAACACTTTTTGGCACATTTCATGGCAAAAAGAAATTTTTGAAATATGGAATATTCAGTTTTACATCGTAAATTACAATTACAACATAAAAAACAAACCTTTCACGCTAATATTCCAGTATATAATCCAGATTTAACGAGAAAAACGCCTCCGCTTCGAAAGCGCACCATTATTATCAACAAAGGGAGAACACTCGTACGGAAAGAATAGCTCACGTTCATGGCCTGGCAGAGTTTATCTACAAATATGGATGGGCTGCTCTGCCGGGTCATTTATCGAAAGCTATATATTTAGAAGCTTAGTTTCGCATTTCTTGCGAAATTTTTTTAGAACTAGATACAACGACTCTTCTGTTAAAAAATAATTGCAGGAATAATTCTGAAAACATCTGACGTGTACTAAAGGAAAGATTCGAGAAAACATTGAGGCATAGGTACAAAAATAATATTCGATTTAGAATTTGTTCCGCAACCAAATGCAGCAATTCACTAATCAATTAGTACCAAGTATCGTCTAAATCACGTAAGGAAAATAACTATGGAACTGGAAGATGGGCTAAATTTACTCTTTTTTATCGCTGTAATTTTCAAACAGAAAAGCATCTTTTTTAATAGGATACTCATAATTAGGTCATTCGCAATATAGACCAATCAGCGCTCATTACATCTATATATCCGGACTTTCCACTGACAAAATCACCTTCCGCCTCACTTGATTAAAACTGCAAATTACACCCGCTCCTCTACCTTCTAAACACATTCTCTTTCTACATAAACCTCGTAACTGCAGCTTGTTCTAAGCTGCAGTTACGAGGTTTTTGCTTGAAAAGCAAAAAGGTTTTTTTTATATAAAAAGAAATTATTCACACCGTTTGGGAAACATTTTCAAAAAATTCTACTTTTCAAAAAACTACCTTTGAAACGGCATTTTTTTGTTCTATTGCTGTTACATTGGTGCATTATCATGATCCTTGACCGGAAAACCTCTTTTCGGTACATGCCATGGCTAAAAGAAAATTTGAAATATGGACACTTGACTTTACATCGCCTGGGACAGATTTATCTAATTTTCAACGTATTTGCTCAAGAATAGTATTTTTGTGTTTTATTGCTGTTACATCTATATCGTGCAAGGACCCGTGACTAAAAAAACTCTTTTTGGTACATTTCATGGCAATTTTTTTTTGAAATATGGAAAATTCAGTTTTACACCGTTTGGGAAACACTTTTCAAAAAATTCTACATTTCAAGGAACTACCGTTAAAACGGTATTTTTGTGTTCTATTGCTGTTACATACGTGAATTATCAGGATCCTTCACCAAAAAACTCTTTTCGGTACATGCCATGGCTAAAAGAGAAATTGAAATATGGACACTTGACTTTACACCGTCTGGGACAGATTTTTCCAAAAAAAATCGAATTTTCAACGTCCTTGTTCCAGAATGGTATTTTTGTGTTGTATTGCTGTTACATCCATACCGTAAAACGACCCATGACTAATAGAAAACTTTTTGGTACATTTCATGGCAAAAAGAATTTTTTTATAATGGAAAAATCAGTTTTACGCCGTTTGGGAAGCATTTTTGAAAAAATTCTAATTTTCAAGAAACTATGTTTGAAATGGTATTTTTGTGTTCTATTGCTGTTGCATAGGTGCATTATCAGAATCCTCGACCAAAAAACCATTTTTCGGTACATGCCATGTTAAAAAAGATAAATTGAAATATGGACACTTGACTTAACACCGTCTGGGACAGATTTTTCAAAAAAAAATCTAATTTTCAACGTACTTGCTTCAGAATGGTATTTTTGTGTTGTATTGCTGTTTCATCCATACAGTACAAGGAGTCATGACTAAAAAAACACGTTTTGGTACATTTCGTTGCAAAAAAGATTTTTTTGAAATATGGAAAATTCAATTTTATACCGCTTGGGAAACATTTTTCAAAAAATTCTAATTTTCAAGGAACTACCTTTAAAATGGTTTTTTTGTGTTCTATTGCCGTTAGAAAGGGGCATTTTCAGAGTCCTTGACTAAAAAAGCACTTTTCGGTACATGCCATGGCTAAAAGAGAAATTGAAATATGGACACTTGACTTTACACCGTCTGGGACAGATTTTTTCCAAAAAAATCTAATTTTCAACGTACCTGCTCCAGAATGATATTTTTTTGTTGTAATGCTGTTACATCCATACCATACAAGGACCCGTGACTAAACAAACACTTTTTGGCACATTTCATGGCAAAAAGAAATTTTTGAAATATGGAATATTCAGTTTTACATCGTAAATTACAATTACAACATAAAAAACAAACCTTTCACGCTAATATTCCAGTATATAATCCAGATTTAACGAGAAAAACGCCTCCGCTTCGAAAGCGCACCATTATTATCAACAAAGGGAGAACACTCGTACGGAAAGAATAGCTCACGTTCATGGCCTGGCAGAGTTTATCTACAAATATGGATGGGCTGCTCTGCCGGGTCATTTATCGAAAGCTATATATTTAGAAGCTTAGTTTCGCATTTCTTGCGAAATTTTTTTAGAACTAGATACAACGACTCTTCTGTTAAAAAATAATTGCAGGAATAATTCTGAAAACATCTGACGTGTACTAAAGGAAAGATTCGAGAAAACATTGAGGCATAGGTACAAAAATAATATTCGATTTAGAATTTGTTCCGCAACCAAATGCAGCAATTCACTAATCAATTAGTACCAAGTATCGTCTAAATCACGTAAGGAAAATAACTATGGAACTGGAAGATGGGCTAAATTTACTCTTTTTTATCGCTGTAATTTTCAAACAGAAAAGCATCTTTTTTAATAGGATACTCATAATTAGGTCATTCGCAATATAGACCAATCAGCGCTCATTACATCTATATATCCGGACTTTCCACTGACAAAATCACCTTCCGCCTCACTTGATTAAAACTGCAAATTACACCCGCTCCTCTACCTTCTAAACACATTCTCTTTCTACATAAACCTCGTAACTGCAGCTTGTTCTAAGCTGCAGTTACGAGGTTTTTGCTTGAAAAGCAAAAAGGGTTTTTTTTTTAATAAAAAGAAATTATTCACACCGTTTGGGAAACATTTTCAAAAAATTCTACTTTTCAAAAAACTACCTTTGAAACGGCATTTTTGTGTTCTATTGCTGTTACATTGGTGCATTATCATGATCCTTGACCGGAAAACCTCTTTTCGGTACATGCCATGGCTAAAAGAAAATTTGAAATATGGACACTTGACTTTACATCGCCTGGGACAGATTTATCTAATTTTCAACGTATTTGCTCAAGAATAGTATTTTTGTGTTTTATTGCTGTTACATCTATATCGTGCAAGGACCCGTGACTAAAAAAACTCTTTTTGGTACATTTCATGGCAATTTTTTTTGAAATATGGAAAATTCAGTTTTACACCGTTTGGGAAACACTTTTCAAAAAATTCTATATTTCAAGGAACTACCGTTAAAACGGTATTTTTGTGTTCTATTGCTGTTACATACGTGAATTATCAGGATCCTTCACCAAAAAACTCTTTTCGGTACATGCCATGGCTAAAAGAGAAATTGAAATATGGACACTTGACTTTACACCGTCTGGGACAGATTTTTCCAAAAAAAATCGAATTTTCAACGTCCTTGTTCCAGAATGGTATTTTTGTGTTGTATTGCTGTTACATCCATACCGTAAAACGACCCATGACTAATAGAAAACTTTTTGGTACATTTCATGGCAAAAAGAATTTTTTTATAATGGAAAAATCAGTTTTACGCCGTTTGGGAAGCATTTTTGAAAAAATTCTAATTTTCAAGAAACTATGTTTGAAATGGTATTTTTGTGTTCTATTGCTGTTGCATAGGTGCATTATCAGAATCCTCGACCAAAAAACCATTTTTCGGTACATGCCATGTTAAAAAAGATAAATTGAAATATGGACACTTGACTTAACACCGTCTGGGACAGATTTTTCAAAAAAAAATCTAATTTTCAACGTACTTGCTTCAGAATGGTATTTTTGTGTTGTATTGCTGTTTCATCCATACAGTAAAAGGAGTCATGACTAAAAAAACACGTTTTGGTACATTTCGTTGCAAAAAAGATTTTTTTGAAATATGGAAAATTCAATTTTATACCGCTTGGGAAACATTTTTCAAAAAATTCTAATTTTCAAGGAACTACCTTTAAAATGGTATTTTTGTGTTCTATTGCCGTTAGAAAGGGGCATTTTCAGAGTCCTTGACTAAAAAAGCACTTTTCGGTACATGCCATGGCTAAAAGAGAAATTGAAATATGGACACTTGACTTTACACCGTCTGGGACAGATTTTTTCCAAAAAAATCTAATTTTCAACGTACCTGCTCCAGAATGATATTTTTTTGTTGTAATGCTGTTACATCCATACCGTACAAGGACCCGTGACTAAACAAACACTTTTTGGCACATTTCATGGCAAAAAGAAATTTTTGAAATATGGAATATTCAGTTTTACATCGTAAATTACAATTACAACATAAAAAACAAACCTTTCACGCTAATATTCCAGTATATAATCCAGATTTAACGAGAAAAACGCCTCCGCTTCGAAAGCGCACCATTATTATCAACAAAGGGAGAACACTCGTACGGAAAGAATAGCTCACGTTCATGGCCTGGCAGAGTTTATCTACAAATATGGATGGGCTGCTCTGCCGGGTCATTTATCGAAAGCTATATATTTAGAAGCTTAGTTTCGCATTTCTTGCGAAATTTTTTTAGAACTAGATACAACGACTCTTCTGTTAAAAAATAATTGCAGGAATAATTCTGAAAACATCTGACGTGTACTAAAGGAAAGATTCGAGAAAACATTTAGGCATAGGTACAAAAATAATATTCGATTTAGAATTTGTTCCGCAACCAAATGCAGCAATTCACTAATCAATTAGTACCAAGTATCGTCTAAATCACGTAAGGAAAATAACTATGGAACTGGAAGATGGGCTAAATTTACTCTTTTTTATCGCTGTAATTTTCAAACAGAAAAGCATCTTTTTTAATAGGATACTCATAATTAGGTCATTCGCAATATAGACCAATCAGCGCTCATTACATCTATATATCCGGACTTTCCACTGACAAAATCACCTTCCGCCTCACTTGATTAAAACTGCAAATTACACCCGCTCCTCTACCTTCTAAACACATTCTCTTTCTACATAAACCTCGTAACTGCAGCTTGTTCTAAGCTGCAGTTACGAGGTTTTTGCTTGAAAAGCAAAAAGGGTTTTTTTTTTAATAAAAAGAAATTATTCACACCGTTTGGGAAACATTTTCAAAAAATTCTACTTTTCAAAAAACTACCTTTGAAACGGCATTTTTGTGTTCTATTGCTGTTACATTGGTGCATTATCATGATCCTTGACCGGAAAACCTCTTTTCGGTACATGCCATGGCTAAAAGAAAATTTGAAATATGGACACTTGACTTTACATCGCCTGGGACAGATTTATCTAATTTTCAACGTATTTGCTCAAGAATAGTATTTTTGTGTTTTATTGCTGTTACATCTATATCGTGCAAGGACCCGTGACTAAAAAAACTCTTTTTGGTACATTTCATGGCAATTTTTTTTGAAATATGGAAAATTCAGTTTTACACCGTTTGGGAAACACTTTTCAAAAAATTCTATATTTCAAGGAACTACCGTTAAAACGGTATTTTTGTGTTCTATTGCTGTTACATACGTGAATTATCAGGATCCTTCACCAAAAAACTCTTTTCGGTACATGCCATGGCTAAAAGAGAAATTGAAATATGGACACTTGACTTTACACCGTCTGGGACAGATTTTTCCAAAAAAAATCGAATTTTCAACGTCCTTGTTCCAGAATGGTATTTTTGTGTTGTATTGCTGTTACATCCATACCGTAAAACGACCCATGACTAATAGAAAACTTTTTGGTACATTTCATGGCAAAAAGAATTTTTTTATAATGGAAAAATCAGTTTTACGCCGTTTGGGAAGCATTTTTGAAAAAATTCTAATTTTCAAGAAACTATGTTTGAAATGGTATTTTTGTGTTCTATTGCTGTTGCATAGGTGCATTATCAGAATCCTCGACCAAAAAACCATTTTTCGGTACATGCCATGTTAAAAAAGATAAATTGAAATATGGACACTTGACTTAACACCGTCTGGGACAGATTTTTCAAAAAAAAATCTAATTTTCAACGTACTTGCTTCAGAATGGTATTTTTGTGTTGTATTGCTGTTTCATCCATACAGTAAAAGGAGTCATGACTAAAAAAACACGTTTTGGTACATTTCGTTGCAAAAAAGATTTTTTTGAAATATGGAAAATTCAATTTTATACCGCTTGGGAAACATTTTTCAAAAAATTCTAATTTTCAAGGAACTACCTTTAAAATGGTATTTTTGTGTTCTATTGCCGTTAGAAAGGGGCATTTTCAGAGTCCTTGACTAAAAAAGCACTTTTCGGTACATGCCATGGCTAAAAGAGAAATTGAAATATGGACACTTGACTTTACACCGTCTGGGACAGATTTTTTCCAAAAAAATCTAATTTTCAACGTACCTGCTCCAGAATGATATTTTTTTGTTGTAATGCTGTTACATCCATACCGTACAAGGACCCGTGACTAAACAAACACTTTTTGGCACATTTCATGGCAAAAAGAAATTTTTGAAATATGGAATATTCAGTTTTACATCGTAAATTACAATTACAACATAAAAAACAAACCTTTCACGCTAATATTCCAGTATATAATCCAGATTTAACGAGAAAAACGCCTCCGCTTCGAAAGCGCACCATTATTATCAACAAAGGGAGAACACTCGTACGGAAAGAATAGCTCACGTTCATGGCCTGGCAGAGTTTATCTACAAATATGGATGGGCTGCTCTGCCGGGTCATTTATCGAAAGCTATATATTTAGAAGCTTAGTTTCGCATTTCTTGCGAAATTTTTTTAGAACTAGATACAACGACTCTTCTGTTAAAAAATAATTGCAGGAATAATTCTGAAAACATCTGACGTGTACTAAAGGAAAGATTCGAGAAAACATTTAGGCATAGGTACAAAAATAATATTCGATTTAGAATTTGTTCCGCAACCAAATGCAGCAATTCACTAATCAATTAGTACCAAGTATCGTCTAAATCACGTAAGGAAAATAACTATGGAACTGGAAGATGGGCTAAATTTACTCTTTTTTATCGCTGTAATTTTCAAACAGAAAAGCATCTTTTTTAATAGGATACTCATAATTAGGTCATTCGCAATATAGACCAATCAGCGCTCATTACATCTATATATCCGGACTTTCCACTGACAAAATCACCTTCCGCCTCACTTGATTAAAACTGCAAATTACACCCGCTCCTCTACCTTCTAAACACATTCTCTTTCTACATAAACCTCGTAACTGCAGCTTGTTCTAAGCTGCAGTTACGAGGTTTTTGCTTGAAAAGCAAAAAGGTTTTTTTTATATAAAAAGAAATTATTCACACCGTTTGGGAAACATTTTCAAAAAATTCTACTTTTCAAAAAACTACCTTTGAAACGGCATTTTTTTGTTCTATTGCTGTTACATTGGTGCATTATCATGATCCTTGACCGGAAAACCTCTTTTCGGTACATGCCATGGCTAAAAGAAAATTTGAAATATGGACACTTGACTTTACATCGCCTGGGACAGATTTATCTAATTTTCAACGTATTTGCTCAAGAATAGTATTTTTGTGTTTTATTGCTGTTACATCTATATCGTGCAAGGACCCGTGACTAAAAAAACTCTTTTTGGTACATTTCATGGCAATTTTTTTTTGAAATATGGAAAATTCAGTTTTACACCGTTTGGGAAACACTTTTCAAAAAATTCTACATTTCAAGGAACTACCGTTAAAACGGTATTTTTGTGTTCTATTGCTGTTACATACGTGAATTATCAGGATCCTTCACCAAAAAACTCTTTTCGGTACATGCCATGGCTAAAAGAGAAATTGAAATATGGACACTTGACTTTACACCGTCTGGGACAGATTTTTCCAAAAAAAATCGAATTTTCAACGTCCTTGTTCCAGAATGGTATTTTTGTGTTGTATTGCTGTTACATCCATACCGTAAAACGACCCATGACTAATAGAAAACTTTTTGGTACATTTCATGGCAAAAAGAATTTTTTTATAATGGAAAAATCAGTTTTACGCCGTTTGGGAAGCATTTTTGAAAAAATTCTAATTTTCAAGAAACTATGTTTGAAATGGTATTTTTGTGTTCTATTGCTGTTGCATAGGTGCATTATCAGAATCCTCGACCAAAAAACCATTTTTCGGTACATGCCATGTTAAAAAAGATAAATTGAAATATGGACACTTGACTTAACACCGTCTGGGACAGATTTTTCAAAAAAAAATCTAATTTTCAACGTACTTGCTTCAGAATGGTATTTTTGTGTTGTATTGCTGTTTCATCCATACAGTACAAGGAGTCATGACTAAAAAAACACGTTTTGGTACATTTCGTTGCAAAAAAGATTTTTTTGAAATATGGAAAATTCAATTTTATACCGCTTGGGAAACATTTTTCAAAAAATTCTAATTTTCAAGGAACTACCTTTAAAATGGTTTTTTTGTGTTCTATTGCCGTTAGAAAGGGGCATTTTCAGAGTCCTTGACTAAAAAAGCACTTTTCGGTACATGCCATGGCTAAAAGAGAAATTGAAATATGGACACTTGACTTTACACCGTCTGGGACAGATTTTTTCCAAAAAAATCTAATTTTCAACGTACCTGCTCCAGAATGATATTTTTTTGTTGTAATGCTGTTACATCCATACCATACAAGGACCCGTGACTAAACAAACACTTTTTGGCACATTTCATGGCAAAAAGAAATTTTTGAAATATGGAATATTCAGTTTTACATCGTAAATTACAATTACAACATAAAAAACAAACCTTTCACGCTAATATTCCAGTATATAATCCAGATTTAACGAGAAAAACGCCTCCGCTTCGAAAGCGCACCATTATTATCAACAAAGGGAGAACACTCGTACGGAAAGAATAGCTCACGTTCATGGCCTGGCAGAGTTTATCTACAAATATGGATGGGCTGCTCTGCCGGGTCATTTATCGAAAGCTATATATTTAGAAGCTTAGTTTCGCATTTCTTGCGAAATTTTTTTAGAACTAGATACAACGACTCTTCTGTTAAAAAATAATTGCAGGAATAATTCTGAAAACATCTGACGTGTACTAAAGGAAAGATTCGAGAAAACATTGAGGCATAGGTACAAAAATAATATTCGATTTAGAATTTGTTCCGCAACCAAATGCAGCAATTCACTAATCAATTAGTACCAAGTATCGTCTAAATCACGTAAGGAAAATAACTATGGAATTGGAAGATGGGCTAAATTTACTCTTTTTTATCGCTGTAATTTTCAAACAGAAAAGCATCTTTTTTAATAGGATACTCATAATTAGGTCATTCGCAATATAGACCAATCAGCGCTCATTACATCTATATATCCGGACTTTCCACTGACAAAATCACCTTCCGCCTCACTTGATTAAAACTGCAAATTACACCCGCTCCTCTACCTTCTAAACACATTCTCTTTCTACATAAACCTCGTAACTGCAGCTTGTTCTAAGCTGCAGTTACGAGGTTTTTGCTTGAAAAGCAAAAAGGTTTTTTTTTTATATAAAAAGAAATTATTCACACCGTTTGGGAAACATTTTCAAAAAATTCTACTTTTCAAAAAACTACCTTTGAAACGGCATTTTTGTGTTCTATTGCTGTTACATTGGTGCATTATCATTATCCTTGACCGGAAAACCTCTTTTCGGTACATGCCATGGCTAAAAGAAAATTTGAAATATGGACACTTGACTTTACATCGCCTGGGACAGATTTATCTAATTTTCAACGTATTTGCTCAAGAATAGTATTTTTGTGTTTTATTGCTGTTACATCTATATCGTGCAAGGACCCGTGACTAAAAAAACTCTTTTTGGTACATTTCATGGCAATTTTTTTTGAAATATGGAAAATTCAGTTTTACACCGTTTGGGAAACACTTTTCAAAAAATTCTACATTTCAAGGAACTACCGTTAAAACGGTATTTTTGTGTTCTATTGCTGTTACATACGTGAATTATCAGGATCCTTCACCAAAAAACTCTTTTCGGTACATGCCATGGCTAAAAGAGAAATTGAAATATGGACACTTGACTTTACACCGTCTGGGACAGATTTTTCCAAAAAAAATCGAATTTTCAACGTCCTTGTTCCAGAATGGTATTTTTGTGTTGTATTGCTGTTACATCCATACCGTAAAACGACCCATGACTAATAGAAAACTTTTTGGTACATTTCATGGCAAAAAGAATTTTTTTATAATGGAAAAATCAGTTTTACGCCGTTTGGGAAGCATTTTTGAAAAAATTCTAATTTTCAAGAAACTATGTTTGAAATGGTATTTTTGTGTTCTATTGCTGTTGCATAGGTGCATTATCAGAATCCTCGACCAAAAAACCATTTTTCGGTACATGCCATGTTAAAAAAGATAAATTGAAATATGGACACTTGACTTAACACCGTCTGGGACAGATTTTTCAAAAAAAAATCTAATTTTCAACGTACTTGCTTCAGAATGGTATTTTTGTGTTGTATTGCTGTTTCATCCATACAGTACAAGGAGTCATGACTAAAAAAACACGTTTTGGTACATTTCGTTGCAAAAAAGATTTTTTTGAAATATGGAAAATTCAATTTTATACCGCTTGGGAAACATTTTTCAAAAAATTCTAATTTTCAAGGAACTACCTTTAAAATGGTATTTTTGTGTTCTATTGCCGTTAGAAAGGGGCATTTTCAGAGTCCTTGACTAAAAAAGCACTTTTCGGTACATGCCATGGCTAAAAGAGAAATTGAAATATGGACACTTGACTTTACACCGTCTGGGACAGATTTTTTCCAAAAAAATCTAATTTTCAACGTACCTGCTCCAGAATGATATTTTTTTGTTGTAATGCTGTTACATTCATACCGTACAAGGACCCGTGACTAAACAAACACTTTTTGGCACATTTCATGGCAAAAAGTAATTTTTGAAATATGGAATATTCAGTTTTACATCGTAAATTACAATTACAACATAAAAAACAAACCTTTCACGCTAATATTCCAGTATATAATCCAGATTTAACGAGAAAAACGCCTCCGCTTCGAAAGCGCACCATTATTATCAACAAAGGGAGAACACTCGTACGGAAAGAATAGCTCACGTTCATGGCCTGGCAGAGTTTATCTACAAATATGGATGGGCTGCTCTGCCGGGTCATTTATCGAAAGCTATATATTTAGAAGCTTAGTTTCGCATTTCTTGCGAAATTTACTCTTTTTTATCGCTGTAATTTTCAAACAGAAAAGCATCTTTTTTAATAGGATACTCATAATTAGGTCATTCGCAATATAGACCAATCAGCGCTCATTACATCTATATATCCGGACTTTCCACTGACAAAATCACCTTCCGCCTCACTTGATTAAAACTGCAAATTACACCCGCTCCTCTACCTTCTAAACACATTCTCTTTCTACATAAACCTCGTAACTGCAGCTTGTTGTAAGCTGCAGTTACGAGGTTTTTGCTTGAAAAGCAAAAAGGTTTTTTTTTATATAAAAAGAAATTATTCACACCGTTTGGGAAACATTTTCAAAAAATTCTACTTTTCAAAAAACTACCTTTGAAACGGCATTTTTGTGTTCTATTGCTGTTACATTGGTGCATTATCATGATCCTTGACCGGAAAACCTCTTTTCGGTACATGCCATGGCTAAAAGAAAATTTGAAATATGGACACTTGACTTTACATCGCCTGGGACAGATTTATCTAATTTTCAACGTATTTGCTCAAGAATAGTATTTTTGTGTTTTATTGCTGTTACATCTATATCGTGCAAGGACCCGTGACTAAAAAAACTCTTTTTGGTACATTTCATGGCAATTTTTTTTGAAATATGGAAAATTCAGTTTTACACCGTTTGGGAAACACTTTTCAAAAAATTCTACATTTCAAGGAACTACCGTTAAAACGGTATTTTTGTGTTCTATTGCTGTTACATACGTGAATTATCAGGATCCTTCACCAAAAAACTCTTTTCGGTACATGCCATGGCTAAAAGAGAAATTGAAATATGGACACTTGACTTTACACCGTCTGGGACAGATTTTTCCAAAAAAATCGAATTTTCAACGTCCTTGTTCCAGAATGGTATTTTTGTGTTGTATTGCTGTTACATCCATACCGTAAAACGACCCATGACTAATAGAAAACTTTTTGGTACATTTCATGGCAAAAAGAATTTTTTTATAATGGAAAAATCAGTTTTACGCCGTTTGGGAAGCATTTTTGAAAAAATTCTAATTTTCAAGAAACTATGTTTGAAATGGTATTTTTGTGTTCTATTGCTGTTGCATAGGTGCATTATCAGAATCCTCGACCAAAAAACCATTTTTCGGTACATGCCATGTTAAAAAAGATAAATTGAAATATGGACACTTGACTTAACACCGTCTGGGACAGATTTTTCAAAAAAAAAAATCTAATTTTCAACGTACTTGCTTCAGAATGGTATTTTTGTGTTGTATTGCTGTTTCATCCATACAGTACAAGGAGTCATGACTAAAAAAACACGTTTTGGTACATTTCGTTGCAAAAAAGATTTTTTTGAAATATGGAAAATTCAATTTTATACCGCTTGGGAAACATTTTTCAAAAAATTCTAATTTTCAAGGAACTACCTTTAAAATGGTATTTTTGTGTTCTATTGCCGTTAGAAAGGGGCATTTTCAGAGTCCTTGACTAAAAAAGCACTTTTCGGTACATGCCATGGCTAAAAGAGAAATTGAAATATGGACACTTGACTTTACACCGTCTGGGACAGATTTTTTCCAAAAAAATCTAATTTTCAACGTACCTGCTCCAGAATGATATTTTTTTGTTGTAATGCTGTTACATCCATACCGTACAAGGACCCGTGACTAAACAAACACTTTTTGGCACATTTCATGGCAAAAAGTAATTTTTGAAATATGGAATATTCAGTTTTACATCGTAAATTACAATTACAACATAAAAAACAAACCTTTCACGCTAATATTCCAGTATATAATCCAGATTTAACGAAAAAAACGCCTCCGCTTCGAAAGCGCACCATTATTATCAACAAAGGGAGAACACTCGTACGGAAAGAATAGCTCACGTTCATGGCCTGGCAGAGTTTATCTACAAATATGGATGGGCTGCTCTGCCGGGTCATTTATCGAAAGCTATATATTTAGAAGCTTAGTTTCGCATTTCTTGCGAAATTTACTCTTTTTTATCGCTGTAATTTTCAAACAGAAAAGCATCTTTTTTAATAGGATACTCATAATTAGGTCATTCGCAATATAGACCAATCAGCGCTCATTACATCTATATATCCGGACTTTCCACTGACAAAATCACCTTCCGCCTCACTTGATTAAAACTGCAAATTACACCCGCTCCTCTACCTTCTAAACACATTCTCTTTCTACATAAACCTCGTAACTGCAGCTTGTTCTAAGCTGCAGTTACGAGGTTTTTGCTTGAAAAGCAAAAAGGTTTTTTTTTTTATATAAAAAGAAATTATTCACACCGTTTGGGAAACATTTTCAAAAAATTCTACTTTTCAAAAAACTACCTTTGAAACGGCATTTTTGTGTTCTATTGCTGTTACATTGGTGCATTATCATGATCCTTGACCGGAAAACCTCTTTTCGGTACATGCCATGGCTAAAAGAAAATTTGAAATATGGACACTTGACTTTACATCGCCTGGGACAGATTTATCTAATTTTCAACGTATTTGCTCAAGAATAGTATTTTTGTGTTTTATTGCTGTTACATCTATATCGTGCAAGGACCCGTGACTAAAAAAACTCTTTTTGGTACATTTCATGGCATTTTTTTTTGAAATATGGAAAATTCAGTTTTACACCGTTTGGGAAACACTTTTCAAAAAATTCTACATTTCAAGGAACTACCGTTAAAACGGTATTTTTGTGTTCTATTGCTGTTACATACGTGAATTATCAGGATCCTTCACCAAAAAACTCTTTTCGGTACATGCCATGGCTAAAAGAGAAATTGAAATATGGACACTTGACTTTACACCGTCTGGGACAGATTTTTCCAAAAAAATCGAATTTTCAACGTCCTTGTTCCAGAATGGTATTTTTGTGTTGTATTGCTGTTACATCCATACCGTAAAACGACCCATGACTAATAGAAAACTTTTTGGTACATTTCATGGCAAAAAGAATTTTTTTATAATGGAAAAATCAGTTTTACGCCGTTTGGGAAGCATTTTTGAAAAAATTCTAATTTTCAAGAAACTATGTTTGAAATGGTATTTTTGTGTTCTATTGCTGTTGCATAGGTGTATTATCAGAATCCTCGACCAAAAAACCATTTTTCGGTACATGCCATGTTAAAAAAGATAAATTGAAATATGGACACTTGACTTAACACCGTCTGGGACAGATTTTTCATAAAAAAAAATCTAATTTTCAACGTACTTGCTTCAGAATGGTATTTTTGTGTTGTATTGCTGTTTCATCCATACAGTACAAGGAGTCATGACTAAAAAACACGTTTTGGTACATTTCGTTGCAAAAAAGATTTTTTTGAAATATGGAAAATTCAATTTTATACCGCTTGGGAAACATTTTTCAAAAAATTCTAATTTTCAAGGAACTACCTTTAAAATGGTATTTTTGTGTTCTATTGCCGTTAGAAAGGGGCATTTTCAGAGTCCTTGACTAAAAAAGCACTTTTCGGTACATGCCATGGCTAAAAGAGAAATTGAAATATGGACACTTGACTTTACACCGTCTGGGACAGATTTTTTCCAAAAAAATCTAATTTTCAACGTACCTGCTCCAGAATGATATTTTTTTGTTGTAATGCTGTTACATCCATACCGTACAAGGACCCGTGACTAAACAAACACTTTTTGGCACATTTCATGGCAAAAAGTAATTTTTGAAATATGGAATATTCAGTTTTACATCGTAAATTACAATTACAACATAAAAAACAAACCTTTCACGCTAATATTCCAGTATATAATCCAGATTTAACGAAAAAAACGCCTCCGCTTCGAAAGCGCACCATTATTATCAACAAAGGGAGAACACTCGTACGGAAAGAATAGCTCACGTTCATGGCCTGGCAGAGTTTATCTACAAATATGGATGGGCTGCTCTGCCGGGTCATTTATCGAAAGCTATATATTTAGAAGCTTAGTTTCGCATTTCTTGCGAAATTTACTCTTTTTTATCGCTGTAATTTTCAAACAGAAAAGCATCTTTTTTAATAGGATACTCATAATTAGGTCATTCGCAATATAGACCAATCAGCGCTCATTACATCTATATATCCGGACTTTCCACTGACAAAATCACCTTCCGCCTCACTTGATTAAAACTGCAAATTACACCCGCTCCTCTACCTTCTAAACACATTCTCTTTCTACATAAACCTCGTAACTGCAGCTTGTTCTAAGCTGCAGTTACGAGGTTTTTGCTTGAAAAGCAAAAAGGTTTTTTTTTTTATATAAAAAGAAATTATTCACACCGTTTGGGAAACATTTTCAAAAAATTCTACTTTTCAAAAAACTACCTTTGAAACGGCATTTTTGTGTTCTATTGCTGTTACATTGGTGCATTATCATGATCCTTGACCGGAAAACCTCTTTTCGGTACATGCCATGGCTAAAAGAAAATTTGAAATATGGACACTTGACTTTACATCGCCTGGGACAGATTTATCTAATTTTCAACGTATTTGCTCAAGAATAGTATTTTTGTGTTTTATTGCTGTTACATCTATATCGTGCAAGGACCCGTGACTAAAAAAACTCTTTTTGGTACATTTCATGGCAATTTTTTTTGAAATATGGAAAATTCAGTTTTACACCGTTTGGGAAACACTTTTCAAAAAATTCTACATTTCAAGGAACTACCGTTAAAACGGTATTTTTGTGTTCTATTGCTGTTACATACGTGAATTATCAGGATCCTTCACCAAAAAACTCTTTTCGGTACATGCCATGGCTAAAAGAGAAATTGAAATATGGACACTTGACTTTACACCGTCTGGGACAGATTTTTCCAAAAAAATCGAATTTTCAACGTCCTTGTTCCAGAATGGTATTTTTGTGTTGTATTGCTGTTACATCCATACCGTAAAACGACCCATGACTAATAGAAAACTTTTTGGTACATTTCATGGCAAAAAGAATTTTTTTATAATGGAAAAATCAGTTTTACGCCGTTTGGGAAGCATTTTTGAAAAAATTCTAATTTTCAAGAAACTATGTTTGAAATGGTATTTTTGTGTTCTATTGCTGTTGCATAGGTGTATTATCAGAATCCTCGACCAAAAAACCATTTTTCGGTACATGCCATGTTAAAAAAGATAAATTGAAATATGGACACTTGACTTAACACCGTCTGGGACAGATTTTTCATAAAAAAAAATCTAATTTTCAACGTACTTGCTTCAGAATGGTATTTTTGTGTTGTATTGCTGTTTCATCCATACAGTACAAGGAGTCATGACTAAAAAACACGTTTTGGTACATTTCGTTGCAAAAAAGATTTTTTTGAAATATGGAAAATTCAATTTTATACCGCTTGGGAAACATTTTTCAAAAAATTCTAATTTTCAAGGAACTACCTTTAAAATGGTATTTTTGTGTTCTATTGCCGTTAGAAAGGGGCATTTTCAGAGTCCTTGACTAAAAAAGCACTTTTCGGTACATGCCATGGCTAAAAGAGAAATTGAAATATGGACACTTGACTTTACACCGTCTGGGACAGATTTTTTCCAAAAAAATCTAATTTTCAACGTACCTGCTCCAGAATGATATTTTTTTGTTGTAATGCTGTTACATCCATACCGTACAAGGACCCGTGACTAAACAAACACTTTTTGGCACATTTCATGGCAAAAAGTAATTTTTGAAATATGGAATATTCAGTTTTACATCGTAAATTACAATTACAACATAAAAAACAAACCTTTCACGCTAATATTCCAGTATATAATCCAGATTTAACGAAAAAAACGCCTCCGCTTCGAAAGCGCACCATTATTATCAACAAAGGGAGAACACTCGTACGGAAAGAATAGCTCACGTTCATGGCCTGGCAGAGTTTATCTACAAATATGGATGGGCTGCTCTGCCGGGTCATTTATCGAAAGCTATATATTTAGAAGCTTAGTTTCGCATTTCTTGCGAAATTTTTTTAGAACTAGATACAACGACTCTTCTGTTAAAAAATAATTGCAGGAATAATTCTGAAAACATCTGACGTGTACTAAAGGAAAGATTCGAGAAAACATTGAGGCATAGGTACAAAAATAATATTCGATTTAGAATTTGTTCCGCAACCAAATGCAGCAATTCACTAATCAATTAGTACCAAGTATCGTCTAAATCACGTAAGGAAAATAACTATGGAATTGGAAGATGGGCTAAATTTACTCTTTTTTATCGCTGTAATTTTCAAACAGAAAAGCATCTTTTTTAATAGGATACTCATAATTAGGTCATTCGCAATATAGACCAATCAGCGCTCATTACATCTATATATCCGGACTTTCCACTGACAAAATCACCTTCCGCCTCACTTGATTAAAACTGCAAATTACACCCGCTCCTCTACCTTCTAAACACATTCTCTTTCTACATAAACCTCGTAACTGCAGCTTGTTCTAAGCTGCAGTTACGAGGTTTTTGCTTGAAAAGCAAAAAGGTTTTTTTTTTATATAAAAAGAAATTATTCACACCGTTTGGGAAACATTTTCAAAAAATTCTACTTTTCAAAAAACTACCTTTGAAACGGCATTTTTGTGTTCTATTGCTGTTACATTGGTGCATTATCATTATCCTTGACCGGAAAACCTCTTTTCGGTACATGCCATGGCTAAAAGAAAATTTGAAATATGGACACTTGACTTTACATCGCCTGGGACAGATTTATCTAATTTTCAACGTATTTGCTCAAGAATAGTATTTTTGTGTTTTATTGCTGTTACATCTATATCGTGCAAGGACCCGTGACTAAAAAAACTCTTTTTGGTACATTTCATGGCAATTTTTTTTGAAATATGGAAAATTCAGTTTTACACCGTTTGGGAAACACTTTTCAAAAAATTCTACATTTCAAGGAACTACCGTTAAAACGGTATTTTTGTGTTCTATTGCTGTTACATACGTGAATTATCAGGATCCTTCACCAAAAAACTCTTTTCGGTACATGCCATGGCTAAAAGAGAAATTGAAATATGGACACTTGACTTTACACCGTCTGGGACAGATTTTTCCAAAAAAAATCGAATTTTCAACGTCCTTGTTCCAGAATGGTATTTTTGTGTTGTATTGCTGTTACATCCATACCGTAAAACGACCCATGACTAATAGAAAACTTTTTGGTACATTTCATGGCAAAAAGAATTTTTTTATAATGGAAAAATCAGTTTTACGCCGTTTGGGAAGCATTTTTGAAAAAATTCTAATTTTCAAGAAACTATGTTTGAAATGGTATTTTTGTGTTCTATTGCTGTTGCATAGGTGCATTATCAGAATCCTCGACCAAAAAACCATTTTTCGGTACATGCCATGTTAAAAAAGATAAATTGAAATATGGACACTTGACTTAACACCGTCTGGGACAGATTTTTCAAAAAAAAATCTAATTTTCAACGTACTTGCTTCAGAATGGTATTTTTGTGTTGTATTGCTGTTTCATCCATACAGTACAAGGAGTCATGACTAAAAAAACACGTTTTGGTACATTTCGTTGCAAAAAAGATTTTTTTGAAATATGGAAAATTCAATTTTATACCGCTTGGGAAACATTTTTCAAAAAATTCTAATTTTCAAGGAACTACCTTTAAAATGGTATTTTTGTGTTCTATTGCCGTTAGAAAGGGGCATTTTCAGAGTCCTTGACTAAAAAAGCACTTTTCGGTACATGCCATGGCTAAAAGAGAAATTGAAATATGGACACTTGACTTTACACCGTCTGGGACAGATTTTTTCCAAAAAAATCTAATTTTCAACGTACCTGCTCCAGAATGATATTTTTTTGTTGTAATGCTGTTACATTCATACCGTACAAGGACCCGTGACTAAACAAACACTTTTTGGCACATTTCATGGCAAAAAGTAATTTTTGAAATATGGAATATTCAGTTTTACATCGTAAATTACAATTACAACATAAAAAACAAACCTTTCACGCTAATATTCCAGTATATAATCCAGATTTAACGAGAAAAACGCCTCCGCTTCGAAAGCGCACCATTATTATCAACAAAGGGAGAACACTCGTACGGAAAGAATAGCTCACGTTCATGGCCTGGCAGAGTTTATCTACAAATATGGATGGGCTGCTCTGCCGGGTCATTTATCGAAAGCTATATATTTAGAAGCTTAGTTTCGCATTTCTTGCGAAATTTACTCTTTTTTATCGCTGTAATTTTCAAACAGAAAAGCATCTTTTTTAATAGGATACTCATAATTAGGTCATTCGCAATATAGACCAATCAGCGCTCATTACATCTATATATCCGGACTTTCCACTGACAAAATCACCTTCCGCCTCACTTGATTAAAACTGCAAATTACACCCGCTCCTCTACCTTCTAAACACATTCTCTTTCTACATAAACCTCGTAACTGCAGCTTGTTCTAAGCTGCAGTTACGAGGTTTTTGCTTGAAAAGCAAAAAGGTTTTTTTTTTATATAAAAAGAAATTATTCACACCGTTTGGGAAACATTTTCAAAAAATTCTACTTTTCAAAAAACTACCTTTGAAACGGCATTTTTGTGTTCTATTGCTGTTACATTGGTGCATTATCATGATCCTTGACCGGAAAACCTCTTTTCGGTACATGCCATGGCTAAAAGAAAATTTGAAATATGGACACTTGACTTTACATCGCCTGGGACAGATTTATCTAATTTTCAACGTATTTGCTCAAGAATAGTATTTTTGTGTTTTATTGCTGTTACATCTATATCGTGCAAGGACCCGTGACTAAAAAAACTCTTTTTGGTACATTTCATGGCAATTTTTTTTGAAATATGGAAAATTCAGTTTTACACCGTTTGGGAAACACTTTTCAAAAAATTCTACATTTCAAGGAACTACCGTTAAAACGGTATTTTTGTGTTCTATTGCTGTTACATACGTGAATTATCAGGATCCTTCACCAAAAAACTCTTTTCGGTACATGCCATGGCTAAAAGAGAAATTGAAATATGGACACTTGACTTTACACCGTCTGGGACAGATTTTTCCAAAAAAATCGAATTTTCAACGTCCTTGTTCCAGAATGGTATTTTTGTGTTGTATTGCTGTTACATCCATACCGTAAAACGACCCATGACTAATAGAAAACTTTTTGGTACATTTCATGGCAAAAAGAATTTTTTTATAATGGAAAAATCAGTTTTACGCCGTTTGGGAAGCATTTTTGAAAAAATTCTAATTTTCAAGAAACTATGTTTGAAATGGTATTTTTGTGTTCTATTGCTGTTGCATAGGTGCATTATCAGAATCCTCGACCAAAAAAACATTTTTCGGTACATGCCATGTTAAAAAAGATAAATTGAAATATGGACACTTGACTTAACACCGTCTGGGACAGATTTTTCAAAAAAAAAAATCTAATTTTCAACGTACTTGCTTCAGAATGGTATTTTTGTGTTGTATTGCTGTTTCATCCATACAGTACAAGGAGTCATGACTAAAAAAACACGTTTTGGTACATTTCGTTGCAAAAAAGATTTTTTTGAAATATGGAAAATTCAATTTTATACCGCTTGGGAAACATTTTTCAAAAAATTCTAATTTTCAAGGAACTACCTTTAAAATGGTATTTTTGTGTTCTATTGCCGTTAGAAAGGGGCATTTTCAGAGTCCTTGACTAAAAAAGCACTTTTCGGTACATGCCATGGCTAAAAGAGAAATTGAAATATGGACACTTGACTTTACACCGTCTGGGACAGATTTTTTCCAAAAAAATCTAATTTTCAACGTACCTGCTCCAGAATGATATTTTTTTGTTGTAATGCTGTTACATCCATACCGTACAAGGACCCGTGACTAAACAAACACTTTTTGGCACATTTCATGGCAAAAAGTAATTTTTGAAATATGGAATATTCAGTTTTACATCGTAAATTACAATTACAACATAAAAAACAAACCTTTCACGCTAATATTCCAGTATATAATCCAGATTTAACGAAAAAAACGCCTCCGCTTCGAAAGCGCACCATTATTATCAACAAAGGGAGAACACTCGTACGGAAAGAATAGCTCACGTTCATGGCCTGGCAGAGTTTATCTACAAATATGGATGGGCTGCTCTGCCGGGTCATTTATCGAAAGCTATATATTTAGAAGCTTAGTTTCGCATTTCTTGCGAAATTTACTCTTTTTTATCGCTGTAATTTTCAAACAGAAAAGCATCTTTTTTAATAGGATACTCATAATTAGGTCATTCGCAATATAGACCAATCAGCGCTCATTACATCTATATATCCGGACTTTCCACTGACAAAATCACCTTCCGCCTCACTTGATTAAAACTGCAAATTACACCCGCTCCTCTACCTTCTAAACACATTCTCTTTCTACATAAACCTCGTAACTGCAGCTTGTTCTAAGCTGCAGTTACGAGGTTTTTGCTTGAAAAGCAAAAAGGTTTTTTTTTTTATATAAAAAGAAATTATTCACACCGTTTGGGAAACATTTTCAAAAAATTCTACTTTTCAAAAAACTACCTTTGAAACGGCATTTTTGTGTTCTATTGCTGTTACATTGGTGCATTATCATGATCCTTGACCGGAAAACCTCTTTTCGGTACATGCCATGGCTAAAAGAAAATTTGAAATATGGACACTTGACTTTACATCGCCTGGGACAGATTTATCTAATTTTCAACGTATTTGCTCAAGAATAGTATTTTTGTGTTTTATTGCTGTTACATCTATATCGTGCAAGGACCCGTGACTAAAAAAACTCTTTTTGGTACATTTCATGGCAATTTTTTTTGAAATATGGAAAATTCAGTTTTACACCGTTTGGGAAACACTTTTCAAAAAATTCTACATTTCAAGGAACTACCGTTAAAACGGTATTTTTGTGTTCTATTGCTGTTACATACGTGAATTATCAGGATCCTTCACCAAAAAACTCTTTTCGGTACATGCCATGGCTAAAAGAGAAATTGAAATATGGACACTTGACTTTACACCGTCTGGGACAGATTTTTCCAAAAAAATCGAATTTTCAACGTCCTTGTTCCAGAATGGTATTTTTGTGTTGTATTGCTGTTACATCCATACCGTAAAACGACCCATGACTAATAGAAAACTTTTTGGTACATTTCATGGCAAAAAGAATTTTTTTATAATGGAAAAATCAGTTTTACGCCGTTTGGGAAGCATTTTTGAAAAAATTCTAATTTTCAAGAAACTATGTTTGAAATGGTATTTTTGTGTTCTATTGCTGTTGCATAGGTGTATTATCAGAATCCTCGACCAAAAAACCATTTTTCGGTACATGCCATGTTAAAAAAGATAAATTGAAATATGGACACTTGACTTAACACCGTCTGGGACAGATTTTTCATAAAAAAAAATCTAATTTTCAACGTACTTGCTTCAGAATGGTATTTTTGTGTTGTATTGCTGTTTCATCCATACAGTACAAGGAGTCATGACTAAAAAACACGTTTTGGTACATTTCGTTGCAAAAAAGATTTTTTTGAAATATGGAAAATTCAATTTTATACCGCTTGGGAAACATTTTTCAAAAAATTCTAATTTTCAAGGAACTACCTTTAAAATGGTATTTTTGTGTTCTATTGCCGTTAGAAAGGGGCATTTTCAGAGTCCTTGACTAAAAAAGCACTTTTCGGTACATGCCATGGCTAAAAGAGAAATTGAAATATGGACACTTGACTTTACACCGTCTGGGACAGATTTTTTCCAAAAAAATCTAATTTTCAACGTACCTGCTCCAGAATGATATTTTTTTGTTGTAATGCTGTTACATCCATACCGTACAAGGACCCGTGACTAAACAAACACTTTTTGGCACATTTCATGGCAAAAAGTAATTTTTGAAATATGGAATATTCAGTTTTACATCGTAAATTACAATTACAACATAAAAAACAAACCTTTCACGCTAATATTCCAGTATATAATCCAGATTTAACGAAAAAAACGCCTCCGCTTCGAAAGCGCACCATTATTATCAACAAAGGGAGAACACTCGTACGGAAAGAATAGCTCACGTTCATGGCCTGGCAGAGTTTATCTACAAATATGGATGGGCTGCTCTGCCGGGTCATTTATCGAAAGCTATATATTTAGAAGCTTAGTTTCGCATTTCTTGCGAAATTTTTTTAGAACTAGATACAACGACTCTTCTGTTAAAAAATAATTGCAGGAATAATTCTGAAAACATCTGACGTGTACTAAAGGAAAGATTCGAGAAAACATTGAGGCATAGGTACAAAAATAATATTCGATTTAGAATTTGTTCCGCAACCAAATGCAGCAATTCACTAATCAATTAGTACCAAGTATCGTCTAAATCACGTAAGGAAAATAACTATGGAACTGGAAGATGGGCTAAATTTACTCTTTTTTATCGCTGTAATTTTCAAACAGAAAAGCATCTTTTTTAATAGGATACTCATAATTAGGTCATTCGCAATATAGACCAATCAGCGCTCATTACATCTATATATCCGGACTTTCCACTGACAAAATCACCTTCCGCCTCACTTGATTAAAACTGCAAATTACACCCGCTCCTCTACCTTCTAAACACATTCTCTTTCTACATAAACCTCGTAACTGCAGCTTGTTCTAAGCTGCAGTTACGAGGTTTTTGCTTGAAAAGCAAAAAGGTTTTTTTTTATATAAAAAGAAATTATTCACACCGTTTGGGAAACATTTTCAAAAAATTCTACTTTTCAAAAAACTACCTTTGAAACGGCATTTTTGTGTTCTATTGCTGTTACATTGGTGCATTATCATGATCCTTGACCGGAAAACCTCTTTTCGGTACATGCCATGGCTAAAAGAAAATTTGAAATATGGACACTTGACTTTACATCGCCTGGGACAGATTTATCTAATTTTCAACGTATTTGCTCAAGAATAGTATTTTTGTGTTTTATTGCTGTTACATCTATATCGTGCAAGGACCCGTGACTAAAAAAACTCTTTTTGGTACATTTCATGGCAATTTTTTTTGAAATATGGAAAATTCAGTTTTACACCGTTTGGGAAACACTTTTCAAAAAATTCTACATTTCAAGGAACTACCGTTAAAACGGTATTTTTGTGTTCTATTGCTGTTACATACGTGAATTATCAGGATCCTTCACCAAAAAACTCTTTTCGGTACATGCCATGGCTAAAAGAGAAATTGAAATATGGACACTTGACTTTACACCGTCTGGGACAGATTTTTCCAAAAAAAATCGAATTTTCAACGTCCTTGTTCCAGAATGGTATTTTTGTGTTGTATTGCTGTTACATCCATACCGTAAAACGACCCATGACTAATAGAAAACTTTTTGGTACATTTCATGGCAAAAAGAATTTTTTTATAATGGAAAAATCAGTTTTACGCCGTTTGGGAAGCATTTTTGAAAAAACTCTAATTTTCAAGAAACTATGTTTGAAATGGTATTTTTGTGTTCTATTGCTGTTGCATAGGTGCATTATCAGAATCCTCGACCAAAAAACCATTTTTCGGTACATGCCATGTTAAAAAAGATAAATTGAAATATGGACACTTGACTTAACACCGTCTGGGACAGATTTTTCAAAAAAAAATCTAATTTTCAACGTACTTGCTTCAGAATGGTATTTTTGTGTTGTATTGCTGTTTCATCCATACAGTACAAGGAGTCATGACTAAAAAACACGTTTTGGTACATTTCGTTGCAAAAAAGATTTTTTTGAAATATGGAAAATTCAATTTTATACCGCTTGGGAAACATTTTTCAAAAAATTCTAATTTTCAAGGAACTACCTTTAAAATGGTATTTTTGTGTTCTATTGCCGTTAGAAAGGGGCATTTTCAGAGTCCTTGACTAAAAAAGCACTTTTCGGTACATGCCATGGCTAAAAGAGAAATTGAAATATGGACACTTGACTTTACACCGTCTGGGACACTTTTTTTCCAAAAAAATCTAATTTTCAACGTACCTGCTCCAGAATGATATTTTTTTGTTGTAATGCTGTTACATCCATACCGTACAAGGACCCGTGACTAAACAAACACTTTTTGGCACATTTCATGGCAAAAAGTAATTTTTGAAATATGGAATATTCAGTTTTACATCGTAAATTACAATTACAACATAAAAAACAAACCTTTCACGCTAATATTCCAGTATATAATCCAGATTTAACGAGAAAAACGCCTCCGCTTCGAAAGCGCACCATTATTATCAACAAAGGGAGAACACTCGTACGGAAAGAATAGCTCACGTTCATGGCCTGGCAGAGTTTATCTACAAATATGGATGGGCTGCTCTGCCGGGTCATTTATCGAAAGCTATATATTTAGAAGCTTAGTTTCGCATTTCTTGCGAAATTTTTTTAGAACTAGATACAACGACTCTTCTGTTAAAAAATAATTGCAGGAATAATTCTGAAAACATCTGACGTGTACTAAAGGAAAGATTCGAGAAAACATTGAGGCATAGGTACAAAAATAATATTCGATTTAGAATTTGTTCCGCAACCAAATGCAGCAATTCACTAATCAATTAGTACCAAGTATCGTCTAAATCACGTAAGGAAAATAACTATGGAACTGGAAGATGGGCTAAATTTACTCTTTTTTATCGCTGTAATTTTCAAACAGAAAAGCATCTTTTTTAATAGGATACTCATAATTAGGTCATTCGCAATATAGACCAATCAGCGCTCATTACATCTATATATCCGGACTTTCCACTGACAAAATCACCTTCCGCCTCACTTGATTAAAACTGCAAATTACACCCGCTCCTCTACCTTCTAAACACATTCTCTTTCTACATAAACCTCGTAACTGCAGCTTGTTCTAAGCTGCAGTTACGAGGTTTTTGCTTGAAAAGCAAAAAGGTTTTTTTTTATATAAAAAGAAATTATTCACACCGTTTGGGAAACATTTTCAAAAAATTCTACTTTTCAAAAAACTACCTTTGAAACGGCATTTTTGTGTTCTATTGCTGTTACATTGGTGCATTATCATGATCCTTGACCGGAAAACCTCTTTTCGGTACATGCCATGGCTAAAAGAAAATTTGAAATATGGACACTTGACTTTACATCGCCTGGGACAGATTTATCTAATTTTCAACGTATTTGCTCAAGAATAGTATTTTTGTGTTTTATTGCTGTTACATCTATATCGTGCAAGGACCCGTGACTAAAAAAACTCTTTTTGGTACATTTCATGGCAATTTTTTTTGAAATATGGAAAATTCAGTTTTACACCGTTTGGGAAACACTTTTCAAAAAATTCTACATTTCAAGGAACTACGTTAAAACGGTATTTTTGTGTTCTATTGCTGTTACATACGTGAATTATCTGGATCCTTCACCAAAAAACTCTTTTCGGTACATGCCATGGCTAAAAGAGAAATTGAAATATGGACACTTGACTTTACACCGTCTGGGACAGATTTTTCCAAAAAAAATCGAATTTTCAACGTCCTTGTTCCAGAATGGTATTTTTGTGTTGTATTGCTGTTACATCCATACCGTAAAACGACCCATGACTAATAGAAAACTTTTTGGTACATTTCATGGCAAAAAGAATTTTTTTATAATGGAAAAATCAGTTTTACGCCGTTTGGGAAGCATTTTTGAAAAAACTCTAATTTTCAAGAAACTATGTTTGAAATGGTATTTTTGTGTTCTATTGCTGTTGCATAGGTGCATTATCAGAATCCTCGACCAAAAAACCATTTTTCGGTACATGCCATGTTAAAAAAGATAAATTGAAATATGGACACTTGACTTAACACCGTCTGGGACAGATTTTTCAAAAAAAAATCTAATTTTCAACGTACTTGCTTCAGAATGGTATTTTTGTGTTGTATTGCTGTTTCATCCATACAGTACAAGGAGTCATGACTAAAAAACACGTTTTGGTACATTTCGTTGCAAAAAAGATTTTTTTGAAATATGGAAAATTCAATTTTATACCGCTTGGGAAACATTTTTCAAAAAATTCTAATTTTCAAGGAACTACCTTTAAAATGGTATTTTTGTGTTCTATTGCCGTTAGAAAGGGGCATTTTCAGAGTCCTTGACTAAAAAAGCACTTTTCGGTACATGCCATGGCTAAAAGAGAAATTGAAATATGGACACTTGACTTTACACCGTCTGGGACACTTTTTTTCCAAAAAAATCTAATTTTCAACGTACCTGCTCCAGAATGATATTTTTTTGTTGTAATGCTGTTACATCCATACCGTACAAGGACCCGTGACTAAACAAACACTTTTTGGCACATTTCATGGCAAAAAGTAATTTTTGAAATATGGAATATTCAGTTTTACATCGTAAATTACAATTACAACATAAAAAAAAAACCTTTCACGCTAATATTCCAGTATATAATCCAGATTTAACGAGAAAAACGCCTCCGCTTCGAAAGCGCACCATTATTATCAACAAAGGGAGAACACTCGTACGGAAAGAATAGCTCACGTTCATGGCCTGGCAGAGTTTATCTACAAATATGGATGGGCTGCTCTGCCGGGTCATTTATCGAAAGCTATATATTTAGAAGCTTAGTTTCGCATTTCTTGCGAAATTTTTTTAGAACTAGATACAACGACTCTTCTGTTAAAAAATAATTGCAGGAATAATTCTGAAAACATCTGACGTGTACTAAAGGAAAGATTCGAGAAAACATTGAGGCATAGGTACAAAAATAATATTCGATTTAGAATTTGTTCCGCAACCAAATGCAGCAATTCACTAATCAATTAGTACCAAGTATCGTCTAAATCACGTAAGGAAAATAACTATGGAACTGGAAGATGGGCTAAATTTACTCTTTTTTATCGCTGTAATTTTCAAACAGAAAAGCATCTTTTTTAATAGGATACTCATAATTAGGTCATTCGCAATATAGACCAATCAGCGCTCATTACATCTATATATCCGGACTTTCCACTGACAAAATCACCTTCCGCCTCACTTGATTAAAACTGCAAATTACACCCGCTCCTCTACCTTCTAAACACATTCTCTTTCTACATAAACCTCGTAACTGCAGCTTGTTCTAAGCTGCAGTTACGAGGTTTTTGCTTGAAAAGCAAAAAGGTTTTTTTTTATATAAAAAGAAATTATTCACACCGTTTGGGAAACATTTTCAAAAAATTCTACTTTTCAAAAAACTACCTTTGAAACGGCATTTTTGTGTTCTATTGCTGTTACATTGGTGCATTATCATGATCCTTGACCGGAAAACCTCTTTTCGGTACATGCCATGGCTAAAAGAAAATTTGAAATATGGACACTTGACTTTACATCGCCTGGGACAGATTTATCTAATTTTCAACGTATTTGCTCAAGAATAGTATTTTTGTGTTTTATTGCTGTTACATCTATATCGTGCAAGGACCCGTGACTAAAAAAACTCTTTTTGGTACATTTCATGGCAATTTTTTTTGAAATATGGAAAATTCAGTTTTACACCGTTTGGGAAACACTTTTCAAAAAATTCTACATTTCAAGGAACTACCGTTAAAACGGTATTTTTGTGTTCTATTGCTGTTACATACGTGAATTATCAGGATCCTTCACCAAAAAACTCTTTTCGGTACATGCCATGGCTAAAAGAGAAATTGAAATATGGACACTTGACTTTACACCGTCTGGGACAGATTTTTCCAAAAAAAATCGAATTTTCAACGTCCTTGTTCCAGAATGGTATTTTTGTGTTGTATTGCTGTTACATCCATACCGTAAAACGACCCATGACTAATAGAAAACTTTTTGGTACATTTCATGGCAAAAAGAATTTTTTTATAATGGAAAAATCAGTTTTACGCCGTTTGGGAAGCATTTTTGAAAAAACTCTAATTTTCAAGAAACTATGTTTGAAATGGTATTTTTGTGTTCTATTGCTGTTGCATAGGTGCATTATCAGAATCCTCGACCAAAAAACCATTTTTCGGTACATGCCATGTTAAAAAAGATAAATTGAAATATGGACACTTGACTTAACACCGTCTGGGACAGATTTTTCAAAAAAAAATCTAATTTTCAACGTACTTGCTTCAGAATGGTATTTTTGTGTTGTATTGCTGTTTCATCCATACAGTACAAGGAGTCATGACTAAAAAACACGTTTTGGTACATTTCGTTGCAAAAAAGATTTTTTTGAAATATGGAAAATTCAATTTTATACCGCTTGGGAAACATTTTTCAAAAAATTCTAATTTTCAAGGAACTACCTTTAAAATGGTATTTTTGTGTTCTATTGCCGTTAGAAAGGGGCATTTTCAGAGTCCTTGACTAAAAAAGCACTTTTCGGTACATGCCATGGCTAAAAGAGAAATTGAAATATGGACACTTGACTTTACACCGTCTGGGACACTTTTTTTCCAAAAAAATCTAATTTTCAACGTACCTGCTCCAGAATGATATTTTTTTGTTGTAATGCTGTTACATCCATACCGTACAAGGACCCGTGACTAAACAAACACTTTTTGGCACATTTCATGGCAAAAAGTAATTTTTGAAATATGGAATATTCAGTTTTACATCGTAAATTACAATTACAACATAAAAAAAAAACCTTTCACGCTAATATTCCAGTATATAATCCAGATTTAACGAGAAAAACGCCTCCGCTTCGAAAGCGCACCATTATTATCAACAAAGGGAGAACACTCGTACGGAAAGAATAGCTCACGTTCATGGCCTGGCAGAGTTTATCTACAAATATGGATGGGCTGCTCTGCCGGGTCATTTATCGAAAGCTATATATTTAGAAGCTTAGTTTCGCATTTCTTGCGAAATTTTTTTAGAACTAGATACAACGACTCTTCTGTTAAAAAATAATTGCAGGAATAATTCTGAAAACATCTGACGTGTACTAAAGGAAAGATTCGAGAAAACATTGAGGCATAGGTACAAAAATAATATTCGATTTAGAATTTGTTCCGCAACCAAATGCAGCAATTCACTAATCAATTAGTACCAAGTATCGTCTAAATCACGTAAGGAAAATAACTATGGAACTGGAAGATGGGCTAAATTTACTCTTTTTTATCGCTGTAATTTTCAAACAGAAAAGCATCTTTTTTAATAGGATACTCATAATTAGGTCATTCGCAATATAGACCAATCAGCGCTCATTACATCTATATATCCGGACTTTCCACTGACAAAATCACCTTCCGCCTCACTTGATTAAAACTGCAAATTACACCCGCTCCTCTACCTTCTAAACACATTCTCTTTCTACATAAACCTCGTAACTGCAGCTTGTTCTAAGCTGCAGTTACGAGGTTTTTGCTTGAAAAGCAAAAAGGTTTTTTTTTTATATAAAAAGAAATTATTCACACCGTTTGGGAAACATTTTCAAAAAATTCTACTTTTCAAAAAACTACCTTTGAAACGGCATTTTTGTGTTCTATTGCTGTTACATTGGTGCATTATCATGATCCTTGACCGGAAAACCTCTTTTCGGTACATGCCATGGCTAAAAGAAAATTTGAAATATGGACACTTGACTTTACATCGCCTGGGACAGATTTATCTAATTTTCAACGTATTTGCTCAAGAATAGTATTTTTGTGTTTTATTGCTGTTACATCTATATCGTGCAAGGACCCGTGACTAAAAAAACTCTTTTTGGTACATTTCATGGCAATTTTTTTTGAAATATGGAAAATTCAGTTTTACACCGTTTGGGAAACACTTTTCAAAAAATTCTACATTTCAAGGAACTACCGTTAAAACGGTATTTTTGTGTTCTATTGCTGTTACATACGTGAATTATCAGGATCCTTCACCAAAAAACTCTTTTCGGTACATGCCATGGCTAAAAGAGAAATTGAAATATGGACACTTGACTTTACACCGTCTGGGACAGATTTTTCCAAAAAAAATCGAATTTTCAACGTCCTTGTTCCAGAATGGTATTTTTGTGTTGTATTGCTGTTACATCCATACCGTAAAACGACCCATGACTAATAGAAAACTTTTTGGTACATTTCATGGCAAAAAGAATTTTTTTATAATGGAAAAATCAGTTTTACGCCGTTTGGGAAGCATTTTTGAAAAAAATCTAATTTTCAAGAAACTATGTTTGAAATGGTATTTTTGTGTTCTATTGCTGTTGCATAGGTGCATTATCAGAATCCTCGACCAAAAAAACCATTTTTCGGTACATGCCATGTTAAAAAAGATAAATTGAAATATGGACACTTGACTTAACACCGTCTGGGACAGATTTTTCAAAAAAAAATCTAATTTTCAACGTACTTGCTTCAGAATGGTATTTTTGTGTTGTATTGCTGTTTCATCCATACAGTACAAGGAGTCATGACTAAAAAAACACGTTTTGGTACATTTCGTTGCAAAAAAGATTTTTTTGAAATATGGAAAATTCAATTTTATACCGCTCGGGAAACATTTTTCAAAAAATTCTAATTTTCAAGGAACTACCTTTAAAATGGTATTTTTGTGTTCTATTGCCGTTAGAAAGGGGCATTTTCAGAGTCCTTGACTAAAAAAGCACTTTTCGGTACATGCCATGGCTAAAAGAGAAATTGAAATATGGACACTTGACTTTACACCGTCTGGGACACTTTTTTTCCAAAAAAATCTAATTTTCAACGTACCTGCTCCAGAATGATATTTTTTTGTTGTAATGCTGTTACATCCATACCGTACAAGGACCCGTGACTAAACAAACACTTTTTGGCACATTTCATGGCAAAAAGTAATTTTTGAAATATGGAATATTCAGTTTTACATCGTAAATTACAATTACAACATAAAAAACAAACCTTTCACGCTAATATTCCAGTATATAATCCAGATTTAACGAGAAAAACGCCTCCGCTTCGAAAGCGCACCATTATTATCAACAAAGGGAGAACACTCGTACGGAAAGAATAGCTCACGTTCATGGCCTGGCAGAGTTTATCTACAAATATGGATGGGCTGCTCTGCCGGGTCATTTATCGAAAGCTATATATTTAGAAGCTTAGTTTCGCATTTCTTGCGAAATTTTTTTAGAACTAGATACAACGACTCTTCTGTTAAAAAATAATTGCAGGAATAATTCTGAAAACATCTGACGTGTACTAAAGGAAAGATTCGAGAAAACATTGAGGCATAGGTACAAAAATAATATTCGATTTAGAATTTGTTCCGCAACCAAATGCAGCAATTCACTAATCAATTAGTACCAAGTATCGTCTAAATCACGTAAGGAAAATAACTATGGAACTGGAAGATGGGCTAAATTTACTCTTTTTTATCGCTGTAATTTTCAAACAGAAAAGCATCTTTTTTAATAGGATACTCATAATTAGGTCATTCGCAATATAGACCAATCAGCGCTCATTACATCTATATATCCGGACTTTCCACTGACAAAATCACCTTCCGCCTCACTTGATTAAAACTGCAAATTACACCCGCTCCTCTACCTTCTAAACACATTCTCTTTCTACATAAACCTCGTAACTGCAGCTTGTTCTAAGCTGCAGTTACGAGGTTTTTGCTTGAAAAGCAAAAAGGTTTTTTTTTTATATAAAAAGAAATTATTCACACCGTTTGGGAAACATTTTCAAAAAATTCTACTTTTCAAAAAACTACCTTTGAAACGGCATTTTTGTGTTCTATTGCTGTTACATTGGTGCATTATCATGATCCTTGACCGGAAAACCTCTTTTCGGTACATGCCATGGCTAAAAGAAAATTTGAAATATGGACACTTGACTTTACATCGCCTGGGACAGATTTATCTAATTTTCAACGTATTTGCTCAAGAATAGTATTTTTGTGTTTTATTGCTGTTACATCTATATCGTGCAAGGACCCGTGACTAAAAAAACTCTTTTTGGTACATTTCATGGCAATTTTTTTTGAAATATGGAAAATTCAGTTTTACACCGTTTGGGAAACACTTTTCAAAAAATTCTACATTTCAAGGAACTACCGTTAAAACGGTATTTTTGTGTTCTATTGCTGTTACATACGTGAATTATCAGGATCCTTCACCAAAAAACTCTTTTCGGTACATGCCATGGCTAAAAGAGAAATTGAAATATGGACACTTGACTTTACACCGTCTGGGACAGATTTTTCCAAAAAAAATCGAATTTTCAACGTCCTTGTTCCAGAATGGTATTTTTGTGTTGTATTGCTGTTACATCCATACCGTAAAACGACCCATGACTAATAGAAAACTTTTTGGTACATTTCATGGCAAAAAGAATTTTTTTATAATGGAAAAATCAGTTTTACGCCGTTTGGGAAGCATTTTTGAAAAAAATCTAATTTTCAAGAAACTATGTTTGAAATGGTATTTTTGTGTTCTATTGCTGTTGCATAGGTGCATTATCAGAATCCTCGACCAAAAAAACCATTTTTCGGTACATGCCATGTTAAAAAAGATAAATTGAAATATGGACACTTGACTTAACACCGTCTGGGACAGATTTTTCAAAAAAAAATCTAATTTTCAACGTACTTGCTTCAGAATGGTATTTTTGTGTTGTATTGCTGTTTCATCCATACAGTACAAGGAGTCATGACTAAAAAAACACGTTTTGGTACATTTCGTTGCAAAAAAGATTTTTTTGAAATATGGAAAATTCAATTTTATACCGCTCGGGAAACATTTTTCAAAAAATTCTAATTTTCAAGGAACTACCTTTAAAATGGTATTTTTGTGTTCTATTGCCGTTAGAAAGGGGCATTTTCAGAGTCCTTGACTAAAAAAGCACTTTTCGGTACATGCCATGGCTAAAAGAGAAATTGAAATATGGACACTTGACTTTACACCGTCTGGGACACTTTTTTTCCAAAAAAATCTAATTTTCAACGTACCTGCTCCAGAATGATATTTTTTTGTTGTAATGCTGTTACATCCATACCGTACAAGGACCCGTGACTAAACAAACACTTTTTGGCACATTTCATGGCAAAAAGTAATTTTTGAAATATGGAATATTCAGTTTTACATCGTAAATTACAATTACAACATAAAAAACAAACCTTTCACGCTAATATTCCAGTATATAATCCAGATTTAACGAGAAAAACGCCTCCGCTTCGAAAGCGCACCATTATTATCAACAAAGGGAGAACACTCGTACGGAAAGAATAGCTCACGTTCATGGCCTGGCAGAGTTTATCTACAAATATGGATGGGCTGCTCTGCCGGGTCATTTATCGAAAGCTATATATTTAGAAGCTTAGTTTCGCATTTCTTGCGAAATTTTTTTAGAACTAGATACAACGACTCTTCTGTTAAAAAATAATTGCAGGAATAATTCTGAAAACATCTGACGTGTACTAAAGGAAAGATTCGAGAAAACATTGAGGCATAGGTACAAAAATAATATTCGATTTAGAATTTGTTCCGCAACCAAATGCAGCAATTCACTAATCAATTAGTACCAAGTATCGTCTAAATCACGTAAGGAAAATAACTATGGAACTGGAAGATGGGCTAAATTTACTCTTTTTTATCGCTGTAATTTTCAAACAGAAAAGCATCTTTTTTAATAGGATACTCATAATTAGGTCATTCGCAATATAGACCAATCAGCGCTCATTACATCTATATATCCGGACTTTCCACTGACAAAATCACCTTCCGCCTCACTTGATTAAAACTGCAAATTACACCCGCTCCTCTACCTTCTAAACACATTCTCTTTCTACATAAACCTCGTAACTGCAGCTTGTTCTAAGCTGCAGTTACGAGGTTTTTGCTTGAAAAGCAAAAAGGTTTTTTTTTTATATAAAAAGAAATTATTCACACCGTTTGGGAAACATTTTCAAAAAATTCTACTTTTCAAAAAACTACCTTTGAAACGGCATTTTTGTGTTCTATTGCTGTTACATTGGTGCATTATCATGATCCTTGACCGGAAAACCTCTTTTCGGTACATGCCATGGCTAAAAGAAAATTTGAAATATGGACACTTGACTTTACATCGCCTGGGACAGATTTATCTAATTTTCAACGTATTTGCTCAAGAATAGTATTTTTGTGTTTTATTGCTGTTACATCTATATCGTGCAAGGACCCGTGACTAAAAAAACTCTTTTTGGTACATTTCATGGCAATTTTTTTTGAAATATGGAAAATTCAGTTTTACACCGTTTGGGAAACACTTTTCAAAAAATTCTACATTTCAAGGAACTACCGTTAAAACGGTATTTTTGTGTTCTATTGCTGTTACATACGTGAATTATCAGGATCCTTCACCAAAAAACTCTTTTCGGTACATGCCATGGCTAAAAGAGAAATTGAAATATGGACACTTGACTTTACACCGTCTGGGACAGATTTTTCCAAAAAAAATCGAATTTTCAACGTCCTTGTTCCAGAATGGTATTTTTGTGTTGTATTGCTGTTACATCCATACCGTAAAACGACCCATGACTAATAGAAAACTTTTTGGTACATTTCATGGCAAAAAGAATTTTTTTATAATGGAAAAATCAGTTTTACGCCGTTTGGGAAGCATTTTTGAAAAAATTCTAATTTTCAAGAAACTATGTTTGAAATGGTATTTTTGTGTTCTATTGCTGTTGCATAGGTGCATTATCAGAATCCTCGACCAAAAAAACCATTTTTCGGTACATGCCATGTTAAAAAAGATAAATTGAAATATGGACACTTGACTTAACACCGTCTGGGACAGATTTTTCAAAAAAAAATCTAATTTTCAACGTACTTGCTTCAGAATGGTATTTTTGTGTTGTATTGCTGTTTCATCCATACAGTACAAGGAGTCATGACTAAAAAAACACGTTTTGGTACATTTCGTTGCAAAAAAGATTTTTTTGAAATATGGAAAATTCAATTTTATACCGCTTGGGAAACATTTTTCAAAAAATTCTAATTTTCAAGGAACTACCTTTAAAATGGTATTTTTGTGTTCTATTGCCGTTAGAAAGGGGCATTTTCAGAGTCCTTGACTAAAAAAGCACTTTTCGGTACATGCCATGGCTAAAAGAGAAATTGAAATATGGACACTTGACTTTACACCGTCTGGGACACTTTTTTTCCAAAAAAATCTAATTTTCAACGTACCTGCTCCAGAATGATATTTTTTTGTTGTAATGCTGTTACATCCATACCGTACAAGGACCCGTGACTAAACAAACACTTTTTGGCACATTTCATGGCAAAAAGTAATTTTTGAAATATGGAATATTCAGTTTTACATCGTAAATTACAATTACAACATAAAAAAAAAACCTTTCACGCTAATATTCCAGTATATAATCCAGATTTAACGAGAAAAACGCCTCCGCTTCGAAAGCGCACCATTATTATCAACAAAGGGAGAACACTCGTACGGAAAGAATAGCTCACGTTCATGGCCTGGCAGAGTTTATCTACAAATATGGATGGGCTGCTCTGCCGGGTCATTTATCGAAAGCTATATATTTAGAAGCTTAGTTTCGCATTTCTTGCGAAATTTTTTTAGAACTAGATACAACGACTCTTCTGTTAAAAAATAATTGCAGGAATAATTCTGAAAACATCTGACGTGTACTAAAGGAAAGATTCGAGAAAACATTGAGGCATAGGTACAAAAATAATATTCGATTTAGAATTTGTTCCGCAACCAAATGCAGCAATTCACTAATCAATTAGTACCAAGTATCGTCTAAATCACGTAAGGAAAATAACTATGGAACTGGAAGATGGGCTAAATTTACTCTTTTTTATCGCTGTAATTTTCAAACAGAAAAGCATCTTTTTTAATAGGATACTCATAATTAGGTCATTCGCAATATAGACCAATCAGCGCTCATTACATCTATATATCCGGACTTTCCACTGACAAAATCACCTTCCGCCTCACTTGATTAAAACTGCAAATTACACCCGCTCCTCTACCTTCTAAACACATTCTCTTTCTACATAAACCTCGTAACTGCAGCTTGTTCTAAGCTGCAGTTACGAGGTTTTTGCTTGAAAAGCAAAAAGGTTTTTTTTTTATATAAAAAGAAATTATTCACACCGTTTGGGAAACATTTTCAAAAAATTCTACTTTTCAAAAAACTACCTTTGAAACGGCATTTTTGTGTTCTATTGCTGTTACATTGGTGCATTATCATGATCCTTGACCGGAAAACCTCTTTTCGGTACATGCCATGGCTAAAAGAAAATTTGAAATATGGACACTTGACTTTACATCGCCTGGGACAGATTTATCTAATTTTCAACGTATTTGCTCAAGAATAGTATTTTTGTGTTTTATTGCTGTTACATCTATATCGTGCAAGGACCCGTGACTAAAAAAACTCTTTTTGGTACATTTCATGGCAATTTTTTTTGAAATATGGAAAATTCAGTTTTACACCGTTTGGGAAACACTTTTCAAAAAATTCTACATTTCAAGGAACTACCGTTAAAACGGTATTTTTGTGTTCTATTGCTGTTACATACGTGAATTATCAGGATCCTTCACCAAAAAACTCTTTTCGGTACATGCCATGGCTAAAAGAGAAATTGAAATATGGACACTTGACTTTACACCGTCTGGGACAGATTTTTCCAAAAAAAATCGAATTTTCAACGTCCTTGTTCCAGAATGGTATTTTTGTGTTGTATTGCTGTTACATCCATACCGTAAAACGACCCATGACTAATAGAAAACTTTTTGGTACATTTCATGGCAAAAAGAATTTTTTTATAATGGAAAAATCAGTTTTACGCCGTTTGGGAAGCATTTTTGAAAAAAATCTAATTTTCAAGAAACTATGTTTGAAATGGTATTTTTGTGTTCTATTGCTGTTGCATAGGTGCATTATCAGAATCCTCGACCAAAAAAACCATTTTTCGGTACATGCCATGTTAAAAAAGATAAATTGAAATATGGACACTTGACTTAACACCGTCTGGGACAGATTTTTCAAAAAAAAATCTAATTTTCAACGTACTTGCTTCAGAATGGTATTTTTGTGTTGTATTGCTGTTTCATCCATACAGTACAAGGAGTCATGACTAAAAAAACACGTTTTGGTACATTTCGTTGCAAAAAAGATTTTTTTGAAATATGGAAAATTCAATTTTATACCGCTCGGGAAACATTTTTCAAAAAATTCTAATTTTCAAGGAACTACCTTTAAAATGGTATTTTTGTGTTCTATTGCCGTTAGAAAGGGGCATTTTCAGAGTCCTTGACTAAAAAAGCACTTTTCGGTACATGCCATGGCTAAAAGAGAAATTGAAATATGGACACTTGACTTTACACCGTCTGGGACACTTTTTTTCCAAAAAAATCTAATTTTCAACGTACCTGCTCCAGAATGATATTTTTTTGTTGTAATGCTGTTACATCCATACCGTACAAGGACCCGTGACTAAACAAACACTTTTTGGCACATTTCATGGCAAAAAGTAATTTTTGAAATATGGAATATTCAGTTTTACATCGTAAATTACAATTACAACATAAAAAAAAAACCTTTCACGCTAATATTCCAGTATATAATCCAGATTTAACGAGAAAAACGCCTCCGCTTCGAAAGCGCACCATTATTATCAACAAAGGGAGAACACTCGTACGGAAAGAATAGCTCACGTTCATGGCCTGGCAGAGTTTATCTACAAATATGGATGGGCTGCTCTGCCGGGTCATTTATCGAAAGCTATATATTTAGAAGCTTAGTTTCGCATTTCTTGCGAAATTTTTTTAGAACTAGATACAACGACTCTTCTGTTAAAAAATAATTGCAGGAATAATTCTGAAAACATCTGACGTGTACTAAAGGAAAGATTCGAGAAAACATTGAGGCATAGGTACAAAAATAATATTCGATTTAGAATTTGTTCCGCAACCAAATGCAGCAATTCACTAATCAATTAGTACCAAGTATCGTCTAAATCACGTAAGGAAAATAACTATGGAACTGGAAGATGGGCTAAATTTACTCTTTTTTATCGCTGTAATTTTCAAACAGAAAAGCATCTTTTTTAATAGGATACTCATAATTAGGTCATTCGCAATATAGACCAATCAGCGCTCATTACATCTATATATCCGGACTTTCCACTGACAAAATCACCTTCCGCCTCACTTGATTAAAACTGCAAATTACACCCGCTCCTCTACCTTCTAAACACATTCTCTTTCTACATAAACCTCGTAACTGCAGCTTGTTCTAAGCTGCAGTTACGAGGTTTTTGCTTGAAAAGCAAAAAGGTTTTTTTTTTATATAAAAAGAAATTATTCACACCGTTTGGGAAACATTTTCAAAAAATTCTACTTTTCAAAAAACTACCTTTGAAACGGCATTTTTGTGTTCTATTGCTGTTACATTGGTGCATTATCATGATCCTTGACCGGAAAACCTCTTTTCGGTACATGCCATGGCTAAAAGAAAATTTGAAATATGGACACTTGACTTTACATCGCCTGGGACAGATTTATCTAATTTTCAACGTATTTGCTCAAGAATAGTATTTTTGTGTTTTATTGCTGTTACATCTATATCGTGCAAGGACCCGTGACTAAAAAAACTCTTTTTGGTACATTTCATGGCAATTTTTTTTGAAATATGGAAAATTCAGTTTTACACCGTTTGGGAAACACTTTTCAAAAAATTCTACATTTCAAGGAACTACCGTTAAAACGGTATTTTTGTGTTCTATTGCTGTTACATACGTGAATTATCAGGATCCTTCACCAAAAAACTCTTTTCGGTACATGCCATGGCTAAAAGAGAAATTGAAATATGGACACTTGACTTTACACCGTCTGGGACAGATTTTTCCAAAAAAAATCGAATTTTCAACGTCCTTGTTCCAGAATGGTATTTTTGTGTTGTATTGCTGTTACATCCATACCGTAAAACGACCCATGACTAATAGAAAACTTTTTGGTACATTTCATGGCAAAAAGAATTTTTTTATAATGGAAAAATCAGTTTTACGCCGTTTGGGAAGCATTTTTGAAAAAAATCTAATTTTCAAGAAACTATGTTTGAAATGGTATTTTTGTGTTCTATTGCTGTTGCATAGGTGCATTATCAGAATCCTCGACCAAAAAAACCATTTTTCGGTACATGCCATGTTAAAAAAGATAAATTGAAATATGGACACTTGACTTAACACCGTCTGGGACAGATTTTTCAAAAAAAAATCTAATTTTCAACGTACTTGCTTCAGAATGGTATTTTTGTGTTGTATTGCTGTTTCATCCATACAGTACAAGGAGTCATGACTAAAAAAACACGTTTTGGTACATTTCGTTGCAAAAAAGATTTTTTTGAAATATGGAAAATTCAATTTTATACCGCTCGGGAAACATTTTTCAAAAAATTCTAATTTTCAAGGAACTACCTTTAAAATGGTATTTTTGTGTTCTATTGCCGTTAGAAAGGGGCATTTTCAGAGTCCTTGACTAAAAAAGCACTTTTCGGTACATGCCATGGCTAAAAGAGAAATTGAAATATGGACACTTGACTTTACACCGTCTGGGACACTTTTTTTCCAAAAAAATCTAATTTTCAACGTACCTGCTCCAGAATGATATTTTTTTGTTGTAATGCTGTTACATCCATACCGTACAAGGACCCGTGACTAAACAAACACTTTTTGGCACATTTCATGGCAAAAAGTAATTTTTGAAATATGGAATATTCAGTTTTACATCGTAAATTACAATTACAACATAAAAAACAAACCTTTCACGCTAATATTCCAGTATATAATCCAGATTTAACGAGAAAAACGCCTCCGCTTCGAAAGCGCACCATTATTATCAACAAAGGGAGAACACTCGTACGGAAAGAATAGCTCACGTTCATGGCCTGGCAGAGTTTATCTACAAATATGGATGGGCTGCTCTGCCGGGTCATTTATCGAAAGCTATATATTTAGAAGCTTAGTTTCGCATTTCTTGCGAAATTTTTTTAGAACTAGATACAACGACTCTTCTGTTAAAAAATAATTGCAGGAATAATTCTGAAAACATCTGACGTGTACTAAAGGAAAGATTCGAGAAAACATTGAGGCATAGGTACAAAAATAATATTCGATTTAGAATTTGTTCCGCAACCAAATGCAGCAATTCACTAATCAATTAGTACCAAGTATCGTCTAAATCACGTAAGGAAAATAACTATGGAACTGGAAGATGGGCTAAATTTACTCTTTTTTATCGCTGTAATTTTCAAACAGAAAAGCATCTTTTTTAATAGGATACTCATAATTAGGTCATTCGCAATATAGACCAATCAGCGCTCATTACATCTATATATCCGGACTTTCCACTGACAAAATCACCTTCCGCCTCACTTGATTAAAACTGCAAATTACACCCGCTCCTCTACCTTCTAAACACATTCTCTTTCTACATAAACCTCGTAACTGCAGCTTGTTCTAAGCTGCAGTTACGAGGTTTTTGCTTGAAAAGCAAAAAGGTTTTTTTTTTTATATAAAAAGAAATTATTCACACCGTTTGGGAAACATTTTCAAAAAATTCTACTTTTCAAAAAACTACCTTTGAAACGGCATTTTTGTGTTCTATTGCTGTTACATTGGTGCATTATCATGATCCTTGACCGGAAAACCTCTTTTCGGTACATGCCATGGCTAAAAGAAAATTTGAAATATGGACACTTGACTTTACATCGCCTGGGACAGATTTATCTAATTTTCAACGTATTTGCTCAAGAATAGTATTTTTGTGTTTTATTGCTGTTACATCTATATCGTGCAAGGACCCGTGACTAAAAAAACTCTTTTTGGTACATTTCATGGCAATTTTTTTTGAAATATGGAAAATTCAGTTTTACACCGTTTGGGAAACACTTTTCAAAAAATTCTACATTTCAAGGAACTACCGTTAAAACGGTATTTTTGTGTTCTATTGCTGTTACATACGTGAATTATCAGGATCCTTCACCAAAAAACTCTTTTCGGTACATGCCATGGCTAAAAGAGAAATTGAAATATGGACACTTGACTTTACACCGTCTGGGACAGATTTTTCCAAAAAAAATCGAATTTTCAACGTCCTTGTTCCAGAATGGTATTTTTGTGTTGTATTGCTGTTACATCCATACCGTAAAACGACCCATGACTAATAGAAAACTTTTTGGTACATTTCATGGCAAAAAGAATTTTTTTATAATGGAAAAATCAGTTTTACGCCGTTTGGGAAGCATTTTTGAAAAAATTCTAATTTTCAAGAAACTATGTTTGAAATGGTATTTTTGTGTTCTATTGCTGTTGCATAGGTGCATTATCAGAATCCTCGACCAAAAAAACCATTTTTCGGTACATGCCATGTTAAAAAAGATAAATTGAAATATGGACACTTGACTTAACACCGTCTGGGACAGATTTTTCAAAAAAAAATCTAATTTTCAACGTACTTGCTTCAGAATGGTATTTTTGTGTTGTATTGCTGTTTCATCCATACAGTACAAGGAGTCATGACTAAAAAAACACGTTTTGGTACATTTCGTTGCAAAAAAGATTTTTTTGAAATATGGAAAATTCAATTTTATACCGCTTGGGAAACATTTTTCAAAAAATTCTAATTTTCAAGGAACTACCTTTAAAATGGTATTTTTGTGTTCTATTGCCGTTAGAAAGGGGCATTTTCAGAGTCCTTGACTAAAAAAGCACTTTTCGGTACATGCCATGGCTAAAAGAGAAATTGAAATATGGACACTTGACTTTACACCGTCTGGGACAGATTTTTTCCAAAAAAATCTAATTTTCAACGTACCTGCTCCAGAATGATATTTTTTTGTTGTAATGCTGTTACATCCATACCGTACAAGGACCCGTGACTAAACAAACACTTTTTGGCACATTTCATGGCAAAAAGTAATTTTTGAAATATGGAATATTCAGTTTTACATCGTAAATTACAATTACAACATAAAAAACAAACCTTTCACGCTAATATTCCAGTATATAATCCAGATTTAACGAGAAAAACGCCTCCGCTTCGAAAGCGCACCATTATTATCAACAAAGGGAGAACACTCGTACGGAAAGAATAGCTCACGTTCATGGCCTGGCAGAGTTTATCTACAAATATGGATGGGCTGCTCTGCCGGGTCATTTATCGAAAGCTATATATTTAGAAGCTTAGTTTCGCATTTCTTGCGAAATTTTTTTAGAACTAGATACAACGACTCTTCTGTTAAAAAATAATTGCAGGAATAATTCTGAAAACATCTGACGTGTACTAAAGGAAAGATTCGAGAAAACATTGAGGCATAGGTACAAAAATAATATTCGATTTAGAATTTGTTCCGCAACCAAATGCAGCAATTCACTAATCAATTAGTACCAAGTATCGTCTAAATCACGTAAGGAAAATAACTATGGAACTGGAAGATGGGCTAAATTTACTCTTTTTTATCGCTGTAATTTTCAAACAGAAAAGCATCTTTTTTAATAGGATACTCATAATTAGGTCATTCGCAATATAGACCAATCAGCGCTCATTACATCTATATATCCGGACTTTCCACTGACAAAATCACCTTCCGCCTCACTTGATTAAAACTGCAAATTACACCCGCTCCTCTACCTTCTAAACACATTCTCTTTCTACATAAACCTCGTAACTGCAGCTTGTTCTAAGCTGCAGTTACGAGGTTTTTGCTTGAAAAGCAAAAAGGTTTTTTTTTTATATAAAAAGAAATTATTCACACCGTTTGGGAAACATTTTCAAAAAATTCTACTTTTCAAAAAACTACCTTTGAAACGGCATTTTTGTGTTCTATTGCTGTTACATTGGTGCATTATCATGATCCTTGACCGGAAAACCTCTTTTCGGTACATGCCATGGCTAAAAGAAAATTTGAAATATGGACACTTGACTTTACATCGCCTGGGACAGATTTATCTAATTTTCAACGTATTTGCTCAAGAATAGTATTTTTGTGTTTTATTGCTGTTACATCTATATCGTGCAAGGACCCGTGACTAAAAAAACTCTTTTTGGTACATTTCATGGCAATTTTTTTTGAAATATGGAAAATTCAGTTTTACACCGTTTGGGAAACACTTTTCAAAAAATTCTACATTTCAAGGAACTACCGTTAAAACGGTATTTTTGTGTTCTATTGCTGTTACATACGTGAATTATCAGGATCCTTCACCAAAAAACTCTTTTCGGTACATGCCATGGCTAAAAGAGAAATTGAAATATGGACACTTGACTTTACACCGTCTGGGACAGATTTTTCCAAAAAAAATCGAATTTTCAACGTCCTTGTTCCAGAATGGTATTTTTGTGTTGTATTGCTGTTACATCCATACCGTAAAACGACCCATGACTAATAGAAAACTTTTTGGTACATTTCATGGCAAAAAGAATTTTTTTATAATGGAAAAATCAGTTTTACGCCGTTTGGGAAGCATTTTTGAAAAAAATCTAATTTTCAAGAAACTATGTTTGAAATGGTATTTTTGTGTTCTATTGCTGTTGCATAGGTGCATTATCAGAATCCTCGACCAAAAAAACCATTTTTCGGTACATGCCATGTTAAAAAAGATAAATTGAAATATGGACACTTGACTTAACACCGTCTGGGACAGATTTTTCAAAAAAAAATCTAATTTTCAACGTACTTGCTTCAGAATGGTATTTTTGTGTTGTATTGCTGTTTCATCCATACAGTACAAGGAGTCATGACTAAAAAAACACGTTTTGGTACATTTCGTTGCAAAAAAGATTTTTTTGAAATATGGAAAATTCAATTTTATACCGCTCGGGAAACATTTTTCAAAAAATTCTAATTTTCAAGGAACTACCTTTAAAATGGTATTTTTGTGTTCTATTGCCGTTAGAAAGGGGCATTTTCAGAGTCCTTGACTAAAAAAGCACTTTTCGGTACATGCCATGGCTAAAAGAGAAATTGAAATATGGACACTTGACTTTACACCGTCTGGGACACTTTTTTTCCAAAAAAATCTAATTTTCAACGTACCTGCTCCAGAATGATATTTTTTTGTTGTAATGCTGTTACATCCATACCGTACAAGGACCCGTGACTAAACAAACACTTTTTGGCACATTTCATGGCAAAAAGTAATTTTTGAAATATGGAATATTCAGTTTTACATCGTAAATTACAATTACAACATAAAAAACAAACCTTTCACGCTAATATTCCAGTATATAATCCAGATTTAACGAGAAAAACGCCTCCGCTTCGAAAGCGCACCATTATTATCAACAAAGGGAGAACACTCGTACGGAAAGAATAGCTCACGTTCATGGCCTGGCAGAGTTTATCTACAAATATGGATGGGCTGCTCTGCCGGGTCATTTATCGAAAGCTATATATTTAGAAGCTTAGTTTCGCATTTCTTGCGAAATTTTTTTAGAACTAGATACAACGACTCTTCTGTTAAAAAATAATTGCAGGAATAATTCTGAAAACATCTGACGTGTACTAAAGGAAAGATTCGAGAAAACATTGAGGCATAGGTACAAAAATAATATTCGATTTAGAATTTGTTCCGCAACCAAATGCAGCAATTCACTAATCAATTAGTACCAAGTATCGTCTAAATCACGTAAGGAAAATAACTATGGAACTGGAAGATGGGCTAAATTTACTCTTTTTTATCGCTGTAATTTTCAAACAGAAAAGCATCTTTTTTAATAGGATACTCATAATTAGGTCATTCGCAATATAGACCAATCAGCGCTCATTACATCTATATATCCGGACTTTCCACTGACAAAATCACCTTCCGCCTCACTTGATTAAAACTGCAAATTACACCCGCTCCTCTACCTTCTAAACACATTCTCTTTCTACATAAACCTCGTAACTGCAGCTTGTTCTAAGCTGCAGTTACGAGGTTTTTGCTTGAAAAGCAAAAAGGTTTTTTTTTTTATATAAAAAGAAATTATTCACACCGTTTGGGAAACATTTTCAAAAAATTCTACTTTTCAAAAAACTACCTTTGAAACGGCATTTTTGTGTTCTATTGCTGTTACATTGGTGCATTATCATGATCCTTGACCGGAAAACCTCTTTTCGGTACATGCCATGGCTAAAAGAAAATTTGAAATATGGACACTTGACTTTACATCGCCTGGGACAGATTTATCTAATTTTCAACGTATTTGCTCAAGAATAGTATTTTTGTGTTTTATTGCTGTTACATCTATATCGTGCAAGGACCCGTGACTAAAAAAACTCTTTTTGGTACATTTCATGGCAATTTTTTTTGAAATATGGAAAATTCAGTTTTACACCGTTTGGGAAACACTTTTCAAAAAATTCTACATTTCAAGGAACTACCGTTAAAACGGTATTTTTGTGTTCTATTGCTGTTACATACGTGAATTATCAGGATCCTTCACCAAAAAACTCTTTTCGGTACATGCCATGGCTAAAAGAGAAATTGAAATATGGACACTTGACTTTACACCGTCTGGGACAGATTTTTCCAAAAAAAATCGAATTTTCAACGTCCTTGTTCCAGAATGGTATTTTTGTGTTGTATTGCTGTTACATCCATACCGTAAAACGACCCATGACTAATAGAAAACTTTTTGGTACATTTCATGGCAAAAAGAATTTTTTTATAATGGAAAAATCAGTTTTACGCCGTTTGGGAAGCATTTTTGAAAAAATTCTAATTTTCAAGAAACTATGTTTGAAATGGTATTTTTGTGTTCTATTGCTGTTGCATAGGTGCATTATCAGAATCCTCGACCAAAAAAACCATTTTTCGGTACATGCCATGTTAAAAAAGATAAATTGAAATATGGACACTTGACTTAACACCGTCTGGGACAGATTTTTCAAAAAAAAATCTAATTTTCAACGTACTTGCTTCAGAATGGTATTTTTGTGTTGTATTGCTGTTTCATCCATACAGTACAAGGAGTCATGACTAAAAAAACACGTTTTGGTACATTTCGTTGCAAAAAAGATTTTTTTGAAATATGGAAAATTCAATTTTATACCGCTTGGGAAACATTTTTCAAAAAATTCTAATTTTCAAGGAACTACCTTTAAAATGGTATTTTTGTGTTCTATTGCCGTTAGAAAGGGGCATTTTCAGAGTCCTTGACTAAAAAAGCACTTTTCGGTACATGCCATGGCTAAAAGAGAAATTGAAATATGGACACTTGACTTTACACCGTCTGGGACAGATTTTTTCCAAAAAAATCTAATTTTCAACGTACCTGCTCCAGAATGATATTTTTTTGTTGTAATGCTGTTACATCCATACCGTACAAGGACCCGTGACTAAACAAACACTTTTTGGCACATTTCATGGCAAAAAGTAATTTTTGAAATATGGAATATTCAGTTTTACATCGTAAATTACAATTACAACATAAAAAACAAACCTTTCACGCTAATATTCCAGTATATAATCCAGATTTAACGAGAAAAACGCCTCCGCTTCGAAAGCGCACCATTATTATCAACAAAGGGAGAACACTCGTACGGAAAGAATAGCTCACGTTCATGGCCTGGCAGAGTTTATCTACAAATATGGATGGGCTGCTCTGCCGGGTCATTTATCGAAAGCTATATATTTAGAAGCTTAGTTTCGCATTTCTTGCGAAATTTTTTTAGAACTAGATACAACGACTCTTCTGTTAAAAAATAATTGCAGGAATAATTCTGAAAACATCTGACGTGTACTAAAGGAAAGATTCGAGAAAACATTGAGGCATAGGTACAAAAATAATATTCGATTTAGAATTTGTTCCGCAACCAAATGCAGCAATTCACTAATCAATTAGTACCAAGTATCGTCTAAATCACGTAAGGAAAATAACTATGGAACTGGAAGATGGGCTAAATTTACTCTTTTTTATCGCTGTAATTTTCAAACAGAAAAGCATCTTTTTTAATAGGATACTCATAATTAGGTCATTCGCAATATAGACCAATCAGCGCTCATTACATCTATATATCCGGACTTTCCACTGACAAAATCACCTTCCGCCTCACTTGATTAAAACTGCAAATTACACCCGCTCCTCTACCTTCTAAACACATTCTCTTTCTACATAAACCTCGTAACTGCAGCTTGTTCTAAGCTGCAGTTACGAGGTTTTTGCTTGAAAAGCAAAAAGGTTTTTTTTTTTATATAAAAAGAAATTATTCACACCGTTTGGGAAACATTTTCAAAAAATTCTACTTTTCAAAAAACTACCTTTGAAACGGCATTTTTGTGTTCTATTGCTGTTACATTGGTGCATTATCATGATCCTTGACCGGAAAACCTCTTTTCGGTACATGCCATGGCTAAAAGAAAATTTGAAATATGGACACTTGACTTTACATCGCCTGGGACAGATTTATCTAATTTTCAACGTATTTGCTCAAGAATAGTATTTTTGTGTTTTATTGCTGTTACATCTATATCGTGCAAGGACCCGTGACTAAAAAAACTCTTTTTGGTACATTTCATGGCAATTTTTTTTGAAATATGGAAAATTCAGTTTTACACCGTTTGGGAAACACTTTTCAAAAAATTCTACATTTCAAGGAACTACCGTTAAAACGGTATTTTTGTGTTCTATTGCTGTTACATACGTGAATTATCAGGATCCTTCACCAAAAAACTCTTTTCGGTACATGCCATGGCTAAAAGAGAAATTGAAATATGGACACTTGACTTTACACCGTCTGGGACAGATTTTTCCAAAAAAAATCGAATTTTCAACGTCCTTGTTCCAGAATGGTATTTTTGTGTTGTATTGCTGTTACATCCATACCGTAAAACGACCCATGACTAATAGAAAACTTTTTGGTACATTTCATGGCAAAAAGAATTTTTTTATAATGGAAAAATCAGTTTTACGCCGTTTGGGAAGCATTTTTGAAAAAATTCTAATTTTCAAGAAACTATGTTTGAAATGGTATTTTTGTGTTCTATTGCTGTTGCATAGGTGCATTATCAGAATCCTCGACCAAAAAAACCATTTTTCGGTACATGCCATGTTAAAAAAGATAAATTGAAATATGGACACTTGACTTAACACCGTCTGGGACAGATTTTTCAAAAAAAAATCTAATTTTCAACGTACTTGCTTCAGAATGGTATTTTTGTGTTGTATTGCTGTTTCATCCATACAGTACAAGGAGTCATGACTAAAAAAACACGTTTTGGTACATTTCGTTGCAAAAAAGATTTTTTTGAAATATGGAAAATTCAATTTTATACCGCTTGGGAAACATTTTTCAAAAAATTCTAATTTTCAAGGAACTACCTTTAAAATGGTATTTTTGTGTTCTATTGCCGTTAGAAAGGGGCATTTTCAGAGTCCTTGACTAAAAAAGCACTTTTCGGTACATGCCATGGCTAAAAGAGAAATTGAAATATGGACACTTGACTTTACACCGTCTGGGACAGATTTTTTCCAAAAAAATCTAATTTTCAACGTACCTGCTCCAGAATGATATTTTTTTGTTGTAATGCTGTTACATCCATACCGTACAAGGACCCGTGACTAAACAAACACTTTTTGGCACATTTCATGGCAAAAAGTAATTTTTGAAATATGGAATATTCAGTTTTACATCGTAAATTACAATTACAACATAAAAAACAAACCTTTCACGCTAATATTCCAGTATATAATCCAGATTTAACGAGAAAAACGCCTCCGCTTCGAAAGCGCACCATTATTATCAACAAAGGGAGAACACTCGTACGGAAAGAATAGCTCACGTTCATGGCCTGGCAGAGTTTATCTACAAATATGGATGGGCTGCTCTGCCGGGTCATTTATCGAAAGCTATATATTTAGAAGCTTAGTTTCGCATTTCTTGCGAAATTTTTTTAGAACTAGATACAACGACTCTTCTGTTAAAAAATAATTGCAGGAATAATTCTGAAAACATCTGACGTGTACTAAAGGAAAGATTCGAGAAAACATTGAGGCATAGGTACAAAAATAATATTCGATTTAGAATTTGTTCCGCAACCAAATGCAGCAATTCACTAATCAATTAGTACCAAGTATCGTCTAAATCACGTAAGGAAAATAACTATGGAACTGGAAGATGGGCTAAATTTACTCTTTTTTATCGCTGTAATTTTCAAACAGAAAAGCATCTTTTTTAATAGGATACTCATAATTAGGTCATTCGCAATATAGACCAATCAGCGCTCATTACATCTATATATCCGGACTTTCCACTGACAAAATCACCTTCCGCCTCACTTGATTAAAACTGCAAATTACACCCGCTCCTCTACCTTCTAAACACATTCTCTTTCTACATAAACCTCGTAACTGCAGCTTGTTCTAAGCTGCAGTTACGAGGTTTTTGCTTGAAAAGCAAAAAGGTTTTTTTTTTATATAAAAAGAAATTATTCACACCGTTTGGGAAACATTTTCAAAAAATTCTACTTTTCAAAAAACTACCTTTGAAACGGCATTTTTGTGTTCTATTGCTGTTACATTGGTGCATTATCATGATCCTTGACCGGAAAACCTCTTTTCGGTACATGCCATGGCTAAAAGAAAATTTGAAATATGGACACTTGACTTTACATCGCCTGGGACAGATTTATCTAATTTTCAACGTATTTGCTCAAGAATAGTATTTTTGTGTTTTATTGCTGTTACATCTATATCGTGCAAGGACCCGTGACTAAAAAAACTCTTTTTGGTACATTTCATGGCAATTTTTTTTGAAATATGGAAAATTCAGTTTTACACCGTTTGGGAAACACTTTTCAAAAAATTCTACATTTCAAGGAACTACCGTTAAAACGGTATTTTTGTGTTCTATTGCTGTTACATACGTGAATTATCAGGATCCTTCACCAAAAAACTCTTTTCGGTACATGCCATGGCTAAAAGAGAAATTGAAATATGGACACTTGACTTTACACCGTCTGGGACAGATTTTTCCAAAAAAAATCGAATTTTCAACGTCCTTGTTCCAGAATGGTATTTTTGTGTTGTATTGCTGTTACATCCATACCGTAAAACGACCCATGACTAATAGAAAACTTTTTGGTACATTTCATGGCAAAAAGAATTTTTTTATAATGGAAAAATCAGTTTTACGCCGTTTGGGAAGCATTTTTGAAAAAAATCTAATTTTCAAGAAACTATGTTTGAAATGGTATTTTTGTGTTCTATTGCTGTTGCATAGGTGCATTATCAGAATCCTCGACCAAAAAAACCATTTTTCGGTACATGCCATGTTAAAAAAGATAAATTGAAATATGGACACTTGACTTAACACCGTCTGGGACAGATTTTTCAAAAAAAAATCTAATTTTCAACGTACTTGCTTCAGAATGGTATTTTTGTGTTGTATTGCTGTTTCATCCATACAGTACAAGGAGTCATGACTAAAAAAACACGTTTTGGTACATTTCGTTGCAAAAAAGATTTTTTTGAAATATGGAAAATTCAATTTTATACCGCTCGGGAAACATTTTTCAAAAAATTCTAATTTTCAAGGAACTACCTTTAAAATGGTATTTTTGTGTTCTATTGCCGTTAGAAAGGGGCATTTTCAGAGTCCTTGACTAAAAAAGCACTTTTCGGTACATGCCATGGCTAAAAGAGAAATTGAAATATGGACACTTGACTTTACACCGTCTGGGACACTTTTTTTCCAAAAAAATCTAATTTTCAACGTACCTGCTCCAGAATGATATTTTTTTGTTGTAATGCTGTTACATCCATACCGTACAAGGACCCGTGACTAAACAAACACTTTTTGGCACATTTCATGGCAAAAAGTAATTTTTGAAATATGGAATATTCAGTTTTACATCGTAAATTACAATTACAACATAAAAAACAAACCTTTCACGCTAATATTCCAGTATATAATCCAGATTTAACGAGAAAAACGCCTCCGCTTCGAAAGCGCACCATTATTATCAACAAAGGGAGAACACTCGTACGGAAAGAATAGCTCACGTTCATGGCCTGGCAGAGTTTATCTACAAATATGGATGGGCTGCTCTGCCGGGTCATTTATCGAAAGCTATATATTTAGAAGCTTAGTTTCGCATTTCTTGCGAAATTTTTTTAGAACTAGATACAACGACTCTTCTGTTAAAAAATAATTGCAGGAATAATTCTGAAAACATCTGACGTGTACTAAAGGAAAGATTCGAGAAAACATTGAGGCATAGGTACAAAAATAATATTCGATTTAGAATTTGTTCCGCAACCAAATGCAGCAATTCACTAATCAATTAGTACCAAGTATCGTCTAAATCACGTAAGGAAAATAACTATGGAACTGGAAGATGGGCTAAATTTACTCTTTTTTATCGCTGTAATTTTCAAACAGAAAAGCATCTTTTTTAATAGGATACTCATAATTAGGTCATTCGCAATATAGACCAATCAGCGCTCATTACATCTATATATCCGGACTTTCCACTGACAAAATCACCTTCCGCCTCACTTGATTAAAACTGCAAATTACACCCGCTCCTCTACCTTCTAAACACATTCTCTTTCTACATAAACCTCGTAACTGCAGCTTGTTCTAAGCTGCAGTTACGAGGTTTTTGCTTGAAAAGCAAAAAGGTTTTTTTTTATATAAAAAGAAATTATTCACACCGTTTGGGAAACATTTTCAAAAAATTCTACTTTTCAAAAAACTACCTTTGAAACGGCATTTTTGTGTTCTATTGCTGTTACATTGGTGCATTATCATGATCCTTGACCGGAAAACCTCTTTTCGGTACATGCCATGGCTAAAAGAAAATTTGAAATATGGACACTTGACTTTACATCGCCTGGGACAGATTTATCTAATTTTCAACGTATTTGCTCAAGAATAGTATTTTTGTGTTTTATTGCTGTTACATCTATATCGTGCAAGGACCCGTGACTAAAAAAACTCTTTTTGGTACATTTCATGGCAATTTTTTTTGAAATATGGAAAATTCAGTTTTACACCGTTTGGGAAACACTTTTCAAAAAATTCTACATTTCAAGGAACTACCGTTAAAACGGTATTTTTGTGTTCTATTGCTGTTACATACGTGAATTATCAGGATCCTTCACCAAAAAACTCTTTTCGGTACATGCCATGGCTAAAAGAGAAATTGAAATATGGACACTTGACTTTACACCGTCTGGGACAGATTTTTCCAAAAAAAATCGAATTTTCAACGTCCTTGTTCCAGAATGGTATTTTTGTGTTGTATTGCTGTTACATCCATACCGTAAAACGACCCATGACTAATAGAAAACTTTTTGGTACATTTCATGGCAAAAAGAATTTTTTTATAATGGAAAAATCAGTTTTACGCCGTTTGGGAAGCATTTTTGAAAAAATTCTAATTTTCAAGAAACTATGTTTGAAATGGTATTTTTGTGTTCTATTGCTGTTGCATAGGTGCATTATCAGAATCCTCGACCAAAAAAACCATTTTTCGGTACATGCCATGTTAAAAAAGATAAATTGAAATATGGACACTTGACTTAACACCGTCTGGGACAGATTTTTCAAAAAAAAATCTAATTTTCAACGTACTTGCTTCAGAATGGTATTTTTGTGTTGTATTGCTGTTTCATCCATACAGTACAAGGAGTCATGACTAAAAAAACACGTTTTGGTACATTTCGTTGCAAAAAAGATTTTTTTGAAATATGGAAAATTCAATTTTATACCGCTCGGGAAACATTTTTCAAAAAATTCTAATTTTCAAGGAACTACCTTTAAAATGGTATTTTTGTGTTCTATTGCCGTTAGAAAGGGGCATTTTCAGAGTCCTTGACTAAAAAAGCACTTTTCGGTACATGCCATGGCTAAAAGAGAAATTGAAATATGGACACTTGACTTTACACCGTCTGGGACACTTTTTTTCCAAAAAAATCTAATTTTCAACGTACCTGCTCCAGAATGATATTTTTTTGTTGTAATGCTGTTACATCCATACCGTACAAGGACCCGTGACTAAACAAACACTTTTTGGCACATTTCATGGCAAAAAGTAATTTTTGAAATATGGAATATTCAGTTTTACATCGTAAATTACAATTACAACATAAAAAACAAACCTTTCACGCTAATATTCCAGTATATAATCCAGATTTAACGAGAAAAACGCCTCCGCTTCGAAAGCGCACCATTATTATCAACAAAGGGAGAACACTCGTACGGAAAGAATAGCTCACGTTCATGGCCTGGCAGAGTTTATCTACAAATATGGATGGGCTGCTCTGCCGGGTCATTTATCGAAAGCTATATATTTAGAAGCTTAGTTTCGCATTTCTTGCGAAATTTTTTTAGAACTAGATACAACGACTCTTCTGTTAAAAAATAATTGCAGGAATAATTCTGAAAACATCTGACGTGTACTAAAGGAAAGATTCGAGAAAACATTGAGGCATAGGTACAAAAATAATATTCGATTTAGAATTTGTTCCGCAACCAAATGCAGCAATTCACTAATCAATTAGTACCAAGTATCGTCTAAATCACGTAAGGAAAATAACTATGGAACTGGAAGATGGGCTAAATTTACTCTTTTTTATCGCTGTAATTTTCAAACAGAAAAGCATCTTTTTTAATAGGATACTCATAATTAGGTCATTCGCAATATAGACCAATCAGCGCTCATTACATCTATATATCCGGACTTTCCACTGACAAAATCACCTTCCGCCTCACTTGATTAAAACTGCAAATTACACCCGCTCCTCTACCTTCTAAACACATTCTCTTTCTACATAAACCTCGTAACTGCAGCTTGTTCTAAGCTGCAGTTACGAGGTTTTTGCTTGAAAAGCAAAAAGGTTTTTTTTTATATAAAAAGAAATTATTCACACCGTTTGGGAAACATTTTCAAAAAATTCTACTTTTCAAAAAACTACCTTTGAAACGGCATTTTTGTGTTCTATTGCTGTTACATTGGTGCATTATCATGATCCTTGACCGGAAAACCTCTTTTCGGTACATGCCATGGCTAAAAGAAAATTTGAAATATGGACACTTGACTTTACATCGCCTGGGACAGATTTATCTAATTTTCAACGTATTTGCTCAAGAATAGTATTTTTGTGTTTTATTGCTGTTACATCTATATCGTGCAAGGACCCGTGACTAAAAAAACTCTTTTTGGTACATTTCATGGCAATTTTTTTTGAAATATGGAAAATTCAGTTTTACACCGTTTGGGAAACACTTTTCAAAAAATTCTACATTTCAAGGAACTACCGTTAAAACGGTATTTTTGTGTTCTATTGCTGTTACATACGTGAATTATCAGGATCCTTCACCAAAAAACTCTTTTCGGTACATGCCATGGCTAAAAGAGAAATTGAAATATGGACACTTGACTTTACACCGTCTGGGACAGATTTTTCCAAAAAAAATCGAATTTTCAACGTCCTTGTTCCAGAATGGTATTTTTGTGTTGTATTGCTGTTACATCCATACCGTAAAACGACCCATGACTAATAGAAAACTTTTTGGTACATTTCATGGCAAAAAGAATTTTTTTATAATGGAAAAATCAGTTTTACGCCGTTTGGGAAGCATTTTTGAAAAAATTCTAATTTTCAAGAAACTATGTTTGAAATGGTATTTTTGTGTTCTATTGCTGTTGCATAGGTGCATTATCAGAATCCTCGACCAAAAAAACCATTTTTCGGTACATGCCATGTTAAAAAAGATAAATTGAAATATGGACACTTGACTTAACACCGTCTGGGACAGATTTTTCAAAAAAAAATCTAATTTTCAACGTACTTGCTTCAGAATGGTATTTTTGTGTTGTATTGCTGTTTCATCCATACAGTACAAGGAGTCATGACTAAAAAAACACGTTTTGGTACATTTCGTTGCAAAAAAGATTTTTTTGAAATATGGAAAATTCAATTTTATACCGCTTGGGAAACATTTTTCAAAAAATTCTAATTTTCAAGGAACTACCTTTAAAATGGTATTTTTGTGTTCTATTGCCGTTAGAAAGGGGCATTTTCAGAGTCCTTGACTAAAAAAGCACTTTTCGGTACATGCCATGGCTAAAAGAGAAATTGAAATATGGACACTTGACTTTACACCGTCTGGGACAGATTTTTTCCAAAAAAATCTAATTTTCAACGTACCTGCTCCAGAATGATATTTTTTTGTTGTAATGCTGTTACATCCATACCGTACAAGGACCCGTGACTAAACAAACACTTTTTGGCACATTTCATGGCAAAAAGTAATTTTTGAAATATGGAATATTCAGTTTTACATCGTAAATTACAATTACAACATAAAAAACAAACCTTTCACGCTAATATTCCAGTATATAATCCAGATTTAACGAGAAAAACGCCTCCGCTTCGAAAGCGCACCATTATTATCAACAAAGGGAGAACACTCGTACGGAAAGAATAGCTCACGTTCATGGCCTGGCAGAGTTTATCTACAAATATGGATGGGCTGCTCTGCCGGGTCATTTATCGAAAGCTATATATTTAGAAGCTTAGTTTCGCATTTCTTGCGAAATTTTTTTAGAACTAGATACAACGACTCTTCTGTTAAAAAATAATTGCAGGAATAATTCTGAAAACATCTGACGTGTACTAAAGGAAAGATTCGAGAAAACATTGAGGCATAGGTACAAAAATAATATTCGATTTAGAATTTGTTCCGCAACGAAATGCAGCAATTCACTAATCAATTAGTACCAAGTATCGTCTAAATCACGTAAGGAAAATAACTATGGAACTGGAAGATGGGCTAAATTTACTCTTTTTTATCGCTGTAATTTTCAAACAGAAAAGCATCTTTTTTAATAGGATACTCATAATTAGGTCATTCGCAATATAGACCAATCAGCGCTCATTACATCTATATATCCGGACTTTCCACTGACAAAATCACCTTCCGCCTCACTTGATTAAAACTGCAAATTACACCCGCTCCTCTACCTTCTAAACACATTCTCTTTCTACATAAACCTCGTAACTGCAGCTTGTTCTAAGCTGCAGTTACGAGGTTTTTGCTTGAAAAGCAAAAAGGTTTTTTTTTTATATAAAAAGAAATTATTCACACCGTTTGGGAAACATTTTCAAAAAATTCTACTTTTCAAAAAACTACCTTTGAAACGGCATTTTTGTGTTCTATTGCTGTTACATTGGTGCATTATCATGATCCTTGACCGGAAAACCTCTTTTCGGTACATGCCATGGCTAAAAGAAAATTTGAAATATGGACACTTGACTTTACATCGCCTGGGACAGATTTATCTAATTTTCAACGTATTTGCTCAAGAATAGTATTTTTGTGTTTTATTGCTGTTACATCTATATCGTGCAAGGACCCGTGACTAAAAAAACTCTTTTTGGTACATTTCATGGCAATTTTTTTTGAAATATGGAAAATTCAGTTTTACACCGTTTGGGAAACACTTTTCAAAAAATTCTACATTTCAAGGAACTACCGTTAAAACGGTATTTTTGTGTTCTATTGCTGTTACATACGTGAATTATCAGGATCCTTCACCAAAAAACTCTTTTCGGTACATGCCATGGCTAAAAGAGAAATTGAAATATGGACACTTGACTTTACACCGTCTGGGACAGATTTTTCCAAAAAAAATCGAATTTTCAACGTCCTTGTTCCAGAATGGTATTTTTGTGTTGTATTGCTGTTACATCCATACCGTAAAACGACCCATGACTAATAGAAAACTTTTTGGTACATTTCATGGCAAAAAGAATTTTTTTATAATGGAAAAATCAGTTTTACGCCGTTTGGGAAGCATTTTTGAAAAAATTCTAATTTTCAAGAAACTATGTTTGAAATGGTATTTTTGTGTTCTATTGCTGTTGCATAGGTGCATTATCAGAATCCTCGACCAAAAAACCATTTTTCGGTACATGCCATGTTAAAAAAGATAAATTGAAATATGGACACTTGACTTAACACCGTCTGAGACAGATTTTTCAAAAAAAAATCTAATTTTCAACGTACTTGCTTCAGAATGGTATTTTTGTGTTGTATTGCTGTTTCATCCATACAGTACAAGGAGTCATGACTAAAAAAACACGTTTTGGTACATTTCGTTGCAAAAAAGATTTTTTTGAAATATGGAAAATTCAATTTTATACCGCTTGGGAAACATTTTTCAAAAAATTCTAATTTTCAAGGAACTACCTTTAAAATGGTATTTTTGTGTTCTATTGCCGTTAGAAAGGGGCATTTTCAGAGTCCTTGACTAAAAAAGCACTTTTCGGTACATGCCATGGCTAAAAGAGAAATTGAAATATGGACACTTGACTTTACACCGTCTGGGACAGATTTTTTCCAAAAAAATCTAATTTTCAACGTACCTGCTCCAGAATGATATTTTTTTGTTGTAATGCTGTTACATCCATACCGTACAAGGACCCGTGACTAAACAAACACTTTTTGGCACATTTCATGGCAAAAAGTAATTTTTGAAATATGGAATATTCAGTTTTACATCGTAAATTACAATTACAACATAAAAAACAAACCTTTCACGCTAATATTCCAGTATATAATCCAGATTTAACGAGAAAAACGCCTCCGCTTCGAAAGCGCACCATTATTATCAACAAAGGGAGAACACTCGTACGGAAAGAATAGCTCACGTTCATGGCCTGGCAGAGTTTATCTACAAATATGGATGGGCTGCTCTGCCGGGTCATTTATCGAAAGCTATATATTTAGAAGCTTAGTTTCGCATTTCTTGCGAAATTTTTTTTAGAACTAGATACAACGACTCTTCTGTTAAAAAATAATTGCAGGAATAATTCTGAAAACATCTGACGTGTACTAAAGGAAAGATTCGAGAAAACATTGAGGCATAGGTACAAAAATAATATTCGATTTAGAATTTGTTCCGCAACCAAATGCAGCAATTCACTAATCAATTAGTACCAAGTATCGTCTAAATCACGTAAGGAAAATAACTATGGAACTGGAAGATGGGCTAAATTTACTCTTTTTTATCGCTGTAATTTTCAAACAGAAAAGCATCTTTTTTAATAGGATACTCATAATTAGGTCATTCGCAATATAGACCAATCAGCGCTCATTACATCTATATATCCGGACTTTCCACTGACAAAATCACCTTCCGCCTCACTTGATTAAAACTGCAAATTACACCCGCTCCTCTACCTTCTAAACACATTCTCTTTCTACATAAACCTCGTAACTGCAGCTTGTTCTAAGCTGCAGTTACGAGGTTTTTGCTTGAAAAGCAAAAAGGTTTTTTTTTTATATAAAAAGAAATTATTCACACCGTTTGGGAAACATTTTCAAAAAATTCTACTTTTCAAAAAACTACCTTTGAAACGGCATTTTTGTGTTCTATTGCTGTTACATTGGTGCATTATCATGATCCTTGACCGGAAAACCTCTTTTCGGTACATGCCATGGCTAAAAGAAAATTTGAAATATGGACACTTGACTTTACATCGCCTGGGACAGATTTATCTAATTTTCAACGTATTTGCTCAAGAATAGTATTTTTGTGTTTTATTGCTGTTACATCTATATCGTGCAAGGACCCGTGACTAAAAAAACTCTTTTTGGTACATTTCATGGCAATTTTTTTTGAAATATGGAAAATTCAGTTTTACACCGTTTGGGAAACACTTTTCAAAAAATTCTACATTTCAAGGAACTACCGTTAAAACGGTATTTTTGTGTTCTATTGCTGTTACATACGTGAATTATCAGGATCCTTCACCAAAAAACTCTTTTCGGTACATGCCATGGCTAAAAGAGAAATTGAAATATGGACACTTGACTTTACACCGTCTGGGACAGATTTTTCCAAAAAAAATCGAATTTTCAACGTCCTTGTTCCAGAATGGTATTTTTGTGTTGTATTGCTGTTACATCCATACCGTAAAACGACCCATGACTAATAGAAAACTTTTTGGTACATTTCATGGCAAAAAGAATTTTTTTATAATGGAAAAATCAGTTTTACGCCGTTTGGGAAGCATTTTTGAAAAAATTCTAATTTTCAAGAAACTATGTTTGAAATGGTATTTTTGTGTTCTATTGCTGTTGCATAGGTGCATTATCAGAATCCTCGACCAAAAAAAACATTTTTCGGTACATGCCATGTTAAAAAAGATAAATTGAAATATGGACACTTGACTTAACACCGTCTGGGACAGATTTTTCAAAAAAAAATCTAATTTTCAACGTACTTGCTTCAGAATGGTATTTTTGTGTTGTATTGCTGTTTCATCCATACAGTACAAGGAGTCATGACTAAAAAAACACGTTTTGGTACATTTCGTTGCAAAAAAGATTTTTTTGAAATATGGAAAATTCAATTTTATACCGCTTGGGAAACATTTTTCAAAAAATTCTAATTTTCAAGGAACTACCTTTAAAATGGTATTTTTGTGTTCTATTGCCGTTAGAAAGGGGCATTTTCAGAGTCCTTGACTAAAAAAGCACTTTTCGGTACATGCCATGGCTAAAAGAGAAATTGAAATATGGACACTTGACTTTACACCGTCTGGGACAGATTTTTTCCAAAAAAATCTAATTTTCAACGTACCTGCTCCAGAATGATATTTTTTTGTTGTAATGCTGTTACATCCATACCGTACAAGGACCCGTGACTAAACAAACACTTTTTGGCACATTTCATGGCAAAAAGTAATTTTTGAAATATGGAATATTCAGTTTTACATCGTAAATTACAATTACAACATAAAAAACAAACCTTTCACGCTAATATTCCAGTATATAATCCAGATTTAACGAGAAAAACGCCTCCGCTTCGAAAGCGCACCATTATTATCAACAAAGGGAGAACACTCGTACGGAAAGAATAGCTCACGTTCATGGCCTGGCAGAGTTTATCTACAAATATGGATGGGCTGCTCTGCCGGGTCATTTATCGAAAGCTATATATTTAGAAGCTTAGTTTCGCATTTCTTGCGAAATTTTTTTAGAACTAGATACAACGACTCTTCTGTTAAAAAATAATTGCAGGAATAATTCTGAAAACATCTGACGTGTACTAAAGGAAAGATTCGAGAAAACATTGAGGCATAGGTACAAAAATAATATTCGATTTAGAATTTGTTCCGCAACCAAATGCAGCAATTCACTAATCAATTAGTACCAAGTATCGTCTAAATCACGTAAGGAAAATAACTATGGAACTGGAAGATGGGCTAAATTTACTCTTTTTTATCGCTGTAATTTTCAAACAGAAAAGCATCTTTTTTAATAGGATACTCATAATTAGGTCATTCGCAATATAGACCAATCAGCGCTCATTACATCTATATATCCGGACTTTCCACTGACAAAATCACCTTCCGCCTCACTTGATTAAAACTGCAAATTACACCCGCTCCTCTACCTTCTAAACACATTCTCTTTCTACATAAACCTCGTAACTGCAGCTTGTTCTAAGCTGCAGTTACGAGGTTTTTGCTTGAAAAGCAAAAAGGTTTTTTTTTATATAAAAAGAAATTATTCACACCGTTTGGGAAACATTTTCAAAAAATTCTACTTTTCAAAAAACTACCTTTGAAACGGCATTTTTGTGTTCTATTGCTGTTACATTGGTGCATTATCATGATCCTTGACCGGAAAACCTCTTTTCGGTACATGCCATGGCTAAAAGAAAATTTGAAATATGGACACTTGACTTTACATCGCCTGGGACAGATTTATCTAATTTTCAACGTATTTGCTCAAGAATAGTATTTTTTGTGTTTTATTGCTGTTACATCTATATCGTGCAAGGACCCGTGACTAAAAAAACTCTTTTTGGTACATTTCATGGCAATTTTTTTTGAAATATGGAAAATTCAGTTTTACACCGTTTGGGAAACACTTTTCAAAAAATTCTACATTTCAAGGAACTACCGTTAAAACGGTATTTTTGTGTTCTATTGCTGTTACATACGTGAATTATCAGGATCCTTCACCAAAAAACTCTTTTCGGTACATGCCATGGCTAAAAGAGAAATTGAAATATGGACACTTGACTTTACACCGTCTGGGACAGATTTTTCCAAAAAAAATCGAATTTTCAACGTCCTTGTTCCAGAATGGTATTTTTGTGTTGTATTGCTGTTACATCCATACCGTAAAACGACCCATGACTAATAGAAAACTTTTTGGTACATTTCATGGCAAAAAGAATTTTTTTATAATGGAAAAATCAGTTTTACGCCGTTTGGGAAGCATTTTTGAAAAAATTCTAATTTTCAAGAAACTATGTTTGAAATGGTATTTTTGTGTTCTATTGCTGTTGCATAGGTGCATTATCAGAATCCTCGACCAAAAAAAAAAACATTTTTCGGTACATGCCATGTTAAAAAAGATAAATTGAAATATGGACACTTGACTTAACACCGTCTGGGACAGATTTTTCAAAAAAAATCTAATTTTCAACGTACTTGCTTCAGAATGGTATTTTTGTGTTGTATTGCTGTTTCATCCATACAGTACAAGGAGTCATGACTAAAAAAACACGTTTTGGTACATTTCGTTGCAAAAAAGATTTTTTTGAAATATGGAAAATTCAATTTTATACCGCTTGGGAAACATTTTTCAAAAAATTCTAATTTTCAAGGAACTACCTTTAAAATGGTATTTTTGTGTTCTATTGCCGTTAGAAAGGGGCATTTTCAGAGTCCTTGACTAAAAAAGCACTTTTCGGTACATGCCATGGCTAAAAGAGAAATTGAAATATGGACACTTGACTTTACACCGTCTGGGACAGATTTTTTCCAAAAAAATCTAATTTTCAACGTACCTGCTCCAGAATGATATTTTTTTGTTGTAATGCTGTTACATCCATACCGTACAAGGACCCGTGACTAAACAAACACTTTTTGGCACATTTCATGGCAAAAAGTAATTTTTGAAATATGGAATATTCAGTTTTACATCGTAAATTACAATTACAACATAAAAAACAAACCTTTCACGCTAATATTCCAGTATATAATCCAGATTTAACGAGAAAAACGCCTCCGCTTCGAAAGCGCACCATTATTATCAACAAAGGGAGAACACTCGTACGGAAAGAATAGCTCACGTTCATGGCCTGGCAGAGTTTATCTACAAATATGGATGGGCTGCTCTGCCGGGTCATTTATCGAAAGCTATATATTTAGAAGCTTAGTTTCGCATTTCTTGCGAAATTTTTTTAGAACTAGATACAACGACTCTTCTGTTAAAAAATAATTGCAGGAATAATTCTGAAAACATCTGACGTGTACTAAAGGAAAGATTCGAGAAAACATTGAGGCATAGGTACAAAAATAATATTCGATTTAGAATTTGTTCCGCAACCAAATGCAGCAATTCACTAATCAATTAGTACCAAGTATCGTCTAAATCACGTAAGGAAAATAACTATGGAACTGGAAGATGGGCTAAATTTACTCTTTTTTATCGCTGTAATTTTCAAACAGAAAAGCATCTTTTTTAATAGGATACTCATAATTAGGTCATTCGCAATATAGACCAATCAGCGCTCATTACATCTATATATCCGGACTTTCCACTGACAAAATCACCTTCCGCCTCACTTGATAAAAACTGCAAATTACACCCGCTCCTCTACCTTCTAAACACATTCTCTTTCTACATAAACCTCGTAACTGCAGCTTGTTCTAAGCTGCAGTTACGAGGTTTTTGCTTGAAAAGCAAAAAGGTTTTTTTTTATATAAAAAGAAATTATTCACACCGTTTGGGAAACATTTTCAAAAAATTCTACTTTTCAAAAAACTACCTTTGAAACGGCATTTTTGTGTTCTATTGCTGTTACATTGGTGCATTATCATGATCCTTGACCGGAAAACCTCTTTTCGGTACATGCCATGGCTAAAAGAAAATTTGAAATATGGACACTTGACTTTACATCGCCTGGGACAGATTTATCTAATTTTCAACGTATTTGCTCAAGAATAGTATTTTTGTGTTTTATTGCTGTTACATCTATATCGTGCAAGGACCCGTGACTAAAAAAACTCTTTTTGGTACATTTCATGGCAATTTTTTTTGAAATATGGAAAATTCAGTTTTACACCGTTTGGGAAACACTTTCCAAAAAATTCTACATTTCAAGGAACTACCGTTAAAACGGTATTTTTGTGTTCTATTGCTGTTACATACGTGAATTATCAGGATCCTTCACCAAAAAACTCTTTTCGGTACATGCCATGGCTAAAAGAGAAATTGAAATATGGACACTTGACTTTACACCGTCTGGGACAGATTTTTCCAAAAAAAATCGAATTTTCAACGTCCTTGTTCCAGAATGGTATTTTTGTGTTGTATTGCTGTTACATCCATACCGTAAAACGACCCATGACTAATAGAAAACTTTTTGGTACATTTCATGGCAAAAAGATTTTTTTTATAATGGAAAAATCAGTTTTACGCCGTTTGGGAAGCATTTTTGAAAAAATTCTAATTTTCAAGAAACTATGTTTGAAATGGTATTTTTGTGTTCTATTGCTGTTGCATAGGTGCATTATCAGAATCCTCGACCAAAAAACCATTTTTCGGTACATGCCATGTTAAAAAAGATAAATTGAAATATGGACACTTGACTTAACACCGTCTGGGACAGATTTTTCAAAAAAAAATCTAATTTTCAACGTACTTGCTTCAGAATGGTATTTTTGTGTTGTATTGCTGTTTCATCCATACAGTACAAGGAGTCATGACTAAAAAAACACGTTTTGGTACATTTCGTTGCAAAAAAGATTTTTTTGAAATATGGAAAATTCAATTTTATACCGCTTGGGAAACATTTTTCAAAAAATTCTAATTTTCAAGGAACTACCTTTAAAATGGTATTTTTGTGTTCTATTGCCGTTAGAAAGGGGCATTTTCAGAGTCCTTGACTAAAAAAGCACTTTTCGGTACATGCCATGGCTAAAAGAGAAATTGAAATATGGACACTTGACTTTACACCGTCTGGGACAGATTTTTTCCAAAAAAATCTAATTTTCAACGTACCTGCTCCAGAATGATATTTTTTTGTTGTAATGCTGTTACATCCATACCGTACAAGGACCCGTGACTAAACAAACACTTTTTGGCACATTTCATGGCAAAAAGTAATTTTTGAAATATGGAATATTCAGTTTTATATCGTAAATTACAATTACAACATAAAAAACAAACCTTTCACGCTAATATTCCAGTATATAATCCAGATTTAACGAGAAAAACGCCTCCGCTTTGAAAGCGCACCATTATTATCAACAAAGGGAGAACACTCGTACGGAAAGAATAGCTCACGTTCATGGCCTGGCAGAGTTTATCTACAAATATGGATGGGCTGCTCTGCCGGGTCATTTATCGAAAGCTATATATTTAGAAGCTTAGTTTCGCATTTCTTGCGAAATTTTTTTAGAACTAGATACAACGACTCTTCTGTTAAAAAATAATTGCAGGAATAATTCTGAAAACATCTGACGTGTACTAAAGGAAAGATTCGAGAAAACATTGAGGCATAGGTACAAAAATAATATTCGATTTAGAATTTGTTCCGCAACCAAATGCAGCAATTCACTAATCAATTAGTACCAAGTATCGTCTAAATCACGTAAGGAAAATAACTATGGAACTGGAAGATGGGCTAAATTTACTCTTTTTTATCGCTGTAATTTTCAAACAGAAAAGCATCTTTTTTAATAGGATACTCATAATTAGGTCATTCGCAATATAGACCAATCAGCGCTCATTACATCTATATATCCGGACTTTCCACTGACAAAATCACCTTCCGCCTCACTTGATTAAAACTGCAAATTACACCCGCTCCTCTACCTTCTAAACACATTCTCTTTCTACATAAACCTCGTAACTGCAGCTTGTTCTAAGCTGCAGTTACGAGGTTTTTGCTTGAAAAGCAAAAAGGTTTTTTTTTATATAAAAAGAAATTATTCACACCGTTTGGGAAACATTTTCAAAAAATTCTACTTTTCAAAAAACTACCTTTGAAACGGCATTTTTGTGTTCTATTGCTGTTACATTGGTGCATTATCATGATCCTTGACCGGAAAACCTCTTTTCGGTACATGCCATGGCTAAAAGAAAATTTGAAATATGGACACTTGACTTTACATCGCCTGGGACAGATTTATCTAATTTTCAACGTATTTGCTCAAGAATAGTATTTTTGTGTTTTATTGCTGTTACATCTATATCGTGCAAGGACCCGTGACTAAAAAAACTCTTTTTGGTACATTTCATGGCAATTTTTTTTGAAATATGGAAAATTCAGTTTTACACCGTTTGGGAAACACTTTTCAAAAAATTCTACATTTCAAGGAACTACCGTTAAAACGGTATTTTTGTGTTCTATTGCTGTTACATACGTGAATTATCAGGATCCTTCACCAAAAAACTCTTTTCGGTACATGCCATGGCTAAAAGAGAAATTGAAATATGGACACTTGACTTTACACCGTCTGGGACAGATTTTTCCAAAAAAAATCGAATTTTCAACGTCCTTGTTCCAGAATGGTATTTTTGTGTTGTATTGCTGTTACATCCATACCGTAAAACGACCCATGACTAATAGAAAACTTTTTGGTACATTTCATGGCAAAAAGAATTTTTTTATAATGGAAAAATCAGTTTTACGCCGTTTGGGAAGCATTTTTGAAAAAATTCTAATTTTCAAGAAACTATGTTTGAAATGGTATTTTTGTGTTCTATTGCTGTTGCATAGGTGCATTATCAGAATCCTCGACCAAAAAAAAAACATTTTTCGGTACATGCCATGTTAAAAAAGATAAATTGAAATATGGACACTTGACTTAACACCGTCTGGGACAGATTTTTCAAAAAAAAATCTAATTTTCAACGTACTTGCTTCAGAATGGTATTTTTGTGTTGTATTGCTGTTTCATCCATACAGTACAAGGAGTCATGACTAAAAAAACACGTTTTGGTACATTTCGTTGCAAAAAAGATTTTTTTGAAATATGGAAAATTCAATTTTATACCGCTTGGGAAACATTTTTCAAAAAATTCTAATTTTCAAGGAACTACCTTTAAAATGGTATTTTTGTGTTCTATTGCCGTTAGAAAGGGGCATTTTCAGAGTCCTTGACTAAAAAAGCACTTTTCGGTACATGCCATGGCTAAAAGAGAAATTGAAATATGGACACTTGACTTTACACCGTCTGGGACAGATTTTTTCCAAAAAAATCTAATTTTCAACGTACCTGCTCCAGAATGATATTTTTTTGTTGTAATGCTGTTACATCCATACCGTACAAGGACCCGTGACTAAACAAACACTTTTTGGCACATTTCATGGCAAAAAGTAATTTTTGAAATATGGAATATTCAGTTTTACATCGTAAATTACAATTACAACATAAAAAACAAACCTTTCACGCTAATATTCCAGTATATAATCCAGATTTAACGAGAAAAACGCCTCCGCTTCGAAAGCGCACCATTATTATCAACAAAGGGAGAACACTCGTACGGAAAGAATAGCTCACGTTCATGGCCTGGCAGAGTTTATCTACAAATATGGATGGGCTGCTCTGCCGGGTCATTTATCGAAAGCTATATATTTAGAAGCTTAGTTTCGCATTTCTTGCGAAATTTTTTTAGAACTAGATACAACGACTCTTCTGTTAAAAAATAATTGCAGGAATAATTCTGAAAACATCTGACGTGTACTAAAGGAAAGATTCGAGAAAACATTGAGGCATAGGTACAAAAATAATATTCGATTTAGAATTTGTTCCGCAACCAAATGCAGCAATTCACTAATCAATTAGTACCAAGTATCGTCTAAATCACGTAAGGAAAATAACTATGGAACTGGAAGATGGGCTAAATTTACTCTTTTTTATCGCTGTAATTTTCAAACAGAAAAGCATCTTTTTTAATAGGATACTCATAATTAGGTCATTCGCAATATAGACCAATCAGCGCTCATTACATCTATATATCCGGACTTTCCACTGACAAAATCACCTTCCGCCTCACTTGATAAAAACTGCAAATTACACCCGCTCCTCTACCTTCTAAACACATTCTCTTTCTACATAAACCTCGTAACTGCAGCTTGTTCTAAGCTGCAGTTACGAGGTTTTTGCTTGAAAAGCAAAAAGGTTTTTTTTATATAAAAAGAAATTATTCACACCGTTTGGGAAACATTTTCAAAAAATTCTACTTTTCAAAAAACTACCTTTGAAACGGCATTTTTGTGTTCTATTGCTGTTACATTGGTGCATTATCATGATCCTTGACCGGAAAACCTCTTTTCGGTACATGCCATGGCTAAAAGAAAATTTGAAATATGGACACTTGACTTTACATCGCCTGGGACAGATTTATCTAATTTTCAACGTATTTGCTCAAGAATAGTATTTTTGTGTTTTATTGCTGTTACATCTATATCGTGCAAGGACCCGTGACTAAAAAAACTCTTTTTGGTACATTTCATGGCAATTTTTTTTGAAATATGGAAAATTCAGTTTTACACCGTTTGGGAAACACTTTCCAAAAAATTCTACATTTCAAGGAACTACCGTTAAAACGGTATTTTTGTGTTCTATTGCTGTTACATACGTGAATTATCAGGATCCTTCACCAAAAAACTCTTTTCGGTACATGCCATGGCTAAAAGAGAAATTGAAATATGGACACTTGACTTTACACCGTCTGGGACAGATTTTTCCAAAAAAAATCGAATTTTCAACGTCCTTGTTCCAGAATGGTATTTTTGTGTTGTATTGCTGTTACATCCATACCGTAAAACGACCCATGACTAATAGAAAACTTTTTGGTACATTTCATGGCAAAAAGATTTTTTTTATAATGGAAAAATCAGTTTTACGCCGTTTGGGAAGCATTTTTGAAAAAATTCTAATTTTCAAGAAACTATGTTTGAAATGGTATTTTTGTGTTCTATTGCTGTTGCATAGGTGCATTATCAGAATCCTCGACCAAAAAACCATTTTTCGGTACATGCCATGTTAAAAAAGATAAATTGAAATATGGACACTTGACTTAACACCGTCTGGGACAGATTTTTCAAAAAAAAATCTAATTTTCAACGTACTTGCTTCAGAATGGTATTTTTGTGTTGTATTGCTGTTTCATCCATACAGTACAAGGAGTCATGACTAAAAAAACACGTTTTGGTACATTTCGTTGCAAAAAAGATTTTTTTGAAATATGGAAAATTCAATTTTATACCGCTTGGGAAACATTTTTCAAAAAATTCTAATTTTCAAGGAACTACCTTTAAAATGGTATTTTTGTGTTCTATTGCCGTTAGAAAGGGGCATTTTCAGAGTCCTTGACTAAAAAAGCACTTTTCGGTACATGCCATGGCTAAAAGAGAAATTGAAATATGGACACTTGACTTTACACCGTCTGGGACAGATTTTTTCCAAAAAAATCTAATTTTCAACGTACCTGCTCCAGAATGATATTTTTTTGTTGTAATGCTGTTACATCCATACCGTACAAGGACCCGTGACTAAACAAACACTTTTTGGCACATTTCATGGCAAAAAGTAATTTTTGAAATATGGAATATTCAGTTTTATATCGTAAATTACAATTACAACATAAAAAACAAACCTTTCACGCTAATATTCCAGTATATAATCCAGATTTAACGAGAAAAACGCCTCCGCTTTGAAAGCGCACCATTATTATCAACAAAGGGAGAACACTCGTACGGAAAGAATAGCTCACGTTCATGGCCTGGCAGAGTTTATCTACAAATATGGATGGGCTGCTCTGCCGGGTCATTTATCGAAAGCTATATATTTAGAAGCTTAGTTTCGCATTTCTTGCGAAATTTTTTTTAGAACTAGATACAAGGACTCTTCTGTTAAAAAATAATTGCAGGAATAATTCTGAAAACATCTGACGTGTACTAAAGGAAAGATTCGAGAAAACATTGAGGCATAGGTACAAAAATAATATTCGATTTAGAATTTGTTCCGCAACCAAATGCAGCAATTCACTAATCAATTAGTACCAAGTATCGTCTAAATCACGTAAGGAAAATAACTATGGAACTGGAAGATGGGCTAAATTTACTCTTTTTTATCGCTGTAATTTTCAAACAGAAAAGCATCTTTTTTAATAGGATACTCATAATTAGGTCATTCGCAATATAGACCAATCAGCGCTCATTACATCTATATATCCGGACTTTCCACTGACAAAATCACCTTCCGCCTCACTTGATTAAAACTGCAAATTACACCCGCTCCTCTACCTTCTAAACACATTCTCTTTCTACATAAACCTCGTAACTGCAGCTTGTTCTAAGCTGCAGTTACGAGGTTTTTGCTTGAAAAGCAAAAAGGTTTTTTTTTATATAAAAAGAAATTATTCACACCGTTTGGGAAACATTTTCAAAAAATTCTACTTTTCAAAAAACTACCTTTGAAACGGCATTTTTGTGTTCTATTGCTGTTACATTGGTGCATTATCATGATCCTTGACCGGAAAACCTCTTTTCGGTACATGCCATGGCTAAAAGAAAATTTGAAATATGGACACTTGACTTTACATCGCCTGGGACAGATTTATCTAATTTTCAACGTATTTGCTCAAGAATAGTATTTTTGTGTTTTATTGCTGTTACATCTATATCGTGCAAGGACCCGTGACTAAAAAAACTCTTTTTGGTACATTTCATGGCAATTTTTTTTGAAATATGGAAAATTCAGTTTTACACCGTTTGGGAAACACTTTTCAAAAAATTCTACATTTCAAGGAACTACCGTTAAAACGATATTTTTGTGTTCTATTGCTGTTACATACGTGAATTATCAGGATCCTTCACCAAAAAACTCTTTTCGGTACATGCCATGGCTAAAAGAGAAATTGAAATATGGACACTTGACTTTACACCGTCTGGGACAGATTTTTCAAAAAAAAATCGAATTTTCAACGTCCTTGTTCCAGAATGGTATTTTTGTGTTGTATTGCTGTTACATCCATACCGTAAAACGACCCATGACTAATAGAAAACTTTTTGGTACATTTCATGGCAAAAAGAATTTTTTTATAATGGAAAAATCAGTTTAACGCCGTTTGGGAAGCATTTTTGAAAAAATTCTAATTTTCAAGAAACTATGTTTGAAATGGTATTTTTGTGTTCTATTGCTGTTGCATAGGTGCATTATCAGAATCCTCGACCAAAAAACCATTTTTCGGTACATGCCATGTTAAAAAAGATAAATTGAAATATGGACACTTGACTTAACACCGTCTGGGACAGATTTTTCAAAAAAAAAATATAATTTTCAACGTACTTGCTTCAGAATGGTATTTTTGTGTTGTATTGCTGTTTCATCCATACAGTACAAGGAGTCATGACTAAAAAAACACGTTTTGGTACATTTCGTTGCAAAAAAGATTTTTTTGAAATATGGAAAATTCAATTTTATACCGCTTGGGAAACATTTTTCAAAAAATTCTAATTTTCAAGGAACTACCTTTAAAATGGTATTTTTGTGTTCTATTGCCGTTAGAAAGGGGCATTTTCAGAGTCCTTGACTAAAAAAGCACTTTTCGGTACATGCCATGGCTAAAAGAGAAATTGAAATATGGACACTTGACTTTACACCGTCTGGGACAGATTTTTTCCAAAAAAATCTAATTTTCAACGTACCTGCTCCAGAATGATATTTTTTTGTTGTAATGCTGTTACATCCATACCGTACAAGGACCCGTGACTAAACAAACACTTTTTGGCACATTTCATGGCAAAAAGTAATTTTTGAAATATGGAATATTCAGTTTTACATCGTAAATTACAATTACAACATAAAAAACAAACCTTTCACGCTAATATTCCAGTATATAATCCAGATTTAACGAGAAAAACGCCTCCGCTTCGAAAGCGCACCATTATTATCAACAAAGGGAGAACACTCGTACGGAAAGAATAGCTCACGTTCATGGCCTGGCAGAGTTTATCTACAAATATGGATGGGCTGCTCTGCCGGGTCATTTATCGAAAGCTATATATTTAGAAGCTTAGTTTCGCATTTCTTGCGAAATTTTTTTTAGAACTAGATACAACGACTCTTCTGTTAAAAAATAATTGCAGGAATAATTCTGAAAACATCTGACGTGTACTAAAGGAAAGATTCGAGAAAACATTGAGGCATAGGTACAAAAATAATATTCGATTTAGAATTTGTTCCGCAACCAAATGCAGCAATTCACTAATCAATTAGTACCAAGTATCGTCTAAATCACGTAAGGAAAATAACTATGGAACTGGAAGATGGGCTAAATTTACTCTTTTTTATCGCTGTAATTTTCAAACAGAAAAGCATCTTTTTTAATAGGATACTCATAATTAGGTCATTCGCAATATAGACCAATCAGCGCTCATTACATCTATATATCCGGACTTTCCACTGACAAAATCACCTTCCGCCTCACTTGATTAAAACTGCAAATTACACCCGCTCCTCTACCTTCTAAACACATTCTCTTTCTACATAAACCTCGTAACTGCAGCTTGTTCTAAGCTGCAGTTACGAGGTTTTTGCTTGAAAAGCAAAAAGGTTTTTTTTTATATAAAAAGAAATTATTCACACCGTTTGGGAAACATTTTCAAAAAATTCTACTTTTCAAAAAACTACCTTTGAAACGGCATTTTTGTGTTCTATTGCTGTTACATTGGTGCATTATCATGATCCTTGACCGGAAAACCTCTTTTCGGTACATGCCATGGCTAAAAGAAAATTTGAAATATGGACACTTGACTTTACATCGCCTGGGACAGATTTATCTAATTTTCAACGTATTTGCTCAAGAATAGTATTTTTGTGTTTTATTGCTGTTACATCTATATCGTGCAAGGACCCGTGACTAAAAAAACTCTTTTTGGTACATTTCATGGCAATTTTTTTTGAAATATGGAAAATTCAGTTTTACACCGTTTGGGAAACACTTTTCAAAAAATTCTACATTTCAAGGAACTACCGTTAAAACGATATTTTTGTGTTCTATTGCTGTTACATACGTGAATTATCAGGATCCTTCACCAAAAAACTCTTTTCGGTACATGCCATGGCTAAAAGAGAAATTGAAATATGGACACTTGACTTTACACCGTCTGGGACAGATTTTTCCAAAAAAAAATCGAATTTTCAACGTCCTTGTTCCAGAATGGTATTTTTGTGTTGTATTGCTGTTACATCCATACCGTAAAACGACCCATGACTAATAGAAAACTTTTTGGTACATTTCATGGCAAAAAGAATTTTTTTATAATGGAAAAATCAGTTTAACGCCGTTTGGGAAGCATTTTTGAAAAAATTCTAATTTTCAAGAAACTATGTTTGAAATGGTATTTTTGTGTTCTATTGCTGTTGCATAGGTGCATTATCAGAATCCTCGACCAAAAAACCATTTTTCGGTACATGCCATGTTAAAAAAGATAAATTGAAATATGGACACTTGACTTAACACCGTCTGGGACAGATTTTTCAAAAAAAAAATCTAATTTTCAACGTACTTGCTTCAGAATGGTATTTTTGTGTTGTATTGCTGTTTCATCCATACAGTACAAGGAGTCATGACTAAAAAAACACGTTTTGGTACATTTCGTTGCAAAAAAAATTTTTTTGAAATATGGAAAATTCAATTTTATACCGCTTGGGAAACATTTTTCAAAAAATTCTAATTTTCAAGGAACTACCTTTAAAATGGTATTTTTGTGTTCTATTGCCGTTAGAAAGGGGCATTTTCAGAGTCCTTGACTAAAAAAGCACTTTTCGGTACATGCCATGGCTAAAAGAGAAATTGAAATATGGACACTTGACTTTACACCGTCTGGGACAGATTTTTTCCAAAAAAATCCAATTTTCAACGTACCTGCTCCAGAATGATATTTTTTTGTTGTAATGCTGTTACATCCATACCGTACAAGGACCCGTGACTAAACAAACACTTTTTGGCACATTTCATGGCAAAAAGTAATTTTTGAAATATGGAATATTCAGTTTTACATCGTAAATTACAATTACAACATAAAAAACAAACCTTTCACGCTAATATTCCAGTATATAATCCAGATTTAACGAGAAAAACGCCTCCGCTTCGAAAGCGCACCATTATTATCAACAAAGGGAGAACACTCGTACGGAAAGAATAGCTCACGTTCATGGCCTGGCAGAGTTTATCTACAAATATGGATGGGCTGCTCTGCCGGGTCATTTATCGAAAGCTATATATTTAGAAGCTTAGTTTCGCATTTCTTGCGAAATTTTTTTTAGAACTAGATACAACGACTCTTCTGTGAAAAAATAATTGCAGGAATAATTCTGAAAACATCTGACGTGTACTAAAGGAAAGATTCGAGAAAACATTGAGGCATAGGTACAAAAATAATATTCGATTTAGAATTTGTTCCGCAACCAAATGCAGCAATTCACTAATCAATTAGTACCAAGTATCGTCTAAATCACGTAAGGAAAATAACTATGGAACTGGAAGATGGGCTAAATTTACTCTTTTTTATCGCTGTAATTTTCAAACAGAAAAGCATCTTTTTTAATAGGATACTCATAATTAGGTCATTCGCAATATAGACCAATCAGCGCTCATTACATCTATATATCCGGACTTTCCACTGACAAAATCACCTTCCGCCTCACTTGATTAAAACTGCAAATTACACCCGCTCCTCTACCTTCTAAACACATTCTCTTTCTACATAAACCTCGTAACTGCAGCTTGTTCTAAGCTGCAGTTACGAGGTTTTTGCTTGAAAAGCAAAAAGGTTTTTTTTTATATAAAAAGAAATTATTCACACCGTTTGGGAAACATTTTCAAAAAAATCTACTTTTCAAAAAACTACCTTTGAAACGGCATTTTTGTGTTCTATTGCTGTTACATTGGTGCATTATCATGATCCTTGACCGGAAAACCTCTTTTCGGTACATGCCATGGCTAAAAGAAAATTTGAAATATGGACACTTGACTTTACATCGCCTGGGACAGATTTATCTAATTTTCAACGTATTTGCTCAAGAATAGTATTTTTGTGTTTTATTGCTGTTACATCTATATCGTGCAAGGACCCGTGACTAAAAAAACTCTTTTTGGTACATTTCATGGCAATTTTTTTTGAAATATGGAAAATTCAGTTTTACACCGTTTGGGAAACACTTTTCAAAAAATTCTACATTTCAAGGAACTACCGTTAAAACGATATTTTTGTGTTCTATTGCTGTTACATACGTGAATTATCAGGATCCTTCACCAAAAAACTCTTTTCGGTACATGCCATGGCTAAAAGAGAAATTGAAATATGGACACTTGACTTTACACCGTCTGGGACAGATTTTTCCAAAAAAAATCGAATTTTCAACGTCCTTGTTCCAGAATGGTATTTTTGTGTTGTATTGCTGTTACATCCATACCGTAAAACGACCCATGACTAATAGAAAACTTTTTGGTACATTTCATGGCAAAAAGAATTTTTTTATAATGGAAAAATCAGTTTAACGCCGTTTGGGAAGCATTTTTGAAAAAATTCTAATTTTCAAGAAACTATGTTTGAAATGGTATTTTTGTGTTCTATTGCTGTTGCATAGGTGCATTATCAGAATCCTCGACCAAAAAACCATTTTTCGGTACATGCCATGTTAAAAAAGATAAATTGAAATATGGACACTTGACTTAACACCGTCTGGGACAGATTTTTCAAAAAAAAAAATCTAATTTTCAACGTACTTGCTTCAGAATGGTATTTTTGTGTTGTATTGCTGTTTCATCCATACAGTACAAGGAGTCATGACTAAAAAAACACGTTTTGGTACATTTCGTTGCAAAAAAGATTTTTTTGAAATATGGAAAATTCAATTTTATACCGCTTGGGAAACATTTTTCAAAAAATTCTAATTTTCAAGGAACTACCTTTAAAATGGTATTTTTGTGTTCTATTGCCGTTAGAAAGGGGCATTTTCAGAGTCCTTGACTAAAAAAGCACTTTTCGGTACATGCCATGGCTAAAAGAGAAATTGAAATATGGACACTTGACTTTACACCGTCTGGGACAGATTTTTTCCAAAAAAATCTAATTTTCAACGTACCTGCTCCAGAATGATATTTTTTTGTTGTAATGCTGTTACATCCATACCGTACAAGGACCCGTGACTAAACAAACACTTTTTGGCACATTTCATGGCAAAAAGTAATTTTTGAAATATGGAATATTCAGTTTTACATCGTAAATTACAATTACAACATAAAAAACAAACCTTTCACGCTAATATTCCAGTATATAATCCAGATTTAACGAGAAAAACGCCTCCGCTTCGAAAGCGCACCATTATTATCAACAAAGGGAGAACACTCGTACGGAAAGAATAGCTCACGTTCATGGCCTGGCAGAGTTTATCTACAAATATGGATGGGCTGCTCTGCCGGGTCATTTATCGAAAGCTATATATTTAGAAGCTTAGTTTCGCATTTCTTGCGAAATTTTTTTTAGAACTAGATACAACGACTCTTCTGTGAAAAAATAATTGCAGGAATAATTCTGAAAACATCTGACGTGTACTAAAGGAAAGATTCGAGAAAACATTGAGGCATAGGTACAAAAATAATATTCGATTTAGAATTTGTTCCGCAACCAAATGCAGCAATTCACTAATCAATTAGTACCAAGTATCGTCTAAATCACGTAAGGAAAATAACTATGGAACTGGAAGATGGGCTAAATTTACTCTTTTTTATCGCTGTAATTTTCAAACAGAAAAGCATCTTTTTTAATAGGATACTCATAATTAGGTCATTCGCAATATAGACCAATCAGCGCTCATTACATCTATATATCCGGACTTTCCACTGACAAAATCACCTTCCGCCTCACTTGATTAAAACTGCAAATTACACCCGCTCCTCTACCTTCTAAACACATTCTCTTTCTACATAAACCTCGTAACTGCAGCTTGTTCTAAGCTGCAGTTACGAGGTTTTTGCTTGAAAAGCAAAAAGGTTTTTTTTTATATAAAAAGAAATTATTCACACCGTTTGGGAAACATTTTCAAAAAATTCTACTTTTCAAAAAACTACCTTTGAAACGGCATTTTTGTGTTCTATTGCTGTTACATTGGTGCATTATCATGATCCTTGACCGGAAAACCTCTTTTCGGTACATGCCATGGCTAAAAGAAAATTTGAAATATGGACACTTGACTTTACATCGCCTGGGACAGATTTATCTAATTTTCAACGTATTTGCTCAAGAATAGTATTTTTGTGTTTTATTGCTGTTACATCTATATCGTGCAAGGACCCGTGACTAAAAAAACTCTTTTTGGTACATTTCATGGCAATTTTTTTTGAAATATGGAAAATTCAGTTTTACACCGTTTGGGAAACACTTTTCAAAAAATTCTACATTTCAAGGAACTACCGTTAAAACGATATTTTTGTGTTCTATTGCTGTTACATACGTGAATTATCAGGATCCTTCACCAAAAAACTCTTTTCGGTACATGCCATGGCTAAAAGAGAAATTGAAATATGGACACTTGACTTTACACCGTCTGGGACAGATTTTTCCAAAAAAAATCGAATTTTCAACGTCCTTGTTCCAGAATGGTATTTTTGTGTTGTATTGCTGTTACATCCATACCGTAAAACGACCCATGACTAATAGAAAACTTTTTGGTACATTTCATGGCAAAAAGAATTTTTTTATAATGGAAAAATCAGTTTAACGCCGTTTGGGAAGCATTTTTGAAAAAATTCTAATTTTCAAGAAACTATGTTTGAAATGGTATTTTTGTGTTCTATTGCTGTTGCATAGGTGCATTATCAGAATCCTCGACCAAAAAACCATTTTTCGGTACATGCCATGTTAAAAAAGATAAATTGAAATATGGACACTTGACTTAACACCGTCTGGGACAGATTTTTCAAAAAAAAAAATATAATTTTCAACGTACTTGCTTCAGAATGGTATTTTTGTGTTGTATTGCTGTTTCATCCATACAGTACAAGGAGTCATGACTAAAAAAACACGTTTTGGTACATTTCGTTGCAAAAAAGATTTTTTTGAAATATATAAAATTCAATTTTATACCGCTTGGGAAACATTTTTCAAAAAATTCTAATTTTCAAGGAACTACCTTTAAAATGGTATTTTTGTGTTCTATTGCCGTTAGAAAGGGGCATTTTCAGAGTCCTTGACTAAAAAAGCACTTTTCGGTACATGCCATGGCTAAAAGAGAAATTGAAATATGGACACTTGACTTTACACCGTCTGGGACAGATTTTTTCCAAAAAAATCTAATTTTCAACGTACCTGCTCCAGAATGATATTTTTTTGTTGTAATGCTGTTACATCCATACCGTACAAGGACCCGTGACTAAACAAACACTTTTTGGCACATTTCATGGCAAAAAGTAATTTTTGAAATATGGAATATTCAGTTTTACATCGTAAATTACAATTACAACATAAAAAACAAACCTTTCACGCTAATATTCCAGTATATAATCCAGATTTAACGAGAAAAACGCCTCCGCTTCGAAAGCGCACCATTATTATCAACAAAGGGAGAACACTCGTACGGAAAGAATAGCTCACGTTCATGGCCTGGCAGAGTTTATCTACAAATATGGATGGGCTGCTCTGCCGGGTCATTTATCGAAAGCTATATATTTAGAAGCTTAGTTTCGCATTTCTTGCGAAATTTTTTTTAGAACTAGATACAACGACTCTTCTGTGAAAAAATAATTGCAGGAATAATTCTGAAAACATCTGACGTGTACTAAAGGAAAGATTCGAGAAAACATTGAGGCATAGGTACAAAAATAATATTCGATTTAGAATTTGTTCCGCAACCAAATGCAGCAATTCACTAATCAATTAGTACCAAGTATCGTCTAAATCACGTAAGGAAAATAACTATGGAACTGGAAGATGGGCTAAATTTACTCTTTTTTATCGCTGTAATTTTCAAACAGAAAAGCATCTTTTTTAATAGGATACTCATAATTAGGTCATTCGCAATATAGACCAATCAGCGCTCATTACATCTATATATCCGGACTTTCCACTGACAAAATCACCTTCCGCCTCACTTGATTAAAACTGCAAATTACACCCGCTCCTCTACCTTCTAAACACATTCTCTTTCTACATAAACCTCGTAACTGCAGCTTGTTCTAAGCTGCAGTTACGAGGTTTTTGCTTGAAAAGCAAAAAGGTTTTTTTTTATATAAAAAGAAATTATTCACACCGTTTGGGAAACATTTTCAAAAAATTCTACTTTTCAAAAAACTACCTTTGAAACGGCATTTTTGTGTTCTATTGCTGTTACATTGGTGCATTATCATGATCCTTGACCGGAAAACCTCTTTTCGGTACATGCCATGGCTAAAAGAAAATTTGAAATATGGACACTTGACTTTACATCGCCTGGGACAGATTTATCTAATTTTCAACGTATTTGCTCAAGAATAGTATTTTTGTGTTTTATTGCTGTTACATCTATATCGTGCAAGGACCCGTGACTAAAAAAACTCTTTTTGGTACATTTCATGGCAATTTTTTTTGAAATATGGAAAATTCAGTTTTACACCGTTTGGGAAACACTTTTCAAAAAATTCTACATTTCAAGGAACTACCGTTAAAACGGTATTTTTGTGTTCTATTGCTGTTACATACGTGAATTATCAGGATCCTTCACCAAAAAACTCTTTTCGGTACATGCCATGGCTAAAAGAGAAATTGAAATATGGACACTTGACTTTACACCGTCTGGGACAGATTTTTCCAAAAAAAATCGAATTTTCAACGTCCTTGTTCCAGAATGGTATTTTTGTGTTGTATTGCTGTTACATCCATACCGTAAAACGACCCATGACTAATAGAAAACTTTTTGGTACATTTCATGGCAAAAAGAATTTTTTATAATGGAAAAATCAGTTTTACGCCGTTTGGGAAGCATTTTTGAAAAAATTCTAATTTTCAAGAAACTATGTTTGAAATGGTATTTTTGTGTTCTATTGCTGTTGCATAGGTGCATTATCAGAATCCTCGACCAAAAAACCATTTTTCGGTACATGCCATGTTAAAAAAGATAAATTGAAATATGGACACTTGACTTAACACCGTCTGGGACAGATTTTTCAAAAAAAAAAAAATCTAATTTTCAACGTACTTGCTTCAGAATGGTATTTTTGTGTTGTATTGCTGTTTCATCCATACAGTACAAGGAGTCATGACTAAAAAAACACGTTTTGGTACATTTCGTTGCAAAAAAGATTTTTTTGAAATATGGAAAATTCAATTTTATACCGCTTGGGAAACATTTTTCAAAAAATTCTAATTTTCAAGGAACTACCTTTAAAATGGTATTTTTGTGTTCTATTGCCGTTAGAAAGGGGCATTTTCAGAGTCCTTGACTAAAAAAGCACTTTTCGGTACATGCCATGGCTAAAAGAGAAATTGAAATATGGACACTTGACTTTACACCGTCTGGGACAGATTTTTTCCAAAAAAATCTAATTTTCAACGTACCTGCTCCAGAATGATATTTTTTTGTTGTAATGCTGTTACATCCATACCGTACAAGGACCCGTGACTAAACAAACACTTTTTGGCACATTTCATGGCAAAAAGTAATTTTTGAAATATGGAATATTCAGTTTTACATCGTAAATTACAATTACAACATAAAAAACAAACCTTTCACGCTAATATTCCAGTATATAATCCAGATTTAACGAGAAAAACGCCTCCGCTTCGAAAGCGCACCATTATTATCAACAAAGGGAGAACACTCGTACGGAAAGAATAGCTCACGTTCATGGCCTGGCAGAGTTTATCTACAAATATGGATGGGCTGCTCTGCCGGGTCATTTATCGAAAGCTATATATTTAGAAGCTTAGTTTCGCATTTCTTGCGAAATTTTTTTTAGAACTAGATACAACGACTCTTCTGTGAAAAAATAATTGCAGGAATAATTCTGAAAACATCTGACGTGTACTAAAGGAAAGATTCGAGAAAACATTGAGGCATAGGTACAAAAATAATATTCGATTTAGAATTTGTTCCGCAACCAAATGCAGCAATTCACTAATCAATTAGTACCAAGTATCGTCTAAATCACGTAAGGAAAATAACTATGGAACTGGAAGATGGGCTAAATTTACTCTTTTTTATCGCTGTAATTTTCAAACAGAAAAGCATCTTTTTTAATAGGATACTCATAATTAGGTCATTCGCAATATAGACCAATCAGCGCTCATTACATCTATATATCCGGACTTTCCACTGACAAAATCACCTTCCGCCTCACTTGATTAAAACTGCAAATTACACCCGCTCCTCTACCTTCTAAACACATTCTCTTTCTACATAAACCTCGTAACTGCAGCTTGTTCTAAGCTGCAGTTACGAGGTTTTTGCTTGAAAAGCAAAAAGGTTTTTTTTTATATAAAAAGAAATTATTCACACCGTTTGGGAAACATTTTCAAAAAATTCTACTTTTCAAAAAACTACCTTTGAAACGGCATTTTTGTGTTCTATTGCTGTTACATTGGTGCATTATCATGATCCTTGACCGGAAAACCTCTTTTCGGTACATGCCATGGCTAAAAGAAAATTTGAAATATGGACACTTGACTTTACATCGCCTGGGACAGATTTATCTAATTTTCAACGTATTTGCTCAAGAATAGTATTTTTGTGTTTTATTGCTGTTACATCTATATCGTGCAAGGACCCGTGACTAAAAAAACTCTTTTTGGTACATTTCATGGCAATTTTTTTTGAAATATGGAAAATTCAGTTTTACACCGTTTGGGAAACACTTTTCAAAAAATTCTACATTTCAAGGAACTACCGTTAAAACGATATTTTTGTGTTCTATTGCTGTTACATACGTGAATTATCAGGATCCTTCACCAAAAAACTCTTTTCGGTACATGCCATGGCTAAAAGAGAAATTGAAATATGGACACTTGACTTTACACCGTCTGGGACAGATTTTTCCAAAAAAAATCGAATTTTCAACGTCCTTGTTCCAGAATGGTATTTTTGTGTTGTATTGCTGTTACATCCATACCGTAAAACGACCCATGACTAATAGAAAACTTTTTGGTACATTTCATGGCAAAAAGAATTTTTTTATAATGGAAAAATCAGTTTAACGCCGTTTGGGAAGCATTTTTGAAAAAATTCTAATTTTCAAGAAACTATGTTTGAAATGGTATTTTTGTGTTCTATTGCTGTTGCATAGGTGCATTATCAGAATCCTCGACCAAAAAACCATTTTTCGGTACATGCCATGTTAAAAAAGATAAATTGAAATATGGACACTTGACTTAACACCGTCTGGGACAGATTTTTCAAAAAAAAAAATCTAATTTTCAACGTACTTGCTTCAGAATGGTATTTTTGTGTTGTATTGCTGTTTCATCCATACAGTACAAGGAGTCATGACTAAAAAAACACGTTTTGGTACATTTCGTTGCAAAAAAGATTTTTTTGAAATATGGAAAATTCAATTTTATACCGCTTGGGAAACATTTTTCAAAAAATTCTAATTTTCAAGGAACTACCTTTAAAATGGTATTTTTGTGTTCTATTGCCGTTAGAAAGGGGCATTTTCAGAGTCCTTGACTAAAAAAGCACTTTTCGGTACATGCCATGGCTAAAAGAGAAATTGAAATATGGACACTTGACTTTACACCGTCTGGGACAGATTTTTTCCAAAAAAATCTAATTTTCAACGTACCTGCTCCAGAATGATATTTTTTTGTTGTAATGCTGTTACATCCATACCGTACAAGGACCCGTGACTAAACAAACACTTTTTGGCACATTTCATGGCAAAAAGTAATTTTTGAAATATGGAATATTCAGTTTTACATCGTAAATTACAATTACAACATAAAAAACAAACCTTTCACGCTAATATTCCAGTATATAATCCAGATTTAACGAGAAAAACGCCTCCGCTTCGAAAGCGCACCATTATTATCAACAAAGGGAGAACACTCGTACGGAAAGAATAGCTCACGTTCATGGCCTGGCAGAGTTTATCTACAAATATGGATGGGCTGCTCTGCCGGGTCATTTATCGAAAGCTATATATTTAGAAGCTTAGTTTCGCATTTCTTGCGAAATTTTTTTTAGAACTAGATACAACGACTCTTCTGTGAAAAAATAATTGCAGGAATAATTCTGAAAACATCTGACGTGTACTAAAGGAAAGATTCGAGAAAACATTGAGGCATAGGTACAAAAATAATATTCGATTTAGAATTTGTTCCGCAACCAAATGCAGCAATTCACTAATCAATTAGTACCAAGTATCGTCTAAATCACGTAAGGAAAATAACTATGGAACTGGAAGATGGGCTAAATTTACTCTTTTTTATCGCTGTAATTTTCAAACAGAAAAGCATCTTTTTTAATAGGATACTCATAATTAGGTCATTCGCAATATAGACCAATCAGCGCTCATTACATCTATATATCCGGACTTTCCACTGACAAAATCACCTTCCGCCTCACTTGATTAAAACTGCAAATAACACCCGCTCCTCTACCTTCTAAACACATTCTCTTTCTACATAAACCTCGTAACTGCAGCTTGTTCTAAGCTGCAGTTACGAGGTTTTTGCTTGAAAAGCAAAAAGGTTTTTTTTTATATAAAAAGAAATTATTCACACCGTTTGGGAAACATTTTCAAAAAATTCTACTTTTCAAAAAACTACCTTTGAAACGGCATTTTTGTGTTCTATTGCTGTTACATTGGTGCATTATCATGATCCTTGACCGGAAAACCTCTTTTCGGTACATGCCATGGCTAAAAGAAAATTTGAAATATGGACACTTGACTTTACATCGCCTGGGACAGATTTATCTAATTTTCAACGTATTTGCTCAAGAATAGTATTTTTGTGTTTTATTGCTGTTACATCTATATCGTGCAAGGACCCGTGACTAAAAAAACTCTTTTTGGTACATTTCATGGCAATTTTTTTTGAAATATGGAAAATTCAGTTTTACACCGTTTGGGAAACACTTTTCAAAAAATTCTACATTTCAAGGAACTACCGTTAAAACGGTATTTTTGTGTTCTATTGCTGTTACATACGTGAATTATCAGGATCCTTCACCAAAAAACTCTTTTCGGTACATGCCATGGCTAAAAGAGAAATTGAAATATGGACACTTGACTTTACACCGTCTGGGACAGATTTTTCCAAAAAAAAATCGAATTTTCAACGTCCTTGTTCCAGAATGGTATTTTTGTGTTGTATTGCTGTTACATCCATACCGTAAAACGACCCATGACTAATAGAAAACTTTTTGGTACATTTCATGGCAAAAAGAATTTTTTTATAATGGAAAAATCAGTTTTACGCCGTTTGGGAAGCATTTTTGAAAAAATTCTAATTTTCAAGAAACTATGTTTGAAATGGTATTTTTGTGTTCTATTGCTGTTGCATAGGTGCATTATCAGAATCCTCGACCAAAAAACCATTTTTCGGTACATGCCATGTTAAAAAAGATAAATTGAAATATGGACACTTGACTTAACACCGTCTGGGACAGATTTTTCAAAAAAAAAAAATCTAATTTTCAACGTACTTGCTTCAGAATGGTATTTTTGTGTTGTATTGCTGTTTCATCCATACAGTACAAGGAGTCATGACTAAAAAAACACGTTTTGGTACATTTCGTTGCAAAAAAGATTTTTTTGAAATATGGAAAATTCAATTTTATACCGCTTGGGAAACATTTTTCAAAAAATTCTAATTTTCAAGGAACTACCTTTAAAATGGTATTTTTGTGTTCTATTGCCGTTAGAAAGGGGCATTTTCAGAGTCCTTGACTAAAAAAGCACTTTTCGGTACATGCCATGGCTAAAAGAGAAATTGAAATATGGACACTTGACTTTACACCGTCTGGGACAGATTTTTTCCAAAAAAATCTAATTTTCAACGTACCTGCTCCAGAATGATATTTTTTTGTTGTAATGCTGTTACATCCATACCGTACAAGGACCCGTGACTAAACAAACACTTTTTGGCACATTTCATGGCAAAAAGTAATTTTTGAAATATGGAATATTCAGTTTTACATCGTAAATTACAATTACAACATAAAAAACAAACCTTTCACGCTAATATTCCAGTATATAATCCAGATTTAACGAGAAAAACGCCTCCGCTTCGAAAGCGCACCATTATTATCAACAAAGGGAGAACACTCGTACGGAAAGAATAGCTCACGTTCATGGCCTGGCAGAGTTTATCTACAAATATGGATGGGCTGCTCTGCCGGGTCATTTATCGAAAGCTATATATTTAGAAGCTTAGTTTCGCATTTCTTGCGAAATTTTTTTTAGAACTAGATACAACGACTCTTCTGTTAAAAAATAATTGCAGGAATAATTCTGAAAACATCTGACGTGTACTAAAGGAAAGATTCGAGAAAACATTGAGGCATAGGTACAAAAATAATATTCGATTTAGAATTTGTTCCGCAACCAAATGCAGCAATTCACTAATCAATTAGTACCAAGTATCGTCTAAATCACGTAAGGAAAATAACTATGGAACTGGAAGATGGGCTAAATTTACTCTTTTTTATCGCTGTAATTTTCAAACAGAAAAGCATCTTTTTTAATAGGATACTCATAATTAGGTCATTCGCAATATAGACCAATCAGCGCTCATTACATCTATATATCCGGACTTTCCACTGACAAAATCACCTTCCGCCTCACTTGATTAAAACTGCAAATTACACCCGCTCCTCTACCTTCTAAACACATTCTCTTTCTACATAAACCTCGTAACTGCAGCTTGTTCTAAGCTGCAGTTACGAGGTTTTTGCTTGAAAAGCAAAAAGGTTTTTTTTTATATAAAAAGAAATTATTCACACCGTTTGGGAAACATTTTCAAAAAATTCTACTTTTCAAAAAACTACCTTTGAAACGGCATTTTTGTGTTCTATTGCTGTTACATTGGTGCATTATCATGATCCTTGACCGGAAAACCTCTTTTCGGTACATGCCATGGCTAAAAGAAAATTTGAAATATGGACACTTGACTTTACATCGCCTGGGACAGATTTATCTAATTTTCAACGTATTTGCTCAAGAATAGTATTTTTGTGTTTTATTGCTGTTACATCTATATCGTGCAAGGACCCGTGACTAAAAAAACTCTTTTTGGTACATTTCATGGCAATTTTTTTTGAAATATGGAAAATTCAGTTTTACACCGTTTGGGAAACACTTTTCAAAAAATTCAACATTTCAAGGAACTACCGTTAAAACGGTATTTTTGTGTTCTATTGCTGTTACATACGTGAATTATCAGGATCCTTCACCAAAAAACTCTTTTCGGTACATGCCATGGCTAAAAGAGAAATTGAAATATGGACACTTGACTTTACACCGTCTGGGACAGATTTTTCCAAAAAAAATCGAATTTTCAACGTCCTTGTTCCAGAATGGTATTTTTGTGTTGTATTGCTGTTACATCCATACCGTAAAACGACCCATGACTAATAGAAAACTTTTTGGTACATTTCATGGCAAAAAGATTTTTTTTATAATGGAAAAATCAGTTTTACGCCGTTTGGGAAGCATTTTTGAAAAAATTCTAATTTTCAAGAAACTATGTTTGAAATGGTATTTTTGTGTTCTATTGCTGTTGCATAGGTGCATTATCAGAATCCTCGACCAAAAAACCATTTTTCGGTACATGCCATGTTAAAAAAGATAAATTGAAATATGGACACTTGACTTAACACCGTCTGGGACAGATTTTTCAAAAAAAAAAATCTAATTTTCAACGTACTTGCTTCAGAATGGTATTTTTGTGTTGTATTGCTGTTTCATCCATACAGTACAAGGAGTCATGACTAAAAAAACACGTTTTGGTACATTTCGTTGCAAAAAAGATTTTTTTGAAATATGGAAAATTCAATTTTATACCGCTTGGGAAACATTTTTCAAAAAATTCTAATTTTCAAGGAACTACCTTTAAAATGGTATTTTTGTGTTCTATTGCCGTTAGAAAGGGGCATTTTCAGAGTCCTTGACTAAAAAAGCACTTTTCGGTACATGCCATGGCTAAAAGAGAAATTGAAATATGGACACTTGACTTTACACCGTCTGGGACAGATTTTTTCCAAAAAAATCTAATTTTCAACGTACCTGCTCCAGAATGATATTTTTTTGTTGTAATGCTGTTACATCCATACCGTACAAGGACCCGTGACTAAACAAACACTTTTTGGCACATTTCATGGCAAAAAGTATTTTTTGAAATATGGAATATTCAGTTTTACATCGTAAATTACAATTACAACATAAAAAACAAACCTTTCACGCTAATATTCCAGTATATAATCCAGATTTAACGAGAAAAACGCCTCCGCTTCGAAAGCGCACCATTATTATCAACAAAGGGAGAACACTCGTACGGAAAGAATAGCTCACGTTCATGGCCTGGCAGAGTTTATCTACAAATATGGATGGGCTGCTCTGCCGGGTCATTTATCGAAAGCTATATATTTAGAAGCTTAGTTTCGCATTTCTTGCGAAATTTTTTTTAGAACTAGATACAACGACTCTTCTGTTAAAAAATAATTGCAGGAATAATTCTGAAAACATCTGACGTGTACTAAAGGAAAGATTCGAGAAAACATTGAGGCATAGGTACAAAAATAATATTCGATTTAGAATTTGTTCCGCAACCAAATGCAGCAATTCACTAATCAATTAGTACCAAGTATCGTCTAAATCACGTAAGGAAAATAACTATGGAACTGGAAGATGGGCTAAATTTACTCTTTTTTATCGCTGTAATTTTCAAACAGAAAAGCATCTTTTTTAATAGGATACTCATAATTAGGTCATTCGCAATATAGACCAATCAGCGCTCATTACATCTATATATCCGGACTTTCAACTGACAAAATCACCTTCCGCCTCACTTGATTAAAACTGCAAATTACACCCGCTCCTCTACCTTCTAAACACATTCTCTTTCTACATAAACCTCGTAACTGCAGCTTGTTCTAAGCTGCAGTTACGAGGTTTTTGCTTGAAAAGCAAAAAGGTTTTTTTTTATATAAAAAGAAATTATTCACACCGTTTGGGAAACATTTTCAAAAAATTCTACTTTTCAAAAAACTACCTTTGAAACGGCATTTTTGTGTTCTATTGCTGTTACATTGGTGCATTATCATGATCCTTGACCGGAAAACCTCTTTTCGGTACATGCCATGGCTAAAAGAAAATTTGAAATATGGACACTTGACTTTACATCGCCTGGGACAGATTTATCTAATTTTCAACGTATTTGCTCAAGAATAGTATTTTTGTGTTTTATTGCTGTTACATCTATATCGTGCAAGGACCCGTGACTAAAAAAACTCTTTTTGGTACATTTCATGGCAATTTTTTTTGAAATATGGAAAATTCAGTTTTACACCGTTTGGGAAACACTTTTCAAAAAATTCTACATTTCAAGGAACTACCGTTAAAACGGTATTTTTGTGTTCTATTGCTGTTACATACGTGAATTATCAGGATCCTTCACCAAAAAACTCTTTTCGGTACATGCCATGGCTAAAAGAGAAATTGAAATATGGACACTTGACTTTACACCGTCTGGGACAGATTTTTCCAAAAAAAATCGAATTTTCAACGTCCTTGTTCCAGAATGGTATTTTTGTGTTGTATTGCTGTTACATCCATACCGTAAAACGACCCATGACTAATAGAAAACTTTTTGGTACATTTCATGGCAAAAAGAATTTTTTTATAATGGAAAAATCAGTTTTACGCCGTTTGGGAAGCATTTTTGAAAAAATTCTAATTTTCAAGAAACTATGTTTGAAATGGTATTTTTGTGTTCTATTGCTGTTGCATAGGTGCATTATCAGAATCCTCGACCAAAAAACCATTTTTCGGTACATGCCATGTAAAAAAAGATAAATTGAAATATGGACACTTGACTTAACACCGTCTGGGACAGATTTTTCAAAAAAAAAAAAAATCTAATTTTCAACGTACTTGCTTCAGAATGGTATTTTTGTGTTGTATTGCTGTTTCATCCATACAGTACAAGGAGTCATGACTAAAAAAACACGTTTTGGTACATTTCGTTGCAAAAAAGATTTTTTTGAAATATGGAAAATTCAATTTTATACCGCTTGGGAAACATTTTTCAAAAAATTCTAATTTTCAAGGAACTACCTTTAAAATGGTATTTTTGTGTTCTATTGCCGTTAGAAAGGGGCATTTTCAGAGTCCTTGACTAAAAAAGCACTTTTCGGTACATGCCATGGCTAAAAGAGAAATTGAAATATGGACACTTGACTTTACACCGTCTGGGACAGATTTTTTCCAAAAAAATCTAATTTTCAACGTACCTGCTCCAGAATGATATTTTTTTGTTGTAATGCTGTTACATCCATACCGTACAAGGACCCGTGACTAAACAAACACTTTTTGGCACATTTCATGGCAAAAAGTAATTTTTGAAATATGGAATATTCAGTTTTACATCGTAAATTACAATTACAACATAAAAAACAAACCTTTCACGCTAATATTCCAGTATATAATCCAGATTTAACGAGAAAAATGCCTCCGCTTCGAAAGCGCGCCATTATTATCAACAAAGGGAGAACACTCGTACGGAAAGAATAGCTCACGTTCATGGCCTGGCAAAGTTTATCTACAAATATGAATGGGCTGCTCTGCCGGGTCATTTATCGAAAGCTATATATTTAGAAGCTTAGTTTCGCATTTCTTGCGAAATTTTTTTTAGAACTAGATACAACGACTCTTCTGTTAAAAAATAACTGCAGGAATAATTCTGAAAACATCTGACGTGTACTAAAGAAAAGATTCGAGAAAACATTGAGGCATAGGTACAAAAATAATATTCGATTTAGAATTTGTTCCGCAACCAAATGCAGCAATTCACTAATCAATTAGTACCAAGTATCGTCTAAATCACGTAAGGAAAATAACTATGGAACTGGAAGATGGACTAAATTTACTCTTTTTTATCGCTGTAATTTTCAAACAGAAAAGCATCTTTTTTTAATAGGATACTCATAATTAGGTCATTCGAAATATAGACCAATCAGCGCTCATTTCATCTATATATCCGGACTTTCCACTGACAAAATCACCTTCCGCCTCACTTGATTAAAACTGCAAATTACACCCGCTCCTCTACCTTCTAAACACATTCTCTTTCTACATAAACCTCGTAACTACAGCTTGTTCTAAGCTGCAGTTACGAGGTTTTTGCTTGAAAAGCAAAAAGGGTTTTTTTTTTATAAAAAAAAAGTTTAACACCGTTTGGGAAACATTTTCAAAAAATTCTACTTTTCAAGAAACTACCTTTGAAACGGCATTTTTGTGTTCTATTGCTGTTACATTGGTGCATTATCAGGATCCTTGACCGGAAAACCTCTTTTCGGTACATGCCATGGCTAAAAGAAAAGGACCTCTACGGATAAGGCGAGAATTCTCCCTACAAGGCTCAGCTCGATGGGTCAATTCTCAAAACTAACAAATTGAGAAACAAAATTAAGCTTTATGGTTAGGTAGACAAATAAAGGAAATAAACACCGATTTTTATGTCATTTTAAAAGTTCTATAGGTGCAGATAACTCTTGATTTTAGTACCCACCTAAATGATTTCGTTTTCTTACACTACCGGTATTCAAAGAGGTAAAATGAAGAATCTTTTATTTTCATTTGCAATTTATTTTCTACTGATACAGGGATAAATGGTGTTGACATCATATGGCAGCTTTGGTTTTGTCCGTATTGCGCATGCGCACCATTGAAACAACTTTAAACGCGCACTTTCCCGCCAAAAACCGAGGCATACCTACCTTCCGAAGGCTGGCTAACATCGTTCCCCCCTTGACCCAGCTTCCCATTGACATATGTTGTGTAACTGGATCATAGGCTTCCTTGGTAAAAGGGATTTGCTGGGTCACGGTGGGGAACGTACTTTTATACTAAAAATAGTACTCATATACCATATGCCATAATTTTGGCGGGAAGATTTCGCCTTTAAACTCGTTTCAATGATGCGCATGCGCATTAAGGACAAATCGAAAAATGGTTTATGATTTCAACACCAATTGTCCTTACATTTACAGAAAATTTTTTGCTTATAAAACTAAAGAAAACTTAAATATGGTTTAATGAATAACGGTGGGGTAAGAAAATGTAATTTTTAGGGTAGGTACAGAAACCAAGAGTTATCTGTACCTGTCGAATCGTTTTGATCGTACAAAATCAGTTTTCATATGATTTAGATACATATCTAACAATACAGTTCGAAATAATAATCAATTTGCATGTTTTGAAAAATGACTTTTCCATTTGAGCCTTTTAGGGAGATTTCTCGCCTTATCCGTAGAGGTCCTTTGAAATATGGACACTTGACTTTACATCGCCTGGGACAGATTTTTCCAAAAAAAAATCGAATTTTCAACGTCCTTGTTCCAGAATGGTATTTTTGTGTTGTATTGCTGTTACATCCATACCGTAAAACGACCCATGACTAATAGAAAACTTTTTGGTACATTTCATGGCAAAAAGAATTTTTTTTATAATGGAAAATTCAGTTTCACGCCGTTTGGGAAGCATTTTTGAAAAAATTCTAATTTTCAAGAAACTATGTTTAAAATGGTATTTTTGTGTTCTATTGCTGTTACATAGATGCATTATCAGAATCCTCGACCAAAAAAACCATTTTTCGGTACATGCCATGTTTAAAAGATAAATTGAAATATGGACACTTGACTTAACACCATCTGGGACAGATTTTTCAAAAAAAATCTAATTTTCAACGTACTTGCTTCAGAATGGTATTTTGTGTTGTATTGCTGTTTCATCCATACAGTACAAGGAGTCATGACTAAAAAACACTTTTTGATACATTTCGTGGCAAAAAGAATTTTTTGAAATATGGAAAATTCAGTTTTATACCGCTTGGGAAACATTTTTCAAAAAATTCTACTTTTCAAGGAACTACCTTAAAAATGGTATTTTTGTGTTCTATTGCTGTTACATAGGTGCATTATCAGGATCCTTCACCAAAAAACACTTTTCGGTACATGCCATGGCTAAAAGAGAAATTGAAATACGGACACTTGACTTTACACCGTCTGGGACAGATTTTTCCAAAAAAATCTAATTTTCAACGTCCTTGTTCCAGAATGGTATTTTTGTGTTGTATTGCTGTTACATCCATACGGTACAAGGACCCGTGACTTTAAAAAAAAAACACTTTTTTGGTACATTTTATTGCAAAAGGAAATTTTGAAATATGGAAAATTCAGTTTTACATCGTTTTGGAAACATTTTTCAAAAAATTCTACTTGTCTAGGAACTACCTTTAAAACGGTATTTTTGTGTTCTACTGCCGTTAGATAGGTGCATTATCAGAGTCCTTGACTAAAAAAGCACTTTTCGGTTCATGCCATGGCTAAAAGAGAAATTGAAATATGGACACTTGACTTTACACCGTCTGGGACAGATTTTTTCCAAAAAAATCTAATTTTCAACGTACCTGCTCCAGAATAATATTTTTTGTTGTATTGCTGTTACATCCATACCGTACAAGGACCCGTGACTAAACAAACACTTTTTGGCACATTTCATGGCAAAAAGAAATTTTTGAAATTTTTGAAATATGGAATATTCAGTTTTACATCGTAAATTACAATTACAACATAAAAAACAAACCTTTCACGCTAATATTCCAGTATATAATCCAGATTTAACGAGAAAAATGCCTCCGCTTCGAAAGCGCGCCATTATTATCAACAAAGGGAGAACACTCGTACGGAAAGAATAGCTCACGTTCATGGCCTGGCAAAGTTTATCTACAAATATGAATGGGCTGCTCTGCCGGGTCATTTATCGAAAGCTATATATTTAGAAGCTTAGTTTCGCATTTCTTGCGAAATTTTTTTTAGAACTAGATACAACGACTCTTCTGTTAAAAAATAACTGCAGGAATAATTCTGAAAACATCTGACGTGTACTAAAGAAAAGATTCGAGAAAACATTGAGGCATAGGTACAAAAATAATATTCGATTTAGAATTTGTTCCGCAACCAAATGCAGCAATTCACTAATCAATTAGTACCAAGTATCGTCTAAATCACGTAAGGAAAATAACTATGGAACTGGAAGATGGACTAAATTTACTCTTTTTTATCGCTGTAATTTTCAAACAGAAAAGCATCTTTTTTTAATAGGATACTCATAATTAGGTCATTCGAAATATAGACCAATCAGCGCTCATTTCATCTATATATCCGGACTTTCCACTGACAAAATCACCTTCCGCCTCACTTGATTAAAACTGCAAATTACACCCGCTTCTCTACCTTCTAAACACATTCTCTTTCTACATAAACCTCGTAACTACAGCTTGTTCTAAGCTGCAGTTACGAGGTTTTTGCTTGAAAAGCAAAAAGGGTTTTTTTTTATAAAAAAAAAAGTTTAACACCGTTTGGGAAACATTTTCAAAAAATTCTACTTTTCAAGAAACTACCTTTGAAACGGCATTTTTGTGTTCTATTGCTGTTACATTGGTGCATTATCAGGATCCTTGACCGGAAAACCTCTTTTCGGTACATGCCATGGCTAAAAGAAAAGGACCTCTACGGATAAGGCGAGAATTCTCCCTACAAGGCTCAGCTCGATGGGTCAATTCTCAAAACTAACAAATTGAGAAACAAAATTAAGCTTTATGGTTAGGTAGACAAATAAAGGAAATAAACACCGATTTTTATGTCATTTTAAAAGTTCTATAGGTGCAGATAACTCTTGATTTTAGTACCCACCTAAATGATTTCGTTTTCTTACACTACCGGTATTCAAAGAGGTAAAATGAAGAATCTTTTATTTTCATTTGCAATTTATTTTCTACAGATACAGGGATAAATGGTGTTGACATCATATGGCAGCTTTGGTTTTGTCCGTATTGCGCATGCGCACCATTGAAACAACTTTAAACGCGCACTTTCCCGCCAAAAACCGAGGCATACCTACCTTCCGAAGGCTGGCTAACATCGTTCCCCCCTTGACCCAGCTTCCCATTGACATATGTTGTGTAACTGGATCATAGGCTTCCTTGGTAAAAGGGATTTGCTGGGTCACGGGGGGGAACGTACTTTTATACTAAAAATAGTACTCATATACCATATGCCATAATTTTGGCGGGAAGATTTCGCCTTTAAACTCGTTTCAATGATGCGCATGCGCATTAAGGACAAATCGAAAAATGGTTTATGATTTCAACACCAATTGTCCTTACATTTACAGAAAATTTTTTGCTTATAAAACTAAAGAAAACTTAAATATGGTTTAATGAATAACGGTGGGGTAAGAAAATGTAATTTTTAGGGTAGGTACAGAAACCAAGAGTTATCTGTACCTGTCGAATCGTTTTGATCGTACAAAATCAGTTTTCATATGATTTAGATACATATCTAACAATACAGTTCGAAATAATAATCAATTTGCATGTTTTGAAAAATGACTTTTCCATTTGAGCCTTTTAGGGAGATTTCTCGCCTTATCCGTAGAGGTCCTTTGAAATATGGACACTTGACTTTACATCGCCTGGGACAGATTTTTCCAAAAAAAATCGAATTTTCAACGTCCTTGTTCCAGAATGGTATTTTTGTGTTGTATTGCTGTTACATCCATACCGTAAAACGACCCATGACTAATAGAAAACTTTTTGGTACATTTCATGGCAAAAAGAATTTTTTTTATAATGGAAAATTCAGTTTCACGCCGTTTGGGAAGCATTTTTGAAAAAATTCTAATTTTCAAGAAACTATGTTTAAAATGGTATTTTTGTGTTCTATTGCTGTTACATAGATGCATTATCAGAATCCTCGACCAAAAAAAACCATTTTTCGGTACATGCCATGTTTAAAAGATAAATTGAAATATGGACACTTGACTTAACACCATCTGGGACAGATTTTTCAAAAAAAATCTAATTTTCAACGTACTTGCTTCAGAATGGTATTTTGTGTTGTATTGCTGTTTCATCCATACAGTACAAGGAGTCATGACTAAAAAACACTTTTTGATACATTTCGTGGCAAAAAGAATTTTTTGAAATATGGAAAATTCAGTTTTATACCGCTTGGGAAACATTTTTCAAAAAATTCTACTTTTCAAGGAACTACCTTTAAAATGGTATTTTTGTGTTCTATTGCTGTTACATAGGTGCATTATCAGGATCCTTCACCAAAAAACACTTTTCGGTACATGCCATGGCTAAAAGAGAAATTGAAATACGGACACTTGACTTTACACCGTCTGGGACAGATTTTTCCAAAAAAATCTAATTTTCAACGTCCTTGTTCCAGAATGGTATTTTTGTGTTGTATTGCTGTTACATCCATACGGTACAAGGACCCGTGACTTTAAAAAAAAACACTTTTTTGGTACATTTTATTGCAAAAGGAAATTTTGAAATATGGAAAATTCAGTTTTACATCGTTTTGGAAACATTTTTCAAAAAATTCTACTTGTCTAGGAACTACCTTTAAAACGGTATTTTTGTGTTCTACTGCCGTTAGATAGGTGCATTATCAGAGTCCTTGACTAAAAAAGCACTTTTCGGTTCATGCCATGGCTAAAAGAGAAATTGAAATATGGACACTTGACTTTACACCGTCTGGGACAGATTTTTTCCAGAAAAATCTAATTTTCAACGTACCTGCTCCAGAATAATATTTTTTGTTGTATTGCTGTTACATCCATACCGTACAAGGACCCGTGACTAAACAAACACTTTTTGGCACATTTCATGGCAAAAAGAAATTTTTGAAATTTTTGAAATATGGAATATTCAGTTTTACATCGTAAATTACAATTACAACATAAAAAACAAACCTTTCACGCTAATATTCCAGTATATAATCCAGATTTAACGAGAAAAATGCCTCCGCTTCGAAAGCGCGCCATTATTATCAACAAAGGGAGAACACTCGTACGGAAAGAATAGCTCACGTTCATGGCCTGGCAAAGTTTATCTACAAATATGAATGGGCTGCTCTGCCGGGTCATTTATCGAAAGCTATATATTTAGAAGCTTAGTTTCGCATTTCTTGCGAAATTTTTTTTAGAACTAGATACAACGACTCTTCTGTTAAAAAATAACTGCAGGAATAATTCTGAAAACATCTGACGTGTACTAAAGAAAAGATTCGAGAAAACATTGAGGCATAGGTACAAAAATAATATTCGATTTAGAATTTGTTCCGCAACCAAATGCAGCAATTCACTAATCAATTAGTACCAAGTATCGTCTAAATCACGTAAGGAAAATAACTATGGAACTGGAAGATGGACTAAATTTACTCTTTTTTATCGCTGTAATTTTCAAACAGAAAAGCATCTTTTTTTAATAGGATACTCATAATTAGGTCATTCGAAATATAGACCAATCAGCGCTCATTTCATCTATATATCCGGACTTTCCACTGACAAAATCACCTTCCGCCTCACTTGATTAAAACTGCAAATTACACCCGCTCCTCTACCTTCTAAACACATTCTCTTTCTACATAAACCTCGTAACTACAGCTTGTTCTAAGCTGCAGTTACGAGGTTTTTGCTTGAAAAGCAAAAAGGGTTTTTTTTATAAAAAAAAAGTTTAACACCGTTTGGGAAACATTTTCAAAAAAATTCTACTTTTCAAGAAACTACCTTTGAAACGGCATTTTTGTGTTCTATTGCTGTTACATTGGTGCATTATCAGGATCCTTGACCGGAAAACCTCTTTTCGGTACATGCCATGGCTAAAAGAAAAGGACCTCTACGGATAAGGCGAGAATTCTCCCTACAAGGCTCAGCTCGATGGGTCAATTCTCAAAACTAACAAATTGAGAAACAAAATTAAGCTTTATGGTTAGGTAGACAAATAAAGGAAATAAACACCGATTTTTATGTAATTTTAAAAGTTCTATAGGTGCAGATAACTCTTGATTTTAGTACCCACCTAAATGATTTCGTTTTCTTACACTACCGGTATTCAAAGAGGTAAAATGAAGAATCTTTTATTTTCATTTGCAATTTATTTTCTACAGATACAGGGATAAATGGTGTTGACATCATATGGCAGCTTTGGTTTTGTCCGTATTGCGCATGCGCACCATTGAAACAACTTTAAACGCGCACTTTCCCGCCAAAAACCGAGGCATACCTACCTTCCGAAGGCTGGCTAACATCGTTCCCCCCTTGACCCAGCTTCCCATTGACATATGTTGTGTAACTGGATCATAGGCTTCCTTGGTAAAAGGGATTTGCTGGGTCACGGGGGGGAACGTACTTTTATACTAAAAATAGTACTCATATACCATATGCCATAATTTTGGCGGGAAGATTTCGCCTTTAAACTCGTTTCAATGATGCGCATGCGCATTAAGGACAAATCGAAAAATGGTTTATGATTTCAACACCAATTGTCCTTACATTTACAGAAAATTTTTTGCTTATAAAACTAAAGAAAACTTAAATATGGTTTAATGAATAACGGTGGGGTAAGAAAATGTAATTTTTAGGGTAGGTACAGAAACCAAGAGTTATCTGTACCTGTCGAATCGTTTTGATCGTACAAAATCAGTTTTCATATGATTTAGATACATATCTAACAATACAGTTCGAAATAATAATCAATTTGCATGTTTTGAAAAATGACTTTTCCATTTGAGCCTTTTAGGGAGATTTCTCGCCTTATCCGTAGAGGTCCTTTGAAATATGGACACTTGACTTTACATCGCCTGGGACAGATTTTTCCAAAAAAAATCGAATTTTCAACGTCCTTGTTCCAGAATGGTATTTTTGTGTTGTATTGCTGTTACATCCATACCGTAAAACGACCCATGACTAATAGAAAACTTTTTGGTACATTTCATGGCAAAAAGAATTTTTTTTATAATGGAAAATTCAGTTTCACGCCGTTTGGGAAGCATTTTTGAAAAAATTCTAATTTTCAAGAAACTATGTTTAAAATGGTATTTTTGTGTTCTATTGCTGTTACATAGATGCATTATCAGAATCCTCGACCAAAAAAAAACATTTTTCGGTACATGCCATGTTTAAAAGATAAATTGAAATATGGACACTTGACTTAACACCATCTGGGACAGATTTTTCAAAAAAAATCTAATTTTCAACGTACTTGCTTCAGAATGGTATTTTGTGTTGTATTGCTGTTTCATCCATACAGTACAAGGAGTCATGACTAAAAAACACTTTTTGATACATTTCGTGGCAAAAAGATTTTTTTGAAATATGGAAAGTTCAGTTTTATACCGCTTGGGAAACATTTTTCAAAAAATTCTACTTTTCAAGGAACTACCTTTTAAATGGTATTTTTGTGTTCTATTGCTGTTACATAGGTGCATTATCAGGATCCTTCACCAAAAAACACTTTTCGGTACATGCCATGGCTAAAAGAGAAATTGAAATACGGACACTTGACTTTACACCGTCTGGGACAGATTTTTCCAAAAAAAAATCTAATTTTCAACGTCCTTGTTCCAGAATGGTATTTTTGTGTTGTATTGCTGTTACATCCATACGGTACAAGGACCCGTGACTTTAAAAAAACACTTTTTTGGTACATTTTATTGCAAAAGGAAATTTTGAAATATGGAAAATTCAGTTTTACATCGTTTTGGAAACATTTTTCAAAAAATTCTACTTGTCTAGGAACTACCTTTAAAACGGTATTTTTGTGTTCTACTGCCGTTAGATAGGTGCATTATCAGAGTCCTTGACTAAAAAAGCACTTTTCGGTTCATGCCATGGCTAAAAGAGAAATTGAAATATGGACACTTGACTTTACACCGTCTGGGACAGATTTTTTCCAAAAAAATCTAATTTTCAACGTACCTGCTCCAGAATAATATTTTTTGTTGTATTGCTGTTACATCCATACCGTACAAGGACCCGTGACTAAACAAACACTTTTTGGCACATTTCATGGCAAAAAGAAATTTTTGAAATTTTTGAAATATGGAATATTCAGTTTTACATCGTAAATTACAATTACAACATAAAAAACAAACCTTTCACGCTAATATTCCAGTATATAATCCAGATTTAACGAGAAAAATGCCTCCGCTTCGAAAGCGCGCCATTATTATCAACAAAGGGAGAACACTCGTACGGAAAGAATAGCTCACGTTCATGGCCTGGCAAAGTTTATCTACAAATATGAATGGGCTGCTCTGCCGGGTCATTTATCGAAAGCTATATATTTAGAAGCTTAGTTTCGCATTTCTTGCGAAATTTTTTTTAGAACTAGATACAACGACTCTTCTGTTAAAAAATAACTGCAGGAATAATTCTGAAAACATCTGACGTGTACTAAAGAAAAGATTCGAGAAAACATTGAGGCATAGGTACAAAAATAATATTCGATTTAGAATTTGTTCCGCAACCAAATGCAGCAATTCACTAATCAATTAGTACCAAGTATCGTCTAAATCACGTAAGGAAAATAACTATGGAACTGGAAGATGGACTAAATTTACTCTTTTTTATCGCTGTAATTTTCAAACAGAAAAGCATCTTTTTTTAATAGGATACTCATAATTAGGTCATTCGAAATATAGACCAATCAGCGCTCATTTCATCTATATATCCGGACTTTCCACTGACAAAATCACCTTCCGCCTCACTTGATTAAAACTGCAAATTACACCCGCTCCTCTACCTTCTAAACACATTCTCTTTCTACATAAACCTCGTAACTACAGCTTGTTCTAAGCTGCAGTTACGAGGTTTTTGCTTGAAAAGCAAAAAGGGTTTTTTTTATAAAAAAAAAAGTTTAACACCGTTTGGGAAACATTTTCAAAAAATTCTACTTTTCAAGAAACTACCTTTGAAACGGCATTTTTGTGTTCTATTGCTGTTACATTGGTGCATTATCAGGATCCTTGACCGGAAAACCTCTTTTCGGTACATGCCATGGCTAAAAGAAAAGGACCTCTACGGATAAGGCGAGAATTCTCCCTACAAGGCTCAGCTCGATGGGTCAATTCTCAAAACTAACAAATTGAGAAACAAAATTAAGCTTTATGGTTAGGTAGACAAATAAAGGAAATAAACACCGATTTTTATGTAATTTTAAAAGTTCTATAGGTGCAGATAACTCTTGATTTTAGTACCCACCTAAATGATTTCGTTTTCTTACACTACCGGTATTCAAAGAGGTAAAATGAAGAATCTTTTATTTTCATTTGCAATTTATTTTCTACAGATACAGGGATAAATGGTGTTGACATCATATGGCAGCTTTGGTTTTGTCCGTATTGCGCATGCGCACCATTGAAACAACTTTAAACGCGCACTTTCCCGCCAAAAACCGAGGCATACCTACCTTCCGAAGGCTGGCTAACATCGTTCCCCCCTTGACCCAGCTTCCCATTGACATATGTTGTGTAACTGGATCATAGGCTTCCTTGGTAAAAGGGATTTGCTGGGTCACGGGGGGGAACGTACTTTTATACTAAAAATAGTACTCATATACCATATGCCATAATTTTGGCGGGAAGATTTCGCCTTTAAACTCGTTTCAATGATGCGCATGCGCATTAAGGACAAATCGAAAAATGGTTTATGATTTCAACACCAATTGTCCTTACATTTACAGAAAATTTTTTGCTTATAAAACTAAAGAAAACTTAAATATGGTTTAATGAATAACGGTGGGGTAAGAAAATGTAATTTTTAGGGTAGGTACAGAAACCAAGAGTTATCTGTACCTGTCGAATCGTTTTGATCGTACAAAATCAGTTTTCATATGATTTAGATACATATCTAACAATACAGTTCGAAATAATAATCAATTTGCATGTTTTGAAAAATGACTTTTCCATTTGAGCCTTTTAGGGAGATTTCTCGCCTTATCCGTAGAGGTCCTTTGAAATATGGACACTTGACTTTACATCGCCTGGGACAGATTTTTCCAAAAAAAATCGAATTTTCAACGTCCTTGTTCCAGAATGGTATTTTTGTGTTGTATTGCTGTTACATCCATACCGTAAAACGACCCATGACTAATAGAAAACTTTTTGGTACATTTCATGGCAAAAAGAATTTTTTTTATAATGGAAAATTCAGTTTCACGCCGTTTGGGAAGCATTTTTGAAAAAATTCTAATTTTCAAGAAACTATGTTTAAAATGGTATTTTTGTGTTCTATTGCTGTTACATAGATGCATTATCAGAATCCTCGACCAAAAAAAAACCATTTTTCGGTACATGCCATGTTTAAAAGATAAATTGAAATATGGACACTTGACTTAACACCATCTGGGACAGATTTTTCAAAAAAAATCTAATTTTCAACGTACTTGCTTCAGAATGGTATTTTGTGTTGTATTGCTGTTTCATCCATACAGTACAAGGAGTCATGACTAAAAAACACTTTTTGATACATTTCGTGGCAAAAAGAATTTTTTGAAATATGGAAAGTTCAGTTTTATACCGCTTGGGAAACATTTTTCAAAAAATTCTACTTTTCAAGGAACTACCTTTAAAATGGTATTTTTGTGTTCTATTGCTGTTACATAGGTGCATTATCAGGATCCTTCACCAAAAAACACTTTTCGGTACATGCCATGGCTAAAAGAGAAATTGAAATACGGACACTTGACTTTACACCGTCTGGGACAGATTTTTCCAAAAAAAAATCTAATTTTCAACGTCCTTGTTCCAGAATGGTATTTTTGTGTTGTATTGCTGTTACATCCATACGGTACAAGGACCCGTGACTTTAAAAAAACACTTTTTTGGTACATTTTATTGCAAAAGGAAATTTTGAAATATGGAAAATTCAGTTTTACATCGTTTTGGAAACATTTTTCAAAAAATTCTACTTGTCTAGGAACTACCTTTAAAACGGTATTTTTGTGTTCTACTGCCGTTAGATAGGTGCATTATCAGAGTCCTTGACTAAAAAAGCACTTTTCGGTTCATGCCATGGCTAAAAGAGAAATTGAAATATGGACACTTGACTTTACACCGTCTGGGACAGATTTTTTCCAAAAAAATCTAATTTTCAACGTACCTGCTCCAGAATAATATTTTTTGTTGTATTGCTGTTACATCCATACCGTACAAGGACCCGTGACTAAACAAACACTTTTTGGCACATTTCATGGCAAAAAGAAATTTTTGAAATTTTTGAAATATGGAATATTCAGTTTTACATCGTAAATTACAATTACAACATAAAAAACAAACCTTTCACGCTAATATTCCAGTATATAATCCAGATTTAACGAGAAAAATGCCTCCGCTTCGAAAGCGCGCCATTATTATCAACAAAGGGAGAACACTCGTACGGAAAGAATAGCTCACGTTCATGGCCTGGCAGAGTTTATCTACAAATATGAATGGGCTGCTCTGCCGGGTCATTTATCGAAAGCTATATATTTAGAAGCTTAGTTTCGCATTTCTTGCGAAATTTTTTTTAGAACTAGATACAACGACTCTTCTGTTAAAAAATAACTGCAGGAATAATTCTGAAAACATCTGACGTGTACTAAAGAAAAGATTCGAGAAAACATCGAGGCATAGGTACAAAAATAATATTCGATTTAGAATTTGTTCCGCAACCAAATGCAGCAATTCACTAATCAATTAGTACCAAGTATCGTCTAAATCACGTAAGGAAAATAACTATGGAACTGGAAGATGGACTAAATTTACTCTTTTTTATCGCTGTAATTTTCAAACAGAAAAGCATCTTTTTTTAATAGGATACTCATAATTAGGTCATTCGAAATATAGACCAATCAGCGCTCATTTCATCTATATATCCGGACTTTCCACTGACAAAATCACCTTCCGCCTCACTTGATTAAAACTGCAAATTACACCCGCTCCTCTACCTTCTAAACACATTCTCTTTCTACATAAACCTCGTAACTACAGCTTGTTCTAAGCTGCAGTTACGAGGTTTTTGCTTGAAAAGCAAAAAGGGTTTTTTTTTATAAAAAAAAAGTTTAACACCGTTTGGGAAACATTTTCAAAAAATTCTACTTTTCAAGAAACTACCTTTGAAACGGCATTTTTGTGTTCTATTGCTGTTACATTGGTGCATTATCAGGATCCTTGACCGGAAAACCTCTTTTCGGTACATGCCATGGCTAAAAGAAAAGGACCTCTACGGATAAGGCGAGAATTCTCCCTACAAGGCTCAGCTCGATGGGTCAATTCTCAAAACTAACAAATTGAGAAACAAAATTAAGCTTTATGGTTAGGTAGACAAATAAAGGAAATAAACACCGATTTTTATGTCATTTTAAAAGTTCTATAGGTGCAGATAACTCTTGATTTTAGTACCCACCTAAATGATTTCGTTTTCTTACACTACCGGTATTCAAAGAGGTAAAATGAAGAATCTTTTATTTTCATTTGCAATTTATTTTCTACAGATACAGGGATAAATGGTGTTGACATCATATGGCAGCTTTGGTTTTGTCCGTATTGCGCATGCGCACCATTGAAACAACTTTAAACGCGCACTTTCCCGCCAAAAACCGAGGCATACCTACCTTCCGAAGGCTGGCTAACATCGTTCCCCCCTTGACCCAGCTTCCCATTGACATATGTTGTGTAACTGGATCATAGGCTTCCTTGGTAAAAGGGATTTGCTGGGTCACGGGGGGGAACGTACTTTTATACTAAAAATAGTACTCATATACCATATGCCATAATTTTGGCGGGAAGATTTCGCCTTTAAACTCGTTTCAATGATGCGCATGCGCATTAAGGACAAATCGAAAAATGGTTTATGATTTCAACACCAATTGTCCTTACATTTACAGAAAATTTTTTGCTTATAAAACTAAAGAAAACTTAAATATGGTTTAATGAATAACGGTGGGGTAAGAAAATGTAATTTTTAGGGTAGGTACAGAAACCAAGAGTTATCTGTACCTGTCGAATCGTTTTGATCGTACAAAATCAGTTTTCATATGATTTAGATACATATCTAACAATACAGTTCGAAATAATAATCAATTTGCATGTTTTGAAAAATGACTTTTCCATTTGAGCCTTTTAGGGAGATTTCTCGCCTTATCCGTAGAGGTCCTTTGAAATATGGACACTTGACTTTACATCGCCTGGGACAGATTTTTCCAAAAAAAATCGAATTTTCAACGTCCTTGTTCCAGAATGGTATTTTTGTGTTGTATTGCTGTTACATCCATACCGTAAAACGACCCATGACTAATAGAAAACTTTTTGGTACATTTCATGGCAAAAAGAATTTTTTTTATAATGGAAAATTCAGTTTCACGCCGTTTGGGAAGCATTTTTGAAAAAATTCTAATTTTCAAGAAACTATGTTTAAAATGGTATTTTTGTGTTCTATTGCTGTTACATAGATGCATTATCAGAATCCTCGACCAAAAAAAACATTTTTCGGTACATGCCATGTTTAAAAGATAAATTGAAATATGGACACTTGACTTAACACCATCTGGGACAGATTTTTCAAAAAAAATCTAATTTTCAACGTACTTGCTTCAGAATGGTATTTTGTGTTGTATTGCTGTTTCATCCATACAGTACAAGGAGTCATGACTAAAAAACACTTTTTGATACATTTCGTGGCAAAAAGAATTTTTTGAAATATGGAAAATTCAGTTTTATACCGCTTGGGAAACATTTTTCAAAAAATTCTACTTTTCAAGGAACTACCTTTAAAATGGTATTTTTGTGTTCTATTGCTGTTACATAGGTGCATTATCAGGATCCTTCACCAAAAAACACTTTTCGGTACATGCCATGGCTAAAAGAGAAATTGAAATACGGACACTTGACTTTACACCGTCTGGGACAGATTTTTCCAAAAAAATCTAATTTTCGACGTCCTTGTTCCAGAATGGTATTTTTGTGTTGTATTGCTGTTACATCCATACGGTACAAGGACCCGTGACTTTAAAAAAAACACTTTTTTGGTACATTTTATTGCAAAAGGAAATTTTGAAATATGGAAAATTCAGTTTTACATCGTTTTGGAAACATTTTTCAAAAAATTCTACTTGTCTAGGAACTACCTTTAAAACGGTATTTTTGTGTTCTACTGCCGTTAGATAGGTGCATTATCAGAGTCCTTGACTAAAAAAGCACTTTTCGGTTCATGCCATGGCTAAAAGAGAAATTGAAATATGGACACTTGACTTTACACCGTCTGGGACAGATTTTTTCCAGAAAAATCTAATTTTCAACGTACCTGCTCCAGAATAATATTTTTTGTTGTATTGCTGTTACATCCATACCGTACAAGGACCCGTGACTAAACAAACACTTTTTGGCACATTTCATGGCAAAAAGAAATTTTTGAAATTTTTGAAATATGGAATATTCAGTTTTACATCGTAAATTACAATTACAACATAAAAAACAAACCTTTCACGCTAATATTCCAGTATATAATCCAGATTTAACGAGAAAAATGCCTCCGCTTCGAAAGCGCGCCATTATTATCAACAAAGGGAGAACACTCGTACGGAAAGAATAGCTCACGTTCATGGCCTGGCAAAGTTTATCTACAAATATGAATGGGCTGCTCTGCCGGGTCATTTATCGAAAGCTATATATTTAGAAGCTTAGTTTCGCATTTCTTGCGAAATTTTTTTTAGAACTAGATACAACGACTCTTCTGTTAAAAAAAACTGCAGGAATAATTCTGAAAACATCTGACGTGTACTAAAGAAAAGATTCGAGAAAACATTGAGGCATAGGTACAAAAATAATATTCGATTTAGAATTTGTTCCGCAACCAAATGCAGCAATTCACTAATCAATTAGTACCAAGTATCGTCTAAATCACGTAAGGAAAATAACTATGGAACTGGAAGATGGACTAAATTTACTCTTTTTTATCGCTGTAATTTTCAAACAGAAAAGCATCTTTTTTTAATAGGATACTCATAATTAGGTCATTCGAAATATAGACCAATCAGCGCTCATTTCATCTATATATCCGGACTTTCCACTGACAAAATCACCTTCCGCCTCACTTGATTAAAACTGCAAATTACACCCGCTCCTCTACCTTCTAAACACATTCTCTTTCTACATAAACCTCGTAACTACAGCTTGTTCTAAGCTGCAGTTACGAGGTTTTTGCTTGAAAAGCAAAAAGGGTTTTTTTTTATAAAAAAAAAAGTTTAACACCGTTTGGGAAACATTTTCAAAAAATTCTACTTTTCAAGAAACTACCTTTGAAACGGCATTTTTGTGTTCTATTGCTGTTACATTGGTGCATTATCAGGATCCTTGACCGGAAAACCTCTTTTCGGTACATGCCATGGCTAAAAGAAAAGGACCTCTACGGATAAGGCGAGAATTCTCCCTACAAGGCTCAGCTCGATGGGTCAATTCTCAAAACTAACAAATTGAGAAACAAAATTAAGCTTTATGGTTAGGTAGACAAATAAAGGAAATAAACACCGATTTTTATGTCATTTTAAAAGTTCTATATGTGCAGATAACTCTTGATTTTAGTACCCACCTAAATGATTTCGTTTTCTTACACTACCGGTATTCAAAGAGGTAAAATGAAGAATCTTTTATTTTCATTTGCAATTTATTTTCTACAGATACAGGGATAAATGGTGTTGACATCATATGGCAGCTTTGGTTTTGTCCGTATTGCGCATGCGCACCATTGAAACAACTTTAAACGCGCACTTTCCCGCCAAAAACCGAGGCATACCTACCTTCCGAAGGCTGGCTAACATCGTTCCCCCCTTGACCCAGCTTCCCATTGACATATGTTGTGTAACTGGATCATAGGCTTCCTTGGTAAAAGGGATTTGCTGGGTCACGGGGGGGAACGTACTTTTATACTAAAAATAGTACTCATATACCATATGCCATAATTTTGGCGGGAAGATTTCGCCTTTAAACTCGTTTCAATGATGCGCATGCGCATTAAGGACAAATCGAAAAATGGTTTATGATTTCAACACCAATTGTCCTTACATTTACAGAAATTTTTTTGCTTATAAAACTAAAGAAAACTTAAATATGGTTTAATGAATAACGGTGGGGTAAGAAAATGTAATTTTTAGGGTAGGTACAGAAACCAAGAGTTATCTGTACCTGTCGAATCGTTTTGATCGTACAAAATCAGTTTTCATATGATTTAGATACATATCTAACAATACAGTTCGAAATAATAATCAATTTGCATGTTTTGAAAAATGACTTTTCCATTTGAGCCTTTTAGGGAGATTTCTCGCCTTATCCGTAGAGGTCCTTTGAAATATGGACACTTGACTTTACATCGCCTGGGACAGATTTTTCCAAAAAAAATCGAATTTTCAACGTCCTTGTTCCAGAATGGTATTTTTGTGTTGTATTGCTGTTACATCCATACCGTAAAACGACCCATGACTAATAGAAAACTTTTTGGTACATTTCATGGCAAAAAGAATTTTTTTTATAATGGAAAATTCAGTTTCACGCCGTTTGGGAAGCATTTTTGAAAAAATTCTAATTTTCAAGAAACTATGTTTAAAATGGTATTTTTGTGTTCTATTGCTGTTACATAGATGCATTATCAGAATCCTCGACCAAAAAAAAACATTTTTCGGTACATGCCATGTTTAAAAGATAAATTGAAATATGGACACTTGACTTAACACCATCTGGGACAGATTTTTCAAAAAAAATCTAATTTTCAACGTACTTGCTTCAGAATGGTATTTTGTGTTGTATTGCTGTTTCATCCATACAGTACAAGGAGTCATGACTAAAAAACACTTTTTGATACATTTCGTGGCAAAAAGAATTTTTTGAAATATGGAAAATTCAGTTTTATACCGCTTGGGAAACATTTTTCAAAAAATTCTACTTTTCAAGGAACTACCTTTAAAATGGTATTTTTGTGTTCTATTGCTGTTACATAGGTGCATTATCAGGATCCTTCACCAAAAAACACTTTTCGGTACATGCCATGGCTAAAAGAGAAATTGAAATACGGACACTTGACTTTACACCGTCTGGGACAGATTTTTCCAAAAAAAATCTAATTTTCAACGTCCTTGTTCCAGAATGGTATTTTTGTGTTGTATTGCTGTTACATCCATACGGTACAAGGACCCGTGACTTTAAAAAAAAACACTTTTTTGGTACATTTTATTGCAAAAGGAAATTTTGAAATATGGAAAATTCAGTTTTACATCGTTTTGGAAACATTTTTCAAAAAATTCTACTTGTCTAGGAACTACCTTTAAAACGGTATTTTTGTGTTCTACTGCCGTTAGATAGGTGCATTATCAGAGTCCTTGACTAAAAAAGCACTTTTCGGTTCATGCCATGGCTAAAAGAGAAATTGAAATATGGACACTTGACTTTACACCGTCTGGGACAGATTTTTTCCAGAAAAATCTAATTTTCAACGTACCTGCTCCAGAATAATATTTTTTGTTGTATTGCTGTTACATCCATACCGTACAAGGACCCGTGACTAAACAAACACTTTTTGGCACATTTCATGGCAAAAAGAATTTTTTGAAATATGGAATATTCAGTTTTACATCGTAAATTACAATTACAACATAAAAAACAAACCTTTCACGCTAATATTCCAGTATATAATCCAGATTTAACGAGAAAAATGCCTCCGCTTCGAAAGCGCGCCATTATTATCAACAAAGGGAGAACACTCGTATGGAAAGAATAGCTCACGTTCATGGCCTGGCAAAGTTTATCTACAAATATGAATGGGCTGCTCTGCCGGGTCATTTATCGAAAGCTATATATTTAGAAGCTTAGTTTCGCATTTCTTGCGAAATTTTTTTTAGAACTAGATACAACGACTCTTCTGTTAAAAAATAACTGCAGGAATAATTCTGAAAACATCTGACGTGTACTAAAGAAAAGATTCGAGAAAACATTGAGGCATAGGTACAAAAATAATATTCGATTTAGAATTTGTTCCGCAACCAAATGCAGCAATTCACTAATCAATTAGTACCAAGTATCGTCTAAATCACGTAAGGAAAATAACTATGGAACTGGAAGATGGACTAAATTTACTCTTTTTTATCGCTGTAATTTTCAAACAGAAAAGCATCTTTTTTTAATAGGATACTCATAATTAGGTCATTCGAAATATAGACCAATCAGCGCTCATTTCATCTATATATCCGGACTTTCCACTGACAAAATCACCTTCCGCCTCACTTGATTAAAACTGCAAATTACACCCGCTCCTCTACCTTCTAAACACATTCTCTTTCTACATAAACCTCGTAACTACAGCTTGTTCTAAGCTGCAGTTACGAGGTTTTTGCTTGAAAAGCAAAAAGGGTTTTTTTTATAAAAAAAAGTTTAACACCGTTTGGGAAACATTTTCAAAAAATTCTACTTTTCAAGAAACTACCTTTGAAACGGCATTTTTGTGTTCTATTGCTGTTACATTGGTGCATTATCAGGATCCTTGACCGGAAAACCTCTTTTCGGTACATGCCATGGCTAAATGAAAAGGACCTCTACGGATAAGGCGAGAATTCTCCCTACAAGGCTCAGCTCGATGGGTCAATTCTCAAAACTAACAAATTGAGAAACAAAATTAAGCTTTATGGTTAGGTAGACAAATAAAGGAAATAAACACCGATTTTTATGTCATTTTAAAAATTCTATAGGTGCAGATAACTCTTGATTTTAGTACCCACCTAAATGATTTCGTTTTCTTACACTACCGGTATTCAAAGAGGTAAAATGAAGAATCTTTTATTTTCATTTGCAATTTATTTTCTACAGATACAGGGATAAATGGTGTTGACATCATATGGCAGCTTTGGTTTTGTCCGTATTGCGCATGCGCACCATTGAAACAACTTTAAACGCGCACTTTCCCGCCAAAAACCGAGGCATACCTACCTTCCGAAGGCTGGCTAACATCGTTCCCCCCTTGACCCAGCTTCCCATTGACATATGTTGTGTAACTGGATCATAGGCTTCCTTGGTAAAAGGGATTTGCTGGGTCACGGGGGGGAACGTACTTTTATACTAAAAATAGTACTCATATACCATATGCCATAATTTTGGCGGGAAGATTTCGCCTTTAAACTCGTTTCAATGATGCGCATGCGCATTAAGGACAAATCGAAAAATGGTTTATGATTTCAACACCAATTGTCCTTACATTTACAGAAAATTTTTTGCTTATAAAACTAAAGAAAACTTAAATATGGTTTAATGAATAACGGTGGGGTAAGAAAATGTAATTTTTAGGGTAGGTACAGAAACCAAGAGTTATCTGTACCTGTCGAATCGTTTTGATCGTACAAAATCAGTTTTCATATGATTTAGATACATATCTAACAATACAGTTCGAAATAATAATCAATTTGCATGTTTTGAAAAATGACTTTTCCATTTGAGCCTTTTAGGGAGATTTCTCGCCTTATCCGTAGAGGTCCTTTGAAATATGGACACTTGACTTTACATCGCATGGGACAGATTTTTCCAAAAAAAATCGAATTTTCAACGTCCTTGTTCCAGAATGGTATTTTTGTGTTGTATTGCTGTTACATCCATACCGTAAAACGACCCATGACTAATAGAAAACTTTTTGGTACATTTCATGGCAAAAAGAATTTTTTTTATAATGGAAAATTCAGTTTCACGCCGTTTGGGAAGCATTTTTGAAAAAATTCTAATTTTCAAGAAACTATGTTTAAAATGGTATTTTTGTGTTCTATTGCTGTTACATAGATGCATTATCAGAATCCTCGACCAAAAAAACCATTTTTCGGTACATGCCATGTTTAAAAGATAAATTGAAATATGGACACTTGACTTAACACCATCTGGGACAGATTTTTCAAAAAAAAAAACTAATTTTCAACGTACTTGCTTCAGAATGGTATTTTGTGTTGTATTGCTGTTTCATCCATACAGTACAAGGAGTCATGACTAAAAAACACTTTTTGATACATTTCGTGGCAAAAAGAATTTTTTGAAATATGGAAAATTCAGTTTTATACCGCTTGGGAAACATTTTTCAAAAAATTCTACTTTTCAAGGAACTACCTTTAAAATGGTATTTTTGTGTTCTATTGCTGTTACATAGGTGCATTATCAGGATCCTTCACCAAAAAACACTTTTCGGTACATGCCATGGCTAAAAGAGAAATTGAAATACGGACACTTGACTTTACACCGTCTGGGACAGATTTTTCCAAAAAAATCTAATTTTCAACGTCCTTGTTCCAGAATGGTATTTTTGTGTTGTATTGCTGTTACATCCATACGGTACAAGGACCCGTGACTTTAAAAAAACACTTTTTTGGTACATTTTATTGCAAAAGGAAATTTTGAAATATGGAAAATTCAGTTTTACATCGTTTTGGAAACATTTTTCAAAAAATTCTACTTGTCTAGGAACTACCTTTAAAACGGTATTTTTGTGTTCTACTGCCGTTAGATAGGTGCATTATCAGAGTCCTTGACTAAAAAAGCACTTTTCGGTTCATGCCATGGCTAAAAGAGAAATTGAAATATGGACACTTGACTTTACACCGTCTGGGACAGATTTTTTCCAGAAAAATCTAATTTTCAACGTACCTGCTCCAGAATAATATTTTTTGTTGTATTGCTGTTACATCCATACCGTACAAGGACCCGTGACTAAACAAACACTTTTTGGCACATTTCATGGCAAAAAGAAATTTTTGAAATTTTTGAAATATGGAATATTCAGTTTTACATCGTAAATTACAATTACAACATAAAAAACAAACCTTTCACGCTAATATTCCAGTATATAATCCAGATTTAACGAGAAAAATGCCTCCGCTTCGAAAGCGCGCCATTATTATCAACAAAGGGAGAACACTCGTACGGAAAGAATAGCTCACGTTCATGGCCTGGCAAAGTTTATCTACAAATATGAATGGGCTGCTCTGCCGGGTCATTTATCGAAAGCTATATATTTAGAAGCTTAGTTTCGCATTTCTTGCGAAATTTTTTTTAGAACTAGATACAACGACTCTTCTGTTAAAAAATAACTGCAGGAATAATTCTGAAAACATCTGACGTGTACTAAAGAAAAGATTCGAGAAAACATTGAGGCATAGGTACAAAAATAATATTCGATTTAGAATTTGTTCCGCAACCAAATGCAGCAATTCACTAATCAATTAGTACCAAGTATCGTCTAAATCACGTAAGGAAAATAACTATGGAACTGGAAGATGGACTAAATTTACTCTTTTTTATCGCTGTAATTTTCAAACAGAAAAGCATCTTTTTTTAATAGGATACTCATAATTAGGTCATTCGAAATATAGACCAATCAGCGCTCATTTCATCTATATATCCGGACTTTCCACTGACAAAATCACCTTCCGCCTCACTTGATTAAAACTGCAAATTACACCCGCTCCTCTACCTTCTAAACACATTCTCTTTCTACATAAACCTCGTAACTACAGCTTGTTCTAAGCTGCAGTTACGAGGTTTTTGCTTGAAAAGCAAAAAGGGTTTTTTTTATAAAAAAAAAGTTTAACACCGTTTGGGAAACATTTTCAAAAAATTCTACTTTTCAAGAAACTACCTTTGAAACGGCATTTTTGTGTTCTATTGCTGTTACATTGGTGCATTATCAGGATCCTTGACCGGAAAACCTCTTTTCGGTACATGCCATGGCTAAAAGAAAAGGACCTCTACGGATAAGGCGAGAATTCTCCCTACAAGGCTCAGCTCGATGGGTCAATTCTCAAAACTAACAAATTGAGAAACAAAATTAAGCTTTATGGTTAGGTAGACAAATAAAGGAAATAAACACCGATTTTTATGTCATTTTAAAAGTTCTATAGGTGCAGATAACTCTTGATTTTAGTACCCACCTAAATGATTTCGTTTTCTTACACTACCGGTATTCAAAGAGGTAAAATGAAGAATCTTTTATTTTCATTTGCAATTTATTTTCTACAGATACAGGGATAAATGGTGTTGACATCATATGGCAGCTTTGGTTTTGTCCGTATTGCGCATGCGCACCATTGAAACAACTTTAAACGCGCACTTTCCCGCCAAAAACCGAGGCATACCTACCTTCCGAAGGCTGGCTAACATCGTTCCCCCCTTGACCCAGCTTCCCATTGACATATGTTGTGTAACTGGATCATAGGCTTCCTTGGTAAAAGGGATTTGCTGGGTCACGGGGGGGAACGTACTTTTATACTAAAAATAGTACTCATATACCATATGCCATAATTTTGGCGGGAAGATTTCGCCTTTAAACTCGTTTCAATGATGCGCATGCGCATTAAGGACAAATCGAAAAATGGTTTATGATTTCAACACCAATTGTCCTTACATTTACAGAAAATTTTTTGCTTATAAAACTAAAGAAAACTTAAATATGGTTTAATGAATAACGGTGGGGTAAGAAAATGTAATTTTTAGGGTAGGTACAGAAACCAAGAGTTATCTGTACCTGTCGAATCGTTTTGATCGTACAAAATCAGTTTTCATATGATTTAGATACATATCTAACAATACAGTTCGAAATAATAATCAATTTGCATGTTTTGAAAAATGACTTTTCCATTTGAGCCTTTTAGGGAGATTTCTCGCCTTATCCGTAGAGGTCCTTTGAAATATGGAAACTTGACTTTACATCGCATGGGACAGATTTTTCCAAAAAAAATCGAATTTTCAACGTCCTTGTTCCAGAATGGTATTTTTGTGTTGTATTGCTGTTACATCCATACCGTAAAACGACCCATGACTAATAGAAAACTTTTTGGTACATTTCATGGCAAAAAGAATTTTTTTTATAATGGAAAATTCAGTTTCACGCCGTTTGGGAAGCATTTTTGAAAAAATTCTAATTTTCAAGAAACTATGTTTAAAATGGTATTTTTGTGTTCTATTGCTGTTACATAGATGCATTATCAGAATCCTCGACCAAAAAAACCATTTTTCGGTACATGCCATGTTTAAAAGATAAATTGAAATATGGACACTTGACTTAACACCATCTGGGTCAGATTTTTCAAAAAAAAAACTAATTTTCAACGTACTTGCTTCAGAATGGTATTTTGTGTTGTATTGCTGTTTCATCCATACAGTACAAGGAGTCATGACTAAAAAACACTTTTTGATACATTTCGTGGCAAAAAGAATTTTTTGAAATATGGAAAATTCAGTTTTATACCGCTTGGGAAACATTTTTCAAAAAATTCTACTTTTCAAGGAACTACCTTTAAAATGGTATTTTTGTGTTCTATTGCTGTTACATAGGTGCATTATCAGGATCCTTCACCAAAAAACACTTTTCGGTACATGCCATGGCTAAAAGAGAAATTGAAATACGGACACTTGACTTTACACCGTCTGGGACAGATTTTTCCAAAAAAAATCTAATTTTCAACGTCCTTGTTCCAGAATGGTATTTTTGTGTTGTATTGCTGTTACATCCATACGGTACAAGGACCCGTGACTTTAAAAAAACACTTTTTTGGTACATTTTATTGCAAAAGGAAATTTTGAAATATGGAAAATTCAGTTTTACATCGTTTTGGAAACATTTTTCAAAAAATTCTACTTGTCTAGGAACTACCTTTAAAACGGTATTTTTGTGTTCTACTGCCGTTAGATAGGTGCATTATCAGAGTCCTTGACTAAAAAAGCACTTTTCGGTTCATGCCATGGCTAAAAGAGAAATTGAAATATGGACACTTGACTTTACACCGTCTGGGACAGATTTTTTCCAGAAAAATCTAATTTTCAACGTACCTGCTCCAGAATAATATTTTTTGTTGTATTGCTGTTACATCCATACCGTACAAGGACCCGTGACTAAACAAACACTTTTTGGCACATTTCATGGCAAAAAGAAATTTTTGAAATTTTTGAAATATGGAATATTCAGTTTTACATCGTAAATTACAATTACAACATAAAAAACAAACCTTTCACGCTAATATTCCAGTATATAATCCAGATTTAACGAGAAAAATGCCTCCGCTTCGAAAGCGCGCCATTATTATCAACAAAGGGAGAACACTCGTATGGAAAGAATAGCTCACGTTCATGGCCTGGCAAAGTTTATCTACAAATATGAATGGGCTGCTCTGCCGGGTCATTTATCGAAAGCTATATATTTAGAAGCTTAGTTTCGCATTTCTTGCGAAATTTTTTTTAGAACTAGATACAACGACTCTTCTGTTAAAAAATAACTGCAGGAATAATTCTGAAAACATCTGACGTGTACTAAAGAAAAGATTCGAGAAAACATTGAGGCATAGGTACAAAAATAATATTCGATTTAGAATTTGTTCCGCAACCAAATGCAGCAATTCACTAATCAATTAGTACCAAGTATCGTCTAAATCACGTAAGGAAAATAACTATGGAACTGGAAGATGGACTAAATTTACTCTTTTTTATCGCTGTAATTTTCAAACAGAAAAGCATCTTTTTTTAATAGGATACTCATAATTAGGTCATTCGAAATATAGACCAATCAGCGCTCATTTCATCTATATATCCGGACTTTCCACTGACAAAATCACCTTCCGCCTCACTTGATTAAAACTGCAAATTACACCCGCTCCTCTACCTTCTAAACACATTCTCTTTCTACATAAACCTCGTAACTACAGCTTGTTCTAAGCTGCAGTTACGAGGTTTTTGCTTGAAAAGCAAAAAGGGTTTTTTTATAAAAAAAAAGTTTAACACCGTTTGGGAAACATTTTCAAAAAATTCTACTTTTCAAGAAACTACCTTTGAAACGGCATTTTTGTGTTCTATTGCTGTTACATTGGTGCATTATCAGGATCCTTGACCGGAAAACCTCTTTTCGGTACATGCCATGGCTAAAAGAAAAGGACCTCTACGGATAAGGCGAGAATTCTCCCTACAAGGCTCAGCTCGATGGGTCAATTCTCAAAACTAACAAATTGAGAAACAAAATTAAGCTTTATGGTTAGGTAGACAAATAAAGGAAATAAACACCGATTTTATGTCATTTTAAAAGTTCTATAGGTGCAGATAACTCTTGATTTTAGTACCCACCTAAATGATTTCGTTTTCTTACACTACCGGTATTCAAAGAGGTAAAATGAAGAATCTTTTATTTTCATTTGCAATTTATTTTCTACAGATACAGGGATAAATGGTGTTGACATCATATGGCAGCTTTGGTTTTGTCCGTATTGCGCATGCGCACCATTGAAACAACTTTAAACGCGCACTTTCCCGCCAAAAACCGAGGCATACCTACCTTCCGAAGGCTGGCTAACATCGTTCCCCCCTTGACCCAGCTTCCCATTGACATATGTTGTGTAACTGGATCATAGGCTTCCTTGGTAAAAGGGATTTGCTGGGTCACGGGGGGGAACGTACTTTTATACTAAAAATAGTACTCATATACCATATGCCATAATTTTGGCGGGAAGATTTCGCCTTTAAACTCGTTTCAATGATGCGCATGCGCATTAAGGACAAATCGAAAAATGGTTTATGATTTCAACACCAATTGTCCTTACATTTACAGAAAATTTTTTGCTTATAAAACTAAAGAAAACTTAAGTATGGTTTAATGAATAACGGTGGGGTAAGAAAATGTAATTTTTAGGGTAGGTACAGAAACCAAGAGTTATCTGTACCTGTCGAATCGTTTTGATCGTACAAAATCAGTTTTCATATGATTTAGATACATATCTAACAATACAGTTCGAAATAATAATCAATTTGCATGTTTTGAAAAATGACTTTTCCATTTGAGCCTTTTAGGGAGATTTCTCGCCTTATCCGTAGAGGTCCTTTGAAATATGGACACTTGACTTTACATCGCATGGGACAGATTTTTCCAAAAAAAATCGAATTTTCAACGTCCTTGTTCCAGAATGGTATTTTTGTGTTGTATTGCTGTTACATCCATACCGTAAAACGACCCATGACTAATAGAAAACTTTTTGGTACATTTCATGGCAAAAAGAATTTTTTTTTATAATGGAAAATTCAGTTTCACGCCGTTTGGGAAGCATTTTTGAAAAAATTCTAATTTTCAAGAAACTATGTTTAAAATGGTATTTTTGTGTTCTATTGCTGTTACATAGATGCATTATCAGAATCCTCGACCAAAAAAACCATTTTTCGGTACATGCCATGTTTAAAAGATAAATTGAAATATGGACACTTGACTTAACACCATCTGGGACAGATTTTTCAAAAAAAAAACTAATTTTCAACGTACTTGCTTCAGAATGGTATTTTGTGTTGTATTGCTGTTTCATCCATACAGTACAAGGAGTCATGACTAAAAAACACTTTTTGATACATTTCGTGGCAAAAAGAATTTTTTGAAATATGGAAAATTCAGTTTTATACCGCTTGGGAAACATTTTTCAAAAAATTCTACTTTTCAAGGAACTACCTTTAAAATGGTATTTTTGTGTTCTATTGCTGTTACATAGGTGCATTATCAGGATCCTTCACCAAAAAACACTTTTCGGTACATGCCATGGCTAAAAGAGAAATTGAAATACGGACACTTGACTTTACACCGTCTGGGACAGATTTTTCCAAAAAAAATCTAATTTTCAACGTCCTTGTTCCAGAATGGTATTTTTGTGTTGTATTGCTGTTACATCCATACGGTACAAGGACCCGTGACTTTAAAAAAAACACTTTTTTGGTACATTTTATTGCAAAAGGAAATTTTGAAATATGGAAAATTCAGTTTTACATCGTTTTGGAAACATTTTTCAAAAAATTCTACTTGTCTAGGAACTACCTTTAAAACGGTATTTTTGTGTTCTACTGCCGTTAGATAGGTGCATTATCAGAGTCCTTGACTAAAAAAGCACTTTTCGGTTCATGCCATGGCTAAAAGAGAAATTGAAATATGGACACTTGACTTTACACCGTCTGGGACAGATTTTTTCCAGAAAAATATAATTTTCAACGTACCTGCTCCAGAATAATATTTTTTGTTGTATTGCTGTTACATCCATACCGTACAAGGACCCGTGACTAAACAAACACTTTTTGGCACATTTCATGGCAAAAAGAAATTTTTGAAATTTTTGAAATATGGAATATTCAGTTTTACATCGTAAATTACAATTACAACATAAAAAACAAACCTTTCACGCTAATATTCCAGTATATAATCCAGATTTAACGAGAAAAATGCCTCCGCTTCGAAAGCGCGCCATTATTATCAACAAAGGGAGAACACTCGTACGGAAAGAATAGCTCACGTTCATGGCCTGGCAAAGTTTATCTACAAATATGAATGGGCTGCTCTGCCGGGTCATTTATCGAAAGCTATATATTTAGAAGCTTAGTTTCGCATTTCTTGCGAAATTTTTTTTAGAACTAGATACAACGACTCTTCTGTTAAAAAATAACTGCAGGAATAATTCTGAAAACATCTGACGTGTACTAAAGAAAAGATTCGAGAAAACATTGAGGCATAGGTACAAAAATAATATTCGATTTAGAATTTGTTCCGCAACCAAATGCAGCAATTCACTAATCAATTAGTACCAAGTATCGTCTAAATCACGTAAGGAAAATAACTATGGAACTGGAAGATGGACTAAATTTACTCTTTTTTATCGTTGTAATTTTCAAACAGAAAAGCATCTTTTTTTAATAGGATACTCATAATTAGGTCATTCGAAATATAGACCAATCAGCGCTCATTTCATCTATATATCCGGACTTTCCACTGACAAAATCACCTTCCGCCTCACTTGATTAAAACTGCAAATTACACCCGCTCCTCTACCTTCTAAACACATTCTCTTTCTACATAAACCTCGTAACTACAGCTTGTTCTAAGCTGCAGTTACGAGGTTTTTGCTTGAAAAGCAAAAAGGGTTTTTTTATAAAAAAAAAAGTTTAACACCGTTTGGGAAACATTTTCAAAAAATTCTACTTTTCAAGAAACTACCTTTGAAACGGCATTTTTGTGTTCTATTGCTGTTACATTGGTGCATTATCAGGATCCTTGACCGGAAAACCTCTTTTCGGTACATGCCATGGCTAAAAGAAAAGGACCTCTACGGATAAGGCGAGAATTCTCCCTACAAGGCTCAGCTCGATGGGTCAATTCTCAAAACTAACAAATTGAGAAACAAAATTAAGCTTTATGGTTAGGTAGACAAATAAAGGAAATAAACACCGATTTTTATGTCATTTTAAAAGTTCTATAGGTGCAGATAACTCTTGATTTTAGTACCCACCTAAATGATTTCGTTTTCTTACACTACCGGTATTCAAAGAGGTAAAATGAAGAATCTTTTATTTTCATTTGCAATTTATTTTCTACAGATACAGGGATAAATGGTGTTGACATCATATGGCAGCTTTGGTTTTGTCCGTATTGCGCATGCGCACCATTGAAACAACTTTAAACGCGCACTTTCCCGCCAAAAACCGAGGCATACCTACCTTCCGAAGGCTGGCTAACATCGTTCCCCCCTTGACCCAGCTTCCCATTGACATATGTTGTGTAACTGGATCATAGGCTTCCTTGGTAAAAGGGATTTGCTGGGTCACGGGGGGGAACGTACTTTTATACTAAAAATAGTACTCATATACCATATGCCATAATTTTGGCGGGAAGATTTCGCCTTTAAACTCGTTTCAATGATGCGCATGCGCATTAAGGACAAATCGAAAAATGGTTTATGATTTCAACACCAATTGTCCTTACATTTACAGAAAATTTTTTGCTTATAAAACTAAAGAAAACTTAAGTATGGTTTAATGAATAACGGTGGGGTAAGAAAATGTAATTTTTAGGGTAGGTACAGAAACCAAGAGTTATCTGTACCTGTCGAATCGTTTTGATCGTACAAAATCAGTTTTCATATGATTTAGATACATATCTAACAATACAGTTCGAAATAATAATCAATTTGCATGTTTTGAAAAATGACTTTTCCATTTGAGCCTTTTAGGGAGATTTCTCGCCTTATCCGTAGAGGTCCTTTGAAATATGGACACTTGACTTTACATCGCATGGGACAGATTTTTCCAAAAAAAATCGAATTTTCAACGTCCTTGTTCCAGAATGGTATTTTTGTGTTGTATTGCTGTTACATCCATACCGTAAAACGACCCATGACTAATAGAAAACTTTTTGGTACATTTCATGGCAAAAAGAATTTTTTTTTATAATGGAAAATTCAGTTTCACGCCGTTTGGGAAGCATTTTTGAAAAAATTCTAATTTTCAAGAAACTATGTTTAAAATGGTATTTTTGTGTTCTATTGCTGTTACATAGATGCATTATCAGAATCCTCGACCAAAAAAACCATTTTTCGGTACATGCCATGTTTAAAAGATAAATTGAAATATGGACACTTGACTTAACACCATCTGGGACAGATTTTTCAAAAAAAAAACTAATTTTCAACGTACTTGCTTCAGAATGGTATTTTGTGTTGTATTGCTGTTTCATCCATACAGTACAAGGAGTCATGACTAAAAAACACTTTTTGATACATTTCGTGGCAAAAAGAATTTTTTGAAATATGGAAAATTCAGTTTTATACCGCTTGGGAAACATTTTTCAAAAAATTCTACTTTTCAAGGAACTACCTTTAAAATGGTATTTTTGTGTTCTATTGCTGTTACATAGGTGCATTATCAGGATCCTTCACCAAAAAACACTTTTCGGTACATGCCATGGCTAAAAGAGAAATTGAAATACGGACACTTGACTTTACACCATCTGGGACAGATTTTTCCAAAAAAAATCTAATTTTCAACGTCCTTGTTCCAGAATGGTATTTTTGTGTTGTATTGCTGTTACATCCATACGGTACAAGGACCCGTGACTTTAAAAAAAACACTTTTTTGGTACATTTTATTGCAAAAGGAAATTTTGAAATATGGAAAATTCAGTTTTACATCGTTTTGGAAACATTTTTCAAAAAATTCTACTTGTCTAGGAACTACCTTTAAAACGGTATTTTTGTGTTCTACTGCCGTTAGATAGGTGCATTATCAGAGTCCTTGACTAAAAAAGCACTTTTCGGTTCATGCCATGGCTAAAAGAGAAATTGAAATATGGACACTTGACTTTACACCGTCTGGGACAGATTTTTTCCAGAAAAATCTAATTGTCAACGTACCTGCTCCAGAATAATATTTTTTGTTGTATTGCTGTTACATCCATACCGTACAAGGACCCGTGACTAAACAAACACTTTTTGGCACATTTCATGGCAAAAAGAAATTTTTGAAATTTTTGAAATATGGAATATTCAGTTTTACATCGTAAATTACAATTACAACATAAAAAACAAACCTTTCACGCTAATATTCCAGTATATAATCCAGATTTAACGAGAAAAATGCCTCCGCTTCGAAAGCGCGCCATTATTATCAACAAAGGGAGAACACTCGTACGGAAAGAATAGCTCACGTTCATGGCCTGGCAAAGTTTATCTACAAATATGAATGGGCTGCTCTGCCGGGTCATTTATCGAAAGCTATATATTTAGAAGCTTAGTTTCGCATTTCTTGCGAAATTTTTTTAGAACTAGATACAACGACTCTTCTGTTAAAAAATAACTGCAGGAATAATTCTGAAAACATCTGACGTGTACTAAAGAAAAGATTCGAGAAAACATTGAGGCATAGGTACAAAAATAATATTCGATTTAGAATTTGTTCCGCAACCAAATGCAGCAATTCACTAATCAATTAGTACCAAGTATCGTCTAAATCACGTAAGGAAAATAACTATGGAACTGGAAGATGGACTAAATTTACTCTTTTTTATCGCTGTAATTTTCAAACAGAAAAGCATCTTTTTTTAATAGGATACTCATAATTAGGTCATTCGAAATATAGACCAATCAGCGCTCATTTCATCTATATATCCGGACTTTCCACTGACAAAATCACCTTCCGCCTCACTTGATTAAAACTGCAAATTACACCCGCTCCTCTACCTTCTAAACACATTCTCTTTCTACATAAACCTCGTAACTACAGCTTGTTCTAAGCTGCAGTTACGAGGTTTTTGCTTGAAAAGCAAAAAGGGTTTTTTTATAAAAAAAAAGTTTAACACCGTTTGGGAAACATTTTCAAAAAATTCTACTTTTCAAGAAACTACCTTTGAAACGGCATTTTTGTGTTCTATTGCTGTTACATTGGTGCATTATCAGGATCCTTGACCGGAAAACCTCTTTTCGGTACATGCCATGGCTAAAAGAAAAGGACCTCTACGGATAAGGCGAGAATTCTCCCTACAAGGCTCAGCTCGATGGGTCAATTCTCAAAACTAACAAATTGAGAAACAAAATTAAGCTTTATGGTTAGGTAGACAAATAAAGGAAATAAACACCGATTTTTATGTCATTTTAAAAGTTCTATAGGTGCAGATAACTCTTGATTTTAGTACCCACCTAAATGATTTCGTTTTCTTACACTACCGGTATTCAAAGAGGTAAAATGAAGAATCTTTTATTTTCATTTGCAATTTATTTTCTACAGATACAGGGATAAATGGTGTTGACATCATATGGCAGCTTTGGTTTTGTCCGTATTGCGCATGCGCACCATTGAAACAACTTTAAACGCGCACTTTCCCGCCAAAAACCGAGGCATACCTACCTTCCGAAGGCTGGCTAACATCGTTCCCCCCTTGACCCAGCTTCCCATTGACATATGTTGTGTAACTGGATCATAGGCTTCCTTGGTAAAAGGGATTTGCTGGGTCACGGGGGGGAACGTACTTTTATACTAAAAATAGTACTCATATACCATATGCCATAATTTTGGCGGGAAGATTTCGCCTTTAAACTCGTTTCAATGATGCGCATGCGCATTAAGGACAAATCGAAAAATGGTTTATGATTTCAACACCAATTGTCCTTACATTTACAGAAAATTTTTTGCTTATAAAACTAAAGAAAACTTAAATATGGTTTAATGAATAACGGTGGGGTAAGAAAATGTAATTTTTAGGGTAGGTACAGAAACCAAGAGTTATCTGTACCTGTCGAATCGTTTTGATCGTACAAAATCAGTTTTCATATGATTTAGATACATATCTAACAATACAGTTCGAAATAATAATCAATTTGCATGTTTTGAAAAATGACTTTTCCATTTGAGCCTTTTAGGGAGATTTCTCGCCTTATCCGTAGAGGTCCTTTGAAATATGGACACTTGACTTTACATCGCATGGGACAGATTTTTCCAAAAAAAATCGAATTTTCAACGTCCTTGTTCCAGAATGGTATTTTTGTGTTGTATTGCTGTTGCATCCATACCGTAAAACGACCCATGACTAATAGAAAACTTTTTGGTACATTTCATGGCAAAAAGAATTTTTTTTTATAATGGAAAATTCAGTTTCACGCCGTTTGGGAAGCATTTTTGAAAAAATTCTAATTTTCAAGAAACTATGTTTAAAATGGTATTTTTGTGTTCTATTGCTGTTACATAGATGCATTATCAGAATCCTCGACCAAAAAAACCATTTTTCGGTACATGCCATGTTTAAAAGATAAATTGAAATATGGACACTTGACTTAACACCATCTGGGACAGATTTTTCAAAAAAAAAAACTAATTTTCAACGTACTTGCTTCAGAATGGTATTTTGTGTTGTATTGCTGTTTCATCCATACAGTACAAGGAGTCATGACTAAAAAACACTTTTTGATACATTTCGTGGCAAAAAGAATTTTTTGAAATATGGAAAATTCAGTTTTATACCGCTTGGGAAACATTTTTCAAAAAATTCTACTTTTCAAGGAACTACCTTTAAAATGGTATTTTTGTGTTCTATTGCTGTTACATAGGTGCATTATCAGGATCCTTCACCAAAAAACACTTTTCGGTACATGCCATGGCTAAAAGAGAAATTGAAATACGGACACTTGACTTTACACCGTCTGGGACAGATTTTTCCAAAAAAAATCTAATTTTCAACGTCCTTGTTCCAGAATGGTATTTTTGTGTTGTATTGCTGTTACATCCATACGGTACAAGGACCCGTGACTTTAAAAAAACACTTTTTTGGTACATTTTATTGCAAAAGGAAATTTTGAAATATGGAAAATTCAGTTTTACATCGTTTTGGAAACATTTTTCAAAAAATTCTACTTGTCTAGGAACTACCTTTAAAACGGTATTTTTGTGTTCTACTGCCGTTAGATAGGTGCATTATCAGAGTCCTTGACTAAAAAAGCACTTTTCGGTTCATGCCATGGCTAAAAGAGAAATTGAAATATGGACACTTGACTTTACACCGTCTGGGACAGATTTTTTCCAGAAAAATCTAATTGTCAACGTACCTGCTCCAGAATAATATTTTTTGTTGTATTGCTGTTACATCCATACCGTACAAGGACCCGTGACTAAACAAACACTTTTTGGCACATTTCATGGCAAAAAGAAATTTTTGAAATTTTTGAAATATGGAATATTCAGTTTTACATCGTAAATTACAATTACAACATAAAAAACAAACCTTTCACGCTAATATTCCAGTATATAATCCAGATTTAACGAGAAAAATGCCTCCGCTTCGAAAGCGCGCCATTATTATCAACAAAGGGAGAACACTCGTACGGAAAGAATAGCTCACGTTCATGGCCTGGCAAAGTTTATCTACAAATATGAATGGGCTGCTCTGCCGGGTCATTTATCGAAAGCTATATATTTAGAAGCTTAGTTTCGCATTTCTTGCGAAATTTTTTTTAGAACTAGATACAACGACTCTTCTGTTAAAAAATAACTGCAGGAATAATTCTGAAAACATCTGACGTGTACTAAAGAAAAGATTCGAGAAAACATTGAGGCATAGGTACAAAAATAATATTCGATTTAGAATTTGTTCCGCAACCAAATGCAGCAATTCACTAATCAATTAGTACCAAGTATCGTCTAAATCACGTAAGGAAAATAACTATGGAACTGGAAGATGGACTAAATTTACTCTTTTTTATCGCTGTAATTTTCAAACAGAAAAGCATCTTTTTTTAATAGGATACTCATAATTAGGTCATTCGAAATATAGACCAATCAGCGCTCATTTCATCTATATATCCGGACTTTCCACTGACAAAATCACCTTCCGCCTCACTTGATTAAAACTGCAAATTACACCCGCTCCTCTACCTTCTAAACACATTCTCTTTCTACATAAACCTCGTAACTACAGCTTGTTCTAAGCTGCAGTTACGAGGTTTTTGCTTGAAAAGCAAAAAGGGTTTTTTTATAAAAAAAAAGTTTAACACCGTTTGGGAAACATTTTCAAAAAATTCTACTTTTCAAGAAACTACCTTTGAAACGGCATTTTTGTGTTCTATTGCTGTTACATTGGTGCATTATCAGGATCCTTGACCGGAAAACCTCTTTTCGGTACATGCCATGGCTAAAAGAAAAGGACCTCTACGGATAAGGCGAGAATTCTCCCTACAAGGCTCAGCTCGATGGGTCAATTCTCAAAACTAACAAATTGAGAAACAAAATTAAGCTTTATGGTTAGGTAGACAAATAAAGGAAATAAACACCGATTTTTATGTCATTTTAAAAGTTCTATAGGTGCAGATAACTCTTGATTTTAGTACCCACCTAAATGATTTCGTTTTCTTACACTACCGGTATTCAAAGAGGTAAAATGAAGAATCTTTTATTTTCATTTGCAATTTATTTTCTACAGATACAGGGATAAATGGTGTTGACATCATATGGCAGCTTTGGTTTTGTCCGTATTGCGCATGCGCACCATTGAAACAACTTTAAACGCGCACTTTCCCGCCAAAAACCGAGGCATACCTACCTTCCGAAGGCTGGCTAACATCGTTCCCCCCTTGACCCAGCTTCCCATTGACATATGTTGTGTAACTGGATCATAGGCTTCCTTGGTAAAAGGGATTTGCTGGGTCACGGGGGGGAACGTACTTTTATACTAAAAATAGTACTCATATACCATATGCCATAATTTTGGCGGGAAGATTTCGCCTTTAAACTCGTTTCAATGATGCGCATGCGCATTAAGGACAAATCGAAAAATGGTTTATGATTTCAACACCAATTGTCCTTACATTTACAGAAAATTTTTTGCTTATAAAACTAAAGAAAACTTAAATATGGTTTAATGAATAACGGTGGGGTAAGAAAATGTAATTTTTAGGGTAGGTACAGAAACCAAGAGTTATCTGTACCTGTCGAATCGTTTTGATCGTACAAAATCAGTTTTCATATGATTTAGATACATATCTAACAATACAGTTCGAAATAATAATCAATTTGCATGTTTTGAAAAATGACTTTTCCATTTGAGACTTTTAGGGAGATTTCTCGCCTTATCCGTAGAGGTCCTTTGAAATATGGACACTTGACTTTACATCGCATGGGACAGATTTTTCCAAAAAAAATCGAATTTTCAACGTCCTTGTTCCAGAATGGTATTTTTGTGTTGTATTGCTGTTGCATCCATACCGTAAAACGACCCATGACTAATAGAAAACTTTTTGGTACATTTCATGGCAAAAAGAATTTTTTTTATAATGGAAAATTCAGTTTCACGCCGTTTGGGAAGCATTTTTGAAAAAATTCTAATTTTCAAGAAACTATGTTTAAAATGGTATTTTTGTGTTCTATTGCTGTTACATAGATGCATTATCAGAATCCTCGACCAAAAAAACCATTTTTCGGTACATGCCATGTTTAAAAGATAAATTGAAATATGGACACTTGACTTAACACCATCTGGGACAGATTTTTCAAAAAAAAACTAATTTTCAACGTACTTGCTTCAGAATGGTATTTTGTGTTGTATTGCTGTTTCATCCATACAGTACAAGGAGTCATGACTAAAAAACACTTTTTGATACATTTCGTGGCAAAAAGAATTTTTTGAAATATGGAAAATTCAGTTTTATACCGCTTGGGAAACATTTTTCAAAAAATTCTACTTTTCAAGGAACTACCTTTAAAATGGTATTTTTGTGTTCTATTGCTGTTACATAGGTGCATTATCAGGATCCTTCACCAAAAAACACTTTTCGGTACATGCCATGGCTAAAAGAGAAATTGAAATACGGACACTTGACTTTACACCGTCTGGGACAGATTTTTCCAAAAAAAATCTAATTTTCAACGTCCTTGTTCCAGAATGGTATTTTTGTGTTGTATTGCTGTTACATCCATACGGTACAAGGACCCGTGACTTTAAAAAAACACTTTTTTGGTACATTTTATTGCAAAAGGAAATTTTGAAATATGGAAAATTCAGTTTTACATCGTTTTGGAAACATTTTTCAAAAAATTCTACTTGTCTAGGAACTACCTTTAAAACGGTATTTTTGTGTTCTACTGCCGTTAGATAGGTGCATTATCAGAGTCCTTGACTAAAAAAGCACTTTTCGGTTCATGCCATGGCTAAAAGAGAAATTGAAATATGGACACTTGACTTTACACCGTCTGGGACAGATTTTTTCCAGAAAAATCTAATTTTCAACGTACCTGCTCCAGAATAATATTTTTTGTTGTATTGCTGTTACATCCATACCGTACAAGGACCCGTGACTAAACAAACACTTTTTGGCACATTTCATGGCAAAAAGAAATTTTTGAAATTTTTGAAATATGGAATATTCAGTTTTACATCGTAAATTACAATTACAACATAAAAAACAAACCTTTCACGCTAATATTCCAGTATATAATCCAGATTTAACGAGAAAAATGCCTCCGCTTCGAAAGCGCGCCATTATTATCAACAAAGGGAGAACACTCGTACGGAAAGAATAGCTCACGTTCATGGCCTGGCAAAGTTTATCTACAAATATGAATGGGCTGCTCTGCCGGGTCATTTATCGAAAGCTATATATTTAGAAGCTTAGTTTCGCATTTCTTGCGAAATTTTTTTTAGAACTAGATACAACGACTCTTCTGTTAAAAAATAACTGCAGGAATAATTCTGAAAACATCTGACGTGTACTAAAGAAAAGATTCGAGAAAACATTGAGGCATAGGTACAAAAATAATATTCGATTTAGAATTTGTTCCGCAACCAAATGCAGCAATTCACTAATCAATTAGTACCAAGTATCGTCTAAATCACGTAAGGAAAATAACTATGGAACTGGAAGATGGACTAAATTTACTCTTTTTTATCGTTGTAATTTTCAAACAGAAAAGCATCTTTTTTTAATAGGATACTCATAATTAGGTCATTCGAAATATAGACCAATCAGCGCTCATTTCATCTATATATCCGGACTTTCCACTGACAAAATCACCTTCCGCCTCACTTGATTAAAACTGCAAATTACACCCGCTCCTCTACCTTCTAAACACATTCTCTTTCTACATAAACCTCGTAACTACAGCTTGTTCTAAGCTGCAGTTACGAGGTTTTTGCTTGAAAAGCAAAAAGGGTTTTTTTTATAAAAAAAAAGTTTAACACCGTTTGGGAAACATTTTCAAAAAATTCTACTTTTCAAGAAACTACCTTTGAAACGGCATTTTTGTGTTCTATTGCTGTTACATTGGTGCATTATCAGGATCCTTGACCGGAAAACCTCTTTTCGGTACATGCCATGGCTAAAAGAAAAGGACCTCTACGGATAAGGCGAGAATTCTCCCTACAAGGCTCAGCTCGATGGGTCAATTCTCAAAACTAACAAATTGAGAAACAAAATTAAGCTTTATGGTTAGGTAGACAAATAAAGGAAATAAACACCGATTTTTATGTCATTTTAAAAGTTCTATAGGTGCAGATAACTCTTGATTTTAGTACCCACCTAAATGATTTCGTTTTCTTACACTACCGGTATTCAAAGAGGTAAAATGAAGAATCTTTTATTTTCATTTGCAATTTATTTTCTACAGATACAGGGATAAATGGTGTTGACATCATATGGCAGCTTTGGTTTTGTCCGTATTGCGCATGCGCACCATTGAAACAACTTTAAACGCGCACTTTCCCGCCAAAAAACCGAGGCATACCTACCTTCCGAAGGCTGGCTAACATCGTTCCCCCCTTGACCCAGCTTCCCATTGACATATGTTGTGTAACTGGATCATAGGCTTCCTTGGTAAAAGGGATTTGCTGGGTCACGGGGGGGAACGTACTTTTATACTAAAAATAGTACTCATATACCATATGCCATAATTTTGGCGGGAAGATTTCGCCTTTAAACTCGTTTCAATGATGCGCATGCGCATTAAGGACAAATCGAAAAATGGTTTATGATTTCAACACCAATTGTCCTTACATTTACAGAAAATTTTTTGCTTATAAAACTAAAGAAAACTTAAATATGGTTTAATGAATAACGGTGGGGTAAGAAAATGTAATTTTTAGGGTAGGTACAGAAACCAAGAGTTATCTGTACCTGTCGAATCGTTTTGATCGTACAAAATCAGTTTTCATATGATTTAGATACATATCTAACAATACAGTTCGAAATAATAATCAATTTGCATGTTTTGAAAAAAGACTTTTCCATTTGAGCCTTTTAGGGAGATTTCTCGCCTTATCCGTAGAGGTCCTTTGAAATATGGACACTTGACTTTACATCGCATGGGACAGATTTTTCCAAAAAAAATCGAATTTTCAACGTCCTTGTTCCAGAATGGTATTTTTGTGTTGTATTGCTGTTGCATCCATACCGTAAAACGACCCATGACTAATAGAAAACTTTTTGGTACATTTCATGGCAAAAAGAATTTTTTTTATAATGGAAAATTCAGTTTCACGCCGTTTGGGAAGCATTTTTGAAAAAATTCTAATTTTCAAGAAACTATGTTTAAAATGGTATTTTTGTGTTCTATTGCTGTTACATAGATGCATTATCAGAATCCTCGACCAAAAAAACCATTTTTCGGTACATGCCATGTTTAAAAGATAAATTGAAATATGGACACTTGACTTAACACCATCTGGGACAGATTTTTCAAAAAAAAAACTAATTTTCAACGTACTTGCTTCAGAATGGTATTTTGTGTTGTATTGCTGTTTCATCCATACAGTACAAGGAGTCATGACTAAAAAACACTTTTTGATACATTTCGTGGCAAAAAGAATTTTTTGAAATATGGAAAATTCAGTTTTATACCGCTTGGGAAACATTTTTCAAAAAATTCTACTTTTCAAGGAACTACCTTTAAAATGGTATTTTTGTGTTCTATTGCTGTTACATAGGTGCATTATCAGGATCCTTCACCAAAAAACACTTTTCGGTACATGCCATGGCTAAAAGAGAAATTGAAATACGGACACTTGACTTTACACCGTCTGGGACAGATTTTTCCAAAAAAAATCTAATTTTCAACGTCCTTGTTCCAGAATGGTATTTTTGTGTTGTATTGCTGTTACATCCATACGGTACAAGGACCCGTGACTTTAAAAAAAACACTTTTTTGGTACATTTTATTGCAAAAGGAAATTTTGAAATATGGAAAATTCAGTTTTACATCGTTTTGGAAACATTTTTCAAAAAATTCTACTTGTCTAGGAACTACCTTTAAAACGGTATTTTCGTGTTCTACTGCCGTTAGATAGGTGCATTATCAGAGTCCTTGACTAAAAAAGCACTTTTCGGTTCATGCCATGGCTAAAAGAGAAATTGAAATATGGACACTTGACTTTACACCGTCTGGGACAGATTTTTTCCAGAAAAATCTAATTGTCAACGTACCTGCTCCAGAATAATATTTTTTGTTGTATTGCTGTTACATCCATACCGTACAAGGACCCGTGACTAAACAAACACTTTTTGGCACATTTCATGGCAAAAAGAAATTTTTGAAATTTTTGAAATATGGAATATTCAGTTTTACATCGTAAATTACAATTACAACATAAAAAACAAACCTTTCACGCTAATATTCCAGTATATAATCCAGATTTAACGAGAAAAATGCCTCCGCTTCGAAAGCGCGCCATTATTATCAACAAAGGGAGAACACTCGTACGGAAAGAATAGCTCACGTTCATGGCCTGGCAAAGTTTATCTACAAATATGAATGGGCTGCTCTGCCGGGTCATTTATCGAAAGCTATATATTTAGAAGCTTAGTTTCGCATTTCTTGCGAAATTTTTTTTAGAACTAGATACAACGACTCTTCTGTTAAAAAATAACTGCAGGAATAATTCTGAAAACATCTGACGTGTACTAAAGAAAAGATTCGAGAAAACATTGAGGCATAGGTACAAAAATAATATTCGATTTAGAATTTGTTCCGCAACCAAATGCAGCAATTCACTAATCAATTAGTACCAAGTATCGTCTAAATCACGTAAGGAAAATAACTATGGAACTGGAAGATGGACTAAATTTACTCTTTTTTATCGCTGTAATTTTCAAACAGAAAAGCATCTTTTTTATTAGGATACTCACAATTAGGTCATTCGCAATATAGACCAATCAGCGCTCATTACATCTATATATCCGGACTTTCCACTGACAAAATCACCTTCCGCCTCACTTGATTAAAACTGCAAATTACACCCGCTCCTCTACCTTCTAAACACATTCTCTTTCTACATAAACCTCGTAACTGCAGCTTGTTCTAAGCTGCAGTTACGAGGTTTTTGCTTGAAAAGCAAAAAAGGTTTTTTTTTATAAAAAAAAAGTTTAACACCGTTTGGGAAACATTTTCAAAAAATTCTACTTTTCAAGAAACTACCTTTGAAACGGCATTTTTGTGTTATTTGTCGGGTCCGTGACGGGTCTAAGATTACACTCGAGACTCCTGATGATCTTTTTAAGCTTGGAATTACCAACATAGACTATGCTGCTCTAGGTCTAGGGGCCTTTGAGTAGGACAGGCCGGGAAGGAATTCTAGTACTGTTGACCTATGGACTGCTGTTCGAAAGAATCGAAATGTGCGTGAAACTATCTCCACCAATGATGAACCTACCTGTAGAGACACTGTCAATCCAAATATTAACATAAATTTGACGACTCAAACATCTTTTGAACTTGATAATAAGCATAGTTCTTTGGACGGTTCTCTTTTAACATCTGCGGGTCGCAATTTTGAGGTTCAGCCTGTTGATACTAATCTTTTTAACAATTCTAGTCATGAGAATTCTAGTCTTGAGATTGAGAGTAATAGTCATGAAAATTCTACATTTGTTGCATCACCTCATTCACCTGGATTATCTTTTTCCAGTGAGGCATCAGATGATATTTCTAATGATGTTACAATTGATGATGTAATTTTAAATGAACATACATATGCCATCCTGACAAATCTTTGGCGATTAGGTTGGTCTGTATCAATGTCTGTGGCTTGCTCTCAAAGTTGCGTTACCCTGATTTTGAGGAATTTTGTCAATCATATGATATAGTTTGTCTAGTAGAAAGTAAATTGGGTTCTCTTGATAGTTTTGAAGTACAGAATTTCAGCATTTTACAATTAATTAACCGTAAGCAAGCAAAATCAAGATCTGGGGGAATTGCAGTCCTGGTCAAAGATACTATTTTTGAGCATGTTAAAATCTTAAAGAGTAGCTCAGAGAATGTTTTATGGTTTACAGTTAATTGTTCATTATTCCATGAATTAGTTTTATTTGGGGCAGTTTATATACCTCCAGAAAGTAGTCCTTACAGTAATATTAGTATTTTTGATTCTATTGAAAATGACATTATCTCTTTAAATCCTGAAAATAATTACAAAATATGTTTGATAGGAGACTTTAATTCTCACACTTCAAATGCAGATGACTTTATTTATGTAAATGAGTATATTTGTGATAATTTCAACTTAGATGATTTTACTAAACAAGATTTGCACAAAAGTTTACTCGAAGATTTAAACATTCCGACTAAAAGATATAATTCAGATAAATCTAAAGCCGATAATTATGGTTCCCGACTTCTAAGTATGTGCAAGAGTTTTGATATACATATTGCCAATGGTAGGTTGTTTAAAGACAAAGGTATTGGAGCTGCCACTTGTAAAAATACAACTGTTGTAGACTATTGTATTATGTCACCTGAATTATTTTCATATGTGTCAAATTTTGAAATTTTACCTTTTGATCCTTTATTGAGTGACATTCACAATGGCATTGCTGTTGAATTTTTAAGTAAGCCTTATAAGCCAGATATAAATGTGCCTGAGGAGCAGGCTACAAAAAATGCAAATGGGCAAACGAGAGGAAAAATACTTTTATCGATGCACTAGATCTGTTATCATTGTTAGAACTTGAACATGAAATGTCCGATATTATGTCGTCAGATTGTGCTAATGTTGATCAAAAAGTTATTGATTCACTTGTTGAAAATTATAATAAGATATTATTAGATGCAGCGTCAGAATCTGAAATGTTTTTCACCACTAAACAGAAAAAACCAATGTTAAAAAAGTGAAAAAACCTTGGTTTAATAGAGATTGCAATATTAAGCGAAAAGAATATTTTAAAGCCCGTAATTTAAACTGGAGATTTAAGTCAGCTGAGAACAGAACAAATCTCATTCGCTGTAGTAAGGCATATAAAAAAGAAATTAATAAACATTACAATGCTTACAGAAATGATTTTATCTCACAGTTGAGAGGTATGAAAAGTAAAGATCCTAAATCATATTGGTCTTTATTAAATAAATCAGCAGATAAACAAAAATCAGTTGTGAATAAAGTGGCTTTGGAAACTTTTTATGAACATTTTAAGAATCTTAGCAATGAAAATAATGATCATGAAGATTTCAATTTTGATATAAACAATGTAGACATAAATGATAATATTGAGTTAAATAGACCCTTTTCAGAAGCTGACATATTGCAGGCTATAAAAGCATTGAAAAATAATAAAAGTTGTGGCACTGACTTAATCTTAAATGAATTCTTGAAATGTGCATCTGGGAAAATGTTACAAGTGTTTTGCAAATTGTTTAATATTGTCTTTGAATCAGGAATTGTTCCTAGTAGCTGGACTGAAGGCATAATTTGTCCTATTTATAAGAATAAAGGAGATGCAAACAGTCCAGATAATTATAGAGGTATAACTATTTTAAGCTGTTTTGGGAAACTTTTTACTTCTGTTTTAAACAACAGACTTAATTGTTTCTTAGAAAATATGAATGTTTTATGTGAGGAACAAGCTGGCTTTAGAAAAGGTTATAGTACTATGGATCATGTTTTTAATCTGAAATGCTTAGCTGATTTGTACTTGCATCGTAATAAAACCCTATTTTGTGCATTTATTGATTACAGAAAAGCATTTGACTCAGTAAATCGTGTGGCATTATGGCAAAAACTTTTACAACAAGATATAAATGGGAAAATGTTGAAAATCATTTACAGTATGTATGACAGTGCAAAATCATGTGTTCGACAAAACCAACAGCTTTCAAATTATTTTTCCAGTAATGTGGGGGTGCGTTAGGGTGAGAACTTATCACTGATACTTTTTTCATTGTTTTTAAATGACTTAGTAGAGTTTATTTCTCATGGATTTGATGGTCTGACTGATATAACTGAAGCTATACACCTGCTTTGTGACAATGATGATATAGAAGTCTACTTGAAATTGTATCTTTTATTATATGCAGACGACACTGTCATTCTGGCCGAATCTCAAGAACAGGTGCAAGCTGCTTTAAATTCAATGTATCTCTATTGTCAAACATGGAAACTAGAAGTTAACCCAGCAAAAACAAAAGTTGTATTATTTTCAAAACGAAAAGTTAAAGAAAAGCCTGTCTTTACTTATAACAATGAAAACATTGCTATTGTTGATGACTTTGTATATTTGGGTGTCACCTTTACTCACAATGTTTCTTTTGTTAAACATAAAAATCATTTGTTAGAACAGGGTAGGAAAGCTATGTATTGTGTACTCAAGAAAACTAAAAAATTAGACTTGCCAGTTGATATGCAGTTACAAATGTTTGATTGTATGGTAGTACCAATTTTGCTATATGGGGCAGAAATTTATGGATATGAGAAGTCTGAAATAACTGAGTCGTTATTTTTACAGTTTTATAAAATAATTATGCACTAAAGAGTACTCCAACTGCTATTTTACATGGTGAATTAGGCCGTTATCCTGCTGATTTCTTAATCAAGTCTCGTATGATTGGTTTCTGGAAACGTTTAGTTTGTGGAAAACAAGATAAGATCTCATATATATTGTATAACCTTATGTATAAAATGCATACTAGAAATTTTTATTTTTCCAAGTGGATAAACTGTATAGAAAACACATTGAATAATTGTGGTTTTTCTGAATATTGGATTCATCAAAGTGTTCCTGACAAGTGCTGCCTGGCAAGAATGGTTAAAAACCGCTTAATAGACCAGTACAAACAAAATTGGTATAATTCTATATTTGAACTTTCAAAAGGCTTAAACTATAGAATTTTTAAAACAAATCACAATTTTGAAAATTACTTGTCTGTATTACCAACTGATTTAAGGATTTCATATAGTAGATTTAGATGCATGAATCACAAACTACCAATTGAACAAGGAAGATTTTTTGGTATTGCAAGGGATGACATAATTTGCAGCTTATGTAATAGCACAAACTTAGGTGATGAGTACCATTATCTTTTTGAATGCAGCTTTCTAAAATCAGACAGAAAAAAATTCATTCCTGAAGAAATTTATGAAAAACATAATACCCAAAAATAATTTGAACTTTTTAATAGTACTGATTATAATACCATTATGCGAACAGCAAAATTTTGTAAAATTATTTTAGCACTATTCAAATAATATTGCATAAATTGTACCTTCCCACATTTCATCTAAATAGAATATATATGCATTTGGACTTTTCACAAGGACACTTTAAAATTACAAGCAGTAAATACAGACAATGACAAACCAGCTGTTTAGCAGGTTTGCTGGGGTCTGTAGTGCTTGTATTGACCGCCTAAATTGGAATACTTAGTTTTGATTAACCCATTACCAAACGACAATTTTTGTGTCAGCTTCAAAGATGTTGCAGACGACAATATAAAGTGAATGAAATTAAGTATTATTTGGTCTTTTATCTTGGAAAACATAGTGGGAAATGAGGAGATTGCTTCATTTTCAACAATGTTTTCTACAGCCATTTCTTGTGGGGAGTCAAAAAGAGTCAATGTGTGTGTTAATGGGTTAAAGTGCTGATTAAATGAACATTTTCATTAAATATTTTGATCCATAGCTGTAAAAAATCTGTGAAGTGTCCAAAATATTTGTTTTTCATGTCCATCAACTCTTCATATTCGTTTGTATTTGTTACATGTATGTTAAATTCATATACCCTCGGTTAGGGGGTCTTGAATAAAATTTTGACTTTGACTTTTGACTTTGTTCTATTGCTGTTACATTGGTGCATTATCAGGATCCTTGACCGGAAAACCCCTTTTCGGTACATGCCATGGCTAAAAGAAAATTCGAAATATGGACACTTGACTTTACATCACCTGGGACAGATTTATCTAATTTTCAACGTATTTGCTCAAGAATAGTATTTTTGTGTTGTATTGCTGTTACATCTATACCGTGCAAGGACCCGTGACTAAAAAAACACTTTTTGGTACATTTCATGGCAATATTTTTTGAAATATGGAAAATTCAGTTTTACACCGTTTGGGAAACACTTTTCAAAAAATTCTACATTTCAAGAAACTACCTTTGAAACGGCATTTTTGTGTTCTATTGCTGTTACATTGGTGCATTATCAGGATCCTTGACCGGAAAACCTCTTTTCGGTACATGCCATGGCTAAAAGAAAATTTGAAATATGGACACTTGACTTTACATCGCCTGGGACAGATTTATCTAATTTTCAACGTATTTGCTCAAAAATAGTATTTTTGTGTTGTATTGCTGTTACATCTATACCGTGCAAGGACCCGTGATTAAAAAAACTCTTTTTGGTACATTTCATGGCATTTTTTTTTTTTTTTTTTGAAATATGGAAAATTCAGTTTTACACCGTTTGGGAAACACTTTTCAAAAAATTCTACATTTCAAGGAACTACCGTTAAAACGGTATTTTTGTGTTCTATTGCTGTTACATACATGCAATATCAGGATCCTTCACCAAAAAACACTTTTCGGTACATGCCGAGCCTAAAAGAGAAATTGAAATATGGACACTTGACTTTACACCGTCTGGGACAGATTTTTCCAAAAAAAAAGATCGAATTTTCAACGTCCTTGTTCCAGAGTGGTATTTTTGTGTTGTATTGCTGTTACATCCATACCGTAAAACGACCCATGACTAATAGAAAACTTTTTGGTACATTTCATGGCAAAAAGATTTTTCTTATAATGGAAAATTCAGTTTTACGCCGTTTGGGAAGCATTTTTGAAAAAATTCTAATTTTCAAGAAACTATGTTTGAAATGGTATTTTTGTGTTCTATTGCTGTTACATAGGTGCATTATCAGAATCCTCGACCAAAAAACCATTTTTCGGTACATGCCATGTTTAAAAGATAAATTGAAATATGGACACTTGACTTAACACCGTCTGGGACAGATTTTTCAAAAACAAATCTAATTTTCAACGTACTTGCTTCAGAATGGTACTTTTGTGTTGTATTGCTGTTTCATCCATACAGTACAATGATTCATGACTAAAAAAACACGTTTTGGTACATTTCGTGGCAAAAAGAATTTTTTGAAATGTGGAAAATTCAATTTTATACCGCTTGGGAAACATTTTTCAAAAAATTCTACTTTTCAAGGAACTACCTTTAAAATGGTATTTTTGTGTTCTATTGCTGTTACATAGGTGCATTATCAGGATCCTTCACCAAAAATACACTTTTCGGTACATGCCATGGCTAAAAGAGAAATTGAAATATGGACACTTGACTTTACACCGTCTGGGACAGATTTTTCCAAAATAAATCGAATTTTCAACGTCCTTGTTCCAGAATGGTATTTTTGTGTTGTATTGCTGTGACATCCATACAGTACAAGGATCCGTGACTTAAAAACTCTTTTTTGGTACATTTTATTGCAAAAGGAAATTTTGAAATATGGAAAATTCAGTTTTACATCGTTTTGGAAACAATTTTCGAAAAATTATACTTGTCTAGGAACTACCTTTAAAACGGTATTTTTGTGTTCTATTGCCGTTAAAAAGGTGCATTATCAGAGTCCTTGACAAAAAAGCACTTTCGGTACATGCCATGGCTAAAAGAGAAATTGAAATATGGACACTTGACTTTACACCGTCTGGGACAGATTTTTCAAAAAAAAATCTATTTTTCAACGTACTTGCTTCAGAATGGTATTTTTGTGTTGTATTGCTGTTTCATCCTTACAGTACAAGGAGTCATGACTAAAAAACACGTTTTGGTACATTTCGTGGCAAAAAGATTTTTTTGAAATATGGAAAATTCAATTTTATACCGCTTGGGAAACATTTTTCAAAAAATTCTACTTTTCAAGGAACTACCTTTAAAATGGTATTTTTGTGTTCTATTGCTGTTACATAGGTGCATTATCAGGATCCTTCACCAAAAAAAACACTTTTCGGTACATGCCAGGGCTAAAAGAGAAATTGAAATATGGACACTTGACTTTACACCGTCTGGGACAGATTTTTCCAAAATAAATCGAATTTTAAACGTCCTTGTTCCAGAATGGTATTTTTGTGTTGTATTGTTGTTACATCCATACAGTACAAGGACCCGTGACTTAAAAAACACTTTTTTGTACATTTTATTGCAAAAGGAAATTTTGAAATATGGAAAATTCAGTTTTACATCGTTTTGGAAACAATTTTCGAAAACTTCAACTTGTCTAGGAACTACCTTTAAAACGGTATTTTTGTTTTCTATTGCCGTTAGATAGGTGCATTATCAGAGTCCTTGACTAAAAAAAGCCTTTTTCGGTACATGCCATGGCTAAAAGAGAAATTGAAATATGGACACTTGACTATACACCGTCTGGGACAGATTTTTTCCAAAAAAATCTAATTTTAAACGTACCTGCTCCAGAATGATATTTTTTGTTGTATTGCTGTTACATCCATACCGTACAAGGACCCGTGACTAAACAAACACTTTTTGGCACATTTCATGGCAAAAAGAAATTTTTGAAATTTTTGAAATATGGAATACTCAGTTTTACATCGTAAATTACAATTACAACATAAAAAACAAACCTTTCACGCTAATATTCCAGTATATAATCCAGATTTAACGAGAAAAACGCCTCCGCTTCGAAAGCGCGCCATTATTATCAACAAAGGGAGAACACTCGTACGGAAAGAATAGCTCACGTTCATGGCCTGGCAGAGTTTATCTACAAATATGGATGGGCTGCTCTGCCGGGTCATTTATCGAAAGCTATATATTTAGAAGCTTAGTTTCGCATTTCTTGCGAAAATTTTTTAGAACTAGATACAACGACTCTTCTGTTAAAAATAACTGCAGGAATAATTCTGAAAACATCTGACGTGTACTAAAGAAAAGATTCGAGAAAACATTGAGGCATAGGTACAAAAATAATATTCGATTTAGAATTTGTTCCGCAACCAAATGCAGCAATTCACTAATCAATTAGTACCAAGTATCGTCTAAATCACGTAAGGAAAATAACTATGGAACTGGAAGATGGACTAAATTTACTCTTTTTTATCGCTGTAATTTTCAAACAGAAAAGCATCTTTTTTAATAGGATACTCATAATTAGGTCATTCGCAATATAGACCAATCAGCGCTCATTACATCTATATATCCGGACTTTTCACTGACAAAATCACCTTCCGCCTCACTTGATTAAAACTGCAAATTACACCCGCTCCTCTACCTTCTAAACACATTCTCTTTCTACATAAACCTCGTAACTGCAGCTTGTTCTAAGCTGCAGTTACGAGGTTTTTACTTGAAAAGCAAAAAGGGTTTTTTTATAAAAAAAAAAGTTTAACACCGTTTGGGAAACATTTTCAAAAAATTCTACTTTTCAAAAAACTACCTTTGAAACGGCATTTTTGTGTTCTATTGCTGTTACATTGGTGCATTATCAGGATCCTTGACCGGAAAACCTCTTTTCGGTACATGCCATGGCTAAAAGAAAATTTGAAATAAGTACACTTGACTTTACATCGCCTGGGACAGATTTATCTAATTTTCAACGTATTTGCTCAAGAATAGTATTTTTGTGTTGTATTGCTGTTACATCTATACCGTGCAAGGACCCGTGACTAAAAAAAACTCGTTTTGGTACATTTCATGGCAATTTTTTTTTGAAATATGGAAAATTCAGTTTTACACCGTTTGGGAAACACTTTTCAAAAAATTCTACATTTCAAGGGACTACCGTTAAAACGGTATTTTTGTGTTCTATTGCTGTTACATACGTGAATTATCAGGATCCTTCACCAAAAAACACTTTTCGGTACATGCCATGGCAAAAAGAGAAATTGAAATATGGACACTTGACTTTACACCGTCTGGGACAGATTTTTCAAAAAAAAAAAACGAATTTTAAACGTCCTTGTTCCAGAATGGTATTTTTGTGTTGTATTGCTGTTACATCCATACCGTAAAACGACCCATGACTAATAGAAAACTTTTTGGTACATTTCATGGCAAAAAGAATTTTTTTTATAATGGAAAATTCATTTTTGCGCCGTTTGGGAAGCATTTTTGAAAAAAATTCTAATTTTCAAGAAACTATGTTTGAAATGGTATTTTTGTGTTCTATTGCTGTTGCATAGATGCATTATCAGAATCCTCGACCAAAAAAACATTTTTCGGTACATGCCATGTTTAAAAAATAAATTGAAATATGGACACTTGACTTAACACCGTCTGGGACAGATTTTTAAAAAAAAAATCTAATTTTCAACGTACTTGCTTCAGAATGGTATTTTTGTGTTGTATTGCTGTTTCATCCATACAGTACAAGGAGCCATGACTAAAAAAACACGTTTTGGTACATTTCGTGGCAAAAAGATTTTATTTAAATATGGAAAATTCATTTTATACCGCTTGGGAAACATTTTTCAAAAAATTCTACTTTTCAAGGAACTACCTTTAAAATGGTATTTTTGTGTTCTATTGCCGTTAGATAGGTGCATTATCAGAGTCCTTGATTAAAAAGGCACTTTTCGGTACATGCCATGGCTAAAAGAGAAATTGAAATATGGACACCTGACTTTACACCGTCTGGGACAGATTTTTTCCAAAAAAATCTAATTTTCAACGTACCTGCTCCAGAATGATATTTTTTTGTTGTATTGCTGTTACATCCATACCGTACAAGGACCCGTGACTAAACAAACGCTTTTTGGCACATTTCATGGCAAAAAGAAATTTTTGAAATATTGAAAATTCAATTTTATACCGCTTGGGAAACATTTTTCAAAAAATTCTACTTTTCAAGGAACTACCTTTAAAATGGTATTTTTGTGTTCTATTGCTGTTACATAGGTGCATTATCAGGATCCTTCACCAAAAATACACTTTTCGGTACATACCATGGCTAAAAGAGAAATTGAAATATGGACACTTGACTTTACACCGTCTGGGACAGATTTTTCCAAAATAAATCGAATTTTCAACGTCCTTGTTCCAGAATGGTATTTTTGTGTTGTATTGCTGTGACATCCATACACTACAAGGATCCGTGACTTAAAAAACACTTTTTTGGTATATTTTATTGCAAAAGGAAATTTTGAAATATGGAAAATTCAGTTTTACATCGTTTTGGAAACAATTTTCGAAAAATTATACTTGTCTAGGAACTACCTTTAAAACGGTATTTTTGTGTTCTATTGCCGTTAGATAGGTGCATTATCAGAGTCCTTGACTAAAAAAGCACTTTTCGGTACATGCCATGGCTAAAAGAGAAATTGAAATATGGACACTTGACTTTACACCGTCTGGGACAGATTTTTCAAAAAAAAAATCTATTTTTCAACGTACTTGCTTCAGAATGGTATTTTGTGTTGTATTGCTGTTTCATTCATACAGTACAAGGAGTCATGACTAAAAAACACGTTTTGGTACATTTCGTGGCAAAAAGAATTTTTTGAAATATGGAAAATTCAATTTTATACCGCTTGGGAAACATTTTTCAAAAAATTCTACTTTTCAAGGAACTACCTTTAAATGGTATTTTTGTGTTCTATTGCTGTTACATAGGTGCATTATCAGGATCCTTCACCAAAAATACACTTTTCGGTACATGCCATGGCTAAAAGAGAAATTGAAATATGGACACTTGACTTTACACCGTCTGGGACAGATTTTTCCAAAATAAATCGAATTTTCAACGTCCTTGTTCCAGAATGGTATTTTTGTGTTGTATTGCTGTTACATCCATACAGTACAAGGACCCGTGACTTAAAAAACACTTTTTTTGTACATTTTATTGCAAAAGGAAATTTTGAAATATGGAAAATTCAGTTTTACATCGTTTTGGAAACAATTTTCGAAAACTTCTACTTGTCTAGGAACTACCTTTAAAACGGTATTTTGGTTTTCTATTGCCGTTAGATAGGTGCATTATCAGAGTCCTTGACTAAAAAAAGCACTTTTCGGTACATGCCATGGCTAAAAGAGAAATTGAAATATGGACACTTGACTATACACCGTCTGGGACAGATTTTTTCCAAAAAAATCTAATTTTCAACGTACCTGCTCCAGAATGATATTTTTTGTTGTATTGCTGTTACATCCATACCGTACAAGGACCCGTGACTAAACAAACACTTTTTGGCACATTTCATGGCAAAAAGAAATTTTTGAAATTTTTGAAATGTGGAATATTCAGTTTTACATCGTAAATTACAATTACAACATAAAAAACAAACCTTTCACGCTAATATTCCAGTATATAATCCAGATTTAACGAGAAAAACGCCTCCGCTTCGAAAGCGCGCCATTTTTATCAACAAAGGGAGAACACTCGTACGGAAAGAATAGCTCATGTTCATGGCCTGGCAGAGTTTATCTACAGATATGAATGGGCTGCTCTGCCGGGTCATTTATCGAAAGCTATATATTTAGAAGCTTAGTTTCGCATTTCTTGCGAAAATTTTTTAGAACTAGATACAACGACTCTTCTGTTAAAAATAACTGCAGGAATAATTCTGAAAACATCTGACGTGTACTAAAGAAAAGATTCGAGAAAACATTGAGGCATAGGTACAAAAATAATATTCGATTTAGAATTTGTTCCGCAACCAAATGCAGCAATTCACTAATCAATTAGTACCAAGTATCGTCTAAATCACGTAAGGAAAATAACTATGGAACTGGAAGATGGACTAAATTTACTCTTTTTTATCGCTGTAATTTTCAAACAGAAAAGCATCTTTTTTAATAGGATACTCATAATTAGGTCATTCGCAATATAGACCAATCAGCGCTCATTACATCTATATATCCGGCTAAAAGAGAAAATTGAAATATGGACACTTGACTTAACACCGTCTGGGACAGATTTTTCAAAAAAAAAATCTAATTTTCAACGTACTTGCTTCAGAATGGTATTTTTGTGTTGTATTGCTGTTTCATCCATACAGTACAAGGAGTCATGACTAAAAAAGCACGTTTTGGTACATTTCGTGGCAAAAATAATTTTTTGAAATATGGAAAATTCAATTTTATACCACTTGGGAAACATTTTTCAAAAAATTCTAATTTTCAAGGAACTACCTTTATAATGGTATTTTTGTGTTCTATTGCTGTTACATAGGTGCATTATCAGGATCCTTGACCAAACAAAAACACTTTTGTGTAACAGCAATAGACAACAAAAATACCGTTTTAAAGGTAGTTTCTTGAAAAGTAGAATTTATGGAAATATGTTACCCAAACGGTGTAAAACTGAATTTTCCATATTTCAAAAAAAATTGCCATGAAATGTACCAAAAAGTGGTTTTTGAGTCACGGGTCCTTGAACTGTATGGATGTATCTGCAATGCAACACAAAACTACCATTCTGAAGGAAGTACGTTGAAAATTAGATTTTTTTGGAAAAATCTGTCCCAGACGTTGTAAAGTCAAGTGTTCATATTTCAATATCTCTTTTAGCCATGGCAGGTACCGAAAAGTGGTTTTTTGGTCATGAATCCTTATAATGCACTTATGTAACAGCAATAGACAACAAAAATACGGATTTAACGGTAATTTTTTTGAAAAGTAGATTTTTTGGAAATATGTTTCTCAAATTGTGTAAAACCGAATTATCCATATTTCAAAAAAATCCTTTTGACACGAAATGTACCAAAAAGTGTTTTTTTAGTCACGGGTCCTTGTAATGTATGGATGTAACAGCAATACAACACAAAAATACCATTCTGAAGCAAGTACGTTGAAAATTAGATTTTTTTAAAAAAAAATCTGTCCCAGACGGTGTAAAGTCAAGCGTCCATATTTCAATTTCTCTTTTAGCCATGGCAGGTACCAAAAAGTGTGTTTTTTTGTCAAGAATCCTGATAATGCAACTATGTTACAGCAACAGACAACAAAAATACTGTTTTAAAGGTAGTTTCTTGAAAAGTAGAATTTATCGAAATATGTTTCCAAAACTGTGTAAAACTGAATTTTCCATATTTCAAGAATTTCTTTTTGCCATGAAATGTACCAAAAAGTGATTTTTTAGTCACGGGTCCTTTTACTGTATGGATGAAACAGCAATACAACACAAAAATACCATTCTGAAGCAAGTACGTTGAAAATTAGATTTTTTTGAAAAAATCTATCCCAGACGGTGCAAAGTCAAGCGTCCATATTTCAATTTCTCTTTTAGCCATGGCAGGTACCAAAAAGTGTTTTTGTTTGGTCAAGGATCCTGAAAATGCACCTATGTAACAGCAATAGAATACAAAAATATCGTTTTAAAGGTAGTTCCTTGAAAAGTGGATGTTTTGAAAAATGTTTCCCAAACGGTGTAAAACTGAATTTTCCATATTTCAAGAATTTCCTTTTGCCATGAAATGTACCAAAAATAGGTTTTTTAGTCACGGGTCCTTTTACTGTATGGATGTAACAGCAATACAACACAAAAATACCATTCGGAAGCAAGTTAGTCGAAAATTAGATTTTTTTGGAAAAATCTGTCCCAGACGGTGTTAAGTCAAGCGTCCATATTTCAATTTCTCTTTTAGCCATGGCAGGTACCGAAAAGTGTTTTTTTGGTCAAGGATCTTGATAATGCATCTATGTTACAGCAATAGACAACAAAAATACCGTTTTAAAGGTAGTTTCTTGAAAAGTAGAAATTATGGAAATATGTTTCCCAAACGGTGTAAATCTGAATTTTCCATATTTCAAAAATTTCTTTTTGCCATTGTAGTAGGGTCACTTTTGCCATGATTTCATCATAAGCTCCTTTTTATCATGTTCTGACCATGACATGGGTTAATGATCTTTTCCCTCCATTTCTGATCACATGGTATATTGTTTTTTCCACTTCATTGATTTCCCTCAAATTTGGTCAGGTGGTCAGGTGACTTCTTCAGTTGCTTAGTGGGACATGAGATTTTGATTAAGAAAGACCTGTTTTGGTTTGCTAGATCGATTTTGGAAAAAATATTGATATGAAATGTAAGTTTTCAAGATTTGGTTCTTCTTTTCCTGCTATGTTTATTTTCTATCGGTTTGCAATTAGTTCGTAACTATTTGCTTGATTGATTCGGTTGTCGCTAGATTGATAAAATGAGCACGGTTCTGCTTTTCCCGCTATTTTCGTCCTTACCGCGCCCGTCTACCTTATTAACTGTTTTCTACCTTTTTACCCTAGCCTTGCACAATTACTCTTTAATATTTTCAGTATTAACAGTCACTGAGATGAGAGATGGTTTGGAAGTTGTAGTTGATCATATGAACACACTTGATTCCTCAAATTGGTAAGTTGCCCTATGTTGTGCATACTCTGTAATTAGCTGATTACTTTGTAAAAGCTTGTTAATATTATATAAGAGTTTATCAGTTGGAATAGCATATATTTCATTGTAAAGATGTAAAGTGTATTTTAAAAAGAGTAAAGAGTTGAGTGCAGTAAATTATTGGTTAATTATTGGAAAGGGTTATATAGAAGGTTTAAACCATTTTTTTCAGAGTATTGTGAGAAAAGGAGTAGAATGTCACCAAGTAGCATTCTTATCATTTTCCACAATACTCATATTGATTTTTTGTAGCAGACGAGTCCGAATCTTTATTTCAGAGATGTATTGCATGATTTACTGACAATTGTTTTATTGTATATTTTTCAGAGTGTTTTACCATTACCATTACCATCACCATTACCATTGTACCATTGTACCATGAATACAGAACCTGTTGAAATTGAAAACAGACTACCCTCGTTCTTTACCCCGTCCATAAAAGAACCCATATTAAATAAACAGTCAGCAGGCCAGAGTGGATTCGGCCCTGTTATATTTTGGCGCCCAACGTGGTTATGGACTTAGGAATAAAGGATGAAATGTGACGGTTATTACATGGACATGGATTTATGTTATAATGTGTGAACTAGACTGTTTTAGAAAACAGAGTTCATGATATATATATTAGGACAGTGCAATATGTGTAAATAGGATAAGGATAGCTCAATTGTAAGTAGAAAATATTTTATGCATATGTAACACTGTTTTAATAATTTCTCCCTTTCCCATGATGTTTCTGTGAAAATCGCATTTTGCATTTTCTGAAATTTTGTCACCTTCCACAATGTCTGCATAGTACAAGATTTGTCGTTTTTTCTCCACAATGTTTCTGTAGGAAAATTTAGTCGTTTTTTTTTTCCCACAATATTTTTGTAGGAAAATTTCGTCGTTCTTTTCCCACAACGTTTCAGTAGAAAATTTTGTCATTTTCCATAGATAAAGATATTCGTTTGCGTGAGAGTCATATATTTTGTCAGTTTGAGTGTTCCACCAGTTTGACTAACACAGTTCATTAACAAAGCATAATTCTCCTTTTTCTATCTTGATCTGAATTTTGACCTGACCCGCCCTCTTATTCCTGATTTGCATATGTTTTGATATCTGTTCGTTTCTGATTGGTTCAACCTCTGACCTTCTAAGTCCGCCATTTTTGATTGGTTGTTGGGTTCACCTTTAGACCTTTTGAGTCAGCCATTTTTATTGGTTGTTTGGTTCAACTTTGACGTTTTCGTTCGACCATTTTGGTTGGTTGTTTTTCATTTCCGGTTGATTTGTTCATCACTGATTGGCTATGGATTTGTTTCCTATTACTGGTTCCCGCTTTTATGTTTGGTTCCCCTTTGCGTGACCTGCTGAATTCCGATTGGCTGTGAGCAATATTTGACCTTTTCTATGATTGGTTTCCTAAAACGACATGTTGAGTTTTGATTGGTTTTAAGGACTCTGTAGGCGTGACCCATTTTGACATTTGGTTCCCAGCTTCGAAATGTTGACTTTAGCTTGTTCCCTGTTTGAATTTTTGGGCTGGTTCCCGGCTTGATTTACTTTAATCTTTTGTGTCTTTGGAAAATTAGCACACTTTCTATTTATAGTTTGACAATTTTGTTGGATGACCTCTGAATTCTGACGTTTAGATATTAGTACCCCGTCTGTGATTGGTTCTTGTTATCAAATCAAATTCATTGGTTTATTTACAAACTGGAACTTGAATTATTTTCAGAAGTGAAAGTAGATATCCTGTTTCAGACTTCCTGTTTCAACTTGTTATCTACCTTTATTGAACTTAGTAAAAATTAGTGAAAATTATTTACTTGATTTTCAATTTCATGAAATGTGTTGTATTATTTAGCCAATATGAGAATCTAAATTTACATTGCAACAATTTTGGTTAATAGTTTATACATTATAGACTATTAATGATAAAAACTTAGAATAGTTTTTATTAATGCATACTTATAATCAATTATGCATTGAATTAGGTACATCCATATTTCATCATGATTGATATGACTCAATGTGCATTTACTTGCCGTTCGGTGATTTCATTATTTGGATAACTTAATGTTGTGAAATAAGGTTACATCTTTCTTTTACAAATACTCCTTGGTCTATAATGATTCATGAACTTTGAACGAAATTGTGTTGCTTGAATTATTGCTTTGACCTAAAGTAAATTTGTCCATAATGATTCATTGACATTGAATAAATGGTGTTGCATGAATTATTGCTTTGACATATAATACCACAAAGATATCTTATTTAATACAGTGAACATGACTGTGTAAAGTGTTGTGTTAAACATACATTGCCACTATCTGACTATAATTGTAAACTACCTCCCACACATTTAAGTGCTAATGAACTGCTATTAAAGGGAAGTAATTCACCCTAATACATTTTTGCTAATATTTTTAGGGAATTGTGCCCTCATGTAAGCTTTAGCTTGTCTTAAACATTTAAGATTAGTTATTCTGTAGTAGTTATTTGAAAACATTGTGAGAAAAGATAGTTGAGAATATGTGACCTAGTACCTTTAGAAATGTATATAGTAGCTTGTACTTAGTCTATACTTTCACACATTGTGTTGGTGCATATATTCTAATTAGCCACATACTTATAGTAGTGACAAGGTTTATGACCTTGTTGTAGGTACTTACTCTTCACATTAGGGATACCCTTTACTCGATTCAAAGTTGGAGTGATTATGTGTAGTTGTTTAGTTAGTCATTAATATAGTACAATACTTTAGTGCATATGTATCATAGTGTGTGATGCATAGTGGTGCAATGTCCCTTGTGTGATTGATTTATTAAGGGGAGATAATTAATAGTGTTTGTGTTTCTATGCATTGAAGTGTTTAAACATAGTATTGTCCAACAAGGTTAACCCGGGACAACTTAATTTTCGTGCGCAAAGTCCGTTAGTGGAGCGTCTTAACAAAACAAAGCCGAAGTGGGGTCATTACATATGCAGATGTCCCGGGTTAATCTTGCTGGACAATAAGTGAATTTTATTTCAGGTTGTGTATAACATAGTGTGTTGTGAATTGTATCTCACCATTAAAGGGAAATAATTTGGGATTGATTTTACATCCCTTGTTTTATTTTTAGAACAAAGTCTTTGTATTTAAACATTTGACTTCTATATTTGTGCTGACCTACAGTGCCCACCAAAAGTCTGGAGACAAACAAGAATTTTTCATTTCCCATTCCTAAATCGGAAGAAATGAATTTTGTTTACTATAATTATAGTTAGAAATATTATAACCCCTCTTTACTATGAATTCACAAGAAAATTAGTACAAATATCCATTATTTTCACGTAAAATCTGACACTTTAGCATAATAAGTCCATTTTGTTCAATTACGATAAAAATCATCAAGTTGTTGCCACAACATTCAAATTGTGTTTTATCCAAAAAATAAGGATAAAAGAACTTTGGTAAATGTTTCTTAATGTATTCCCCACCTTTAAAAATGATTTTCTATGAGAACCCAACATGACAGCCGGCTTTAAAGTTCCAAGAATTTTTAGCTTAAGAAATTGCTTGCATTCCGAGGATATCGAGGTTAGGGTTAAATTTTTCTTCTCTTAAATTCAATTTTTTTATCATTAAGTTACGCTTCTACATCACTTATGGTATTTCAGTACTTGAAATTGATTTTTTTCTCTACAGGTTGACTGTTTACATGATGATAGAGCAGGTCGCCATCACTAAGCTCTGGCCATAACGGACCAAGAGTAGGCAATACAAGGGTTTCTTCTCAGCAGGAAGACTAAATTGGAATCAGAGCAAACATGGACAACCAATGACTAACAGTACAAGAACTAAAGAATGCTTGGAAGTAAGCTGAGACATCAGGTTGAGACTCAAAAGTTGATGAAAATCTACCTTCAATTTCTCTGAATACACCCAAGGCTGTATAAAAGTCATCATTTACCACAAAACAAACAGAATTTGCTTTCATTTAGACATTTCTGTTAACCATTCACCAGAATGGTTTCTGGCAAAGGCTGATTGCTTTTATGTGGGTTTCGCTATAAATGATGGCTTTTAAACGGCATTGTGTGTATTCAACGAAATTGACTGCAGATTTTCATCAACTTTTGAGTCTCATCCTGATGTCTCGGCTTACTTCCAGGCATTCCTTAGTTCTTGTACTATTAGTCATTGGTTGTCTATGCTTGCTCTGATTCCAATTTGGTCTTCCTACTGAGAAGAAACGGCAGCTCTTGGTCCGTTATGACCAAAGCTTATGAAGGCAATCTGCTCTATCATCTTGTAAACAGTCAACCTGTTGAGAAAAAATAGATTTCAAGTACTGAAATACCATAAGTGATGAAGAAGGGTCACTTGAGAATAGAAAAAATGGATTTAAAAGAAGAAAAATTTAACCCTTACCTTGATATTCTCGGAATGCAAGCACTTTCTTAAGTTGAAAGTTCTTGGAACATTTACGCCGGCTGTCATGTTGGGTTCTCATAGAAAATCATTTCTAAAGGTGGGCAATACATTAAGAAACATTTATCAAAGTTCTTCAACCTTATTTTTTGGATAAAACACAATTTGAATGTTGTTGCAACAACTTGATGATTTTTATCATAATTGAACAAAATGGGCTCATCATGGTAAACTGCCAGATTTTACATCAAAATAAGGGATAAATCCACTAATTTTCATGTGAACTATTTGTAAAGATGGGTAATAATATTTTTAACTATAAAAATGATATACCAAATGCTTTTCTTGAGATTTAGGAACGAAAAATGTAAAATTTTTGTTTGTCTCCAGACTTTTGGTGGGCACTGTATAACTAGCCATTATTTAAACATTTAAACATGGATAGCAAGGAAGGAAGCAAATTAGGTATTGCTTCAGGTGGAGTTAGTCCTTCCGGAATTTCCGAAGAGGATAAGAAGCTATTAGACGCCTTTCATGGTTTACATTTATCACCCCATGCCGAAACATCGGAGGATTTATTTCATTTCCTGTCTAAGTTTAGAAAGTTTGTGTCGGACAAGGAGTCCCACTCGACGACATCCCATCAATTTCCGAAGTTGTCCACTTTCTATGGTGATGAGTCCAAGAGTGACACTTCGTGGAAAACTTTTTATTATGAGATTAAGTCTCTTCAATCGGGAAAAGTTTTTACCCCTGAGCAAATTTTACTCGGAATTCGACGAGCTGTTAAAGGCAATGCTGCCGACATCCTTAGGCGCATTGGTATTGGTGCTTCCTTGGATGCAGTGCTATCGAAGTTAACCAGCACATTTGGTCATATTGAGACCAATGAGAGCGTTTTGATGAAGTTTTACTCTTGTCAACAGAAGCCGAAGGAGAAATTTACTTCTTATGCCACCCGCCTTGAAGAGATTCACTCTCAAGCGGTTACCATGAAAGCTTTACCAGCAGATGAAGCAATTCTGCAACGTGTTTTATACCATGGTTTACTCCCAGACATGAAGCATATGGCTGCTTATAAAAATGATGTAATACATGATTATGATAATTTCAAGATAGAACTCCGGAAGATAGAGGCTGATCTTTACAGTTCGAACCCCGTTCATAGCCATGCTTCAGTACCGGTTGAGAAGAAGAGTGAACTTAGTGAAGTCAAAGATTTGTTGACTAAGCTACATGAGCGCATAGATAAGATAGAACAACAGCAAGAAGATTTTAAGAAGGAGTCTTCAACTCCAGCCTACAGAGGAGGCTATGGTGGAGCCTCGAGAGGAGGAACCCAGTTTAGAGGAAGAGGACAGAATTACAGAGGGAGAGGACAGAATAGAGGCAGAGGGCAGCAACACAATGACGACCAGAGAAATGACCAGAGACCTCTAGGATCACATACTTTTGTACCAACTTGTTATGGTTGTGGTGGAAAAGGACATCTAGTTAAAGATTGTCCAAGTAATGTATAGAAGCAATGTTACAATTGCCAGAATTTTGGACACATAGCAAAGAATTGCCCAAACTAGTATGTGCCTCAGTTGTTGGGTCGAACTCAAAGACCCTAAATTAGTTGGGACAACGAATGAAGTGTTGGTCAGATTGGAATCAGTTGACACGAGAGCCTTATTAGACACAGGCAGCTGTATTAGTACAGTTTCACAGTCATTTTATAGTAACAATTTGAAGGATTTGGAATTGAAACCTTTGGATACTTTCATCAAGGTTGAATGTGCTGATGGCAAGCAACTACCTTATTCCGGATATATTGAAGCTGACCTTTCTGTTTTAAGTGGAGTTCCTAAGTATTCAACTGTTACTTGTTTACTTTTGGTCACTCCAGATACCAACTATTCAGTTTCAACTCCAGTTATTTTAGGTACTAATGTACTTGACGTTTTATTATATGAATGCCAGTCCAATTTTGGGCCACAGTTTTTACAGTGTGCTTCCCTTCACACCCCATGGTATCTTGCTTTTCGATGTATGGTTCTCCGGAACAAGGATTTGAAGAAGAATGGGAATGCCATTGCTGTTATTAAGTCTGCAGATCCAAGCAGGATTATTTTAGGTCCAAATGAGACGAAAACTATACGTGGTTACACGGACAAAGAATTATCATATCAGGATACTAGTGCCCTGATACATGAAATGAAAGATTCCAGTTTACCAGATTTTGTCGACATCACTCCAGCAGTTATTAATTACAAGTATGGTTTGACGAAGGAGGTTGATGTTACATTATCGAATGTTACACTGAACAGTGTTGTTATTTCACCAAGAGCTCTTTTATGTGAGCTGCAACCAGTTTTAATCGAGGAAGTTACCCCTCAACAAGATAAAGCTTTGGAAGAGCAGATCTTGGGTCAAATACATATTGACACCAATGACAAGTTAGACTCCAACCAGCTTAAGGAGATTACCCAGCTTTTAACCAAACACATATATATATTCTCAACAGGAGAATCTGATATTGGATTTTGTGATAAAATCAAACACCGGATTGACCTTACTGACGAAATACCTTTTAAGCAGAAGCCAAGATGGATCCCTCCAGCTATGGTTGCTGAAGTTAGGCAGCATCTGGAACAGCTTTTGTCTACCGGAATTATACGGAAGTCTAAATCACCTTGGTCTTCAAATGTCGTACTTGTGCGCAAGCGCAATGGCAAGTTACGCATGTGTGTGGATAACCGTATGCTGAACAACAAGAGTGTTAAGGACGCTTATGCCCTTCCTTAGATTGAGGAAATGTTTGATGTCTTGCAAGGTAGCAAATTTTTTTCAACAGTTGATATGAAGTCAGGATACCATCAGGTGGAGGTAGAGGGCATTCACAAAGAACGGACAGCCTTCAGTGTCGCTAATTTCGGTTTTTTCGAATATGTAAAAATGCCGTTTGGACTTACAAACGCCCCAGCAACATACCAACGCCTGATGGAGGAATGTCTTGCAGACTTCAATATGACTATTTGCGTCATTTACTTAGACGACCTTATTATTTTTTCAGACACGTTTGAGGAACATTTACGACGCCTGGACCTTGTTATGACACGTCTTAAGGAGTGTAACCTTAAGCTTTCCCCTGATAAATGCTATTTTATCCAGGACAAGGTTCCATTTTTAGGCCACATTGTCAGTGAGGCTGGAATTGAGACAGACCCAAGTAAGATTGAGAAGGTGAAGAATTGGCCTACACCGACGAATGCTGATGAACTTCGTTCATTTTTCGCCTTTTGCGGCTACTATCGGAGATTTATCAAAGATTTCTCCAATATTACAAGACCTTTGGCAGATTTATTGCCCCCAACGACTCAGAAGAAAGGAAAGAAAGATACAAAGCCCTGGATATGGAGTGAGGCGGAACAACATGTATTTGATAATTTGAAGGATGCTTTAACCAATCCTCCTATTTTAGCCTATCCGGACTTTACAAAGCCTTTTGAACTCCATACAGATGCTTCAGGGAAGGGACTGGGTGCAGTGTTGTACCAGTCAGATGGAAAGCTTAAAAGAGTAATTGCTTATGCCAGTAGAGCATTAAACAGAGCAGAAAAGAATTAAAGCGCATATAAGCTTGAGTTCTTAGCGCTTAAATGGGCAGTAACAGAAAAGTTTTCTGATTACCTTGCCATTAACCATTTTACCGTTTTAACAGATAATAACCCGTTAACGTATGTGTTAACGTCAGCCAAGTTAGACGCTACAGGCCAGAGATGGGCTTCTGCTCTTGAAGAATTTAACTTTGACATCCAATACAGATCTGGGTTAAAGAACACCGATGCAGACGCTATGTCACGGTATCCGCACGAAAAGGTCCAAGAGTCTGATGTTGAGCGAGTAGAAGTTAAGAATGACATAGTTAAGGCCATTTGTAGTGATACAGACAGAGAACCCATTATTGAGACAATTTGTTCTCATATTAACCTAGTTGATCTTACTGAAGATCTAGGACAGCCTATGGCTCAGATAGAGATTAGAGAGATACGTAGACAGCAAAGACAGGATAAAGTTATTGACAGATGGAGAATAGCTGTCATTGATAACAAAGTCCCAAATGGTAATTTGTCTAAAGAAGATTTTATTATGAAGAGACAATACCAACATTTTATTATGAAACGGGGTATTCTTTACCGTAGAATTAAAGACGGTGACGATTTTATTGAACAGATTGTTCTACCCCAATGTTACCGAGAAGATGTTTTGACCGGCCTTCATAACGACGTTGGTCATCCTGGAAGAGACCGAACTATTAATCTTTTGAGAGAAAAATTCTTTTGGCCAGGTATGGCAAAACATGCTGAAGAATGGGTGGAAAACTGCGACAGATGTGTTAGGAGGAAGTGTGGGGCAGACATTAGAGCTCCTCTAGTGAATGTCCACACTAGTTATCCCTTGGAATTAGTTTGCATGGATTTTTTTACATTAGAGCCATCTAAAGGTGGGATTGGAAATATTCTTGTCATTACGGACCATTTTACTAAATTTGCTATGGCCATCCCTACCAAGAACCAGACTGCAAAGACAACAGCAGATGCCTTCTATAACAACTTTATTTTACATTATGGAATTCCCACAAGAATACATTCGGACCAAGGTTCCAACTTTGAATCCAACATACTCAAAGAACTCTGTACTTTGACCAACATGGAGAAATCTTGAACATCAATTTATCATCCCCAAGGAAATTCTGGACCCGAAAAATTCAACAGAACACTTTAAGGAATGTTAGGAACCTTAGAAAATCACCAAAAAGCAGACTGGAAGAAATATGTTAACCCCCTGGTGTACGCCTACAATTGCACTCCACAGAGCTCTACAAAGCACTCTCCTTTTGAGATCATGTTTGGAAGGAAACCCAAACTCCCAATAGATTCTTTGTTTGAGCAAGTGATGGAGCAAGAAAATCGTACATCGTCGGAGTATATCCAGGAATTGCAGGAAAGAATGCAAAAGACGAGAGACATCGTTGCGAAACACCTTGATAATGCGAAGGAAAGGCAGAAGGAAGTATATGACAGGAAAGCGAAAGCAGCTAGTTTTGAAATAGGCGACAGAGTACTTGTTAAGGTTCTGGCATTCCAAGCCAAACACAAAATACAGGATAGGTTTGAGGAAGATGTTTATGTGGTCATCGAACAGCCGAATGAGAAGATTCCAGTGTACAGAGTAAGATCTGAAAACACAGAGTTAGTTAGGACTTTACACAGGAATCATTTATTTCCTATAGGAGACAGGAAAATGGTTAAACCAGTCCCAAGGAAAAGACGTTCCTTGGAGGAAAGGAAAGAAGTAGCAGACAGAGTTGATAGAGATGATGAGAAGAGGAATAATATAGATGAAGGTTTCGAAACCAGAAGAAGAAGAAGAAGAGAGGATTCTGATGATGATTCTGATGATGGTATTGATGGACATGGTTTTGTAAGAGTTACAAACCATCATGGGGACGCCCAGGAGTTCACTGGAGAAGTTTTGGATGGGAAAGATGAAAACATAGAAGAAAGTTTAGATGAAGAAGATGAAGGTAGTGCAGAGAAGAATGAAGAAGAGACGGATGGAAGCTCAGAGAGCGATCATAAAGATAAGGAAGAAGTTGATGAGGCTGTAGAAGATGACAGTGAAGCAGTTGAAAGTCAAGAAGGTCAAGCTGAAGACAGTGAAGATAGATCACCTGATGATCACGCAGACGAACAACAGGACCACAATCACCGGAAAAGGGAACAAAGAGAAGCTCCACCTCCAGTTCCCAGAAGGTCCCAGAGAGAAAGAAGACCTCCGAAGAAATTTGATTCATATTATATGAACCAGATGACAACACAAACCAGACATGATTCGAGGATGGAGGCATTACATATTTTGACGTCCTCTGGTATTTTGGATTGTTTAGACAGAGATGTGGCATACAGTATTTTAGATTCTATCATTAAGTGATTTTTTTAAATGAATGTGCATTGTGTTTTAATCCATTAATATGTATCTTTTATATTGCATTTCAGTGCGAGGACGACAGATTTATTGGCGGGGAGGAAGCGTGGAAATTGATTTATCAACATAACATTTGATTTTCAGAAATTATGAGAATGCAGATTAGAAGTCAGTTTTGTATAAGTTAGCATGTTGTAGTTCAACATGTATTAATGATTTTTTTCTCTCGTAGTTTACAGGTTTAATGACGAGACGTCATTTTACAGAGCAGGGAAGGATGTAGTAGGGTCACTTTTGCCATGATTTCATCATAAGCTCCTTTTTATCATGTTCTGACTATGACATGGGTTAATGATCTTTTCCCTCCATTTCTGATCACATGGTATATTGTTTTTTCCACTTTATTGATTTCCCTCAAATTTGGTCAGGTGGTCAGGTGACTTCTTCAGTTGTTTAGTGGGACATGAAATTTTGATTAAGAAAGACCTGTTTTGGTTTGCTAGATCGATTTTGGAAAAAATATTGATATGAAATGTAAGTTTTCAAGATTTGGTTCTTCTTTTCCTGCTATGTTTATTTTCTATCGGTTTGCAATTAGTTCGTAACTATTTGCTTGATTGATTCGGTTGTCGCTAAATTGATAAAATGAGCACGGTTCTGCTTTTCCCGCTATTTTCGTCCTTACCGCGCCCGTCTACCTTATTAACTGTTTTCTACCTTTTTACCCTAGCCTTGCACAAATACTCTTTAATATTTTCAGTATTAACAGTCACTGAGATGAGAAATGGTTTGGAAGTTGTAGTTGATCATATGAACACACTTGATTCCTCAAATTGGTAAGTTGCCCTATGTTGTGCATACTCTGTAATTAGCTGATTACTTTGTAAAAGCTTGTTAATATTATATAAGAGTTTAGTAGTTGGAATAGCATATATTTCATTGTAAAGATGTAAAGTGTATTTTAAAAAGAGTAAAGAGTTGAGTGCAGTAAATTACTGTAAAATCAGATATTTTCGCTGGGCCAAAAGTTTACGAATTTTTAAATTTGAAGTGGTTCGCGAGGGTAAAAGTTTGCGAAAAACAAAACCTGTGAACGATGTGGTTTAATTTTCACGAAAATAAAATCATCAACTATCATCAACTATCGGTTTTGTGTTTCATTTTTTACAGCCAGTCTTCATATTAATAACACGATACGTAAAAAATACCAGATGCCCCTACTTGTTTAAAAAGGTCTCACGTAATCCGTAATCATTTAATCCTTTTATCATGTACGTGAATACATTTTCATTCCAAACACTGTTCATCTTCTGTAGATTAATAAAATCATATCACGATAATTCAGATCGAATACATTCAGCAGTCCGTATTTGTTCAATAGATCTTCTTTAAAGTATGGAAAACTGCATTACATAACTGTTAATTGCTGACAAACAATGCCTGTCAAAATCGTATGTCGCTCTATTGACCACATTTCACACCTTTTTTTACAGGTGTAACCAAACAGCCCTGGTGATATTTGATGTATTCAAGGCCCATCGCAGCGAAGGTTTATTGGAAATTTTAAAGAATGCGAACATTAAAGTCGTTTGTCTAGTTTGATTGCATTATTTACTTGATTTGCATTGTACGATCAAACCAAAACAATTCCGAAAATCAAAGTAATGGCGGACGGACGGTGCGTTCTTGAAGGATCATTGCATTTGCTCCCAGGCAATATGTTCATGTGGCTAAATGTTTACGAAATAATCATTGCATTTGCTCACAGGCAATATGTTCACGTGGCTAAATGTTTACGAATTTTTTGGATTCGCGAACATAGCGAAGATTAATCCCTAGCGAACATTTCTGATTTTACAGTATTGGTTAATTATTGGAAAGGGTTATATAGAAGGTTTAAACCGTTTTGTTCAGAGTATTGTGAGAAAAGGAGTAGAATGTCACCAAGTGGCATTCTTATCATTTTCCACAATACTCATATTGATTTTTTGTAGCAGACGAGTCCGAATCTTTATTTCAGAGATATATTGCATGATTTACTGACAATTGTTTTATTGTATATTTTTCAGAGTGTTTTACCATTACCATTACCATCACCATCACCATCACCATTACCATTGTACCATTGTACCATAAATACAGAACCTGTTGAAATTGAAAACAGACTACCCTCGTTCTTTACCCCGTCCATAGAAGAACCCATATTAAATAAACAGTCAGCCGGCCAGAGTGGATTTGGCCCTGTTATATTTTTATACTACACCCGGCTACACCATGAAATGTACCAAAAAGTGGTTTTTAAGTCACGGGTCCTTGAACTGTATGGATGTATCTGCAATACAACACAAAACTACCATTCTGAAGGAAGTACGTTGAAAATTAGATTTTTTTGGAAAAATCTGTCCCAGACGTTGTAAAGTCAAGTGTCCATATTTCAATATCTCTTTTAGCCATGGCAGGTACCGAAAAGTGTTTTTTTGGTCAAGAATCCTTATAATGCACTTATGTAACAGCAATAGACAACAAAAAACGGATTTAAAGGTAATTTCTTGAAAAGTAGATTTTTTGGAAATATGTTTTCCAAACTGTGTAAAACTGAATTTTCCATATTTCAAAAAAAATCCTTTTGACAAGAAATGTACCAAAAAGTGGTTTTTTAGTCACGGGTCCTAGTAATGTATGGATGTAACAGCAATACAACACAAAAATACCATTCTGAAGCAAGTACGTTGAAAATTAGATTTTTTTTTAAAAAATCTGTCCCAGACGGTGTAAAGTCAAGCGTCCATATTTCAATTTCTCTTTTAGCCATGGCAGGTACCAAAAAGTGTGTTTTTTGTCAAGAATCCTGATAATGCAACTATGTTACAGCAACAGACAACAAAAATACTGTTTTAAAGGTAGTTTCTTGAAAAGTAGAATTTATGGAAATATGTTTCCAAAACTGTGTAAAACTGAATTTTCCATATTTCAAAAATTTCTGTTTGCCATGAAATGTACCAAAAAGTGGTTTTTTAGTCACGGGTCCTTGTACTGTATGGATGAAACAGCAATACAACACAAAAACTACCATTCTTAAGCAAGTACGTTGAAAATTAGATTTTTTTGAAAAAATCTGTCCCAGACGGTGCAAAGTCAAGCGTCCATATTTCAATTTCTCTTTTAGCCATGACAGGTACCAAAAAGTGTTTTTGTTTGGTCTAGGATCCTGAAAATGCACGTATGTAACAGCTATAGAACACAAAAATATCGTTTTAAAGGTAGTTCCTTGAAAAGTGGATGTTTTGAAAAATGTTTCCCAAACGGTGTAAAACTGAATTTTCCATATTTCAAGAATTTCTTTTTGCCATGAAATGTACCAAAAATAGGTTTTTTAGTCACCGGTCCTTGTACTGTATGGATGTAACAGCAATACAACACAAAAATACCATTCTGAAGCAAGTTAGTCGAAAATTAGATTTTTTTGGAAAAATCTGTCCCAGACGGTGTTAAGTCAAGCGTCCATATTTCAATTTCTCTTTTAGCCATGTCAGGTACCGAAAAGTGTTTTTTTGGTCAAGGATCCTGATAATGCACCTATGTAACAGCAATAGAGCACAAAAATGCCGTTTTGAAGGTAGTTCCTTGAAAAGTGGATGTTTTTTGAAAAATGTTTCCCACACGGTGTAAAACTGAATTTTCCATATTTCAAAAATTTCTTTTTGCCATGAAATGTACCAAAAAGTGGTTTTGAGTCACAGGTCCTTGTACTGTATGGATATAACTGCAATACAACACAAAACTACGATTCTGAAGCAAGTTCGTTGAAAATTAGATTTTTTTTCGAAAAACCTATCCCAGACGGTGTAGAGTCAAGTGTCCATATTTCAATTTCTCTTTTAGCCATGGCAGGTACCGAAAAGTGTTTTTTTGGGTCAAGGATCCTGATAATGCACCTATGTAACAGCAATAGACAACAAAAATACCGTTTTAAAGGTAGTTTATTGAAAAGTAGAATTTTTTGAAAAATGTTTCCCAAACGGTGTAAAACTGAAATTTCCATATTTCAAAAAAAAATTTTTGCCATGAAATGTACCAAAAAGTCGTTTTTTAGTCACAGATCCTTGTACTGTATGGATGTAACAGCAATACAACGCAAAAATACCATTCTGAAGCAAGTACGTTGAAAATTAGATTTTTCTTAAAAAAATCTGTCCCAGACGGTGTAAAGTCAAGCGTCCATATTTCAATTTCTCTTTTAGCCATGGCATGTACCGAAAAGTGGTTTTTCTGGTCAAGGATCCTGATAATGCACCTATTTAACAGCAATTGAACTCAAAAAAAAATGTTTTAAGGTAGTTTATTGAAAAGTAGAATTTTTTGAAAAATGTTTCGCAAACGGTGTAAAACTGAATTTTCCATATTTCAAAAATTTCTTTTTGCCATGAAAAATATCAAAAAGTGTTTTTTAGTCATGGGTCCTTGTACTGTATGGATGTAACAGCAATACTACACAAAAATACCATGCTGAAGCAAGTACGTTGAAAATTATATTTTTTTTTTTAAAAAATCTGTCCCAGACGGTGTAAATTCAAGCGTCCATATTTCAATTTTAAGTGGTTGGCCTATCAATAGTACCATCAGCATCAATCACGCTCCCGTGAACACAACCCACACTCGCAATTTGCCATCTCTTTCGGGACATGCATGTGACACCCCAAAGTAATGTCACGACCGCGCAAGAAACTAGTTCCTGAAATATTCATTAAAACACATCTAAGCAGTACACCGATGGTCTGCCAGTATGCAAAACCACATTTCGTGCTTCTGTCTATTCCATAGACACAGAATCAATGCATCAAAAGGAGCGAATCCATTTTTGACGGAACTATGTTTGTATACTACGACCCGGAAGCATTTCCCGTTGTGGAGTGTCTCCAACTCCGTTTTAGCATTCCACGAATCGGAAGGACTCCTCTGAGTGATGTTGCGAGCCAATATTTGGAACATGATCAATCTCGACATTGATCGCTGTCAAATTTGGAATTCCGAATTTGCACGATTCATCTCGGGCGTGTTCTTCGCTATTTTACTTGTTCAAAAATAAGTTAAGAGTAATTTAATTAATTTAATATATCTTGGTCGAAATAACTTCTGATAGGACTGTTTTGCATACAAGAAGCTCAAACTCAGTCTAATGAACAATGCATGCAAAGTAAGAAATCGTCCGCCGAACTCTGCCTAGAATAATTGATATCGAATTCAATAATATTTTATTTAAAACAATAAGATCTAGATAAATTAGATAATCTAAATAATCCAGAAAAGAATAAAACACTGGGGCTTTAGCCCACCCAATATTAATTGCTTCCGACAGCCCTGTTAGGGACATCAAAACCTTTGTTTATTCCGTTCAGTAAGGGATGGATCATCAGCAAGGTATTAAAATATTCAACCCAACATTTGAGTCATAGTTTTTTCTTACTGGATTCATAAGTATTTTACAAATTAAATATCACCATTTGTTCATTTAATAGCCGACAATAGCAGGAAAGTACTTCATCAACACAGAAACGATGCAGTCAATAGGCCTATAATTATTTTATCTTTCTCTAATGGTAAGCAGCATTTTTCCAATTTCTATTAGTGCTTTTTAAAGCTTTGTATTGCAGGAAGATGCACAGAGGCCAAGAGGGCCTGGATCGCTCCACCAGCCCTTAAATCAATTAAAATAATTAAATCTAATGATTTTTTGTAAGTATCAAACTGCCAATATCCCTGTTTTCTGACGAAGGTGTGTCTGATTTGACCCAAAGGTTGACTTTTAAAGAATTATTTTGCAATTTCTTTAAAGTTTGATAACCCAGTCCACACTTATGGAGCAATCAAAATGTCATGAACAGTTCATGGGTCATTTTCAAAAAGTATGCACTTTTTAATGGCGGTAAAGTTGAAAAATGAACAAGATGATTTTATACTGAAACAAAAAAGAAACGCAACTTCATTTTCAATTCCTTCTTACGCAAAGACATCAAATCAGATTTAAACAAAACTTAATACATTTAAAGCAATAACATTTCACTTTGTAAAGTTCAAAAAATCTTGTTGGTAGTCAATTTCATTAGTAAGAAAATACCCAGTTTAAACCGAGCGTCAACACAATACGACAAAAAAAATTTGGACGGAGGTCGAAAAAAACAATCTGTTTCTTTCAATTTGGTCCGATATTCGAATGTTGTGAAGTCCATACGAGTTATTAGCGGTCTCCGTTGCAGTCTTAAACATATCCCGTAAGTGGGGTTAACGTGATTATTCGGTCCTGTCTTGACGTCATATCTCTTGTACGTCCACCTCGTGCTCAATCGGTTGTGGTCCAATTGAGAGCCAACAACGTATACAGTAAAAAATGTGTCGATTTTTTGCCCCATCAATGTCTTACGACAACGTTTTTAACCTTTTCCACCAACAACATCTGTACTGCAGTTAGGTGCTGTTTTGGCCTAGCCTTGCTATGCGTAGCGTAGTGAAAAGTGTGTAAACGCTTTGACGTCTTCTTTGTCTATGTTCTAGCTTGTGTTTGATGAAAATTTGTTTTGATAGTAGTCATCTAGAAAACACGGCAGGGGATAATCAGTTTTTAACAATTTACCATGTATCACGTGATGAATGTACGACATCTGAAGAAAATGGCACTGTATTTATGCGTATGGATGTAGGTATATTTAAAATGTACTCAACGGCCATTAAAAACATATTTTGTCGAAAATATTATGAAAATTTGGGGTTGCGTATCTTTTTTGTCCTAGTATATATTTTTTTAACTATATTAGTTGCTTATAACCCTTAAGCTTACAATAAACATATCTAACAGTTGAAATTCAAACTTTTTCGAAAAAAAATGGATAGAAAAGATGACTGGCTACTTTCCCATGTCAGTGGCGTAACGGGCCAAAAATAGACTTAATAAAACTATAAAACGAACATATTGTGCAGTTTAATGATATGCGTTCATAAAAAGAAGTTGAGTTTTTGTGATAGAATAAATTTGTAAATAACGATATCGATTGATCACAAAATTTAAAGCACTTTAGCTTCCTTCTTTTAAAAACGGCCAAACTTGGTTGGTGTTTTATATTCTAAATGAATAAATACAAACCTTGCAGTGACATAGATCTTAGTTCCATTTAATTACACTTGAAAACTTTTTGAAAACATTTAAAGATAAGAAATAAAGTGTGATCAGAGGTTAATATACAAAAAAGATCTTCCGTTACACCAATGATATCAACGTTACACCACTGACAATATGTTACACCACTGACAACAAAAAAGGAAAACATTCACTATTTCCCAAACAAGACCTGGTTTTGACGTCCCCAAGCAAATGGGCTAGAGAAATTATTGAGCCAAAAGAAGAAATTGCTGAAAATCATCATTTTCTCCATTTGCCTCAATATTTTCTGAGCTATGTTATACACAAATCTAATCTTTAAGAACATACATTTTGTCGTCTTCAGCAGTTTTGGAAATGGACTACCCTAAAATTATACCGTTTGGGAAAGGATTAAACAACAGAACACTGAAACAAACTTGAAACATATTTTGGAATTAAGAAAATGCTTAAACTTTCCTTTTCAAGTATCAAAATACTTGTTTGTGATAAGGAAAACTCAACACTATAATATTTTATATCCATATCAAATCTTTCCAAAACAAGAACTGGGTTTGAAGTCCCTGGTTGTAAATGATTTGTGAAACATTGAGTCGAAAGAGGAAAATTCGTAGAACCAGCATTTTCTGGTTTTGCCTAAATATTTCTGAAAAATAATATAGATACATTATTTCTTTAATTAGTACATATCAATTTACTTTACGGAATCAGCATTCAAATTCGACTACCGTAAATTAAATGTCGTTTGAGAAAAGATTTAACATTACATTTTGTGGTTTATGCTGTTTCAAGTAACCCTTTCCAAAACGACAAAAATAAAGACTTTTCTAATTAGAAAGCGGCTGAAGACGACAAAATGGGTTATCATAAAGTCAAAAGATAGCATAGAAAGTATTGAGGCATAAGGAGAAAATACTGATTATCAGTATTTTCTTATTTTGACTTAACATTTTCCCAAGCCAATTCTATCAGGGACGTCTTGTTTTGGAAAGTTTTAATATTGTATAATATCTATGGTTTTGATAAATTTCTAAAAAAACCACTTTCGAAATCATCAAATGAAGAGAAGGGTTGTGTAAACATCTATATTTGTATTGTGAATCGTGTTTTCACTTGGTAAATCGAATGAAAATTACGATTCGAAGAATCAAATGGTGATTTGAAAAATGTTTGTCAAAGAATAGTCTATATTCGATGAATAAATGTTGTGTCAATACTTGCATGAGATGCGCAAGAAAATGTGAATAGGAGTTATTAAACTTAAACAATCTTGAAATCAGCATTTTTTGTTTTTAAATTCAAAGTTTCAATTATCATTTATAGACAAGCATTTCTGCAAAGCTTCGGCCCACTTTTCACTGTCAATATTGTAAAGTTGACCCTGTCTCTTGAGTTCTGGGATAATACTTTTTTCTGCACTGCACCAGCATTCGTCTATGACAGATCTAGGCCAGAAAAATGAGCAAGTGTCATTTTTCTTGCTTACTCTGTGCATACAAGGCACGTAAATATCTGAATCGCCGCACTCCACAACAACTTCAGGGTAAGGTTCGTTATCACATCTTAACAAGGACATAAGAACCAAGAAGTGATTCTGGTGTAAGTTCGGTATTCAAGTCAAACCCTGGAGTCCTTGTGGAGTCCGACTGATTTTCGGCATACTCAGCAGGGCAACTCGGCAGAACTGCAACGAAATGGTTGGGAACCCAATGTCGCGGTCTCATATCCATACGCGTTGTTGTCCACATAACATGTCTTGTACATGTCTGTTTCTCTTCTCTTCGGTAGATAATTCGATGTAGGTCTTTTTGAACGAAGGGATTCCCTAAGTTCGGATAAACAGACTGGATTGGACTTTGTAAAACGCTAGCTAGGGCAAATAATTGCCAGATCCCCATATATGTCTTATCAGTTTTTATCTTTAATGCCTCTTTCTCCTAAATTTCCTCAATCTTCCTTGCATCTAATTTGCGTCCGGGAGTATATTCATCAGAATACATTGCGTACGATTTTGTTAAATATTTGCCCCAGTTTGACCCAACACTAAGATATTCATGATCCAAATATAAGGATTTGTTTAAAGTTGCTTCAACTATAATCCTGACTCTCATTTCGACCGCCTTTCTGTCATTGCCAAATGCTAGAATGCTGCCGGTACTTGGAAGACAATTGCCATCACCCTTGACTTTGATGGGATATACATGTATGTCCTTATTTGTGGCGGGTATGTCTTTGGGACATATGCGCAACGCTCGCTCCCGTGTTGGACATGGTTGGCTGAAATGGATCTATACAGTCATAGTTATGTTGTGCCATATCAACAAAAACTCTCCTACATAACTAAAGGGCCATCTAAGGCACCTTTCTGCCAATTTTGGTCTTTACTAGCCCAATGGTTGATTTTTTTAAAAAAAAATATTTTGTGATTTCTCAAAGTCTGATAAGCCCCACCCTGGCATCCAAATTAAAATCCAAAATCGGCAGAGTTCGGCGGACGATTTCTTATTTTGCATGCATTGTTCATTAGACTGAGTTTGAGCTTCTTGTTTGCAAAACAGTCCTATCAGAAGTTATTTCGACCAAGATATATTAAATCAATTAAATTACTCTTAACTTATTTTTGAACAAGTGAAATAGCGAAGAACACGCCCGAGATGGATCGTGCAAATTCGGAATTCCAAATTTGTCAGCGATCAATGTCGAGATTGATCATGTTCCAAATATTGGCTCGCAAAACCACTCAGAGAGGTCCTTCCGGTTCGTGGAATGCTAAAACAGAGTTGGAGACACTCCACAACAGATAATGCTTCCGGGTCGTAGTATACAAACATAGTTCCGTCAAAAATGGATTCGCTCCTTTTGATGCATTGATTCTGTGTCTATGGAATAAACAGAAGCACGAAATGCGGTTTTGCATACTGGCAGACCATCGGTGTACTGCTGAGATGTGTTTTAATGAATATTTCAGGAACTAGTTTCTTGCGCGGTCGTGATATTACTTTGGGGTGTCACATGCAGGTCCCGAAAGAGATGGCAAATTGCAAGGGTGGGTTGTGTTCACGGGAGCGTGATTGATGCTGATGGTACTATTGATAGGCCAACCACTTGAAATTGAAATATCACTGATGGTGAACTCGGACAAAGCGAGGAACATTTTTCATGAACACAAGGTACAGATACTTCGTTGCTCATTCGGATTTTTGTAAACAATACATGTGGCATTTTGTTTTACTTCTCTTTCCGTCTTTTTTTAAAGGATGCACTCAAATGGAAGTTACTAAGGTGTGTAGATATGATTTATGATACGCACGAAAATATCAGTTTCATCGATCATTATTTTCAAATGGTATAAACGGATTGCAAGTGCACAAAGCGCATATTGAGATCATGTGGGTTGATCTTAATCGCCCGAACGAAATGGTACGATATCACTGTTTATGTTTATCTATTTGCATTGCAAGTAAACAAAAAAGACATATAAATGTACAAATAAAGACTGTAAATGGTAGTTTTCGGTGTCATGTCATTGAAAATCATTGTTCGGTTTCTTCGTGACAACGTTACAGCATGTTTGCGATGTTATCTTTTCCAGCTACGGTGTTTTATGAGCACATGTTTGATAAATTAATCGATTGCACTGGACTTAATGGCACATTTAAACATTTATTCGGTAATATCGCACTGATTTGAGCATCTAACCATAGATTTCCGGCATCAAATTCGAGCACCAGGTACTTGTTTCAATATATATCAATATGTACTGCCTAACTCCCCTTTCAGATAAATTACTGACAGGTGATGACAATTAGATGACATCATCATCATCATCATCATCATCATCATCATCATCATCATCATCATCATCATCATTTTTATCGTTACCTTGGAGTTTCACCGGTAACATTTTCGTTATACCTTCGTAAATTTGGTACAGGTGGAGAATAAGCTATTAAATGAGAACAAGATGGATGTTGATCAGACAGTGCACATGCAAAGTCTGGTCTGGATCCATGTTGGTCGCAAAAGCCTAAATGAACGTTTCCAGATCTATACTGTAATGCTTGTCATTACCATTATCACCATTTATTCTAAGGGGAATCCATTGTTTCACACATCCCAGGCCCGTACGAACAGGGGGACTCTGGAGCCACCCCCACCCCCCTCATAGTTGGCAAAAATGCCGAATTTTCATAATTTCACATTTAAAACTTATGGCAAATCTAATTTAGCCCCCCCCCCCCTAATATTAGACACTGGCCCAGACAGGGCCCATATGGAATTGCTTTCTACGGGCATGCATTCTAAAGTATACTAACGGGAAAAGTTAACTGTGTGCATTTCCTTTTTAATTAACACATTGACTGCATACGGTACATGAATAAAATTTAACAAATCCATATTTAATCTTTTACTTTCAATAATTGTCAATGTATTACTATACTTGTTATTACCGTAACAATTCCTGAAAGTGGATAAGGATAAGATTCGCGTTTACAAGACATTTTCGAGTGTGAACACCGTTGGTATTAATACATGCTATGCAATTGTCCTTAGAAAACAATAGATGCTGTCTAACCCACTGAAGGTAATGTTGTCAATAACATCGTAGCAAGACTATGGGTATCGCAAGACGTCTGAAACGGATGGTCTAATACGTTAATCAGCCTCTACTGCTGATAGAACTCAACCCAGGAAGCAATCTATCTGTAACGTTTGCCTTTTTCTGTCGATTTCACAGGTAGTCGTTCCGATAATGGTTATCTTGTCGGAATGACGTCACGTGTAGACGCTGGATGTGTTGGAATCGTCTCAAAATTGTAGCATGGCAAGTAAGTCCAAAACAGTCTAATTAATGGGGTAATTCGACTGTTTCAGATTTACTTGCCATGCTTCAATATCTTGTATTTATTTCGGTACATTTATGAATAATCCTACAATTGGCAACCATTTTCATTAGACAAGTGGCTACTTTCTTATGACGGGGAGTATATTTGTGCTACTATAATTAAATCCATTTGTTTCAATATTTTAGATTTCTTAAAGATAAAATGTTAAAAAAAGACGTCTCACTACATTTCTCCTGAAACAAAAGTTTACGTTCATGATCTGTTTTCATGACTTTATAACATCGCCGCCAAACAATACGACGTCGTTCCCGCGTTCTGTGTAAGTGACGTTGAAGTGCGCAGAGCTTATTGTCATACAACTTCTACTTTTTTCAATTTTCATTTTAACTTCTCAACATATAAAATCAATGTATTTTGACATCTAGAGCAGTCAGCTAGACCAATTGGCGGACGGGTAGAAAAACGTACGGACGGGCAAACGAAGCACTATCTATAGGCCTATGGCGGTCATTACTGAAAGCCTTCTGATTGGGGGCTGCAATACCAGATAGGCCTATTGTTTTGCAAATGATTATTGTATACCATTAATTCGTCTTTGAAAAAGAATAAATTTTATCTACTATACATTGTATATAGACCTAGTGACGTTTTTTTCGGACAAACACTAGCGCTTCGTCGGTGTAAATCTAAAAGGTCACAAACCCAACTTTATTGAAGCTGTAGATACGGGATTTTATAACAACACCTACGATTTATCCATATTTAACCGAAAACCCATTCTATTGTTAGGACAAAAGTCATTGCAATTCGAAAAGCCATTGAAAATGTTCACGGTATCATAAATAAATCGTACAAGTCCCCTTCAAAAAACGTTAACTACGATTTTCACATCGGGAAAAAACTTCTACTCCAAGAATTGTAATACAAACTTCAGAATCAGTCAGAGAAATAAAATAACAAAGCTTACAATAGCCTCTAAGTGTCTCTCCGATTCGTCCATATTGTTTTGGGCGGATAAACACGTGCAAATCGTTGTGTACATGCTCAAACTAGTAAAACTGGTTTTTAAACGCGCATTTAAACATGAAGTATCTGTACCTTGTGTTCATGAAAAATGTTCCTCGCTTTGTCCGAGTTCACCACCAGTGAATATGGACGCTTGAATTTACACCGTCTGGGACAGATTTTTCAAAAAAAAAAGATTATTATCAACGTACTTGCTTCAACATGGTATTTTTGTGTAGTAATGATGTTACATCCATACAGTACAAGGACCCGTGACTAAAAAACACTTTTTGATACATTTCATGGCAAAACGATTTTTTTGAAATATGGAAAATTCAGTTTACACCGTTTGGCAAACAATTTTAAAACATCCACTTTTCAAGGAACTACCTTTTAAACGATATTTTTGTGTTCTATTGCTGTTACATAGGTGTATTATCAGGATCCTTGACCAAAAAAAAACAGTTTTCGGTACATGTTATGGCTAAAAGAGAAATTGAAATATGGACGCTTGACTTTACACCGTCTGGGACAGATTTTTCCAAAATAATCTAATTTTCGACGTACTTTCTTCAGAATGGTATTTTTATGTTGTACTGATGTTACATCCATACAGTACACGGACCCGAGACTAAAAAACACTTTTTGGTACATTTCATGGCAAAAAGAAATTTTTGAAATATGGAAAATTCAGTTTTACACCGTTTAGGAAACATTTTTAAAAAACATCCACTTTTCAAGGAAGTACCTTGAAAACGGTATTTTTGTTGTCAATTGCTGTTACATAGGTGCTTTATCAGGATCCTTGACCAAAAAAACACTTTTCGGTACATGCCCTGGCTAAAAGAGAAATTGAAATATGGACGCTTGACTTTACACCGTCTGGGACAGATTTTTCCAAAAAAATCTAATTTTCAACTTACTTGCTTCAGAATGGTATTTTTTGTGTTGTATTGCTGTTATATCCATACATGACAAGGACCCGTGACTAAAAAACCACTTTTTGGTACAATTCATGGAAAAAAGAAATTTTTGAAATATGGAAAATTCAGTTTTACACCGTTTGGGAAACATTTTTCAAAAAATTCTACTTTTCAAGGAACTACCTTTAAAACGGTATTTTTGTTGTCTCTTGCTGTTACATAGGTGCATTTTCAGGATCCTTGACCAATACCATTTTTCGGTACCTGCCATGGCTAAAAGAGAAATTGAAATATGGACGCTTGACTTTACACCGTCTGGGACAGATTTTTCCAAAAAAATCTAATTTTCGACGTACTTGCTTCAGAATGGTATTTTTTGTGTTGTATTGCTGTTACATCCATACAGTACAAGGACCCGTGACTAAAAAGAAAACACTTTTTGGTACATTTCATGGCAAAAAGAAATTTTTGAAATATTGAAAATTCAGTTTTACACCGTTTCGGAAACATTTTTCAAAACATCCACTTTTCAAGGAACTACCTTTAAAACAGTATTTTTGTGTTTTATTGCTGTTATATAGGTGCATTATCAGGATCCCTGACAAAAAAACACTTTTCGGTACATGCCATGGCTAAAAGAGGAATTGAAATATGGACGCTTGACTTTACACCGTCAGGGAGAGATTTTTCCAAAAGAAAAATCTAATTTTCGACGTACTTGCTTCAGAATGGTATTTTTGTGTTGTATTGCTGTAACATCCATACAGTACAAGGACCCGTGACTAAAAAACTCTTTTTGGTACATTTCATGGCAAAAAGAAATTTTTAAAATATGGAAAATTCAGTTATACACCGTTTGGGAAACATTTTTCAAAAAATTCTACTTTTCAAGAAACTACCTTTAAAACGGTATTTTTGTGTTCTATTGCTGTTACATAGGTGCATTATCAGGATCCTTGACCAAAAACCCATTTTTCGATACCTGCCATGGCTAAAAGAGAAATTGAAATATGGACGCTTGAATTTACACCATCTGGGACAGATTTTTCCAAAAAAATCTTATTTTCAACGTTCATGCTTCAGAATGGTATTTTGTGTGTTGTATTACCGTTACATCCATACAGTACAAGGACCCGTGACTAAAAAAACATTTTTGGTACATTTCAATGCAAAAAGAAATTTTTGAAATATGGAAAATTCAGTTTTACACCGTTTGGGAAACATTTTTCAAAAAATTCTACTTTTCAAGAAGCTACCTTTAAAACCGTATTTTGTTGTCTATTGCTATTACATAGGTGCATTATCAGGATCCTTGACCGAAAAAACACTTTTCGGTACCTGCCATGGCTAAAAGAGAAATTGAAAAATGGACGCTTGACTTTACACCGTCTGGGACAGATTTTTGCAAAAAAATCTAATTTTCGACGTACTTGCTTCAGAATGGTATTTTTTTGTGTTGTATTGCTGTTACATCCATACAGTACAAGGACCCGTGACTAAAAAGAAAACACTTTTTTGTACATTTCATGGCAAAAAGAAATTTTTGAAATATGGAAAATTCAGTTTTACACCGTTTGCGAAACATTTTTCAAAAAATTCTACTTTTCAAGAAACTACCTTTAAAACGGTATTTTTGAGTTCTATTGCTGTTACATATGTGCATTATCAGGATCCTTGACCAAAACCCACTTTTCGATACCTGCCATGGCTAAAAGAGAAATTGAAATATGGACGCTTGAATTTACACCGCCTGGGACAGATTTTTCCAAAAAAATCTAATTTTCAACGTTCATGCTTCAGATTGGTATTTTTTGTGTTGTATTACTGTTACATCCATACAGTACAAGGACCCGTGACTAAAAAAACTTTTTTGGTACATTTCATTGCAAAAAGAAATTTTTGAAATATGGAAAATTCAGTTTTACACCGTTTTGGAATCATTTTTCAAAAAATTCTACTTTTCAAGAAGCTACCTTTAAAACCGTATTTTTGTTGTCTGTTGCTGTTACTTAGGTGCATTATCAGGATCATTGACCAAAAAAACACTTTTCGGTACCTGCCATGGCTAAAAGAGAAATTGAAATATGGACACTTGACTTTACACCGTCTGGGACAGATTTTCCAAAAAAAATCTAATTTTCGACGTACTTGCTTCAGAATGGTAATTTTGTGTTGTATTGCTGTTACATCCATACAGTACAAGTACCCGTCACTTAAAAAAACTCTTTTTGGTATATTTCATGGCAAAAAGAATTTTTTTAAATATGGAAAATTCAGTTTTACACCGTTTGGGAAACATTTTTCAAAAAATTCTACTTTTCAAGAAGCTACTTTTAAAACCGTATTTTTGTTGTCTATTGCTGTTACATAGGTGCATTATCAGGATCCTTGACCAAAAAAACGCTTTTCGGTACCTGCCATGGCTAAAAGAGAAATTGAAATATGGCACTTGACTTTACACCGTCTGGGACAGATTTTTCCAAAAAAAATCTAATTTTCAACGTACTTGCTTCAGAATGGTAGTTTTGTGTTGTATTGCTGTTACAACCATACAGTACAAGAACCCGTGACTAAAAAAACACTTTTTGTTTCATTTTATGGTAAAAAGAAATTTTCGAAATATGGACAATTCAGTTTTATACCGTTTGGGAAACATTTTTCAAAAAATTCTACTTCTCAAGGAACTATGTATAAAACGGTATTTTTGTGTTTTATTGCTGTTAAATAGGTGCATTATCAGGACCCCTGACAAGAAAAACACTTTTCGGTACCTGCCATGGCTAAAAGAGAACTTGAAATATGGACGCTTGACTTTACACCGTCAGGGACAGATTTTTCCAAAAAAAAATCTAATTTTCAACGTACTTGCTTCGGAATGGTAGTTTTGTGTTGCATTGCTTTTACACCCATACAGTACAAGTACCCTTCACTAAAAAAACACTTTTTGGTACATTTCATGGCAAAAAGAATTTTTTTTAAATATGGAAAATTCAGTTTAGGAAACATTTTTCAAAAAATCTAATTCTAAAGGAACTATTTCTATAACGGTATTTTTGTGTTCTACTGCTGTTACATAGGTTTATTATCAGGATCCTTGACCTAAAAACCACTTCTCGGTACATGACATGGCTAAAAGAAAAATTGAAATATGGACGCTTGACCTTACACCGTCTGGGACAGATTTTTTCAAAAAAAAAATCTAATTTTCAACGTTCTTGCTTCAGAATGGTAGTTTTGTGTTGTATTGCTGTTACATCCATACAGTACAAGTACCCGTCACTTAAAAAAAACTCTTTTTGGTATATTTCATGGCAAAAAGAATTTTTTTAAATATGGAAAATTCAGTTTTACACCGTTTTACACCGTTTGGGAAACATTTTTCAAAAAATTCTACTTTTCAAGAAGCTTCTTTTAAAACCGTATTTTTGTTATTAAAACCGTATTTTTTTGTTATTAAAACCGTATTTTTGTTGTCTATTGCTGTTACATAGGTGCATTATCAGGATCCTTGACCAAAAAAAACGCTTTTCGGTACCTGCCATGGCTAAAAGAGAAATTGAAATATGGACACTTGACTTTACACCGTCTGGGACAGATTTTTCCAAAAAAATCTAATTTTCAACGTACTTGCTTCAGAATAGTAGTTTTGTGTTGTATTGCTGTTACATCCATACAGTACAAGAACCCGTGACTAAAAAAACACTTTTTGTTTTATTTCATGGTAAATTTTTTTTTGAAATATGGAAAATTCAGTTTTACACCGTTTGGGAAACATTTTTCAAAAAAATCTACTTCTCAAGGAACTACCCTCAAAACGGTATTTTGTGTTCTATTGCTGTTAAATAGGTGCATTACCAGGATCTTTGACCAAAAAACCAATTTTCGGTACCTGCCATGGCTAAAAGAGAACTTGAAATATGGACGCTTGACTTTACACCGTCTGGGACAGTTTTCTTTTTCAAAAAATCTAATTTTCAACGTACTTGCTTCAGAATGGTAGTTTTGTGTTGTATTGCAGTTATAATTTTCAACGTACATGCTTCAGAATGGGGCTTTGTGTTGTATTGCGGTAACATCCATACAGTACAAGGACCCCTGACTAAAAATACTTTTTTGGTACATTTTATGGCAAAAAGAACTTTTTTAGATATTAGAAATTCAGTTTTACACCGTTTGGGAAACATTTTTCAACAAAATCTACTTCTCAAGGAACTACCTTTAAAACGGTATTTTTGTGATCTACTGCTGTTACATAGGTGCATTATCAGGATCCTTGACCAAAAAACCACTTTTAGGTAACTGCCATGGCTAAAAGAGAAATTGAAATATGGACACTTGACTTTACACCGTCTGGGACAGATTCTTCCAAAAAGAAAGAAATCTTATTTTCAACGTACTTGCTTCAGAATGTTATTTTTGTGTTGTATTGCTGTCAGCTCAATAAAGTACAAGAACTCGTTACTAAGAAAACACTTTTTTGTACATTTCATGGCAAAAGAATTTTTTTAAATATGGAAAATTCAGTTTTATACCGTTTGGGAAACATTTTTCAAAAAATTCTACTTCTCAAGGAACTATGTATAAAACGGTATTTTTGTGTTCTATTGCTGTTACATAGGTGCATTATCAAGAACCTTGACAAAAAAAAACACTTTTCGGTACCTGCCATGGCCAAAAGAGAGATTGAAATATGGACACTTGACTTTACACCGTCTGGGACAGATGTTTACAAAAAAATCTAATTTTCAACGTACTTGCTTCAGAATGGTAGTTTTGTGTTGTATTGTGGTTACATCCATAAAGTACAAGGACCCTTGACTAAAAAAACACTTTTTGGTACATTTCATGGCGAAAAGATATTTTTGAGATATGGAAAATTCATTTTTACACCGTTTGGGAAACATTTTTCAAAAAATTCTACTTCTCAAGGAACCTCTTTTAAAACGGTATTTTTGTGTTCTATTGCTGTTACATAGGTGCATTATCAGGATCCTTGACCAAAGAACCACGTTTTGGTACCTGCCATGGCTAAAAGAGAAATTGAAATATGGACACTTGACTTTACACCGTGTGGGACAGATTTTTCAAAAAAACCTAATTTTCAACGTACTTGCTTCAGAATGGCAATTTTGTGTTGTATTACTGTTGCCTCCATATAGTACAAGAACACGTGACAAAAAACCACTTTTTGGTACATTTCCTATGCAAAGAGATTTTTTTTGAAATATGGAAAATTCAGTGTTACACCGTTTGGGAAACATTTTTCAAAAAATTCTACTTTTCAAGGAACTACCTTTAAAACGGCATTTTTGTGTTCTATTGCTGTTACATGTGTGCATTCTATGGATCCTAGACCAAAAAAACACTTTTCGGTACCTGCCATGGCTAAAAGAGAAATTGAAATATGGTCATTTGACTTTACACCGTCTGGGACAAATCTTTCTAAAAAAAATCTAATTTTCAAAGTACATGCTTCAGAATGGTATTTGTTGTATTGCTGTTACATCCATACAGTACAAGAACCCGTGACTAAAAAAATAATGATTGGTACATTTCATGGAAAAAAGAAATTTTTGAGATATGGAAAATTCAGTTTAACACCGTTTAGGAAACATTTTTCAAAAAATTCTACTTATTAATGAACTACCTTTAAAACGGTATTTTTGTGTTATATTGCTGTTACACAGGTGCATTATCAGGATCCTTGAAAAAAAAAACACTTTTCGGTACCTGCCATGGCTAAAAGAGAAATTGAAATATGGGCACTTGACTTAACACCGTCTGGGACAGATTTTTCCAAAAAAAAATCTAATTCATACAGTATAAGGACCCGTGACTAAAAAAATAATGATTGGTACATTTCATGGAAAAAAGAAATTTTTTACACATGGAACATTCAGTTTTACATCGTTTGGGAAACGTTTTTCAAAAAATTCTACTTTTCAAAAAAATTACCGTTAAATCCGTATTTTTGTTGACTATTGCTGTTACATAAGTGCATTATTAGGATCCTTGACCAAAAAACCAATTTTCGGTACCTGCCATGGCTAAAAGAGAAATTGAAATATGGACACTTGACTTTACACCGTCTGGGACAGATTTTTCCAAAAAAATCTAAATTTCAACGTACTTGCTTCAGAATGGTAGTTTTGTGTTGTATTGCTGTTACATCCATACAGTACAAGAACCCGTGACTAAAAAAAACACTTTTTTGTACATTTCATGGCAATAAATTTTTTGAAATATGGAAAATTCAGTTTTACACCGTTTGGGAAACATTTTTCAAAAAAATCTACTTCTCAAGGAACTACCTTTAAAACGGTATTTTTGTGTTCTATTGCTGTTACATAGGTGCATTATCAGGATCCTTGACCAAATAACCACTTTTCGGTACCTGCCATGGCTAAAAGAAATTGAAATATGGACGCTTGACTTTACACCGGTTGGGACAGTTTTCTTTTTCAAAAAATCTAATTTTCAACGTACATGCTTCAGAATGGGGCTTTGTGTTGTACTTATGTTAAATCCATACAGTACAAGGACCCGTGACTAAAAAACTACTTTTTTGGTATATTTTATGGCAAAAAGAATTTTTTTAGATATGGAAAATTCAGTTTTACACCGTTTGGGAAACATTTTTCAAAAAATTCTACTTCTCAAGGAACTACCTTCAAAACGGTATTTTTGTGATCTATTGCTGTTACATAGGTGCATTATCAGGATCCTTGACCAAAAAACCACTTTTCGATACCTGCCATGGCTAAAAGAGAAATTGAAATATGGACACATGACTTCACACCGTCTGGGACAGATTTTTACAAAAAAAATCTAATTTTCAACGTATATGCTTCAGAATGGTAGTTTTGTGTTGTATTGCTGTTACATCCATACAGCACAAGAACCCGTGCCTAAAAACTACTTTTTGGTACATTTCATGGCAAAAAGAAATTTTTGAAATATGGAAAATTCAGTTTTACACCGTTTGGGAAACATTTTTTTTAAAATATCTACTTCTCAAGGATCTACCTTTAAAACGGTGTTTTTGTGTTCTATTGCTGTTACATAGGCACATTATCAGGATCCTTGACCAAAAAACCTCTTTTCAGTACCTGCCATGGCTAAAAGAGAAATGGAAATATGGACACTTGACTTTACACAGTCTGGGACAGATTTTTTTTTAAAAAAATCTAATTTTCAACGTACTTGTTTCAGAATGGTAGTTTTGTGTTGTTTTGCTGTTATATCCATACAGTACAAGAACCCGTGACTAAAAAAACACTTTTTGGTACATTTCATGACAAAAAGAAATTTTTGAAATATGGAAAATTCAGTTTTACACCGTTTGGGAAACATTTTTCAAAAAATTCTACTTATTAAGGAACTAAAACGGTATTTTTGTGTTCTGTTGCTGTTACATAGGTGCATTATCAGGATCCTTGACCAAATAACCACTTTTCGGTACCTGCCATGGCTAAAAGAAATTGAAATATGGACACTTGACTTTACACCGTCTGGGACAGATTGTTCCAAAAAATCTAATTTTCAACGTACTCAGATTTTGTTGGTTTTGCAAAATTTTGTTTTTATATCCATCTACTTCATATTTGCTCATATTTCTGCACATGAAAAGTTCATAAAAATCAACAATTTCTCAAAAATTAGAAAATTTCAATTTTTCCCCAATTTTTTAGCAAAATATCCATTTTTTACCCAAAATTACTCAAATCGCAACGGAGGGATTGTTTTATATTTTTTTCTGAGGAAAGATGGGTACTTCCTGAGTTCAATGGCACATATTTCATTTATGTTCTAATTTTGTCCAGGTTGCCCCTGTTTCAGTCTTACTTTGACTGGACTATGTACTGAAAAGTGGTTTCTGGTCAAGGATCCCGATAGTGTACGTATGTGGCAGGAATACAACACAAAGATGCGATATTAAAGTTAGTGCCTTGAAAAAAAATAGAACCTTTTGAAAAATGTGTCCCAAACGGTGAAAAAATAATTTTCCGAATTTCAAAATTTCTTTTAGCCATGGAATGTACCAAAAAGTGCATTTTAAGCAACGTGTCCATATGTTGTATGTATGTAACACCAACTCCACACCAAAATACCATTGCTAAGGTAGTACTTTGAAAAAAAGAAATGTTCCCCAAAATCTGTCCCAAGATTTTTAAAATCAAATGTCTTTATTTCAAACCGTCTTATAGTCATGGAATGTACCGAAAAGTGGTTTCTGGTCAAGGATCCTGAAAGTGTACGTATGTAACAATAATACAACACAAACATGTGGTATTAAAGGTGGTGCCTTGAAAAAAATATATTTTTTTGAAAAATGTTTCCCAAACGGTGAAAAAATAATTTTCCGAATTTCAAAATTTCTTTTAGCCATGGAATGTATCAAAAAATGGATTTTTAGTCACCAGTCCATATGTTCTAAATATGTAACACCACCGCAACACCAAAATACCATTGCTAAGGTAGTACTTTGAAAAAAAGATATTTTTACCAAAACCTGTCCAAAGCGGTGTAAAATCAATTGTCTTTATTTAAAAACGTCTTTTTGGCCATGGAATGTACGGAAAAGTGGTTTCTGTTCAAGGATCCTGATAATGTACGTGTGTAACAGGAATACAACACAAAGATGCGGTATAAAGGTAGTGCCTTGAAAAAAAGTTGTTTTTAGAATGCTTCCCAAATGGTATAAAAATTAATTTTTCCGATTTTCAAAATTTCTTATAGCCATAGAATGTATCAAAATGTGCCTTTTTAGTTACGTGTCCATAACTTTTACATATGTAGCACCAACACAACACCAAAATACCATTTCTAAGTTGGTGCTTTGAAAAATAGATTTTTTTACCAAAATCTGTCCGAAGCAGTGTAAAATCAATTTTGTCGTTATTTCAAACCGTCTTTTAGCCATGGCATGTACCGAAAAGTGGTTTCTTTTCTAGGATTCCGATAGTGTACGTCTGTAATAGGAATACAACACAAAGATGCGGTATTAAAGGTAGTGCCTTGAAAAAATATATTTTTTTAAAGAACGTGTCCCAAACGGTGTAAAAATAATTTTCCGAGTTTCAAAATTTTCCTTATTTCAAATCGTCTTTTAGTCATGGAATGTACCGAAAATTGGTTATTGGTAAAAGACCCTGATATAGTACGCATGTAACAGGAATACAACACTAATATACCATTTCAAACGTAGTGTTTTGAAGAAAAGAATTTTTTGAAAATATTTCCCAAACGGTGTAAAATTGAATTTTCCGCATTTCAAAATTTCTTTTAGCCATGGAATGTACCAAAAAGTGGCTTTTTAGTCACGTGTTCATATGTTGTACGTATGTAGCACCAACACAACACCAAAATACCATTGCTAAGGTAGTACTTTGATTTTTTTTTTTTTGTCAAATCCTGTTCCAAGCGGTGTAAAATAAATTTTCCTTATTTCAAACCGTCTTTTAGTCATGGATTATATCGAAAATTGGTTTTTCGTCAAGGTTGTGCCTTGAAAGACAGATTTTTTTGAAAAATGTTTCCCAAATGATTTAATATCAATTGTCCATGTTTCAAATCTTTTTTATCCTTAGAATGTACCGAAAATATCTTATCTGACAAGGATTGTGATAGTGTTTCCTCTGAACAACATTACAATAAAAATACCACCCTAAAGCTAGTGCTTTAAGAAATAAACAATTTTTGAAAAAAATGCTAAACGGTGAAAAAATGAGTTTTCTGTATTATAAAACATCGAATCTACCAAAAAGGGTGTTTCTAATCACGGGTCCTTACATTGTAAATGTAGTATAGTGAAAAATAGTATTTTTGAAAAATTGTTTCCCAATCGGTGAAGAATTAATATCATTTCAAACTAATTTTATTTCGAAACTTCTTTCCGCCATAGAATGCACCGAAAATTATATTTTACAAGGATACTAATATTGTATGTAATGTAACATCAATACTTACCATTTTAAAGGTAGAGCATTAAAAAGATTTTTTTTTTTTGGAAAATGTTTCCCAAAAGATGCAAGAAGGAATTTTCAGTATTTCAAAACTTCTTGCAGACATTGAATGTACTTAAAAGGACTTTGGGTACGAGATACTTGTATCATACAATTCGATATGACATTTTAAAAGGTAATATTTTAAAAAATGATTTGTTTATTTAAACGTGTACCTAACTGTGTGAAAAGAATGTTCCTTATTACAAATCTTCCTGTAGGTATTGGATGTACATACAAATAGGTGTTTTGATGTAAGATCCCTTTTTATTCGTAATTAGTCCATGACCGAACCCCCCCCCCCCCCCCCCGGTGGGATTTTTGAAGAACTATATTTTCTTGAAGCGTATGATGTATAATAATGGATTCAGGTTGTTGTTCAATTTAAAACTGCTGGATGAGCAAATGGCGGACTCGTTACCATGGCAACCGTCCATTTTTCTACATTCCAGCGCTTTGATCAATTAATTGCATTAAAATTACTTATTTTTGTCATAAATCTTTCAAAATAGTTTTGAAATATTACCAAGATATTTTTCTCCCATTATGGATATTTTTTTAGAAAATTTGCTAATTTGCATTTTCATGAATATTAATAAGAAAGTAGAAAAATGTGTTTAATTTGCTAAAAACGAGACTTTACTAGTGAATTAAAACCTCCCTATCTGGTAGGATTTTTGAAGATCTATATTTTCTTGAAGCTGATGATGTATTTTAATACATTCACGTTGTTATTTGATTTAAAAATGCTGCATAAGCAAGTAGTTGGCTTGTTACCATGGTAACCACCCATTTTCATTCGTTCCAGCGCTTGGATCAATTAATTGCAATAAAATTACTTATTTTGGTCAGAAAACATTGAGGTTGGTTTTAAAATGTTGTCAATACATTTCTCTCACAACCAAGATATTTTTCAGAAAATTTGCTAATTTGCATAATCATGAATATTAATGAGATTGTGGAAAATATGTGTTTAATTTGCAAAAAGACAACTTTACTAGTTTACTAGTGAACAGAAACCCTCACCATCATGTAGGATTTTTTTAGACCTATATTTTCTTGAAGCGCAGGAAACATGTTAATGAATTCGGGTTCTTGTTTGATTTGAACGTTCTGAATAAGCAAATGGCAGGCCTGTTACCATGGCAACTGCTCATTTTCCTACGTTTCAGTACTTGGATCAATTAATTGCAATAAAATATTTTAAAATACTTATGTAAGATATTATACTTAGTTTGGTAATAAAACATAATTAGTTTTAAAATTTCAAAAAGACATTTTTCTTGAAATCATTTTTATTCAGCTAATTTGCATATTCATGAATATTAATGAGAAAGTAGAAATATGTGTTTAATTTGCAAAAACAAGGCTTTTCTAGGGAACAAATATGCTGAGGCATTTCGTTTTTATAATGCTTAATGTTTAAAATTGATAAGAAAACTAATAGGTCAATAATAAGTTCATAAACCACTCATCAGCTACACAGAACGGGCAAATACGGGCTTATTCGCTTTCACAATTATTTGCATACTTTTCTCTAAATGGCAAATAAAATCTCAAATATTCTCTTATTATGTTAATGACTTTCATTTTTGCATCTTTTTCCCTAAATTGTGTACTTGTTGTGTTTGAAAACTAAAATTTCATGATTTACCAAGTAAAAGGGAGAATCTTAACAATATATACGCTGTGAAAAATTACCGTATAAATGACAGTAAAATTCCATTTAGCGCAAATGACATGCTGAAAAATTTAACCTAATTCTTAGATTTTTTCTATGTGAAATACAAGTAGGCAATAAAGAAGAGCGGTAAGCTATGAAGAAGCGAGAGTAGCTATGAATAAAGGGGACCAAGCTATGAAGAAGCGCGGACTTCATAATTCTTTCTTGCCACTCACTTATACTGAATGGTTATGCGTTTAGGAAGAATTGAAGAGAGAAATTTCAATATTTTTTTTTACAAATTTCCATTTGAAAACTCAAATTCTAGACGATAGAACGATATTTGTCGTTATGCAGCTAAAACGTGTATTTAATGCCAACCGGCAACTTACAGGTACGTAGGACTGGAAACATTTTAATGGGGAGGCGGGGCTAAAGCCCCTGTTCTGGCTATTGTCGGAATTTGATATTATACACTAATCTTTCAAATTGGACCAGTCTAAATTTTGTCGTGAAATAAGCTAAATGACCTTGACCACACCAAGTGACATTCTCCTGTTTTGGAAGCAGATTTTGCCAGTTCTAGTGAAACATTTTGAGAGACTTTAACCCATTGGGAGATTTATTACCAAATAGTCTAAAACCTGGAATTTTAGATAGGTAATAAAAATGTTATCAGAAAAGGATGATGGAACAAGAGGCACAAGAGGGCCTGCATCGCTCTACTGGCTTCAATAAAAGAATTACCCCATAAATGGGGTCTATAGAATGCATACAAGGTTTTTCTAAGATTTGACCCTGTGACCTGATTTTTTACCCCAGTTAACCCAATTGTTTACTCGTCGGAGATTTCATCATTAAAATTATCATAACAAAGTTTCTGGTTTATTGGACAAAAATTGTGGTCTCTAAAGAGCATACACGGATTTTATGATATTTGATTCTATGACCTAGTTTTTTACCAAAGTTGAACCAAATTTGAACTTGTACTATATTTCACTAAGACAATCATTCTGACCACATTTCAGATTGACCAGGCAAAAATGTGGCCTCTACAGTGCATACAATGTTCTTCTAAGATTTGACCCTGTGACCTAGTTTTTGACCCCAGTTGACGAAATTTCAAACTTATCTGATATTTAATTAAGACAACCATTCTGACCAAATTTCAGGTAAATCGGAAAAATAATGAGGCCTTTAGAAAGCATACAAGTTATTTTTAGATATGTGACCTAGTTTATGACCCAGTTGACCCAATTTTGAATATGTACTTAATTTTATCAAGACGACCATTCTGACCGAATTTCAGATTAATGTGGCCTGTAGAGTACATACAAGGATTTTATAAAATTTGACCTTGTGACCTTGTGACCTAATTTTTGACCCCAGTTGATCCAATGCGAACTCGTCTGCATTTTCAACAGGACGATTGAGTCCTTTCAATGTTTAGTCCGTACCCGCAGAAAACTTCCGGTAATCCGAGTCTTCTCTGATGAAAATTCGCTTGTTGATATTTAGATGTGGCTATTTCTAAAAGAGCGCTATCCCATTCAAAAACAAAAGAAAAGTCCTACACAGCGACATAACTTGTGTCGGAATTTTCTTTTCTTTTTAAATGGGACTGCACTTTGATGTAAATAGCGACATCCAAATATCAAAGAACGAATTTTCATCAGAGAAGACTCGGATTAACTTCCGGAGGCAAACAACGGGTTTATGGGAAATTAACGTTGTATACATAAGAATTGTTACTAAAAATAGTAAAAAATCGACAATCAAAACGAGGCTCCCAAAACATGCGGAGAAAACAATGACGTCGCACGTGCATTCAATATACAGCGATAAAGCGCACGTGCATTCAATATACAGTAATAAAGCGAAGTTTTAAGTGGAACAAAAATAATGAAATTGAATGAATTCGTTAATAGCCGGTAAGGTGGTTATTTTATTGGATTTATAGTCAACCGTTCCCCGTTTAAAAATTTCGCCTTTTGCCTCTAAGGACGACTTCCGGAAGCTGTCGTGTGTGGGGGTCTTGATGAAATAACCTAATTCTGACCAACTTTTAGATTGATCGGACAAAAATATATGTGGCCTCTAGAGTGCATACAAGAAAAAAATAACCAACGGACGCATGACGGACACAACGCAATGACAATAGCTCGACTGTAAATAAGATCTGTTTTCATTCAAAATACATGCAATGTATCTTGTGTAGACTTAAAATTATCAAAATGTTAGGGTTCTTATACGGTTTGCCCAGTTTTGCCTAAAAAGTTTACAATGACATTGGTGTCCGCATGTGCAGGCCTATGTTATTAACATAATTATATCATCATTCCAAATTTAACCACATTGTATACTGAAAAGTCTTGAAGTAGGCTAATTTGGAAATTAGATTGATCTTACAATCCTAAATTTGAATTAGTATTAACAATGAAATCGTATCACTTTCTGGGCAAAGATTATAGCGAAAGGGCAAAGTTAAGTGTCAAAATCCGACGCTTTGAATATTCGAGCTCTTCTTCATAGCTTAATATATCTTCTTCATTTTAAGTCCCCTTTATTCATAGCTGATCTCTCTTCTTCATATCATTTTACTTTTTTAGCTTTTTCTCTCTATCAGAAAATCAGTCATTGGATTTTAATGGATCTATATATAAGATAAAGCATTCTATGCTTATGGGACCTGAATAGAAGGGAATAATAGTAGTATTTACACCATAATTTTTCGATCAATTTTGACATATCTTCAAAACACAGCACTGTGATCGCATGACAAAGCAGTTTGAAGCAAACACGGTTAGACCATGCCAAGGAGACATACTCTAAAAGAAGTTTAAATACACTCGCCATCGAATAGCGTTCCCCGATTTTTGATAATCAGCCAAAAACTGGCAAAATCACCGATTTAAAGTAACAACGTGTGATTACATTCACAAATGGGTCCCGTTTCTTCATAGCCGGAAGTCCCTCTTCTGAGATTTCGCTCATAGCATTTTGCAATGAATGAGAGGGATTAGTGGCCGTGTACCTACACAGGTTTACCAATAGATTTATCTCATTAATACATTTAAACTATTTGTATGTTCGACAACCCAGCATAGGTCCCTTTAACCCTTTCCCAAACAAGACCTGGTTTTGACGTCCTTGTTAGAAATTGCTTGGGAAAACATTGAGACAAAAGAAGAAACTGCTGATAACCAGCAGTTTCTCCTTTTTTGTCTCAATATTTTCTGTGCTGTATTTGACACAAATATTTTCTTAAATAACATCCATTTTGCCTTTTGTGGCAGTGTTTGAAGGGGAACACCCTAAAATTTTGTCGTTTGGGAAAGGGTTTATACATTTTACCTATTTCTATGATCGACAACCCAGCATTAAGGTCCCTTTAAACACCGGGTCACGGTCCAGTATAAAAGTACATTGCTCTTTGACAACAACTTGGTCTTCGATAAGTGATAATCCAGCGATAAATTATCTATGGAAGCACTGAATGGCAATTTTGACTTGCGACTAATGATTTAGGACTTCGGACTTGTGACTTGTGACTTTTGAGTTATGACTTGGACAATTTGGCTAGGTGCAACACTGTTGTAAGTATGTACCAATTACACATGCCAATACAACATTGTTGCATTTTCTTCTGGATGTCGCTCAATGACAGAAAAGTCGTGCATTTTCATGTGTCAACATTCTCATGCTCGCCCATTCTAATGGCACCTTCGAACGTTTATAATACGTTTGGAACCGTATCAGTAATAGTTTAGCAATTCACCTAAAATATCCAATTTTTGTTATTTTTAATAGCAGAATTACCTTTATCAATGCTAAAAAGTACAATTTGAAACTAGTACACAACTAGCATTTTTTCATATTTACGAGAAACTAAACCGAGATAAGAGCACATTGTTGGTTTATTTTTAGCCACTGTTGTTCTATTTTTAGAGTTACGATATTTTTTTCTTACGTTCAAAATTTCTTACGGTCGTTTTGTAAAACGCACTTAAGAATTTGCGTAAGATTTTTAGCTCCACTGGCCTTTCAGGCCAGCGGGCTATTGTCATAGCGGTGTGTCCGTCGTGCGTCCGTCCGTGCGTCCGTCCGTGCGTCCGTAAACTTTTTCTTTAAAAATCTTCTCCTCAGAAACTACTGGATGGATTTCAACCAAACTTCACAGGAATGATCCTTGGGTGACCCTCTCTCAGATTCCTACAAATAGTTTGGATTGAACCAGAATAACTTGAGTTATCCGCCCTTGAACGTCGAAAAAAGCTGGCTTTGACTATTTTTACTCTAAAATGTACAAATATTAACCAATCAAGACAAAACTTGGACAGAATATATATAAGGATGATATCCTGCCTGGGTTAAATTTTCAGCATGAGTTATGTGCCCTTGAATTTGACAAAATTTCCATTTTCGACTTTGTTATCACTCTAATAACCATAATTGTTAACCAATCAAGATGATATTTGAACAGAATCTTTTTGACAACAAGATCTTACTTTTGTGTAATTTTCAGGATGATTGCATTGCTACAATCTGAGTAATGTGCCCTAGAAATTTACAAAATTTTAGTTTTCAACACTTTTTTCACTTTTGTGGCCACATATATAGATTAATTATACTGACAAAATTTGGACAGACCATAAGATCTTGCTTGAGTTTAATATTCAGCTAGATTATTGTGGTGTTCAAGGCATAAATTATCAAGTCAAAATCATATTTTTAGATCAGAATGTCTTTATTTTCATGACAACTATGTTACATGTACAAGCGCAACTTCTTGAACTAATTATCATAAAGAAAAACAACTCTTACTGAACTTTAAATTGCTCATATCAAAAGTTACTTCCCTTAGTCTACCACAATTATTAACTCACATATTGAATTATGTGCATTTGAATTTGGCATAATGACAGTTTCCAACTTTATCATCACTCTAAAAATCCCCAAAATATTAGTCAATCATTTACCTTCTTTTCGCTTTGACCACATACTTGCTTCTCTTTCTTTGTTTCTGCTCTAAGAATCACAAGAATTTAAAAATATATCAGTTTAAGCATCTAGATAAATTTGTCAAATTTTTTGTAGTAAACCACAAGAAATTCAGGCCTGTGGAGCGACTCAAGACCTTCAGGTCTTTCTAGTTTTAGACGTAAAGTTACGCAAAAACTTACGCAAATGTTAGTTAAACGGTCCCCTAAAGTTTATATTTTTAGCTCCACTGCCCGAAGGCCAGCGAGCTATTATCATGGCGTTGTGTCCGTCCGTGCGTGAGTGCGTGCGTTATTTTTTTTTCTTTAAAAATATTCTCCTCTAAAACCAATGGGCCAATTTTGACCAAACTTTGCAATAAATGTTCCTTGGGTGACCCTTTACTAAAATTGTTGAAAATGTAGGCGTGGCAGGGCGGGGTTTATCCGACTTTGAGAAATCAAATCCAGAAGAAACTGCAATTTTGACTTGCTACTAATGATTTAGGACTTCGGACTTGTAACTTGTGAGTTATGAGTTATGGAAGCACTGGGGGTTTTGAGTAATGACTTGTGAGTTTTGAGTTATGACTTGTGAGTTTTGAGCATGAGAATTCTGACAGTTCAAATGCACGACTTTTCGGTCATTTAGCGACATCCATGTCAGAGCTATTGCAAAACCGTTGTATTGGCATGTGGAATTCGTATATACTTACGGCAGTGTTGCATATAGTGGCCAAAATGCACAAGTCATAACTCATAACTCACAAGTTACAAGTCCGAAGTCCTAAATCATTAGTCGCAAGTCAAAATTGCCCTCCAGTGCTTCCATAATTATCAATGTTTGCTACTTGAATGTTTAGAGTCATCGCTTGTTTTACTGACCGACTTCATTCTTTGGTTTGAACATATTTTATTGCTACCAAAATGAATACATATAAGAGGAAATATTACAGCAATGGAAATTAATATATCGTCGTTGTAAATGCAAAACCTCGTATCTCATTTTTGGAAAATTTCAAATGGAAGGGAAAAAAGTGTAATAACTTTTCCCAAACTGAAATGTTTTACTTGAAATTTTGACAATTTGTTCGCAAATAATGTGTCATTAATACTGATCAGTAAAAATATCTCAAAACCTACGAGAATTGTCTTAACTGGGCATTCAAGTTTGTACTTTGGAAATCGCAAGAATCGACATACGAGGTTTTGCATTTAAACCGACGATATGGCAAATAGGTCTGGCAACAGGTTTTATAACTTAGTTATCACGCTATGGGAGCCTGACCAGGGGCACCTATTTTTTCGAGCAAAAATGGCGGACATAACAAACCTGCAAGAAATAGATGCTGCAAACAAAGGAAGATTTGTCACATTTATACTCAATTTTGCACGTTCAAACTCATTAATATTTGAGTACATATATTGCTTTACCACTTTTGATTCTTAAATGAACTTATTAATCTTTAGATTATCTAAAATTGTGCCGACAATCTTCACGATGTGCTGTGCTCATCATTTTAAGCGAGAAATGCTTTAATGAATCAATCAAAAATCATATTTTACTGTTTCTACTGGTTTTATTTTCGTGTGTGGACATAGATTTCTGTATGACAGAGCCTCTGTGTAAATCTGAGTCGCGAGAGATGTGTATTATAAGAAAAAAACGAAAAAAACGAAACTACTGTACAAGAAAAACTGAACTTTTTTTCCGAGCAATGTCACAATCCACTGTATGGGTAATTCGTTCATTGTTTACACGATTTTAGTTTGGAAATTCCAGTTTTTTTCTGAACGGGTTAATCGAGCAATTGAAAACTGAGAGACGTATCCTAGTGGTCAACATTTTCAGTCAATCAACTGCATGAAGGATTAAATCTCTTTAAGCAGAGTCAATCTAAATACGCATTTAAATTATTTCAACCCTTTTCCAAAGCGCAAATTTCAATTCTAAAGTAGCTGTTTACCACAGAATTGATGTTGAAAAAACATTGGATTAGTGTAAAATAAAGCATTGAAATTATTGATGCAAACGGAGGAAATGCTGGTTATGAATATTTCCTCTTTTGCCCTAATATTTGCTCAAACCTTTTTTGTTAGGAACGTGAAAACCAGGTCGTGTTTTGGAAAGGGTTAATATAGTTTTTGGAACTTGTTCATGCAAATTAAGCTATCTCGAGTCAAAGGCATTACAGCACTGTCTTGATGATGAAATAAATGAACAAATAAACTAAATGGTTATTATAGAACCTACTCACCAAAGCATATTATTCACGAAATCGACAATAAATATTGATATAAAAATGAAACATGTCTTTGAAATAGTATTCAATGTATATTTTCTCCTAACACCACTCATTTTCTGTCTGTCTTAGTACTGTCTCTTGTTTTTCTTGCACGCACTCTCTCATTGGCTGGTTATGACCGCGGTTATCGCAAAAATGGCATCGTGTTGTACTTACAAATTTGATGTCCCGGTTTCGATCCTAGGGCGCGGCAAATATCCTCTATGACATCTGGTACTTGTTTCATCAAAACATTGAAGACGTATTTCTGACTTACTGATGTCTTACGAAACAACAACAAAATTACCTAGGACTTGATGGAAGGGGCGATACCTGACTCCTTTCCTAAGCGTGTAGACTGTATGACATTGGTACTTAAGACATAAATACACCTTAAATCCATGAAACTGGCCACAGTCTCCTACCAAATGGGTGGACAATCTTAAACCTAAGTGGTATGAGTAGCTCCATTCTCGAAAACATCAAATGTAGTTGTGCTAGACATGTTGAGAGAATTACAGGAATATGTTGGTAAGTCGTTTTAGCTTTACTTTTCATACATGTAATATAGTGTCGAAAGAGGCATTTCACCCATTCTAATCGAACATTCTGTAGATACCAGGCCGCGGCCATAGCGCAGTCAGGTGCTCCAGTCGCAGCGATATTACCATGTACTTTAAATTCATTTATATTTTGTATGCTGAAATTATATGTAATTGTGGGGCGCCGTGGTCTAATGGTAAGACGCGGGCTTTGGGATCGAGGGATCCTGGGTTCAAATCCCGCCAGCGCCACGGGAATTTTTCTGAGCAAAAAACTTACCCCACGTTGCTCCTCTTCACCCAGGTGTATAAATGGGTACACGGGAGAGTTGAAAGCCAAAGAGCTGTGGCTGCCGAAGGCGCCGTTGTTAACAGCTGACTTGAGACTCAGTGATCGTGGGTTAAAGTGTAAAGTCGGTTGAACACGAAAGTGAAAATAGACTTTAACTAGAAACTTTTTTTTTAACTTTAATTTCCAATTGAAAAATGAAATAAAAATGGATGGTCAGCGATCTTGTTTGAATTTTATAAGCATTCGTATAACATACCCCTACAGCAAAAAAATGCATAATTTCTTGCACCTACCCAATGTCACTAAAATGCTTATAAATGCTCTATAATCATCGTTTAGTCCCGAAAACGGATTAAAAGTAACGTCTTAGAACAGAAAACCCAAGATATGTGCTATTATAAACACACAAATGTGTAAAACAGCATGCTTGCGTGTTCAGTTCGATCAATGAAGCTGAAGTGTTTTATGTCACAATTTGCATATTTTTGGAAATATTTCAAGTTCTTCATCATAGACTTTGATAAACTCCATCATTGTATTAAGCAACGTGTCCTGGTAATAATTCAAAAAGAAAGTGTATAGGTCAGTACACTTTTTAGTACATTACAGCAATTTTTATCAGCTACACTTGAATAAAATGACGTAAAACAGCGGTAACTGTGTATACAATTACAACTGTCTTGCTCTAAATAATCGATTTCCATCTTGACGAAATCAGCTTCGCATAATAAATACGCTTTTACCATCGAAAATGGTAAATTGTAATGACGTGTTTTATTATTGAAAATATGGTAGCGAATCATATATGGTACGAAACGTTTAATTTTCTACAGTAATAACCGAGTGTTCCGAAAAACTGGAGCATTCCCCCTTAAATCCCACTCATTCCATCGACATGTCTAAACCAATAACAATACAAATATGAGAGTTGGTATGCAGTGAACCGTGTATTGCACGAGCGTAAAAGTTTCCATTGGAAGACTGTTGTAAATACCTATAAAATACTACGTATATATCATTGTCTTGCATAGTTCGTTTCCATAGTCGGTGTAATTTTACGCGATCCAAAATTTTTCGTTCGTGAAATCTTTATTTTGACGTGCAAATAAGAAGCATTCTTTTATTGTTCAGCTGGCGTGTGGGTGCTCAATTGTTTGAATACGACAGAAAGTTACCAAAAGGTATACACGTGTCCAACAGTATTAAATCTATGAGTCCTTATGTATTTCTCTTATGTATGTATTTCCGTGTGATATCCTTTGTATGTCCGTCTTTCTTTCATCTCACCCTCTCTTCTCTGTCTACCTAGGATTTAAATTCTATACTGAACAAAAGTGAAAACGCTACACCTACTTCGCTTGTCATATTTTTTCTAAATACAACAAGTAAAAAATTCAAATGAAAGTGTTTCGCATTGTTCATTGAATTGGTTGTGCTTAGTGCTTTACGTTTTGTGGATTTTAATAACGGGGATGAAAAACGGACCTTTTTAATGTGACAGGGGTCCGTTTTTCAGGTGTACGATTTGAACGGAAATTTTCAGGTGTACGATTTGAACGGAAATTTTACACAATTTCAACCTTCAGAAATTCAAGCAGAAGAATGCAAACCATGCCGGACTTCATGGAATGGTAGTCCATTAAGTTACCAGTCAGGAAATGTAAAGAAGCGTACATAACATTGTATAAGCGTTTAGAAAATGATGTTTGAAAAGCAGAATTTTCATTGTGTTCCAAAGCTTGAAAATTTTACAATGTAGTCTCCGTAGGAAATTGAAATCGCTATTGCATGGACATCTGGGAACAATCCTAGTCGAAGAAAGGGTTCAAAAATGCTATGTAAAGTCAGCATGATGTTGCAAAAACATCCAATCGAAAACCTTGATAAATTTGTGAATATCAAACATTTCAAATTCCCTATTTGATTATGTCAAAGGGAGGTAATTTGCAAAATGGACAGATTAGACCTTGATTTTAGAGCTTGCTACAAAAGATAAGTGTGATTTTAATTGTTTTTTGGCAACCCGGATATGAATTCCAATCACTGTATCATTTTATCATCATAAGGACTGGTGGAAAGAGAAACAAATGTGGAATTGAATATATAAACTGATTAACACCAACGATTTCTATCTTCTACAAATGTATAAAACGCTCCGAACACCCGTACAGAAATTAACTCAAATCACCCGTAAATGAAATTGATTCAATCAATATACCCGTCCAGTAAGACTAAAAAAAAATGATACTGTAATGCACGTGTTCGGGGGAATTTTTGGTCTCCGTACAGTGAATAAAAACATCAATATTCCAATTCTAACATTTGCGATCATCCTTAGGCTTTTGGATTTTGATAATATAACGTGTACCTTAAATATCTATTTTATTTCTTTTAATCATTTAAAAGGTGGACAGATATATGCATAATTCACGAGCAATGCCTCTTTATCACGTTTGCTTATCGTTTACGTTATGTATGTCAGTCCGATGAGCTAAAGACAAAGACAATGACAACGTTGAATCATAAACCGACCTATTTATGCTTCGAAGTTGGTGTTACAGGACAAAAAGCAAAACTTACGTCCAAATAACTGCTGGGACCGTCAGAATCCACTTCCTTGTCCGCCATTTTGTTTGCTCGAAAAAATAGATGCCCCTGGTCAGGCTCCCATAGCGTGGTTATGGCCATTCTCTTTAAACATACTTAGGCTAGAGTATTTAGTTTTTCACTTCACTTCAAAAATTTGGACGTGTTCCAATTTGAAGGGTGTTGCAAATGATGAAATTATTTGAAAAAAATGTATATAGATCTAATAGCATAAAAACAAAAGAGAAAAGAGGAAATTGTTGATTATCAGTAATTTCTTCTTTATTAACAATGTTTCCCAGACTTTCTTGTAGGGAGCTCAAAATGAAGTCTTGTGTAAGAGAGGGTTTACAAAAAGACAAAAAAATCTTACGCTTGTCCATCTATAAAAAAGAAGAGAAAGGCTTTTCTACTACTTGTGTAAAGCTGTGATATTAAGGTAATCCACCCATCATTATATTAACTTGGATACCGAGCATTTCATGCATCTGCGGACGTCATCCGCGACAATGAAAATGGAAGGGGATATCTCGTCCATTTCCGTTGCCACGGACGACGCACGGAAATTGACGAGAACATAATATCGTTAATAATCGCTGCTACGAATGACGCCGGAAGTTGCTCAAAGTGTTTGGTACCTTTTGATGGATGGAATAATTTAAGGTTTTGGGTAGAAAACAATACAGGCCTAAATAGCAATAGTTTTTGTGCTACAAATAGACTCAGGTTCCCGTTATGTTTTAATAAATAGTCAGTGTTGTTATAAAATCTCGTAACTGCGGCTTGAATCAAGCCGTAGTTACAAGATTTTATAACAACACATACGGAAAAAAATATTGTTTGTCCGAAATTTCGTCATGTTGAACTGGATAAAATCGTTCCCAATTGCGGTTAGGTTACTAGAGCGGAAGCGTTATGAAATAAACGATAAGCTGCGACTTTATCCGATTATTAATTGAGCATCGATTTTGCCCCTTTCAATGGACGTACTATATTGGATATTGCAACACGTTCTAAAGTAAAAACGCACTTCACTGAAAATAAACAGTCAGCACCGAGGTTAGGTTTTTTAAAACATTTTTTGTAACAAATGGAACTTAAAAAGTGTTAATTTGTCGTTTAATCATTTCCCTAACTACGAAACGGTACACCAATGTTTCGAATTTCAAAATTGTAATTGGATGTGGACCACAAAACCGATCTCCTCAAATGTGAAAATTCGATATGTCATTACATCGGAAGCATTGTTAGAAAAGGAGACAATGCTGGTTTGAGTTTTCTCTTCTTTTCTATTAATGCTTTCAAAAGCCATTTGGATATGGGCTGTCAAAACCAGAGCTTATTTGAGAAGTGGTTTCAAGTTAGATTCAGTATTTATGAGTGTGTTAAGTGTGTGATTGGATAATTGAATACCATACTGAGATCATTTGTTAGATTTCAATTCATGGAGAGATGCGTCTAGAAATGACATGGGAACAACTTTGTGTGCGCTGGATTTTGGATAAAATTTATCAAAATAGGTATAAAGTTTGTTATAGTAAATTGCCATAATATGTTAACTTTCCTTAAAACAATTTTTCAAAACATTTGCTTATTTCGACCACGCCGAAAAGGGAAAATTTTGAAAACAGAAAATAAGAGGGAGGGGAAATAGAGAAATGTTTGTTGACAACAAGCATTGTCTCTCATGTGTTTTCTGTCTTTAAATAACATAATTATCAATTTTCTGCTTTAATGACATTTGTTCTGTTTTCGGCAACATATGGCGCGCGAATAGGGTCTAAAGTCAATATAGCGCTAGACCGATAATTAAAATAGGGGTAGACCGGTAAAAATAGCGGTCTACCCTTATATTTTTACCGGTCTACCGATAAAAAATATCGGTCTACCCTTAAAATAAGGGTAGACCCCTATTTCAAATAACGGTCTAGCGATAAATTACCGGTAGACCGATAGTTATTTTTGACCCTTCTGCTCGAAATCTCATTAGCCAATCAAATGGCTCGTTACATCCTCAACCCACCGAGAAAATCAACGACCGTATAATACAAGCTCTGTGATTGGCTATCGAAAAAAATAGGGGTCTACCGATAAAAATAGCGGTCTACCGGTAATTTTATCGCTAGACCGTTATTTTGAATAGCGGTTTACCCTTATTTTATGGGTAGACCGATATTTTTATCGGTAGACCGGTAAAAATATAAGGGTAGACCGCTATTTTTAAGGGTCTACCCCTATTTTAATTATCGGTCTAGCGCTATATTGACTTTAGACCCTATTCGCGCGCCATAGCAACATGTTTGGATTTGAACCAGTCAAGTTTTTTCGTTTTGGAAAGTGCTGATTAAATAAATGATATTTATCGGTTGGAAAAAGTGTTGAATTCCATGTTGTTGTAATATGATTGATTTCTGTTCATGGATGGATAGATACTTTAAGAAATAGCATGGAAACGAGTTTCTGATGAATGAAATATCGCTGCTTTTCTGCAAAAACCTCGTATCTGCAGCTTAAAACAAGCTGCAGATACGAGGTTTTCGCAGAAAAGCGACGATATGTAACTTTTCTTTTAAATAGGTACATTGTCAAACGGCAAAAATCAGCAAATTGAAGTAATGGCATTATTTTTTACTACCCATTTCGTGCTTCTTTATAAGATTCCACAGTAAATTTGTCGATTTGATAAAAGGAGACGTATCCTAGGGGATAAACCCATTCCTAGATTATGACTTTTTGACGCTACAAAGAATAAAGGCTTTGGAATACATGGTGGTGCATTTGGAATTTTTTGTGACGAGTCTTGTTTTCATTTCTCACGATGTTTTCTATCCAGGAAAAAAAATGTTGAAAGTTCATTCACTTGATATTGTCATCGACAACCTCATTAAATTTGGACAAGGCTTTTACGGCTGGAAATAGGCGGCGAAATTCATAGACATGGACATAACTAGTTCACCTCAACCAAAAGTAGTGTCATAATAGGCACAGGTTAACATTTTCCCAGATAATATCAGACTATTTAAAAACTACTGCAAGCCACAAAAAGAATATGAAAGTGATGTACATTATGAGAAATGAATTATCGAAGGAAAAGTAGAGAATGTCCGTCTATATGTTTAAAATTTTCCAAACAGAAAGGCTTTTACATCCCTAATATAAAAAGCTTGATGAAATAATTATTGGGGCGAGCGAAGAAAATACTGATAACCAGAATTTTCTTCTCTTGTCCCAATATTTTATGTTCTTTATCATATCATACACTAATTATACCTTTATCAACATACAATTTGCCATCTTCGGTAGCTTTCATATTGGAGCACCCGAGAACTTTGCCGTTTCGGAATGGGTAATTTTTGAAAAACATAGAGTGAGTATTACATAGAATATCTGACCCCTCACGCGAAAGGGGACCTTATACGAAGTGTGGAAAGTATCGACCCTACTCTGTCTTCGCGGTCCGTGCAACCTCAGTAGGGCGAAAAGTCTCAAAAAATCTAGAATGTTCACCCTAACTACTATACAATAATTTTCCAAATATGACATCCGGCTGAATTCTGCTGAGACGGATGCCCATTTTGGGTTTAAAGACTTCATAAGGTCCCTTTTAGCTTGATGGGTTACATTTATATAACTACGATTTCGATTTTTCAGGTAATTGTCCCAAAGATATCACAAATGGACCTATCATCGCTTCAAAAATAAACAAACAGCGAGCGTTTTCAACCCCAGTAAATTGAACAGAAAAAGCGAATTCTAAAGTGGAAAAATATACCACCATTGTCTCTTTTTTATTACAACAAACATGATATGAATTATTTATAATCGGATGTTTAAAATGCATTCATTAACGATGACAGGCATTGATATTTATTGCATGGAATTCCTAGTGGGCTTGTTTGTTTTGTGTAATCATAAAATACTGATCAATCAATGAATGCAGCCAGAATAAACGAAACGAAGGCAAACAATGGCAACGAAAAAAACTAGTAATAGCCAGGCAATTTCTACATTGTCCAAACCGTCATCAAAAAGAACGGTCGTCAGTCCGAGGCCAAGAGGAAAACGCGCACCAGCCGTTAAAATGTCAGACACTGATAAACAAAATGATAATACTGACGCTGTTGTCGGCGATATAAAGATGGGAAAGGATAAGGATACAAAAGACGAGTTTGATCAAGAATCGATGCCGTTGACAGAAAAAGAGGCACATATGGAAAAGCCGGATATTTTCAGGACGGATTCGACTTTAAGTAGTGGTGATCTGGAAACGATTAGCATTCCGAACGTTGTTCCAAATGAAAACGAAAACGACTTTCATCTAGATATGGAAACACGCCAAGAAGAAAGCAATAATGTCGGCGATACTCAAGACCAGAAAGATGCCGAACAGTTAGAAAGCGAAGATCATAAAAACTGCAATCCAGTTAAAGCATTGAAGGAGGAACCCACAAACCATGAAATTATGCCAACTGAAAAAGTAGAAGGAAATGGTTCGAGCGACGATAAATGCAATAAAAACGGCACATCTCTCAAAGGGAGTGTGGTGTCTGTTAACTCGAAAGAGGGCAAGAGCGACAAAATCAAATCAAACTCGATATCTGTCAACTCGAAAATAACGATGGACGGCGCTGTTAAAGGCAGTGCGGTATCTTTGATTTCTAAAGACGGTAGAAGTGATATTAAAAGTGAAAACGCCAATTCGAAAGATACAAAGACTAATTCAATTAAAGGAAGCAGTGTCTCACTGAAATCGAAAGATGCATCGAAAGAATCGAGATCTTCGTCAATAAAGACCCTGAATAATAAATCGGATCAGAAAAATATAGATCCTACGGTAAACGAAAGTAAAATATCTATCAAATCAAATGGATTGATTCAAGAGGGCGAAAACAAAAACTCGAAAACCGAGAAAACTAAGAAAGATTCATTCAAAGAAACGAAAGTGACCATCACGGATCTAAGTTGTAACGGGGTTAATCATACAAAAGCTGACGATATTAATACAAACAATGCAGTTACGACAGATAAGATATCTCTTACTGTACCTGGTCAAGTCGCCGAGACTCCGGACTCACCAAGCAAACAAACTGACACCAGAAAATCATCAAATGAATCCGATACCGTACGGAGAGAGAGCACGAAGTTTTCGATTGGTTCTAGAAAGTCCGTTGATCTGCCGGTACAATATACCACGGTACAGATGCCGACTACAGAAGATAAAGCCAAACCGTCGGTGTACGCCACGGAGGATTCCTGGATCCGAATCGCGATACCTTACCTTCCCGTGAGCATGGCGGTCTTCTGTCTGTTTCTGAATGTTGTCATACCTGGTTTCGGTGAGTAATTCATGTCTTAAAACATAAATACAATCGAAAAGCTAATGTAGCGTAATGAAAAGCTAATTGGTGTGGACAACAATTGGAATAATTTTAGCACAAAACTGAATATTTCTCGTAAACAGCGCCATATTTTGGCTTGAAATTTTCGAAATGTTCATAAGATAATATGCTCTTTCAGGTAAAAATAAAAGTAATATTTATGAAAAAAGAATATCTGAAATGTCACTTTAATGGCAATCCTGCTTCTTCCGACAAACTATGATGTTGACGATTGAAAGACCAAAGGTTTGGAAAGCATTTTAGGAAAGACCTTTAACTCGTTTCGGCTTGAACCCATTACATTTTGTTTGGTCCAAATTAAAAATAGTAAGATCTGCTTACTGTTTGATACATGTAGTAATAAATGTAGCATGGTAAGCTCAGTCTGACCAGGATCGATGTACTATCAGATTTGTCCCTTTTCGCGTATACAAGTACCACTATAAAAATAAAACTACAATTAATCATACGAAGCTATTGGAATCAAATATTGATAAAAAAAACCCTGATTCATATTGCACAATTAACTGTCAAACATGGCGCAGTTTACTTCAGTTGCTTTACAAAATATTGCTGACTGCAATTATTTTAATTGATCGGGTATCGATTAAATGTATGAGAAGTAACGCAAAATAGAGCAAGATATTTTGGTTGCTGCAATTTTTTGTGAGTCAAAATTGTTTAAGCAGACCTTACCTTACATCATCTATTAGATATAGCTTTGAAAAGCTGATTATCAACATTTTCTCCTTTACTTTCAATACATCTAATATTATGACGCACGAGTATTTGCACAACTTTGTTGTCTGTATCATATTGGCAATTAACCAAACGCCAATCGACAGATTGCTCCGCCCAACATAGAATTTAAGACAAACAATGAGGACGTGATCGTTAATAGGGAACGATTCTATCCAGTTAATCGTGACGTAAATTCGGACGAACAAAATAGTATTTCGTAGGTGTTGTTATAAAATCTCGTAACTACGGCTTGATTTAAGCCGTAGTTACGAGATTTTATAACAACACCGACGGTTTATCAAAACATAACGGTTTACCTGGTCTATTGTTAGCACAAAATTCTTTGCCATCGGCATGTCGATTGTTTTGATTGTCAGTCGATAAATCGATACAATAACACGTGCAACGAAGAACAATTGGGGTATGACATTTTTCTGATCGTCCATTGGCTAATCGATGTTTTTGATTGACAGTCGGCGTTTGGTCAATCCTCAGATGTTTTAGGAATTAATACAATGCGTTTCGACCAAATACAATGGGGGAACATTGGTCGTAAATAGTGGGTGGTTGAAACCGGAAACAAATCGCGCGCCATCTGATATGTGATACAGAAATCAATTAACGTGTCAGTGGGAATATAGCAGTAAACTGGGTAAAGGTTTCGAATTGCTGTCTGGTGTAAACAGCAAATTTCAAAGCGTATTTTTCAGTTTTTTTTATATTATGATAATTAAAACTTTTTAAAATATTTTCCATGTATTGCTGCTATCAATTATAAGCCCAATGCACTAATGTAAACATGGCGATTAATTTATCGAGCTTTTTTCTGATCTAAACGATACATATTAAAGTATACTTTTGCAGACAGCTTCCTTTGTTATCATTTGTTAACTCGAAGCATTTCCCTGTAATACTGAACATGATAAATTGACGTTATTATTGCAAAATCTCGTAACTCCAGGTTGATTAAAGATGGAGTCACGAGGTTGTGCATAAGAACGACGATATATGCCAGGCAGCAAATTGAGGTAACCGTATCAAATTGCCGTCTGATCGTAATAATAAATTTCACGGCATGGTCATCTAGAGCGTTTATTGACTACTATAAATACAGTTATTCAAAAGCTATGTCCAAAAAAATCGTGTTTTTCAAATGCATTCTAATTGTTTATCGTTATTTTAGTTCGATTTTGAGCTAGCTTAGATCTTTTTTGGAAGAGTTCAAATGTATACATCTAAACTCGCCTCCTTCAAGATAGGTTTTCTTTCCATTTCTTAAATCATACTCCACGAATTTTGGCGAGATAAAGTACAACGTACGCGCCTTTTAGAGGGTCATTCCCATTTATGACCCACTTTACACCAAACCTCGTTTTTCTATGTTTTGTTGTTGTTGTAGTTGTTGTTGTTTTTTTTTACTATGTTTTTGTTGTTGTATTTTTTTATTCAAACATTCAAACGCAAACAATTTTTTGTGTTCCAATTAATGAAAAACTTGAAAATCTATCGTATTAATTTGAGTTTTAATTTTTAACAGTATTAGATCTATGGTGTTCGGCGTTAAGTGAGATAAAACCGGAAGCGTACGGTAAACTTTATTTCACAAAAAAACCTGTTTAGTATAAGCCTAAAAATAAGAAAAAACGTGCCTTGAAGCGAGCGTACGTTTCAAAAAGGCGTGAGTACGTTTCCAAAAGGTCGCATGGGTTAGCGTAAATGTAACATTTTGAAAAAAAAATCACATAGAACATATATTTCGTTCTAGGTACGATTGTCAGCGGATTCTCCATATTTTGTTGCGGAAAGTCCCGAGTACCACCGAAGTACGACCAAGACTTATTAAGCCTGTTGTGCGTCAACATCTGGGTAGGCGTGGCTCAGTTGTTTACAGTAAGCTTTATGTTGGTAGGGTGGTTCTGGAGCCTGGCCTGGGGAGTAAAGATGGTCATATTAGCACGTAAGTTATTTTAAACATTCCACAAACAAGACCTGCATTTCACATCACTTAACCCTTTACCAAACAACAAAAGTTTAGGATTGTCAAATGCGAAGGCTGATGCAGACGACGGAATGGACACTATTTAGAATCTGTTTTGTGTACATCATAGTACGAAAAATATTGAGGCAAAAGGAGAAAATGCTGAAAACCAGGTCTTGTTTGGGAAAGTGTTAAAGGAAACGCTTGAAAAAAGAGTGAGCCAAAAGAAGAAAATGCTGATAATCAGCATTTTCTCCTTTTGTCTCAATATATTTTCAGCAATTTTATATTCAGATCATATCTTTTTTAATATCCATTTTTGCTTTACAGCACCTTTCATAGAAAAATAGGAACATTTTTTGCTGCCCGGAAAGTGTTGAAATTCCGTTGCCAACGTCGGATACCGCTGCCTTTTGTCCAAAATCTGATAAATAGAGCATTTTAACTAAATGTAGTTACCAGATGTTTGTGGGAGAGCACTGATATGCATCCATACAGCTTTGGTGGGTCTGTTTGGCTGTTCTCACTTGCCGAAATAAATTACCACAGGAAAAGGTGCCATTTCGACCTATAGATACGTTATTCTGGGTCTGATCCATCGAGATATGGTCAGATTATTCATTTGGATTTCAATTTTTGCTGATTGGCACAAAAATGTTTTTTTCGCTGCCATGCATTCATAAATGTAATAAAAGATACATAAACTTATAAAAGATAAATATTCTTTAAAAGATCAGAACTGTGGATACATATATTCAAAAGATAACTAAAGAGGTAGAAAATCTTAGATTTTGTATTCAGCAGAATAATCTAAATCTGCACAATTTAACCAGGAAGATTCACATTGAGAACATAATTGCTTCCTATGGATTAAAACAAAAGAACCTGCAGAGCACAGTCGCTTTCTGCCGCTGTGATCAGATTATCAATTTTAATCGATGTCATTTAACCTTTTCTCAAACAAGACCTGGTTTGACGTCCCTAATAGAATAGGTTTGTGAAAACATTGAAACAAAAGAAGAAAATGCTGATAACCAACGTCCCTAATAGAATATGCTTGTTAAAACATTGAAACAAAAGATGAAACTGCTGATAACCAGCAGTTTCTCCTTTTGTTTCAAAATTTTCTTGACTAAATTAATCTCAATTCCAATCTTTATTAACATCCATTTTGTCGCCTGCAGCAGCTTTCGAATATGACCACCCTAAAACTTCGTCGTTTTTGAAAGGGTTAATGGAAACAATAAAGTGGTTGACAAAAACTGTAAGTACGTTATTATCCATTTTGTCAAACAAGCCTTTATTTTGAGGTACCTAATAGAATCGCTTTGGGAAAACATTGAGACAATCGAAGAAAGGGCTGATAGTCAGCATTTTCGCTTTATACGAGGGACGGTCGGAAAGTAGTTGGACTTTTGACTAGGTCTCTATAACCATTCAACTTTTTAACAAAATTATTTCTACACTGTTTGAACCACTTGTCCATCTATGTCTATGCATTTTTGTCATCTTCGTGGGAGCTTTATTATTTCCACTATTAACCATGACGTAGACCGACTGTGTTAGGTACAGTGTAACAGCCGATATCAAAGGCGCCCTGGTCTCAAATTTCTTCCCGGCTTGCATTTTCTTCGATTTTAGACACAAGTAAAAGTCACGTGTGGCGAGGTCTGAGCTATAAGAAGAGTAAAACAACTAATGTCATGTGAAATAGTTGATAATCTCCACTGTAGATGCGGTGGTATGGGAGCATGCGTAATCGTGAAGAAGAAAACAGTTTTCTTTGTTAATCTGGGACGCGTTTACTTCAGCATGCATTCTTAGATTTCTCTGAATTGCTTCAGAATTGTACTTGGCAATGACAGTTTTTGCAATTTGACATGAAATGAGTAACTATCAATCCTCGTGAATCCCCAAAAGCAACAAACATGACAACCAACCGAAGGTAACAGCTTAATCCTTTTAGGGGTGGGGAACTAGCTTGTTTCCATGACTGCTTTGACTGATTTTTATCCCAAGTTCGGAATTATGAACCCTTATTTAATCTTCAGTGATAATGTAGTTCAAAAACTTAACTTTTCGCGATTAAAATGACTAGAATGTTCTTTTGTTTTGGGTACCCTTGTTGTTCCTCTAACAAATAGCCTGTGATACATAAAACACCTATCATATATAAGTGGACAGAATGTCGTATATATACAACTATCTTTGAAAATAAACTGACCATATTATTGAATGGATGAAGATATTCCACCAATATATAATGTGTTTATACAGTTGCAAATGGAGAGACAGCAGCACGAAAAGTCCAACTACTTTCCGACCGTCCCTCGTATGTCAATATGTTCATTACTACCATGTGCTCAAACCATATTGAAAAAAAACATTCATCAGTTGTAGCAGCTAATCTAAAAATACTTTTTGGCGAAAGGGTTGGATCAATGCATATAACAAGAAGTAAAACAGTAGGCGACAAGAAATCGTCTGCACCGTATTTATTAGATACTCACTGATTTCATAATAGAGTATTTTTAGGACAAAAGTCGGTTCTTGTTATTACATTATTGCAACAATCGATATTTAGAGAAGTGGCTTGAATCTTTGAATATTCGATTCTTTTAACTGCGATTTTTCACGCGAAAAGGATGGGAAGGCTGTGAACCGAAACACGGTGGGGATTGTGCATGATGGGATGGATAACGAATACGAAGTATACGGACAAATTTGCCTCGCTTCAGATAAGAAATTGTGCAATAATTTTCTTATTTCTGCTCCAATTTTCAAGCGGTTTGTTGCATGTACCCCGCATTAGTGAGCTCCTTCCTCGGATATATGACTTGTTTGTAGAATCTTTGTACTTTGTCCAAAAATTGATCCCAACCGACCAGAAAAACGACAAAAAATTCAGGCCCTTTTCTAGTCGGTTGGGATCGGTTTTTGAGAAAAGTACAGAGACGTTCCAGATAAATAATACATCTGAGAAAAGGGCTCAGTAATACGGAGTACATGCAACAAACCGCATGAAAATTGACGAAGGAATAAGAAAGTTATTGCACAAATTCTTACCTGAAGCGTGGTTAATTTGGCCGTAGTCGTTACCATTTCGCTTTCTGGTCGGTTGGAACAATATTTCGGAAAAAGTATCATGAGTTATCTAATATGTCATACATCCGATGAAAGAGCTCGATAAGGCGGGGTACATGCAGCAATCCGCTTGAAAATTGATACAGAAATAACAGAGTTATTGCAAAATGTCTTACCTGACGCGAGGCGAGTTGGCATCAAATTTTGTGCAAAAAATAGACTGAGTTTACCGTTATGTTTTGATAAACCGTCGGTGTTGTTATAACATCTCGTAACTACGGTTTGATTCAAGCCGTAGTTACGAGATTTTATAACTACACCAACGAAATACTATTTATTTGTCCGAAATTACGTCACGGTTTACTTGATAAAATCGTTCCCTATTGTCGGTAGTCGTTATCCATCCCATCATGCACAATCCCTACCGTGCGAAAGCAGATATAAATTACGGCAAGGGAGGAACGATCATTTGAAATTCGAACACGTACCTTTGAGCAGTTCGCCAAGACTGACTAGTGTCGACACTTAAAAGTCTTCCTGGATAATTAATAGATACCAAAAGTATATTCTTAAGTTAAAAATGTGTATTTTAAAACAGAAAATACCGACAAATAAGGAGAAATTGATAATAGTCAACAATTTCTCCTTTGTCTTTAATGTTTTTCCCAAATGTATTATTTTAACTATGTAAGCTGTCGATGTATTGGTAACGCACTGGACTTGAAACACAAGAGTCTACACCGTGCGCTAGTCCAGATACAAAAAACACGGATTGGTCTTCCAAACGCAGATGTAAACAATTTTATTTTGAACGGCGAGAAAAAAGAGTGAGAATTTATTATCTTTAATTACAACAAATATCGGCTGAGATGATTTTTGTGTGACATACAATGAAAACGTACATAACTTTGCCAATGTTTACCTAAAATCCTGTCTCATAAAATCTGTTAGTAAGAGAAATATAATTATGCTACTGATTCTGACTTTGATGCACGAAAAGAGACACATATTGGTAGGAATGTCTGTAAATCATTATTAAAGCACATAATCATTGTCAAATTGATGTGTCACGGAGGATCGGGGATCGCTTCAAGTGTTTTCTTTACAAGAACCCATAAAAAAGTATAGAAAAAGATTAAGAACTATTTGAAATTGAGTACTGTCAGTTGCTATGGTGCAACATACCACGGTGCAAATTCTCTGCGTTGTGTGGTATCAACATCCGTGGTAAGTTGTACCTTGAAGCAAACTACATGTAGGCTAATTTTTAAACATGGCTTTAGACACCCAACTCTTTTTTCCAGTTTGATGAATGGTATAGATTTATTCCATAGATGTCGAAAACTTATTTTGAAGAGATATTTGCTCGAAACCAGTTAAATGATTTCTACAGATATAAAACAAAACGGGAAGTAGGCGAGAAAATAGTGATTTTCTATTTAAAATCGCTTGTATCTATAGTTTTCTCTAATCTTTTGTTATGAAACTGCAGCACCCTCAAGATAAACCATTTTGCATCAGCTCTGCACAAACACTTTTTTATATAGCAGCAATTAAAAGGCTATATGTTGATGTTTTCTTGACCTTGTGTATTCCCACGGTGTTGTTTTTCACATCCGCGTTTGGAAGACCAATCCGTGTTTTTTTGTATCTGGATGAACGGTGTGGAGTCGTAGGTTCTATCCCCGTCACTCCAGTCTTTCAGATTAGACTATAAACATCGACTTTTTTATCTGTGTATCGTCTCATTCTGCCCTTAGCTGTTAATATGACGCAAAGCTCCTCTCAATTAATCCATTAGGGATTCCAATACCTGGCCATGTATTGGCAATGTGTTTTGTAAATTCTCTGTACATTTTTATTTCAGTTGAACGCAGACAAGAGTTGAAGGATCAGAGAGCTAAAGAATTACAAACATTGGCACTGAAAGCATTCGGTTCGTCCATACCAGCTGCTCATATTACACCCATGACATGAGATATACCAACCGCACGTACTACGCCCAAGTATTAAATAGAGGCTGTATGGTAGATTCTGCGCGAAATAAAGAGGTTGTATGGTAGATTCTGCGCGAAATAAACATTCAAATGCGTACAGCGCATTGAATGTTTACATCGCGTAAAATATACTATTCAGACTCTATCTGACTTAGTGTTCGCTAGTGGTTCATTGGAGACTGGGCGTGGCTATCTATAGACGTCACATAAACTAGTCGGCAGCCCGTTTATGCGAAATAGAGCGGCAAAATTTTAAAATGTACTGCAATTTCATTGGTCCAAGAGTAGGTCGAACGCTAATGCATGAAAGATGTCTTAGAAATCACAGACAGGATTCCACAGTGAAATGATATGGAACATTCAGTTTCCGTTGTTGATAGACTGTGCAATATATGTACATTTTTATTTAAACCTCACTTAGCCTACTGAAAAAAAAGACTGCGAGGAATCACATGACACAACAACAATAATAATTGCACAAAATCACCAAAAAAGTCAAAACGTGGCCGATTTGAATCTGGCTTGCAGCAGAGTTGTAACAATGTAATGGATTTTCTTGGTGTGGAGCACATGATTAAAGCGCTATTGACGACTAAACAACAGTTTGTTTGGTAGTCAATAACTTTTTTATAATCACTGTCTTGTTTAAAAGATCGACCACGTCCAGAAAAAGCCCCGGTGTTATTCATCTTCTCAAATTATGTAAAAATCGGTCACATATTAACAGAATTATTCAAGATTTTCTTCAACTGTTGTTGTTGATGTTGTTGATGTTGTTGTGTGTGATGTGATTAATACCGTGGATTTGCGTACTTCAAACTACTTAGCAGCATATTGACTCAAACAATGTCAAGTTGCAAATAGAATTATTTGTATTTCTTGGTCTTTCATACATAAATAGTTCTAAATAAATAAAGTGATAAAAAAAATCTGAAATCTGGCGAGTTTATACAGTCTTGAATTTTAAAACAAGAAATATCTATATTTCAGTCGAAACCCGGAAACGTTTTCACCAACACTTCAAAAATCGCTTGCTTGAATTTAAATTACATTACAAGCTTTCTAATTTGACGAGATATAATTATGCCTCGGCCAATCCGATTGACTGTAGTGTGTGATTTTAAAGATAGTATTCGGCTGTTTCGTGAATAACAGTCCTTATATTGCTTTGGAACAATGTTTAAACATGAAATCTAACTGTTAAAGCCAGTCAGAAGAGTGTGTCGTAAATGAAACATTGAACACGAAAGAAGTCAAAGATGAAAAAAGTCGATGTTAGAAAGAAAATGTGTGAAAAAAAGCAAAGTTCTGAACTATGTATGCTGATTATCAGCATGTTTTTCTTTTGTCGCAAATGTTTTTTTTTTCAAACTATTTTATTTCGGGACATCAAAAGCAGTTCCTACTAAGCGTTGAACGTGGAAATCGAAGTTTTCTGGCGTTTTTGAATCTTGCTTATTTTGTTCATGATGCGTATCTTTAGTCTAAACTATTTGGATATTTTATTGAGGTATTTCACATCCTTTTACACAGTTACAGTCTTTCAAATTTATTTAATCTTCTATTGGTTATCAGAATATAAATAGTATCATGATATAACATCATATAACATTTATTTCAATATATACTCCTCACAAAAAGTAAAGCAACAAAAGTAATTCTCTCCATATTCTTTTTATACACGCGGAAATTTTTGCACAGATTTGTTATTCGGACAGCCATATCTATGCTTAAACAAACTTAAAAGAATGCTGAATGTTATCGTCTCCAAAAACAGCTACCACGTGACTAGAACACACTCACCCCCAAAACATGCATGCAAAATGTGTCGCATATACGGATTTCAAACATGGCATTAGCTCCGCATGTGCTTAAAACGCGTCAATTTAACAACTTTGATGTCATCAACAGTTGAATCATGCCAATACGTCACTTTACTCCAATTGAAGTGGCTCAAATTGTTGGAATGCTACAGGGTGGGGCAACCAAGACTGCTGCTGCCATTCACTTTAAATTTCATCGCAGTATTGACTGAATATCAATAACCCGATACAATCAAACTGGACAGATGTCAGAGAGACCACGTTCAGGTCGTTTAAGAGTAACAACACCTTTTGAAGACCGTTAATTATGTTGCAACCTTAGTCCGTAGGAACTAGCTTACAACGGCCAGATCGCTGGAAAATGACCTTCTGAGGGTGTAAGGAAACAGACTTTCCATCCAAACCGTGAGGAACATGTTTCACACAGAAGGTCTAAGGTCCAGGATACCACTTCAACGGATCCAACTTCCCCCAAAACTTCGACGGCAAAGATTAATATTGGAACATCAACATCAAAACTGAGGGTCACTCGTTGGCGTCACAAACTCTTAACTGACTCGTCAAGATTCTGCCTTGGTTCTAATGATGGCATGACACGTGTGTAGAGAAACGGTAATGAACGGTTTGCCGACTGTAACCTCGCTGAACACGACCAATATGAACGTGGGAGTTTGATGGTCTGGAGAGGTACCAGTGTTTGCCAGAGAACAGAGCTGGTTGTCATCAGACGAGGTTCAATGACTGGTGTAAGGTCAATTTACGAGATCATCACGCCTGTTATCATCCTTCTGGCACACTAAACAGATCCAACTGTTATGTTAATGGATGGTAATGCCCGTCCCTATCGTTCTGGAATTGTGACTGAAGTTCTGTGGACCAACAACATCAGACATATAGACTGGCCTGCTACGTCTCTAGACATTAATTCGATAGAAGATACATAGGACATTCTTTGAGGGCGTGTCTATGGTCAGCATGTTCGCCCACAGGCACTGGATGAACTGCAACATGTATTGCAGACAGAATGGAGGATCAATCCACAGCGGACATTAGACAGACAAACCTGTATGATGCCATGGTGTGTTCGGGCGTGTGTTGACCATCGTAGGGGTCATACCAGGTACTTGATGCTCGATCATGGCCTGAAGCGGCCGGAAAACAACTTTTTACAAATTCTGAACTGCTGGCGAGTGACGTTTTGCACCATTGTTTCGTCGGGACGGTTTTCGAGGATCTGTAACTTTGTTATTGGTTGATGATTTTCCCAATCATTTAACGTAATTTGTGTAACAAGACCCCAACTTTGTATTGTATAATACATAGATCATTAGATGTGATAAAGCACATTTGACAAAGAAAAGAATCTTTGTTGCTTAACTTTTTGTGAGGAGTATAGTTGGAGTTTCCGCTGACTTGTACGATCGGAATGTAGGTTTCAAAGACAAAATCAATGTTATGAACAAGTAACGTACGTTACCAATTTCCGTCAAAATGTTCATACTTATAATTTGCCCTACTTTACAGACAAGTATCAGAAAACGAAACCATAAAATCCGGGGATTGAACCCTTTCACAAACAACAATTTCACGGTGGACCAGTTTCAGGTTGAGGTGAAAAAGACGTTACGAAATCACGAATTTTTTAAACATCACGGAACGGAATATATTAGGAGGAACAAAAAAGTCTAGTCATAAGCATTTTCTTCTTTTACAAGTCTTACGAGACCAGTCTTAATGCTATTTCAAGCATTTAAAGATGGAGTGCCAAAACCAGGCGTTGTTTGAGAAAGAGTTAACCGCCTGTAATGCATGTAAGTCTCGTATTAAAGACAGGAAAATCAATGGTTATGGACAAGTAACATACATTTTCAATTTCCGTAAAGTTGGTCATGTACGTCGTTAAGCCTGGTCGAGTTTCGAAGTTACATGGTGTCATTTCTAGGGAACATTCCATGGACACCATTTATCGATTGATTCAGTATTCTGCTTGTCGAACCATTGAATTTGAGACATGTGAACGATGCGAAAATTGAAACTTGATAATGTTTCTGAATCCCAAAGTAAGATGACATTCATGATAAAATATCACACATAGTCTAACTACTTGTATAACATGAATTATAGTTCCGTATCTGTCTTTGTGATAATTATAATTTATTTGTCTTAGAAAATGAAAACCTTTGCTACAAGATTGCATGTAGGCATTGAACTACATCAAATGGGAATAAATTAAAAATGTTTAAACTACTAAAATAATACTATAAGCAGGCTCCATTTTTCTGAAGGCGCCGTATAACTTAATGACCCCAATCGTTTAGTTTCGGTATGTGAATGGCCTATTTATTCTGAAACCGGAAGTTCCATCCGATTAGTCATCGATTTTCTATGGGCATTTTGACACCACATTCCAGGACGATTGAGCTCATTGGAATGGAAATCAGTGGGTTTAATCATTTTACTATGAATTTGTACATGTAAGGATTGAAAGATTCTTTTCATTATTAAAATATGAATGAATTAAGTATAAGTGAATTAAATAATCATTTTTAATGGGTTACACAACCAAATGCTTGGCATTATTCGCAGAATAACACCGCAATATTTCCAAGATATTGTTTACCTTTCCCTTTCCTAAACAGCCAAATAGTGGACGCTTTAAATTTGAAAGCTTGTGCAGAAAATAAAATTGATGTTAAAAAAATACTGGATTTGTGTACAATATAGCCCAGAAAATATCAAAGCAAAAGAAGAAAATACTGGTACATGTAACCAGCATTTTCTTCTTATGTCTTACTGGTTTTCTGAACCTTTTCCACATGGGACGTCAAAATAAGATCTTGTTTGGGAAATGGTTAAAAGCTCGTTTTGTATACCAGGCTATGCATTAGCAATATACATTCTGGCATAACTTGAAAGAGGAAACCTCTTGACCCTTTCCCAAACGACAAAATTTTAGGGTGATCCACTTCAATAAATTACACAAATGACAAAATGGATGTTATTAAAGATAGGATTTGTTGAAATATGGCATAGAAAATATTGAGACAAAAAGGAGAAACTGCTGGTTATCAGCAGTTTCTTCTTTTGTTTCAATGTTCTCCCAAGCCTTTTCTATTAGAGACGTAAAAACCAGGTCTTGTTTGGGAAAATGTTAGGCATCCAGTCGTTTTCAGTAAGATGCATTACATATCTGGGTCCAAGGAAAAGTCAGAAAAAATGTTCGGTTTGTGCTTAAAAAGAGACGTGTGTTTGCTTTAAACAAGACAAGAATGTAGTAGGCCTACGTATTTTTAGAATGACGTTGTCTATAAATTGAACTTCCAACAATTGCTAACAATATGTTCCGTGTTCTGTGGTTTTGGTATGACTTTATCAAATTAAACTCTGACAATGTTCTAAAAAGGAAAACTAATAGTCCTTTTGCTTTGCTTCTGGTAAGGGACTACACTTCTTCTTTGAAATAGTGCTTATACAATTGTCAATAGACTAGCTCCAGTCTGACTGATCTGATTTTTAATAAAATATACGTAAACAATGTACATCTAGTTTACCACACTATCATACTCTCTGTAAATGTGAATCGGTCTTGAGATCATAACGAGAAGGGCAGTAATTTGAGTAAATGATTGTTTCCAGCAGGAGTGAAGTACCTTTGTATTTATTTATTGGCCTATTCATTCTCACGGCCTAGGAGCCAGGCTAAATTGTCAAATACCTAATGCACACTGGGCGTGACATGTCGTTACATATCAGTGTGGTATAAAAGCTCACATATTGAATGTTCCATGATATTTATTAAGGAAAAGTCAGGAAATTGCACAAAAAAGCATGGATATACTTAAATTACACGTAATTATATTTCATAACAAATTCACGCGTCCATTCTTCAATAATTATGGCAACGCTGAATAGCAACGCCGGAAGTTGAATGAATGAAGGCTTTCTTCCGTTAATTGATCGTGGTTACATTCTCTCTATAGATATACCTAGATAACCCGAACGATTTTAACGTAGATCGAGTTCAACGTACCCTCTCATATATTAACCAATTACCACACGGTGACTCTTTTTGAATCCCCACAACGTAATGGCTATTGAAAACATCGTGGAAAATGAAGAAATTGCTTGTGACAAGCAATTTCTTCATTTTCCCTCGATGTTTTCCATCCAAAAAGACGTAAATATTAGAAATTCAATTCACTTAAAGTGACATTTCAGAATTTTTTGTCAAAAATTTTACTTTTATTTTTATCTGAAAGAGCACATTTCCTTATGGAAATTCTGAAAATTTCAAGCCAAAATATTGCGCCGTTTACGAGAAATTTATTACTTTGTGTTAAAATTGAACGAATTGTTGTGGACAACAGTTCGGATTTATATGCAATTTATCGATTATTTCTCAACTTTAAATGCGTGTTTCTCGCTGATTGGCAACAACTTAAAAAAACTAATAGTATTTATACTCATTAGAATAACCAATCTTGGCATCAAGACATACTTTAAAAAAATGAAATTGGAATGAAATGTCCCTTTAAAATTGTCGTCTGCAGGATATTTAAATTTGGGCAACCCTAAAATTTTGTCGTTTGGTAATGGGTTAAAAGTCCGCCTTAGAAAACTGAAATCATTACCAAAACGATCGAGCCTATTTACGTAGATTGAGATCAACGTATCCTTGCTGACATACAAAATATGTAAGTACATAAAATTAAACGTTCTATGTTCTAAACAAAGATAAAACGAAATTACATTTTTTGAGAGTTTGATAGCTACCCATGAATTAATTTTGATATTTTCACGAAGTTCGAGTCCGAAGCACATCTAGTTACCTATGGACATGTTGGTTTTTTTTTTTCTGAAAACCACCCCGTCACTTTAGTGTTTGTAATTGTTGCCATAATTCAAATGAAACAAATTCTTTTCCACAAATTCAGCTTAATGATTGCTGCACTGTAATTCTATTTCTTTACACAGAATCTACTTTTATATGTTATGACAGTGCCATATTCGCAAACAATGAATCCTATCCCCCCCCCCCCCCCGCACACACATTATTCCTTAAACCTCTCTTACAACCCGTCGTGCGTCTTTTTAAATCGTACGTTTTAAAACTCTGCAAAATCGCACGATTCATAAAGACGCACGACGGGTTGTAAGAGCGCCCCAAAATATGTACATTCAAAGCAGGTCAAAAGTATGAATCTCTTTCGAGAAAAGTACGCATTCTTTGTGAATCTTTTGGAATTTCAGTATGTTGTTCCCTGCTCCTGGCGTTCTAAAAGACGCAGAATGGTCGTAGCAAAGAATTGTCTAGTCATTTTTATTGCTGCGTGCAGTCTGCGTCATGCAGTCCAACAAAATCGTATCGCTTGACTAAACGTACGTTTTAGACGCAGACCGCACGCAGGAGCACGTGCGACCTGTTGTTAGAGAGGCTTTATAAACGAAGGAATGTAGTATCATTGGCATGCATAGATGATCGTATTTAACAAAGTGGAGATAGAATCCTTGTCTTGCGAAGACGTGGCAGTGTTTTATTTCACTGTGCCAAAATCAGTTCTGCGTGTAACCATAATGGGCAAGTCTATTTTTCCACACCAAATTCATAACTTGTCGTCTGCATATATGCCTCCCCCGGTCGTAACACTGTCGATGGAAAGTTGTCCTGAAAAGGAAATTTGCCAGGATCTGGAAAATGTCCCTTAATGCTTATGACCCCAACATGGTTCCAGACCAGCTTGCGTATACACACAGTTTGATCAAGAACCATTCTATTATCTGATAGCTTCGACATACTCTGTAGCAATTGTATGAGAATGGTATGCACCCAGGTTAAACTGTACCGTGGCACATAATAATTATTAAGCAAGGCTGCCGTTGTATCGTCGTTGTAATTGCAAATTCTCTTAACTCCAGCTTTAAAAAAAGTTTTAATTACCAGATTTTGTAGTAACAACGACGATATATTAAAGGGACATAACATTCCCATTTCATTTTTTAAAAGTATGTCTTGAAGCCAAAATTGATTATTCTAAAGCGTATAAATGCTTTCAGTTTTTTAGTTCTTGCTAATAAGAGAAAATCACACCTTTAATGTTTAGACAGATTTGACGAATTACATAATACACCCGAACTGCTTTATACATCAATTTTCTTCATTAATTGTAACACAAAGATATATTTTTCTCGTAAACTGTGCAATACTTTGGCTAGTATTTTTCAGTGTAGTAGACTCTTTTAGATAAAAATAATACTAAACTATGAACAAATTTCTGTGAAATGTCGCTTTAAAAAATAAATGCAAAAAGTACACAAACCTGGTTAGGGCTATTGGGATAATGCTGTGCCTCAAGACACAGTGCGCTGTATTTACTGTACACTGCTCCGGACTTTCCTTTAACACTACCGAGGTTACAGCCCGTATAAAACTGAACTCCAGGCTCTGTGCTGTACATATTCATCGTGCGGCCCGAACCGTGATGGCATAGCCTACAAAATACACGTGTTATGTCGCTTTTCAACGAAAAAATCGTTACTTCAGCTTGTTTTAAGCTGCAGTTACTAGTTTTTTGTTGAAAAGCAGCGATATGAAATACAGACAAATAACAAGAAATGACCATAGCATAAGCAGCAACAGTAGCATCAATATTAGCAACGGCATCAGTCATCGGCGTTATATTTTTATGTTGTGGCGGTATTGGTAAGAAAAATACCAGGAATACATTGATCAATTGATACCAGGAATCCAGAAACCGCAATGTAACCAAAAGTAAAAAAATAGAAGCGTTAAACACCATTAACCAAGACTGTATAAAGGGAGGTTACTATTTTCATTTTATGTATCAATTACATTCTGAGTTATCTAATAAACTGCCTGCAACCACTCTTAAAGATTGGTTCATCTAACCAAGGCACAAAATACACCTTTTTTACCTCCATAGTAACAAATTTTAGAACATTGAGACACACGTAAGAAAGTGCTGGAGCCAAGCATTTTTTTTCCTTTTACCAGAATATTGTGCTATATTGTAAGCAAATCCGATCTCATTCACCAAAACCACTGATCTTTCATGAAAAGCTGTTTAGATTTAATTCCATACCTTGCTATATGTTTCATGGTCCCTGGGTTTCCGAAACAAAAATTGTGATCGAACCCAAAACCTCCGGGTACTTTGTCCAGACGGCTGTCCAGGCGAGTCGGCTTTCGTAGATCCATAACCGTGCCATCTACCGGCTCTATAGTACCTGTAGAATATCAACATATCAACCCACCACCAGACGGTCAAAGTTTGGACTGATCCAATATGAAAGGTATTGCAGATGACAGTATCAAGTTGATGAAATTTTAAATAGGCTAGAAAACATTGTGGAAAATGAAGAAATTGCTTGTCAAAAGCAATAATCATTTTGTCATTTCCCATAATATTTACTCAAGTATTTTCTTGTAGGGTGCCAAAAATGAGATATTTTGTGGTAACGGGTTAAAGGGTTCCGTGCATTTTTTTTATCAGAACAAATAGGGACGGCCAGAGTTTGTATTGTTGTGAGGTACATTGAATCATATAGGGCCAAAAAGAGCGAAATTGTAGTGCAATTTTCTCGAAAAGATGAAATCTAAAAATGTCATAGGGTTATCCAAAAAGAAACTTACAGTACGTTTGAATGATATTCTATTTATGTGTATATTAATATGGCTTTTTGTTTATATGCAATGCAAATATATATACATAACCTATGGTATCATACCGTTTTGTTTGGGCTATTAAGGTAGTCCACCCCTAATGAGATTCGTACGACGTCGGAAGTATTCGTGCGACATCGAAAACATTCGGTGATGGAACTTTCCACGTCCGAATGTTTACGACTGCATCCCAATAGCGTCGGATACGTAACGACGTCGCTCGAAAAACTCCGATGTTTTATGAACCCTAAATGGCCACATTACGGGCATTCTACCCCAAGATCAACCCACAGGATCTGAATATATGATTTGTGCACTTGCAAGTTTATTTGGTTGAAAAAACTGGGATCGACGAAACGGATATTTTCATTCTTTACAAAGTACTTATCTGCATACCTGGTAACATAAGAAGTTCTGTTTGCGTGCATCCTTTAACCCATACCCACATATTGATTCTTTTTAACTCAAAAGATAATTTTTTTTCGAAAACATTGTGGAAAAATGAAGAAATTGCTTGTGACAAGCAAATTCGTCATTTCCCACAGTTTTCTTCTAAAAAAAGACCAAAAGGTTTTAAATTTCATTGACTTGAAATTGTCGTCTGCAACATCTGTAAATTTGGACTAGTCCAAAATGTGTCGTTTGGTTATGGGTTTAGAAATAAGCCGAAAACAGAAGTGAAACAAAATACCATGAGTAATTTTTACAAAAACCCGGATATGCTTAAGAAACTTTATACTTTGCAACAAATAAAAACGTCCCCCGGTTGAGCCATGCTCCCTGTTGTTGTATGTTTTGTTTTGTATTTAGGCTACGAGGTGAAATGTTCATTTTCTACAAAGTCTCAAGTGCAACACGTCGATTACGTTCGTAAATGCCGTAACTATGTAAGCCTACAGGTTATTTATAGGCCTGTCCCACCTAACCGAACATTTGTAGCGAATTCGTACCGAATGGCAAGTGCGAAATTCGCAGTGTTCGTTGTCATTTTATTCGTTGAACTTTAGTTTTCAACGATTGTGTACCGACCATACACCGAACACGTAACGAACTTGTAGCGAATGTGTCGAACAGCCAACCATGTTTCTCCGAAATATACCCCCAATTCGTTATTAAGGCGTCTCCTACCTTTATTCGGGATGTTCGTTTAAGGTTCGTTCAACAAAAGGTTTATGTTCGGTATGCATTAGGTGCTTTTCGGCGCTTTTCGTCGACTTTCATCGGTGTTCGGATAGCCCATAAAAGTTTTTGAGCATGCACATTTTTTTTCGACGAATGCAGCGATCAAAATTTTGAAATGAGTTCGGTAATTGTTCGCAGAGGGAGCGGTAGGCGCGTCAAACATTCGATGCTTTCGTATTGGTGTACGTAACGATGTTTTCCAGAGATTTCTTGTTTTTGGGCGTCAAACTGCATCTAAAGGACTTGACAAATCGCCCTGGTCTTCAACATTACAAAACTCCTGGCTACGCCCCTTAACCCTTTCCCAAACGGCAGAATTTTAGGGTGATCCACTTCAAAAACTGCCACAACTGACAAACCGGATGATATTAAAGATAGAATTAAAGATAGAATTTGTGTAAAATATGGCATAGAAAATATTGAGACAAAAGGAGAAACTGCTGGTCATCAGCAGTTTCTTCTTTTGATGCAATGTTTTCCCAAGCCTTTTCTATTATGGACGTCAAATCCAGGTCTTGTTTGGGAAAGTGTTATGAGTAAGGTATAAGGTCCTTTCACTTATGTTTTAGTCTGTACCCGCAGAACACACTTCCGGAGGCAAAGACGATGGGTTGATGGGAAATACATGATAATTATTACTAAAAATAGTAACAAATCGACATTATCAAAACGAGGCTCCCTAAACATGTGGAGGAAACAATGACGACGCATGTGCATTCAATATACAGCGATAAAGAGCACGTGCATTCAACATTAAAACGCTTTGGGTTCGAGAGTATTGTTACCAAAACGCTTTGGGATTGAGAGTATGTTACTAAAAATAACAAATACTTTTGTAACGTTTGAGCGGCGTTTTATGACTCCAAGGACGACATTCGGAGGCTGTTGTCGGCGGGTGGGGGGTGTCTTAGATGAAATAACCTTATTGACTCACCTAAAGGCACCAGTGTATCATCGACAGGTGTGAACTGTGGAGCGTTAAGCTGTAATTCATGGTCACCAATACTACCAGAATCCTAAAATATACGTATTAGAGTAGTAATGACTTCTGTGCTAAAAATAGACTTTGTTTACCGCCATGTATTGACAAACAGTCAGTGTTGTTATAAAATTTCGTATAGCTCAAAGGCGGATTCAAGATTTTTTTCCAGGCGGGGGGGGGGGGTCCAAGCCCATTTTTTTCCAGGGGGGTCCAAGCCCAAGTTATGGATTAAAATGTAGTAAATATGTAACATTACACTAAATTTATATAGTCAAAAGTCAATTTTCGACCAATGCCGGGGGTGGGGGTCCGGACCCCACAACCCCCACCTAGATCCCCCATGCGTAATATATACCATGTAAAAAAGTTTAGCAGCACTGCCTTGTTAGTTGAAAAAATGTATTTTCTGTGATATTTATTTCACAACCGTTTTATACATTTTAGCATATATGCATTTACGCACAACATTCAAAGGTCGCTTTGTGGTAACGTTAAAAATTGTGTGAGAAACATTGTCTTGTAGTAGGTGAGGGGTCAAAACAAAAAGTCTCAACATAATTCGGTATCGGTTATGAGGTCATTTTCGAGCAAGAACAGCAGTGAAACGATTTCGAATCCACTTAAATTGTTTGTACACAGTATCAACATTCACTACTTTATCAAGAGATTGAACGTCATTCGCGTCGTTATGATCACGTGCACGTTTTCCTCAAATGCACCAAATGTGCTCTATGGGTGACTAATCAGAAAGAAAGGGATGGCGATGGGAGTACATCAACTTGTTTACACTTAATGCATTTAGAACTCTATGCCAGACAAGTCTCGTGCGTTCAGGATGTAGCGTCAAGAAATTACAACGAATGGTCAACGTCTAGTAACCCTTCGTCTGTGGAGACGATTACGGATGGTAAGTGTGGATACTCTATGTTGAAATTCCTGTGGAAGCCACTCGCAAGTTTTTGTGCTGATATGGGACGTCTTTGTCGTGACGTTACGAAATTATGACGGTCACCGTCTGGTGGCTTTTTTCTTCGACGTCCTTGACCGATACTATCTCAAACCACCAAAACTTGGCTCACAAAGCATCCTCAAACGGTCACCTATGCTTGGAGATACGCAAAATTCAAACAGAAATCTTTATCGCCGGTTCCGCAACGTAGGAACACATTAGCGATATAAGGTCCTTCTAACGTAAGCCCATAGCGTAGTCCCACAACATTGCAGGAAACTCCTTTTAGTGGCCTTTTTCATCCTGGATAAAGAAGATTATGTTCACACCTAAATGTTTTCTAGAATCATGCTCCATACACATGAATACCACCGCAGACATGAAAACCGGAAATGCGCACCTGCAGTACAAGACGCGCACGATGTCGGTATAAAATTCATCTGTTTGTGTTTTCTAGCTATAATCTATAGTGTACACGTTTGATTTTATTAGAAAACAAAAATTGTTTGGTTTCTTAAGATATTAACATTTTGTTGCTGAACTTTTTTACTATATATTTTAATTTTACCAAACAAAACTTCGGACCGTTCTAATTTGAATACTGCTGCAGAAACCCAATGTATGCTGATACTGAGAGTAAATTTTGCTGTATAGCAAAATAAATATTGAGCTGAAAGTGGAAATTACTGGTTATCATATCCCATCACCTACCATTCACGTCATTACTACTTACCTTTCTCATCACTTACCTTTCATACCATTTACCTTTCACACCACTAACCACTCACCTTTCATACCGCTTATCACTCAAACTTACCATTCACCTTTCACACCACTTACCTTTCACACCACTTAGCTTTCACACGACTTACCTTTTACACCACTCACACTTACCTTTCACACCACTTACCTCCCACACTTACCTTTCACACCGCTTACCACTCAAACTTACCATTCAACTTTCACACCATTAACCTTTCATACCACTTCACACCACTTACCTTTCACACCACTTATCTTTCACACCACTCACCTTTCACATGACTTACCTTTCACACCACTAACCCCTCACACCAATCACACTTACCTGTCACAGCACTAACCATTCTCACCACTTACCACTCATACGTGTCCTATCACATCATCACCATTCACACACTCTTTATTCACACTGTCACTCTTGAAAGTCATTTTCACAAACCTAGATTTTTTTTACACTTTTTTTGATTAATTCTTTCCATAACAAAAAATAAGGAATTGCTTAAAGGTTGCTGCATACGATTATTAAAAAGTCAAATCGTGAGTTGAATATAACTAGGAAAATACTGAGGCAAATGGAAAAAATGCTGAAGATCAGCAAATCCCTCTTTTTCCTCAAAGCTTTGCTAAGCATTTCCTATTAATAATGTCAAAGACATGTCTTCTTTGGAAAAATGGTTAAGACTACGGAATTTACTCGTGGCTTGCGAAAATGACTTTAATATCATATACCTTTCATCCTACCATGTCTACACTACCATAGCATGGTACCCCACCCACCCTGTGGGAACAACCAATGGAAGTTCCCAAAAAATGAACAAGCATTAACTTTGCCTATTCGATATATAGCTTTCAGCTTTATTGTTATTGGAAAATAGCCTTTTTATGCCATTTTTATTTATTTTCTGATAAGGATTTATGATTAACATGTATAATAAATTTGTAGAAAGGTCTCAGTGCATTAACATTGGCATAGACAAATAAATTGATACAATTCTACCGTTCAGTATTTACGTTTATCGAACGAAATTCTTTAAATTAATTAATATTTACATATTTTGATATGAGCTTTATTTATCAAAATAACCGGAAACACTAATCCCAAGTTTTGTTAAGATTTAAAAGCCTTTATTCGCACCTATTTGTATATCCTGACGGCATAGCCGTGAGGGTTAAGCAGATGATTTGTGAAACACCAAGTCCTGCTAGATTTGACATAAGTACGTGGTTCAAATGCCATGTAGGCATGTGCGATGAAACTACTACATGTTTTTCTTTCTTATTTTTTTCTTTTTTCTATTGTTTTCTTTTTTCCCATGTTTTAATTTTTTTGTACTGATAGATCTACCTGAAAAGTGTTATTAATCATTTGCAAAAACTACGCTAAATACTACTTCAATACATAGACTACTTATATTTTAAGAAAATGATTTAGAAACCATAAAACATGAGGACAAAAGAAGAATATGGTGACTATATATCGTCGCTTTTGAACGAAACCTCGTAACTGCAGCTTGTTTTAAACTGCAGTTACGTGGTATTCGATGAATACAGCGATGTGTCGAAATATCCGGAATTCGATTCATCAAACTTTTTCGAGTTTCTACAAATTGGTTTTTTACCAGTTTTTGTAGTTCCTTAGTTGCTTGAATAATTGCAATAAAGTAGGCAAAGGAAAAATGGTCAGAGAGAAGCAATTTCTCTCATTTGCTACTATACTGAACCCCAGTATTAACGCACCACTTTTTCTTGTTTTATATTTTTTCAACAAAATCATTCATTTTGTGGACACAGTATTATTCGGTATCCGCCAAGCACTAGGTATGCACACAATACACTATTAAGCACAAGACACATTCATCCGTGACGCTAGCCGTCCAAACTTGGTAAACAGGATTTTTGCACGTGCCGCAGCATTGACCTCGTGCACAAACCAACATATCGGTTTAAAGTGTATAAGTAGTCGGTGAAAGTCGGTAAAGGAAAGAAAACACTGAAACATTTCATCGGTCGGAAATGTTTGATGCTTAAAACAACGCCAAGACTTTCCACTGACGAACGTTATCGTGCTATTAGGATGTTGCAGGCAGTGATGACGTCACGTGCTATTGTACACACGATGGGATTTCATCACAAGACTTTTGGCCCGCTTAACGAACGTTTCCAACAAACTAGTGCACAGCTGGACTGCCCGGGAAGGGGTGCTCCAAAGGTCCCAACTGTAGCTCAAACAGGTACACCTGTAGGTTAAAGTGCAAAGCGGAGACTCATTCCAAATTGCAGAATCCAAAATGTGGTCAATCCCTCGCGTCGACGAAGCACAGACTGTATTGCTCTGCTAAGTGGTCTCACGGAATACTGATTTTGCGACTTTCACTAGGTAGTCATGTTTGTGCATTCGTCACGCTTGATTGCTTTAATGCAGCGAAAAAAAATTACCAGAAACGAATAAACTGACAACAGTTCGAGTTGTGGTTTTACAGTTTGAAAAAGTAACATAATTAAAAAGTTATAGTGAAAAATGTAAGTGGTACGTTATTTCTGAGGTTCAGTATATATTGCATCTAGTAGCCTACATTCATTTCAAGATAATTTTGTTTAACCCTTTCCCTAAAAGCAAATTCTTTGAGTGGTCCTCTTCAAAAAATGCCACAAATGACAAAATGGAAGTTATTGAAGATAGAATTTGTGTAAAATAGGACATAGAAAATATTGAGACAAAAGGAGAAACTGCTGGTTATCAGCGGTTTCTTCTTTTGTTTCAATGTTTTCCCAAGCCTTTTCTATCAGGGACGTCAAAACCAGGTCTTGTTTGGGAAAGGGTTACCCGTTTATCTACAGTATTTTCTCAATAAAAAGCCCCTTTTTCATTTTCTTAAACGTTGGCCTTGAAGATGGCATATACGAGTATCATAGAAAATGATCAATCAAAAGCATAAAACAGAGTGTTCTTTTCTTGCCACAATGTTTTCGTGGCTTTACCTGAAACTTATAATTTCGACAACCCTAGAATACTCGCGGAACACATGTAAACTCTTGACGCAATCTCCTTTTCACCCTTTCCCAGACGACAAATATTCAGACTGCTCCAATACCGTACAATGTAGCACAGAACATCATAATGGAAGAAAAAAAGAAAAACATTTTAATTATGTCTTGATGCCCACTTTGGTTATTCTAATGCCTATAAATGCTCTCAATTTTTAAGGCGTTGCTTATAAGCGAAAAACACGCTTAATATTTTGCTCAAAAAAGCAATTTCTTCTTTTCCCATTATATTTTTCATTCGTGATTCATTTTATGATTTCAACGAACTATGCATTTCAATTACCCCTCTTATTCAGATTTTGACTGAAAATGGTAAGGAAAAGAACACTGGTAAAAAAAAACGCTATGCTTCAGTACTCAAGGGCGGATCCAGGATTTTTTCCGGGGGGGGGGGGGGGGTCCAAGCCCATTTTTTAAGCCCTAATTATTGCTTAAAATGTAGCAGATATGTAACGTTACACTAAATGATTAAGAAAATGTAAAAGGGGCTTTTTATTGAGGAAATATTGTAGATAAACAATTAAACATAATAATCTTGAAATAAATGTAGGCTATAAGATGCAACATGGTAGCAAATGAGAGAAATTGCTTCCCTCTGACCATGTTTCCTTTGCCTACTTTATTTCAATTATTCAAGCAACTAAGGAACTATAAACAATGGTAAAAAACTAATTCGTAGAAACTCGTAAAAGTTGGATGAATCGAATTCCGGATATTTCGACACATCGAATACCAAGTAACTGCAGTTTAAAACAAGCTGCAGTTAGGAGGTTTCGTTGAAAAGCGACGATATACATGTATAGTCACCATATTCTTCTTTTGTCCTCATGTTTTATGTTTCTAAATCATTGTCTAATATAAGTATGTATTGAAGTAGTATTTAGCGTAGTATTTGCAAATGATTAATAACACTTTTCAGATAGATCTATCATTACCAATAAAAACAGAAACAAGAGATGTTTGTAAAACATATATGCCACCTCAAGGGCCTACATTTGATGTAGGTCAAAGTCCAAGGTCAAGTTAACAAGGTCCAAGGTCATGGTCAAATATGAAAGGTCTTGGTAGGAGGTGTCTATGTGTGAAATATCAAATCTGTATATGTAAAAGTAAAATGAAACATAGGCCAGGTTAAAGTTTTTAAAAGTAGGCGAAATGCCAAGGTTAAGGTCATGGTCAAATGTGAAAGGTCTTGGTTGGAGGTGTCCATGTGTGAAATATCAAGGCTGTAGGTGTAAAAGGACATGATATATATGCCTGGTTTCAGTCTTTTTTAAAGTAGGTCAAACTCCAAGGTCAAGGTTGCAATATTCAAGGTCATGGTCAAATGTGAAAGGTCTTGGTATGAGGTGTCTATGTGTGAAATATCAAGGTTGTAGGTGTAATAGGACATAAAACAAAGGCTAGGTTTAAGATTTCTAAAAGTATGTAAAAATCAAAGCTCAAGGTCACACAGGCCAAGGTCATGGTCAAATGTGCAAGGTCTTGGTAGGTGTCCATGTGTAAAAAATTGATACTGTATAGGTAACAGGACATGAGATATAGGCCTAGTTTAAGTTTTTTAAAAGTAGGTCAAACTCCAAGGTCAAGGTCCAAGGTCATGGTCAAAAGTGAAATGTCTTGGTTGGAAGTGACCATGTGTGAAATATCAAGGCAATATATGTAAAATGACATGAAATATAGGCCAGGTTAATGTATTATAAAAGTAGGTCAAATACCAAGGTCAAGGTCACAAGGTCCAAGGTCATGGTCAAATGTGAAAGGTCTTGGTCGTAGGTGTCCATGTGTCAAATATCAAGGCTGTATGTGTAAAAGGACATGATATATCGGCTAGGTTAAAGTTTTTTTTAAAAGTAGGTCAAAGTCCAAGGTCAAGGGCACAAGATCCAAGGTCATGGTCAAATGTGAAATGTCTTGGTAGGATGTGTCCATGTGTGAAATATCAAGGCTGTATGTGTAATAGCACATGAGAAATAGGCCCAGTTTAATGTATTATAAAAGTAGGTCAAACACCAAGGTCAAGGTCACAAGGTCCAAGGTCATGGTCAAATGTGAAAGGTTTTGGTCGTAGGTAACCATGTGTCAAATATCAAGGCTGTATGTGTAAAAGGACATGATATATCGGCTAGGTTAAAGTTTTTTTTAAAAGTAGGTCAAAGGTAAGGTCAAGGGCACAAGATCCAAGGTCATGGTCAAATGTGAAAGGTCTTGAAGATGTGTCCATGTGTGAAATATCAAGGCTTAATGTGTAATAGCACATGAGAAATAGGCCCAGTTTAATTTTTTTAAAAGTAGGTCAAACTTCAAGGTCAAGGCCACATGGTCCAAGGTCATAGTCATATGTGATAGGTCTTGGTCAGAGGTTTCCATGTGTCAAATATCAAGGCTGTATGTGTAAAATGACATGATATATCGGTCAGGTAAAAGTTTCTTAAAAGTAGGTCAAACTCCAAGGTCAAGGTCACAAAGTCCAAGGTCATGGTCAATTGTGAAAGGTCTTGAAGATGTGTCCATGTGTGAAATATCAAGGCTGTATTTGTAAAAGGTCATGAGATATAGGCCCAGTTTAATATTTTTTAAAGTAGGTCAAACTCCAAGGTCAAGGTCACAAGGTCCACGGTCATGGTTAAATGTGAACGATGTTGATAGGAGGTATCTATGTGTGAGATATTAAGGCTGTATGTGTAAAAGGATATGAGATATAGGCAAAATTAAGAATTAAGTGTAAAATCAACAAAGGGCAATAAATCAAAGAATTTGATTGGCAGAGTTACGGTTCTTGTGCACTGCACCTCTCCATAATGAAATCTATTCACCTGTAAAGTTTCATGATTCTACATGTACCTTACATATTTTTGAGTTGTGCTCCGGACAAGAATCAAGTTATAAAATCAACAAAGGGCAATAACTCAAAAAATTTGATCGGCAGAGTTACAGTTCTTGTGCACTGCACCTTTCTATAATGAGTTCTATCCACCTGTAAAGTTTCATGATTCTACCTTACATACTTTTTGAGTTATGCTCCGGACAATAATCAAGTTTGAAAATCAACAAAGGGCAATAACTCCAAAAATATGATCAGCAGAGTTACGGTTCTTGTGCACTGCACCTCTCCATATTGATATCTATTCACCTGTAAAGTTTCATGATTCTACCTAACATACTTTTTGAGTTATGCTCCGGACAAGAATCAAGTTTGAAAATCAACAAAGGGCAATAACTCAAAAAATTTGATCAGCAGAGTTACGGTTCTTGTGCACTGCACCTCTCCATAATGAGATCTATCCACCTGTAAAGTTTCATGATTCTACCTAACATACTTTTTGAGTTATGCTCCGGACAAGAATCAAGTTATAAAATCAACAAAGGGCAATAACTCAAAAAATTTGATCGGCAGAGTTACGGTTCTTATGCACTGCACCTCTCCATAATGAGATCTATCCACCTATGATGTTTCATGATTTTACCTTTTATACTTTTCGAGTTATGCTCCGGACAAGGTTTGGTCTACGGACAGACCGACCGACATACGGACCGACCCACCGACCGACCGACCGACCGACCGACACTTGCAAAACAATATACCCCCATTTTCTTCGAAAGGGGGCATAATTAAAACAAGGGAAAAAGAAACAATAGAAAAAAGAAAGAAAAATAAGAAAGAAAAGTATATATGTAGTATTTTCATTGCACATGCCTACATGTCATTTGAACCACGTACTTATGTCAAATCTAGCAGGACTTGGTGTTTCACAAATCATCTGCTTAGCCCTCACGGCTATGCCGTCAGAATATACAAATAGGTGCGAATAAAGGCTTTTAAATCTTAACAAAACTTTACTCTTTACTTTACTGTTTCCGGTTATTTTGATAAATATAGCTCATATCAAAATATGTAAATATTAATTAATTTAAAGAATTTCGTACGTCAAACGTAAATACTGAACGATAGAATTGTATCAATTTATTTGTCTATGCCAATGTTAATGCACTGAGACCTTTCTATAAAGGGGGTGTCTCAAATCTGCCCACGCATGAATTTTCTTTTAATTCTGCATGGTGATAAAGGACCATATACAAGCTATGAAAATGCAATTAGTATCTTAGATAATCCAAACTGGATTCCAAAAAGCCACCTTGACTTATTCCCACTATGACATGAAACATGGCCCCTTTTTCATGTGTCCCAAAACCTTAGTTTTGTGTATTTTCAAGATCTGTAAATTGAATTCGATCCGAGACACATAAAGCATTAGGTTCATATCAGAAAAGGTATTTTAGGAAATTGTTATGAATGTTATTATTGGATTAATCATGAAAATATGCATATTTTTCTGCAAAACTTTGGAAAAGAGTAAAATTGAATTCCAAGGTTCAGTATGTTGGAGTCTTTGTAAAGATTCCATATTATCACGAAAACATGCTACATATTTCCTCTTACTTTGAGCTAAATTATATAGAAATCCAAAACCGGTAACATTGTCATACGATACGTATTATTGATGAAGTTGATGTTTTGGTCCAAAACTTGTAATTCAGTAAAAATTTGATTGTGCTCCTAAAAACATTTTTATATTCAGTAAAATCAACTGTAGCATACAGTGCTACAAACCTAAAGCAATTCATGCCCAAAACACTCATTGAAAAAAACCATAGATTGAATATAAATATTACTTTTATTTACAAAATTACATGTATGGAAGCCAAGATAGGCATACATATACACATTGCCAGTTTTCTTTACTTTTTGGTGACATTGTCTACGCACCATTTTAAGTGAGACTATGATTTGCAATAAATGTCAAGCCAAATGTTATGAAATTGAAAAGACGCGTAGAACCTGTACGGTAAAGCCTAAAAAGTTGCCCTTCCAGGTAACCAATACATAACCAAATGCTTTTGCTCTAAGCGCCAATAATGAACTAACATGATATGGAAGGCCCCCTTTGATTCAGTAAAAGACGGCTACAGCATTATATCTTTTCAGTTACACAGTTGAAAATGCGCTTGTTTATTTCAAAACGTGGGCCCTATTGGGATAAAACAGGGTGCAATTTTTTCCTCAAATTATTTTTCTGACCACAGCTGAACCTGTATTGATACACAATTTATACACATTTCAATGATGTCATATGATTAACATGTTGTTTAGCCATCAATAGCCCTTAATGGTCACATGGGAGCTGGATTATCTGTTTCTGATGCATTACAACAATATTTTCACTTTTGCACGATTATCAAATACCATCAGAGACATCGGTGCTTTTTCTGATTTGCTTTCTCATGTTTCAAAAGATCTATAAATAGCTCTTGCTGTTAGCTTTCATGAATCACGGCTGACTTGAATAATTAAAAATGATTTTTATAGAAAATTTCCTCTCTTTTTTGTAAAGTAGGTATACCTGGGACAAGATCTAATGTGACCCTGGACAAAAATATTGTAACCAACTTTGTGGTCTACCCCTTAGCAAACTTACATACAAAATTTAAAACATCATGGCTGTGTAAAGCTTTACAAAAAGAGCTTATTTTTTTATATGAAATGTTTCCCCTTTTATGCTGCCACAGCAACAAAAGTTTATGACAAAAAGACATTCTAATAAACAGAGTTGTACTCCTTTAACCCAAGGATACTTTTTATCAAGTTTCAAAAAGATTTGCATATTTGATTTTGAGAAAAAAAGATTTTTTGAGAAAATGCCAACAGACAGACACACGGACAGATGACAGGAAATGACCGAAAAAATGCCTTGCATCTTGATTTGTCCTCAGGTAAACTAAAATAACCAAAAAACTAAACAAAACATTTGAAAAAGTCATTTTTTAAAAAATCTTTACTTTGTCCATTCTTGGAAATGTGAACTATTCGGGGGGAAATTCCAAAAGCAACATTTTACCGGTTTTATTTTTTCTCGATATTTCACAATAATCATCAGTATATTTGTGCGCAACTTTTACATATTTTTCGAATCTTGACAAAAACTGGAACAAAGAAAAATTTTAGAACAGAATTTGCTTAAAATATTTAAAAACAATGAATTTTTGGGTTACCCCCTTACTTCAGTTGATATAAAACAATTTTTTGTACATAATTATATGTATTTTTGTTTCATACAGGATCACAGACTTCTGGGCATTATATTTAGAATAAATTACGCGATGAAACTAACAACCAGAACACTTGCACCCTGTTTTAATCGGGGCACCCTCTTTTTCAAGGTGAAAACTTACAATTCCGAGAAAATTGTTTTCTGGAATGTGCAACTGGAAACATTTCATGAATATGAACCGTTATCTAGTGTACTAACTTCACGCCAAAGGGGGTGTCTCACGAATAGGAAAAATAACATGGGAGTCTGCCCACGCTCGGAATTTAATGAAATTTGGCATGAAGTTAGAACACTAGATAACGGTTCATTTTCATGAAATGTTTCAAATTGCACATTCCTGGAAACAATTTTCTCGGAATTTTACGTTTTCACCATGAAAAAAGAGGGTACCCTGATTAAAACAGTGTGCAAGCGTTCTGGTTGTTAGTTTCATCGCGTAATTTATTCTAAAAATAACACCCAGTAGTCCGTGATCCTGTATGAAATAAAAGTACATATAACTATGAACAAAAAATTGTTTTATATCAACTGATGTAAGGGGGAAACCCGAAAATTCACTGTTTTTAAATATTTTAATCAAATTATGTTCTAAAATTTTCTTTGTTCCAGTTTTTGTCAAGATTTGAAAATTATGTAAAAGTTACGCACAAATATACTGATGAATATCGTGAAATATCGAGAAAAAAAAACCGGTAAAATGTTGCTTTTGGAATTTCCCCCTGAATAGTGCACATTTCCAAGAATCGACAAAATTAACATTTTAAAAAAAATGACATTTTCAAATGTTTTGTTTACTTTTTTGGTTATTTTAGATAACCTGGGGATAAATCAAGATGCAAGGCATTTTTTCGGTCATTTCCTGTCATCTGTCCGTGTGTCTGTCTGTCTGTTGGCATTTTCTCAAAAATTCTTTTTCTCCCAATCTAATGTGTAAATCTTTTTGAAACTTGATAAAAAGTATCCTTGGGTTAAAGGAATACAACTCTTTGTATTAGAATTTTTTCTTGTCATAAACTTTTGTTGCTGTGGCAGCATAAAAAGGGAAACTTTTCATATAGTAAAAATAAGCTCGTTTTGTAAAGCTTTACACTGTCATGAGGTTTTAAATTTTGTATGTTAGTTTGCTAAGGGGTAGACTTCAAAGTTGGTTACAATATTTTCGTCCAGGGTCACATTAGATCATGTCCCTGGTGCACCTACTTTACAAAAAAGAGAGGAAATTTTCTATAAAATCATTTTAAATCATTCAAGTCAGCCGTGATTCATGAAAGCTAACAGCAATAGTTGTTTATAGATCTTTTGAAATTTGAGAAAGCAAATCAGAAAAAGCACCGATTTCTCTGATGGCATTTGATAGTCGTGCAAAAGTGAGAATATTGTTATAATGCATCAGAAACAGATAATCCAGCTTCCATGCTACTATTAAGGGCTATTGATGGCTAAACAACATGTTAATCATATGAAATCATTGAAATGTGTATAAAATGTGTATCAATACAGGTTCAGCTATGGTCAGAAAAATAATTTGAGGATATATTGCACCCTGTTTTATCCCAATAGGGCCACGTTTTGAAATAAAGAAGAACATTTTCAACTGTGTAACCGAAAAGATATAATGTAACAGTCTTTTACTGAATCATAGGGGGCCTTCTATATCATGTTAGTTCATTAGTGGCGCTTAGAGCAAAAACATTTGGTTATGTATTGGTTACCTGGAAAGGCAACTTTTGATGCTTTACCGTACCGGTTCTAAGCGTCTTTTCAATTTCATAACAGTTGGCATATCATTTATTGCATGTCATAGTCTCAATAAAAATTGTGCATAGACAATGGGACCAAATAGTAAAGAAAACTTGCAATGTGTATATGTATGCCTATCTTGGCTTCCATACATGTAATTTTGTAAATAAAAGTATTATTAATATTCAAACTATGTTTTTTTCAATGAGTTTTTGGGGCGTGAATATTGCTGTAGGTTTTCACTGTATGCTACAGTTGATTTTACTTAATATAGAAATGTTTTTTGGAGCACAATCAAATTTTTACTGAATACAAGTTTTGGACTAAAACATCACCTTCATCAACAATATGTATGATATGACATTGTTACCGGTTTTGGATTTCTATATAATTTAGCTCAAAGTAAGAGGAAATATGTAGCATGTTTTTGTGATGATATGGAATCTTGACAAAGACTCCAACATACTTAACTTTGGAATTCAATTTTACGCTTTTCCAAAATTTTGTTGAAAAATATGCATATTTTCATGATTAATTCAATAAAAAACATTCATAATAATTTCTTCTAATACCTTTTCTGGTATGAATGTAATGCCTTATGTGTCTTGTATCAAATTCAATTGACAGATCTTGAAAATACACAAAACTAAGGTTTTGGGACACATGAAAAGGGGACCATGTTTCATGTCATAGTGGGAATTAGTCAAGGTGGTTTTTTGGAATCCAGTTTGGATTATCTAAGATACTAATTGCTTTTTCATAGCTTGTATATGGTCCTTTATCACCATGCAGAATTAAAAGAAAATTCATGCGTGGGCAGATTTGAGACACCCCCTTTCATTAAATTCCGAGCGTGGGCAGACTCCCATGTTATTTTTCCTATTCGTGAGACACCCCCTTTATTACAGATGTTAATCATAGCTCCTTATCAGAAAATAAATAGAAATGGCATAAAAAGGCTATTTTCCAATAACAATAAAGCTTAAAGCTATATATCGAATAGGCAAAAGTAATGCTTGTTCAGTTTTTGAAAACTTCCATTGGTTGTTCCCACGGGGTGAGTGGGGTACCATGCTATGGTAGTGTAGACATGGTAGGATGAAAGGTATATGATATTAAAGTCATTTTCGCAAGCCACGAGTAAATTCTGTAGTCTTCACCATTTTTCCAAAGAAGACATGTCTTTGACGTTAGTAAATAGGAAATGCTTGGCAAAGCTTTGAGGGAAAAGAGGGATTTGCTGATTATCAGCATTTTCTCCTTTTGCCTCAGTATTTTCCTAGTTATATTGAACTCAACATTTGTTTTTATAATAATCGTATGCAACAACCTTCTAGTTGGCAATTCCTTATTTTTTGTTATGGAAAGAATTAAACAAAAAGTTAAAAAAAATCTAGGTTTGTGAGAATGACTTAAAGCGTGAGTGAGAGTGTGAATAAAGAGTGTGTGAATGGTGATGGTGTGATTGGACACGTATGAGTGGTAAGTGGTAAGAATGGTTAGTGGTGTGACAGGTAAGTGTGATTGGTGTGAGGGGTTAGTGGTGTGAAAGGCAAGTCGTGTGAAATGTAAGTGGTGTGAAAGGTGAGTGGTGTGAAAGGTGAGTGGTGTGAAAGGTGACTGGTAAGTGTGAGTGGTAAGTAGTGTGAAAGGTGAGTGGTGTGAAAGGTGAATGATAAGTTTGAATGGAAAGTTGTGTGAAAGGTGAGTGGTAACTGGTGTGAAAGGTCAGTGGTGTGAAAGTGGTGTGAAAGGTAAGGGGTGTACAAGGTGAATGGTCGGTTTGAGTGGTAAGTAGTGTGAAAGGTAAGTGTGAGTGGTTAGTGGTGTGAAAGGTAAGTGGTATGAAAGGTAAGTGGTGTAAAAGGTAAGTGGTATGAAAGGTAAGTGGTGTGAAAGGTAAGTGGTAAGTGGTGTGAAAGTTAAGTAGTAATGGCGTGAATGGTAGTTGATGGGATATGATAACAAGTAATTTCCACTTTCAGCTCAATATTTATTTTGCCATAAAGCAAACTCTAATTTCAGTATCAGCATACATTGTGTGTCTGCAGCAGTATTCAATTTAGACCGGTCCGAAGTTCTGTTTTGGAAAATTAATATATTACGCATGGGGGATCTAGAGGGGGGTCGGGGGGTGGCCCGAACCCCCTGGCATTGGCCGAAAATTGACTTTTGACTATATACATTTAGTGAAATGTTACATATTTACAATATTTTAAGCCATAATCTGGGCTTGGAACCCATGGAAAAAAATTGGGCTTGGACCTCCCCGCTCCAGGAAAAAATCCTGGATCCGTCCTTGTGACTTAAAATGTAGTAGATTTGTAACGTTACACTAAATTCATATAGTCAACATTCAATTTTAGGCAAATGCCGGGGGGTCCGGACCCCCCCCCCCCCGACCCCCACCCTCTAGATCCGCCCATGTAGCTCACGATAATCGACCTGGCAGAGCAGCCCTAGCCAATAGGCTGGGATGCTCTGCCAGCTCATTTATCATGAGGTATAACTACGGCTTGAATCAGTTACACGATTTTATAACAACACCAACGAAATACTATTAGATTGTCCGAAAATAAAAAAAAAACTTTCGCAAAGTATGTTTCAACTGTTCCACTAAGATGTCCATAAAAGTGTCATACCTGCAAGATTTGAACCAACGCATGATCATTGTATTGAAAATACAACGACACGCCCACATTTTGTTTTAATGAGTACAATTTGTAAGTATATGCCAGAATATGGAATACTTATACTCACATGTTCGGCCAAGTTAACGTAGCTATGATTTGTCAGGTTTATGAGGGCTGGTTTTGTGGTATCCGCCCTGTATCGATTTTTAGAGATCCGTTTGTTATCCGGTGTTAAAGTGACATTTCACATTTGTTTCATTTTTAAAAGTATGTCTTGATGCAAAGATTGTTTATTCTAATGCATAGAAATGCTTTCAGTTTTTTGAAGTTGTTATTTATAAGCGAAAAATACGCGATTAAAGTTGAGACAGAAATGACAAATTCTATATAAATCTGAACTGTTGTCCACAACAATTTGTTTAATTCTAGCACACAAATATATATATCTTGTAAACGTTTCAATATTTTGGCTTGAAATTTTAAGAAATTCCATAAGAAAACATGCTCTTTCAGAAAGAATAAAAATGAAATTTATGTACAAATAATTCTGAAATGTCACTTTAACGGGTAGGATACCATTGCACTTTCTAGTCTTTTCTAATATACGTATACTCACATGTCCGGCCAAATTAAAGTAGCTATGATTTGTCAGGTTAATAACGGTTGGTTTTGTGGTCTCCGCCCAGTAATTAATGGTCAGTTTGTTATCCGGAGTCAACTGGTATGACACCATAACGGATAGCTTCCCTGGATACCCTTCTTCTCCATCCGGACTTTCTAGAGTCAAGAGTAATTTATCACCTTCTACAGCGCTATCCCATACTTTCTGAAATACAAGTGATCTTTTTAATGATGGTATTGTTTTTGTTTACAATAAATGATTAGTATAATTATGTCCCGATAAGTGACCTGGCAGAACATCTCTAGCTATTAGCTAGAGATGATCTGCCAGGTCATTTATCAGCGCGAATAGGCTCCCATGACTCTATAACCCTTTCCTCCACCCATTCCCGCACAGTAAAAAATCGGGCTGGTATAAATTGAGAGCTGCGTCAGTCAGTCCACATGATGGATGTCGTGGAAAATAACAGCATAGGATGTATGTACAATTTAGCCTGAGAAATTAAGACCAAAGGAGAAAATGCCGGTGTTCAGTGCTGTTTCCTTCTTTAGCCCCTATGTCCCCAGTCGTTCTAATAGGGACGTCAAAACCAGGTTTGTTTGGAAAAGGGTTTATTAAAACGACGAGACACTGTGAATCTATTTACATCTTTTGGAAGGATACCTTAACTTAACGCAAGGAAATTGAAAGATAAGTATGCTCAAACCGGTAGCTGGTATTATCGAAAATAAGCCGAACCTGTCTTTTGGAGAAATAATTAGAAACTGTTTGGAAAACAAAGTGATTCGAGATGATAAACGAACGATATGACTAAACAAAGTTATCTTACTATGTCCAAGAAAAAAATTATAAAGGAATAAAAGAAAAAACTTACTTTATCAAACCCCTTAAGTCCGCCATGTAATCCATTTACGTCCTTGTGATTGGCTGCTAGCTTATAGGTAACGCCATCTAGCGTGAACTGGGCTTTAGCTATTCTGTTGGCATAGCGACCGATCAGCGCGCCGAAATACGGATGCTTCTGTTTGTAGTCTACAACGAATTGAAGAAGTAAATAATGACAAACATACAAGAAAATTTACCCTCTTTTACAACAACTTATGCGCCCTTATAAATCGTGCGTTTTAAAAATCGAAGAAGACGCACGATTTATAAACACGCACGATGGGTTGTAAGAGATGTTTAAAATATTTACAATGTACATTCAAAAAAAAGTTAAAAGTATGGATCTCTTTCGACGAAAGTAAGCCTTTTTTGTGATTTTTTTTTTTTTTTTTTTTTTTTTTTTAATTTGTGTAATGTTCCCTGCGTCACACGCATGTCAGTTGTACGTACTCAGTACTTCTGTCTTGCGTGCTCCTTGCGTTCTAAAAGACGCAGAATGGTCGAATCAAATAATTGCCCGGTGAATTCTTTGCTGCGTGCAGTCTGCGTAATGGTTGTGTCATCAATCAAAGACTCAATAAATCAATAAATCAATAAATCAATAAATTCATCCATCCATCAATCAATAAATCAATCAATAAATCAATCAATTTGTAAAAATCACCAAAATATACTACTCATACTGTGCTTACCGCTGAAGTTATCAAAACCTAGAACAACGTCTGCTCTCTCACCATTCTTGTCTGGTGCGAATATATTGGTAATGATACCACCGTATGTTATTGTTCTCACTTCATAATTGTTAGCGTTTGTTAGAAAATATCTATTAACGAAAGAAACTGGAAAATTGATATGCATGTATTACTATTGCTTATAAATATTTTTTGAGTAATATGTATCATTCTCCCGTCATGGATGGAACGTTAAATTAGATCTTCCCTTTTCACTCCGCAATATACACGGCTCGTCTACAAAAGATATAGGCCTACATAGATCACTGGCAGACGTTAGACGTTAGTTATTAACGATCAACAAAAATGTTCAACTGGTTTCAAAAGATCTGCCACATCCAGCTAATTCGTTGCACTAGCTAATTATTTTCTACCCCATAAGACCAAACATTGTAAAAGGATGGGTTGCAACAAGGGGCCGCGGCCTTAGCGCAGTTGGTAGCGCATCTGACCCTCATTCGAGAGGTCCTGGGTTCGATACCCGGCCGCGGCTAATACCCTTTCTGACAAAATTGTCACCCACCAATGGGTTTGAAATCGTTAACCTAAGTGGGCGAGCAGCTGGAGGCTCGGTAAGAATGTTGTGGTAGTATTGGTTTGAGAAACAACAGGAATCCATGGGTAGGTGCTCCAGCCGCCGCGATATGACCCTGGTAGTTGAAAACGGCGTAAAAACCCAATAAACTCAAACTTGCAACAAGGGATCAAAATTGCTGAAAGAATATGTTTTGTTGAAATTCTGTGAATTGATAGGGTTAGGCTACATAGTATTAGTCTAGGAGGTAGATGAGGTTTAATTGCGGTAAAAGCACCATACAACTTTTAGACTGATTCTTGTAGCAAATTGTCTGAGGAGTTCGGAAATGCGCGTCTGACGCGCATCTGCCTAGATATAAGGGGAGAAAATTGAGGTTAAAGTTGTCTGCCCTTGGATTTTTAAGCCAAAAATGGAAATCTTACTAGGCATTTCTTTTAAGGCATTGAGTTATTACAAATTGTTTAAAATTGGTAAATACATGCACATATCATCTCCATACATATTGTAATGATGTTTAATGGATGTTTTTGATAAATAAAAATCCAAGATGGCCGCCAGAATGTCTATTTTTAGTAACAAAAAGGTGGGGTTTTTTAAAATAAGATTTTTTCTGGGATGCATAATACGCTGAACTGAATTTTTATGCATGTGTTTAATAAATAAAAACTAGGAAATTGTCTCAGGAGTTCGGAAATGCGTGTTTGAAGCGAATCCGCCTAGGTATAAGGGGAGAAAATTGAGGTCAAAGTTGTCTTCCCTTAGATTTTAAGCAAAAATGGAAATCTTACTAGGCATTACTTTTAAGACATCGGTTCATTACAAATGGGCTTTAATTGGGAAATATATGCACAATTCATCTCCATACATATTTCGAAGATGTTTTATGAAAGTTTTTTATCCATAAGAATCCAAGATGGCCGCCAGAATATCTATTTTTAGTAACAAAACGGTCTTTTTTTTTAAATAAGTTTTTTTCTGGGACGCATGTATGTTGATATGAATTCTATGCACATATTTAATAAATATAAACCAATTGGAACTCAGCAAATTAGGAAAAATAAGTTTTGGATAGTATTTGAAACGAATTTTTAAGCTTAAATTGCATTTTCATGTCCTGAGAATTTTGCAAAAAGCGTTTCGATGCTTTTCTTTTAGGGCATTGATTCATTCCAAATGCTTTTTAATTGGCAAATATATGCACATATTATATCCATACATATTTTAATGATGTTTAATGAATGTTTTTGATCTATAAAAATTCAAAATGGCCGCCAGAATGTCTATGTTAAGTAACAAAAGTGTGTTGTTTTTTTTTAAATAAGATTTATTCTGGACGCATATTTATTATGCTAATATGAATCTTTAAGAATGTACATGTATTTAATAAATATTAACTTATTGGAACATAGAGAAGTAGGGAAAATAAGTTTGGGATAGTATTCTAAACAAATTCTAAGCTCAAATTGTATTTTCATAATCCTGATTAATTGATTATTTTACGAAAAGCTTTTCGATCGGTAGATTAAAGGTATTTTCAAACAGTTTTGTTCTTTTCAATATGCATGTGTATTATACATTAAAATATGAATTTCGCATAATCAATTATTGTAAACGGATATATATAACCAGCCGTAAAAATTTCTAAAGCCAATATGGATGCCAAGATGGCCACCATTTTGGTTAATTTAGAATTACATGATGAATTCTCATGTAGAAATGGGCTAACTCATAGAAAGTTTTCCTAATCATACAAAATGGCTTTTTGTCGATTCAAGTCTGCATGTTATTGCTTCATATCTGGCTGAATCACAATCATAAATTAAATAGTACAAATTTGGAAAGCAAAGAATCTGATGGAATTCCATTTTTGTTACACAGAAACTTTATATACCCGGTATTACTTTTTCCAGGATGTCGCCCTTGTAAAGTTTTAAAATGTACGAGTTTCGAACACAGTATCCTATAACCTTTATAATATTATACCTTTCTGTTTCCCAGGTAAACAAAATAATTGATATAATGCTGCAAAATTTAAAGACAAAAAGGAGGTCAACATGTCAAGGAATTGCACTTTATACATTGGCCCAAAATTCTGGCTTGGGGAAGTGAAACCATTTGACGAAAATACCTGATAAAAGCACAAACATATGCGTCTATTAGACTTTCCAGAGGTAGTTCCTCCAAATATGCCTCGATTATTCTCCCAGACTCGTTTGATGATACCACGGTATATAACATCAGTTGCTACAGCAACTTCACTGCCATAAGGGATTCTACAGGGCGATCTTACACTGTAGATGAGTCGAAATCATACACAATGCGCTATGATGTGCCAGAGAAAGCTACTCCTTCTAGTTTTTAGTTCGATCACTGCTCAAATGTTGAGACAACCAACTACTTAGGAGGTTTACGTTAGTCTTAAAGCAGCCCTATTATTTAACCCTTTCCTAAATGACAAAATTGTAGGGTGGTTAGGCTCTAGCCATTTTAAACTCTAAGGGTACCCTTTGACCATGTGTAAAGCACATTGAAGAATCTTATTAAATTTCCTGGGGGGGTCTGCTTGTCATTTGGCAAGGGCTTCCACAGTTATAGGTTCAGACAGATCATTGAGGTCTTTCTCTAAATCCTTCACTAAACCTTTCAAGTAGTAGATCAGGGCAACACTTACTGATTTTTACTCCAAGACTGGTAACCTGTATTTGTTGAGCTTCATCATCCAAGAAGCTGATGTAAAGTTTGTGCAGAGATGCCATGAATTCAGCTCCATCGCACTCTACTAGTGATTCCTGAATGAGATTCTTTAGTAAATTAACAGTATGATCATCAGCTGCAGGTGATTTGTCCATTAGATACTAGTAGGCTTCCTCAACCAGACCTTTGCCATAATGCAGGTTTCCTTGCAGCTTTGGTGATACTTGACTTCTTTTGCTATCGTGCCAATGTCACTGATTTTTGCTATTAGTTTTTATCATCTTTTATCACACATAATTCATATATAATGACTTTTGCTGCATCTTCAGTTTCACATGTCCACGGATATTCTTTTTTGAACTGGCATTTCAATTTCGCAGGACAGTCACAAAATACACAGGTTGCAGGGAATATACCAGATGTACTCTATGGACCAGCTTTCCCTTGTTCATTAGAGCAAATTGTGTATAATTTCGACTCATCTACAGTATAAGGTTGTCCTGTAGAACCCCCCTGTGGCAGTGAAGTTGCTGTAACAACTGACGTGATATCCCATGGTATCATCAAACAAGTCTGGGAATTGAGAATTGAGACATGCTTAGAGGAACTACAGGCTGTCAACCAAGTCTTCTAAAAAGGGAGTTGTAATAGGAATATTTTCCAAGAAAAACTGGAGCTTTTAGCCAATTTTGAGTTAAAATATAGGAGTTTAAGTACAGTATTTTTGTCTCAAGCATTCACATGGGCTTTCAAGGTATAATTGAAAGTGGTGCAGCATTGAAAATGCTGATTCAAACAAGTGCAAGAGGTACAAGTGGGGGAGAGCAACTGAGAGACATCATCTCTGAACATAGGGGGATGAATGTCCTCCCCCAAGAAAATTTTGACAATCTAAATGTCCTTACAATCAATTTGAATGCGCTCTGAGAGGCCCATTTTGGCTTTAAATCTCATTAAACATGTATATTATATACTAAGACAAAGAAATATTACAGCCATGGCCATAATTCTACTGACAGCTTTGTGTTATACCCACAATTCTTACCCAGTATAGTTTGTTGTATGTTAATGCATTTGTGTTTAATCTAGACAAGAAAGTCGAGATGGCCATATATCGCACAACACTGAGGTTTAGAGGAGATTGTGTGTATCCGATACCTTCTGCCTCATCCCAGACCAACAACTTCCAGCCAATTTTCATTTCAGGCAAACGTTTGTCAGAAGATTGTACAAGATTTCATTCTTGTCCTCCATATGTAATACAATATCCCACAACAAAGGGCCAATTTTCATTGCACCACAAAACTTTCAAGTATTTTGATTAAAGACCATAAAATTATACGAACCAAATTTCAAAGCTGTAGGTCAAACATAGAGGGAGTAGAAGATTGTCTAGGATTTGCTCCTCCGTCTATATCTAGAAAATGATATTTAACAACATGGGACCCAATTTAATTGTAGCACAATAATTAAAAGCATTTTGGCAGAGGGCTTTCAGACAATTCAGCACTCCAAATTTGAAAGCCCTCAAAAGCCGGAGTAAAAATAAGCCTAGATTTTTTGTCTCTTTTTGTAATCTAATACTAACAACACAGGGCCAACATTCATTATAACATAATGATTTGAAGTACTTTAGGGGGTGCTATAAGACAATTCCATAGACCACATTTCAAAGCCCTAGGTCAAACGATTCAAGTGTAGTACTAATAGATGGTTCAGGATTTCCTTCTTTGTTTATATGAAATTTGATATATGTCCCACAACATATGGTTAAATTTCATTGTGTACCACAGTCACTTGAAACATTTTGGTAGAGGACCTTCATACAATGAGATTCTACATACAAAATTTCAAAACTCTAACGACTTTATGGTATGGAAGGAGAGTTTTGTCACTTGTGAATAGACAGGCGGACGACGGATGACGAGTGATCACGATACCTCACCCTCAGCACTTTGTGCTAAGGTGAGCTAACAAAGTAATCATTCCACAGCATCACAATCCAGAAAGTAGGCTACTATACATCATATCATGATCCTCATCATCTGTATTGGCACCTTAAAGGTATGTGTCCTATTCAATAAGCTTGTAGGTAACCAAATCAGTGATGATGAACAGGGGAAAACACCAGAACATTATACAGTATGTTAATGCGATAATGGAAGACAGAAATTCTCTTACCTGAAAAATAAAGAAGCAAGTAGCATCTTATCACAGAATTATTACAGAATTCTATTAGACTCATTGCTTCTCGAATTTGTTGTTTCTAATTGTGATTCAGCCAGATAATGAAGCAATAACATGCAGACCAGCATCAACAAAATGCGATTTTGTATGATTAGGTAATTTTCCCGTGAGTAAGCCCATTTATACAACAGAATTCATTAAAATGGTTGCCATCTTGGCATTCATGGTGGCTTTACATTATTCGTGATGGTTATAAGCATCCGTACTAAGTGATTATGTGAAATGCATATAAAATGTATAATACACATGTATATTGAAAAGAATAACTCTGTTTGTAAATGTGTTTAAACTATGGCTCGAAAAACTTTTGGCAAAGTCTTCAGGATTACATGTATGTACATGCAGTTTAAGCTGAAAACTTTGTTTAGAACACTATCCGAAACTTATTTTCCTACTATCCAAAACTTATTTTCCTTACTTTTCTATGTTACAAAAAGTCAATATTTATCAAATACATTCATAAAAATTCATATTAGCATAATTATGTCCTATATATGTGTCTCAGAAAAAAATCTTATTTCAAAAAAGACGTTTTTGTTACTAAAAATAGATATTATGGCGGCCATCTTGGATTGTTATGGATCAAAAACTTTCATTAAACATGATTGAAATATGAATGGGGATGATATGTGCATATTTTTGCAATTAAATGCCAGTTGTAATGAATCAATGCCTTAAAAGAAATGCATCGGAATGCTTTTCGCAAAATTCTCAGGACAGGAAAATGCAATTTAAGCTTAAGAATCCGTTTCAATACTATCCAAAACTTTATTTTTCCAAATTTGCTAAGTTTTAATTGGTTAATATTTATTAAATTCGTGCATAAAAATTCTTATCAACATACATGCGTCCCAGAAAAAAGCTTATTACATAAAAAGACCCTTTTGTTACTAGAAATAGACATTCTGGTGGCCATCTTGGATTTTTATGAATCAAAAACTTTTATGAAACATCTTTAAAAGATGTATGGAGATTAATTGTGCATATATTTATTTGTAATAAATCGATGCCTTAAAAGTAATGCCTAGTAAGATTTCCATTTTGGCTTAAAATCCAAGGGCAGACAACTTTAACCTGAATTTTCTCCCCTTCTACCTAGGTGGATGCGCGTCAGACCCGCATTTCCGAACTCCTGAGACAATTTCCTAGTTTTTATTTATTAAACACATGCATAAAAATTCAGTTCAGCGTATTATGTATCCCAGAAATAATCTTATTTAAAAAAAAACACCTTTTTGTTACTAAAAATAGACATTCTGGCGGCCATCTTGGATTTTTATGGATCAAAAACATTCTTTTAATATCATCAAAATATGTATGGAGATGATATATGCATATATTTACCGATTTTAAACCATTTGTAATAACTCAATGCCTTAAAAGAAATGCCTAGTAAGATTTACATTTTTGGCTTAAAAATCCAAGGGCAGACAACTTTAACCTCAATTTTCTCCCCTTATATCTAGGCGGATGCGCGTCAGACGCGCATTTCCGAACTCCTGAGACAATTTGCTACAAGAATCAGTCTAAAAGTTGTATGGTGCTTTTACCGCAATTAAACCTCATCTACCTCCTAGACTATATCTTTAATTTGTAAGTGTAAAAAGTCTGATATAGCCTTACTTTTGGAGATAAAGGCTTAAAAAGTGTGTGGGGTAAATTGACATGAGAAGCAAATGTTTACTTTGAAGTTAAATAACTTATTCTGTATAGATCAGATCGAATTGAAATGTTGCATGTACTTTCAATGTACTAAGGACAGAATATTCTTGGAATCATTTCAACCTCTGCCTCAATGTTTACTTTGCTATAATGTACGCAATTTATTATTTATTATTTTTATCAGTATTCATTTTGCCGTCTGTAGCAGCTCCCAAATTGGACGAGCTTTAAAATTTGTTGTCCGGTAATAGGTTTAAAGTTGTGTTTAAACAGAAATTCCATTCCGATGTTACTGTTTTAAAGTATGCTCTTTCAGATGAAATATGAATGTAAAATTTATAACTGAAGATTTTGTTTAATGTTTACCTGAAAACCTCCTGTCCCTCATCTGTCTGTCCGTACAACTCTTTGCTAATCGGCATTATTACAAAACTGCTCTCTGAAAACGACATTTAATCCTTTTATCCTTTTCCAGAAATCAAAATTTAACAACAACTGTTGTATTAAGAGTAGTCCGCAGACAACGTTGCTAGCCCATACGAGAGTTGGTCACAAAAAAAAGGAGTCCAAGATCAAAGGTCAAGGTCACTAGGTCAAAGGTCATAGTCTCAAAGTCATGTCATGACAGGAGGTATCCATGTTCGAAATATCAATGCTTTATCAGTAATAGTGCATGAGATAAAGGCCAGGTTAAAGTTTTTTATAAGTATGTCTAACTCCAGGGTCAAGGTCTCTAGGTTAAAGGTCATGGTCCCAAATAATAAACCTTGGCGGGAAGTATTCAAGTGTGAAACAGCAATGCTGTATTTATAGTAGTGCATGAGATACATGCATAGACCAGGTTAAAGTTTTTTAAAAGTATGTCAAACTCCAGGGTCAAGGTCTCTTGGTCAAAGGTCATGGTCCAAAATGAAAGGTCTTTGCGGGAGGTATCCATGTGTGATATATCAAGGCTGGTTCTCTAATAGTGTCTGAGATAAAGACCATGTTAAAGCTACTATTTCCCAGATTTGGACCCAAAAATTGTCAAATACAAACGAAATGTACACTTTTTAAGCTTTATATGACCTGATTAAATGATTACGAGAAACTATTGAAGCAACGACTCATTTTTTCGCAATTTGATACTTAATTCATGAAGCGATGTCGAAAGTAGGTCAAAACAGTAGGACATGCGACTTTCTTAAATGACGTCACAACATACATGATGACGTCATATTGAAATTTAAGTATGAATCTCGTTTGAATCATGGTCCGCGCTGTATTCGCATGCGCAACAATTTAAAAATAATTCTAACCCCATCAGTGATGGGGTTGAATTTAGGCTTGGATTCTCCCTAAATTCAGCTATCTGTCTTGTAATTTCGGCTCATTCTCTGTCTGAATCGCATATTATTAACCATCCCGAGGTGGTCAACACAAAAGTTTTGCATATTTTTTCAAAAAAAATCATTTTTTGCAATTAGACCATCTGTTATCGTCGCCCTTTAAAGTTTAAGTGAAGACGTGACGCTGACGCGACGCCGACAAAAGGGCTGAACATTACATTAGCTACCCGGACATTAAGTAATGGTTCGCTAAAAAGACATCCGATTCAACTGAGATTGAGATAGATATTGAGTATTTTGTTCTTAAAAAAAGATCGGTTTACACCTGTGTAGATAGTTTTATCATTGTGTTTACTTGAATCTACCCCCAATGTTTACTTTGTTAAATCCATCCCTATTGGGAATTGAGAAAAGGCTTAAAAGTTGGTAATGAGCATATATTTCTTAAACCTTGTTCCAAACAAGATCGTGTTTTGACGTCCTTATGATATTATAGGTTTATAATAGGTTTCTGACATTCAGCATTTTCTCCTTTTGCCTCAGTGTTTTCTGTATAATATTGTACACAAATTTTTCGTAGTAAATATCATTTTGCCATCTGCAACAGTTTTAGGAACAGCGTAAAACCTTATTGCTTGGGAAAGGGTTAAAAGGTTTACATTAACCCATTACCACATATATATTTTTTTGACTCCCCACAAGGTAAAGGTTTTGAAAGACATTGTGGAAAATGAAGAAACTGCTTGTGACAATCTATTTCTTAATTTTTCACAAAGATTTCTAGCCTAAAAGACAACGAATTGTCAAATCCCATACACTTGAAATCGTCGTCTGCATGATGCTTGAATTCGGAACAGCCCAAAATTTTGACGTTTGGTAATCGGTTAAAGCTGGGAGAAGGTGACTGATAAAAGATGGGTAGGCCTATGACAGTGAATAAAACGGCCGAGACATTTTTATCTCCAAATAACATACACATTTGAAAAATTAACACACTTATTAAAGAGTTATCTTAAAAGATACTTTAATAATTTAGAAATTATAATCCTAATTTGAAATTTGATATAATCTACAAATATAGGAACAAATGGCATAAACGTAACGAATTGTTTGCTTGTTACACAGTTGTCTTTCTTATATAATATTTTTGTACATGAACATACATATAAAGCTAAAAGAATGTTGGCTTTGCGTACAACTTCTTACTGAACATTTTAGAAAGATTTAGATTCTATTTTGTTGTATCAAGCTCGTATGTATTTTGACCGATTTAAATCTATGTCGTTTAGAAAAGCATGAACACAATTCTGTTTGAAAAACGGTAACTGAACATCTTGCAATCTGCCAGGTTCGTAAGATATCTTAACAAAAATCTAAACGCCCCCTTCAAACAAGCATAAACTACCTTGACCTTCTAAGATTTAACGAAACAATAGACTGGTCCTAAGCCTTTCCCAACATAGGACACATTTTGACGCATTAAAAATATTCAGAAAACATTGAAGCGAAAGAAAGTGCTGATAACTAGCATCGTATTATTTAGCCTTGTTAGTTTTTTGATATATTGTGCACACGTTTTTTTCTTCATAAACATTAATCTTGACGTTTGCAGCAGCTTTGAAATTGAAACAGACCCAATGTTTGCCGTTTGTTAAAGGTTTAGTCAAAGCAATCAAATAGTTGAAATCATCTCTTTTCTCTTTACTCTCATTGCTTCGTAAATCATCGAAATAAAAATCTTGGGAATTTAAAAACAGGTCTTGCTTGGCAAAATTCTGAAACTGATGGAAAACGACAAACTCTATGTGCACGACCTATCGAGACGGATGCAGAAGAATTTCATTGTTGTTTCTTTAAGACAATGTCAACCATAAAATTTACACAACTTCGTCGTTTTTCTTCAAGAACACCATAACTACAGCTTATTTCAAGCTGTAGTTACGGTGTTTTAAAATAAAAGAAGCGATTTACTCACCTAACGCCCAATTACATACATCACAAAATCAACGACCAAAATAAATAACATTTTATCAGTATAACCCATTTCTTGCTCGTTTATCTTTATTTTAGTATTAAGAAGATACCAAAAACTACGGAAGCTCAAAAATGACTTCAGGTATAGTGCGATATAAAGTATAGATAACAAGAATTACGGAAGCTCGAAAGTGACTTCTGATATGCTCCAATCCAGATTACAGAAATTGCTCTGACTTCTAATCACGCGGTTCTAATAAACATGATTCATTGCATCAAGCATCCTACAAGGAAGTCTCTCATCCGTGTTTTGTTACGATAAGACAAGCATACGGAAAGCTTATAGCAAAAGTCTTACCTGAAGCGAGCACGGTTTATTCATTTACCCTCCAATCCTGACCGATTGGTGACGTTAAACGGTACGGTTGTACACAGTGTTATTTGCCCCCAACGAAATCACGGTGGACGGTAACAAATACGGACAAAATGATTTCGATTCTGGTAAGGTGTTTTGCAATAACTTCCTTATTTGTGCGTCAATCTTCAAAAGGTTTGTTGCATGGACCCCGCCTTACCGAGCTCTTTCATTGGATGTATGACATATTAGATAGCTCATTGTACTTTTTCCGAAATATTGTCCCAACCGACAAGAAAAGCGAAATGGAAACGACTACGGCCAAATTAACCACGCTTCTGGTAAGAAATTGTGCAATAATTTTCTTATTTCTGTGTCAATTTTCAAGCGGTTTGTTGCATGTACCCCGCATTACTGAGCTCTTTCCTCGGACATATGACTTGTTTGTAGAATCCTTGTATTTTGTCCAAAAATTGATCCTAACCGACCAGAAAAACGACAAAAAATTCAGGCCCTTTTTCTAGTCGGTTGGGATCGGTTTTTGAGAAAAGTACAAGGAGTTTCCAGATAAGTAATACATCTGAGAAAAGGGCTCAGTAAGACGGAGTACATGCAACAAACCGCATGAAAATTGACGCAGAAATAAGAAAATTATTGCACAAATTCTTACCTGAAGCGTGGTTAATTTGGCCGTAGTCGTTACCATTTCGCTTTTCTTGTCGGTTGGGACAATATTTCGGAAAAAGTACAATGAGCTATCTAATATGTCATACATCCGATGAAAGAGCTCGGTAAGGCGGGGTCCATGCAACAAACCTTTTGAAGATTGACGCACAAATAAGGAAGTTATTGCAAAACACCTTACCAGAATCGAAATCATTTTGTCCGTATTTGTTATCCATCCCATCATGCACAATCTCCACCGTGGAAATCGTAAGAGAAATAAAAAAGATATAAGACAGATATTCCACTCGAATGAGTTAATCATTTGATTGGTCACTCGGATATTTTGACAATCGCGTTTAGTTAGACCAGATACCCGGTATCAAGGGTTAGGAATCTGGATGTGTAATGTAAAGACGAAAATGTCCAATAACTTACAACTGCTTAGGCTTTTAAATAGTTTTGCACTTTAATCTAGAACATCATATCGTCGTTTTCCAACGAAAACCTCGTAATTGCAGCTTAAAAACAAGCTGCAGTTACGAGGTTTGTGTTGAAAAGCGACGATATGACCCCACTGCGGCAATATTTTCTTAAGTCACAAAATTAACGGATTTAACCGACGAAAGTATAGTTGACCCCAGATAACCCCAAGAGAGGATCTAGGGGTGGGATCAGGGGGTCATCATGCCCCCCCCCCCCCGGAATTGGCCGAAAATTGAATTTTGACTATATAACTTATCATTAAATGTCATCATTTGGGCTTTGAACCCCCCCCCCTGGAAAAAATTCTGGATCCGCTCTTGAATCCGGTACCACGCAGTGACTATTTTTGACTCCCCACAAGAAAATGGACTTGGAAAACATTGTGATAAATGAAGAAATTGCTTGTGACAAGCAATTTCTTCATTTCCCACAATGTTTTCGACCCTTAAAGACAAAATTATGTTAAATTGTATTATGCTCCCCAAAAAAAATCAGGGGAGCATATAGTCGCCATGCTGTCCGTCTGTCCGGCTGTCTGTCCGTCCGTCCGGCTGTCCGTCCGTCCACAGCCAGATCTCAGCAACCCTTGGGCCAAATTCAGTGAAAGTTCACATGTGAACTCCCTGCGATACATGTGTAATCCCTAGGGACCTTTTTCTCCGTTTCTTGATTTGAGGTTGCGTCGTGGAAAAAGGGGCCTTAATGTAAAAATTAGTTTTTCTCTAATTTCTCTTCATCTTATGGGCAGAATTTAAAGAAATTTTGCATTTATGTGATAATGAAGTGTTCTGGACCACATTCTATAAATAATGTGTGTACAAAAATCTGTCATGGGAAAAGGGGTCTTAATGTATGATAGCTTTTATTTTGTGACAAACACTTATTCGGGGAGCATAATCCGTCAATGACGGCTCTTGTTCACTTTACATTGGCGTCTGCAACAACTTTGAATTTGGAACACCATGAATTTTTGTTGTTTGGTGATAGGTTGGTATTGATGCATTGTATACATGTAACTACAAAGCTTTAAAGAGCTGCGGTTACGAGGGTGAAGAAAAGCGATGGCATTTTATTTTTCTTTGTGTATTTCAAAATAAATAAGTCATTGAATAAAATGAATAAACAAATATTTCTAAATAAATGAATAAACTAATACAAGATAAAAAAAAGATATGAGCCAGGATCTGGAAAAACGTCCCTTAAGGCTTTTGAGCCCAACATAGATCCAGATCAGCCTGTGCATACGCACAGTCTGATCAGAATCCACGTTGTTCTCCAATAGCTTCTTCGTGACTTGTAGTAACTTATAGAGAGCAGCATTGATGCATATTGGACTCCATTTGACAACAGGCCTATCTTGAAACTCAATTTTGAAAATTGCTTTAAGGGACATTTTTCCAGATCCCGGCTCATATCGTCGTTGTAAATGCAAAACATCGTATCTCGTTTTTGGAAAATTTCAAAGGGGAAGGAAAAAGTGTAATATTTTTTCTCAAACTGAAAGGTTTTACTTGAAATTTGGATTTATTGTTCACAAATAATGCGTCAGTAATACTGACCAGTAAAACATACGTATCTCAAAACCTGCTAGAATTGTTTTAACTGGGCACACAAGGTTTTACTTTGAAAATCGCAAAAATCGACATACGAGGTTTTGCATTTACACCGACGATATATTGTCACGCAATTTGACAGAGGTTTCAAGGACGTGATTGACTGGACTGGTTATTTTCGTAAACAGTGGACACTAATCTTCATATTTATTCTAATTATTTTCTCCGAATGTCTAATTAAAAAGTTGAAATATGATTTATGAAGAGACTGACCCTGTCTTAGAGTTCCGTAAGATAATTAAGAAACACAAGCCCTTACTTGACAAGTGAAATCTTTCCTATTCGGAAAAAGTAGAGCACTCCAATTTGAAAAAAGTGCAATCGACAGATTAAATTCATGCAAATTCAATAAGTGAAATGAAATATAGTATCGACGCAAAACAAGGAAAATGATGAGCATCACACCATCTCTCATTTTCCTGAACGTTTTTGCATTCTCTCTCAGAGCCCAATTAAAGCCAGTATGAACCTTACGTGGGCAATGTCATGATTTTCTTATTATCATCATTTCAAAGTTGACTTATAGCTACTGAAATACGGACAAAAGCTAAAGTAAACATATTACGTTAAAAGGGGATACTAGTGTTTTTCCGTTACAATAATGTTTGAGCTCGAACTCTTAATATATTATTATATGAGACATGATCCATGTTGTTCTTGCTTTTTCTTGGCCTGTAGTAACCATATAAGAGCTACATAGATCCTGATATATAACTGATTTAACCACATGATGATCTGCAAACAATATATAGTGTATTGTTCGGCCTACTTTTTTGGACCAATGAAATTGCAGTATGTTTTAAAATTACGCTGCTATATTTCGCATAAACGGTCTGCCTGCTAGTTTATGTGACGTCTATACATAGCCACGCCCAGTCTCCAATGAACCGCTAGCGAACACTAAGTAATATAGAGACACTGTATAGTAGATTCTACGCGATATAAACATTCAATGCGCTGCGCGCATTTGGATGTTTATTTCACGTAGAATCTACTTTACAGCCTCTATCTAATACGTAGTATACATTGATGACGTTTCCCAGACTCTGACTCATTTGTCAATAAACAAAAGACAAACAATGGCGAATAACCGTCTCCATAAAGATTAAAGGTGCAATTTTATGACCCCGATCTGGCGGCGAATTCTGAGGATAGTTGATACTTTTCTGAACATTTGATAAAAATCATTCACATGGACGACATATACTTAGTATTTATGTAATGGTGGCATTTATAGACAGATGTGTATTTACATACAATCTGATCAAGACCGTGTTTGTTCTATATAAAGCAATAAAGTGTCTCAATTTTTGAAAAAGCAGCATAGACCATTGTCAGACTATACTGAGCTTAGAGCAGAAGTTTCAAGGGAATTATCCAAATCTTAACCCTATGTTGTGGGTACTCATTTGAATCATCTCGACGAAAAGATTCCAATGAATTCACACAATGTAGAGTTTTATTAACAATTTATCGAATGTTGCCCTTTAAAAACTCTTTTACTCCCTATTATGTATAGCGTCGTTGTAAATGCAAAACCTCGTATGTCGATTGTCGCGATTTTCAAAGTACAAACTTGTGCGTCCAGTTTAGACAACTCACGAAGGTTTTGAGATATTTTTACTCATCTTAATTAATAACACATTATATGTGAACAATAGGCCTATGTCAAATTTTTAAGTAAAACATTTCAGTTTGGGAAAAGTTAATACACATTTTCCAACCCCCTTTAAAATTTTCCAAAAACGAGATACGAGGTTTTGCATTTACAACGACGATAGGCTGATCCGGGTCTATGGTGGAGTAAAATATCGTCATGTTATCTCTTTCTATATACCGACTTTAACTTTTTCCCAAACACGCCTTGATTAGGCATAGGATACTTTTTATAAGAAAATACTTGGGGAAAAAGCGAGAGAAAAGCAAATGCGGATAATCCGCTTTTCTAATATTCCGTTATTACTTATTACTATTCAATGAATTCTCATTTATATATGACCATACATTTTCTTGTCTTCATTGGGCCTACCTTTTGAATGGGAGCTGTGCAAAAATAATATTGTTTAAGAAAGCGTTACATTGGAAGCGTGACCAATTAGGGATAACTCAAGTCATTTCTGACCAGAGTTGGTGATCGTAAATTATATCCTTGTTAATTACGAATTATGCATGTAATTGGAACGGATTTCTTGGTGTTTTCACCGATCGGACCATGGTGGGTGGACGCCATCCTTTCCCGAACAAGGTACAGTTTTTGGCGTCTACAACTGAGCATAAATAGGAAAAAAATAAAGGAAAAGAAGAAGAAAATGCTGATGACCAGCCGTTCACATTTACCTCTTTCGAAGCTATGATATAACAAGATCTCGTTCTTGCTCTTGCTATGATATATTTACATGTATCTTACTTTCCGTAACTAATACCTTCGTCTGAAACACTCTTGAATATGGAAAGATTCAAAGCGTTGTCGTATTGGAAAGAATTAAGGAGACCAAGGAGAACGGTCACATGACTTGTAGATTTTGTGTGTATTCTGCGGCGCCCAAAGCTCATTCAACGGCGTCAAATGACAATGTTGGTCGTTTTCATCAAATGTTTACAGATGATTATTGCCATTTTTCGTCAAACAACTTTGTTATTTGTAATCTAAATGTAAACTTCTGCTAGAAATCTTTCTTACAATATAGATATGTGGTTATAATTACTCTAAAACTAGATGGGTGGGGTAAAGTCAAAGTTTGATAAAGTAAAAATAGTTTTGTAAGCACAGAGAGGTATGTTGATTTTATTTGAAAAAAAAAGACGTCTTGATGAATTACACATGTACGAATAGTTAAAAAAATAAATTAAAATCATTATTTCAGGAATATGGTTTAAGAAAATTATATTCAAGTAAATTAATTTTGTACTTACGTGCGGTCTGTAATGAACTGAAATTCGATTTGTATTTATCTAGTTTTCAAAACAATTTGCTACATCGCTATAAGCCAAAGGGGGAGATTTGCTCGAAAAAAATGTACAGTGCTTGTCATGGGCATATAACTCTAACGTGAACTAATTGTATCCGACGTCGCGTAAATCTCAGTAGTGGCTGCTTTTAACCCATTACTGCACAGTAACGCCTTTTGACTCCTTCAAAACAAAAGGCATGGGAAAACATTGTAAAAAATGAAGAAATTGCTTGTGACAAGCAATTTCATCATTTTCCACAATGTTTTCTAATCCAAAATAAAAAGATTTTCAAAATTTCATGAACTTGAAATTGTCGTCTGCAACACCTTTCAAATTGGAACAGTCTAAAATTTTGTCGTCTGGTAATGGGTTAATGAAGTCATCATGGACTATAGATTTCCAGGGTAACTTTAATATAATTAGCCTCTGACGAGATTCGATTTGGGCGATTATTACGACGTCGTCCGCATACGTTCGGATACAAAAAGTATTTTTACGACGCCGCAAAAAAAATCGGACGTCGGGTGAATCTCGTTAGGACTGGACTACCTTAAAGTATTAGCTAGTTTATTTGGAATTCTAATTAGAACCGATGTCCCAGTATTTATCATGTTCATAGCATTCATAATCTTAACGGGGTTCATATGACATGGCGACATCATAAAACATGATATAAACTATATTAAACAGTAAATAGTTGATAATAATTATTCGTGCCGTGTAAAAGGCCATAATATTGATAATATCCGAGAAAGTGAACAAACAAAATGAGTGCTTTTTCGTTTTGGACAGTTATTTTATTGAACATTATAATCAAAAGTGGGAGTATAAACGAAAAATTGCATCCAACTTTCAGGAAGAACATTGAGTTTCTGTGCCCGGGTGTCGACATATGTGACGGAAATGCAACAAGTGCAGCTACTCATTTACGCAAATTTGTCGACGAGGAAAGAGGGCTTGTGTCCTGCTGCCACAGTAAATCGTCGCTTTTCAACGAAAACCTCGTAACTGCAGCTCATTTTAAGCTGCAGTTACGAGATTTTCGTTGAAAAGCAGCGAGATTATCTTGATTATTTACCACTGCAAATTAATTAATGTAGTCAGTTAGTTAGTTAGATTAGTTAACATTAATCTACATTAACTAACAATAGTTAGTTAATGTACAGGGTGTCCCAAAAGTAAGGTAACACTTTAAAAGCTTACTAGCTCTGCTATTTCTTAGCCGATTTCTTTCGGAAAACTATTATTATCTGCAGAATCCATTGAAATTATGTTTGTCATACACTTCAACGTAATGTACCTATTACAGTGGCGTCAGTTTTTATCTTATTCTTTGCTGACGTTATTAGGGTCATGATATTATGGCACATGTTTACAAAAATTGACTATGTTAACAACAGAATATCGAATTCCAATCTAATATAATTGTTATTACAATACATGAACGCAAAACTGTGATGACAGGTTTTCTTTAAAAATAAGTTGTACATGAAAAGATGATAGTTAAACTCAGAGGTATTGTCCAGCAAGATTAACCCGGGACATCTGCATATGTAATGACCCCACTTCGGCTTTGTTTTGTTAAGACGCTCAACTAACGGACTTTGCGCACGAAAATTAAGTTGTCCCGGGTAAACCTTGCTGGACAATATAATTGGACATCGAGTCGTGAGCCGCGACGAAAGGTTACGGTATATTCCAATACATGTAAATAGAGTTTTGCGTCTTACGTGGACTTCGACTATGGACATCGGACGTGGAGTTTTTATTGGGGGTCGTCTCAGCCTTTTCACATAACGGTACATGTAAAAATGCACCGGTCACAATTGAAAGTGAATAACCTCGTGTTTATTGTTTTAAGACCAATCAGTTGATTTGATTTGTACCTTTTATAGCGGACGAGAATTGACCTGGCAGAGCACTCCATTCGATTAGCATTGGCTGCTCTGCCAGGTCATTTATCGTGAGATATACAAAGTGCATTCAATTAAGTTGGAAGTTATTTTGTTGAAAGTTGTGAACAAATACAGTTTGCGTAAATTGACATGGGTTCATTGCACAATGTATTTTATCTTACATCGGCAGACTATTTTTTCTTTTTCTACAATACAAAAATAGTGGGGAATCACACAACAACAGCAGCAGCAACAACAACAACAATTTCAGAAAATATTTAATAAATTTGTTAATATGCGCCCGATTTGAATTTGGTTTGAAGCAAAAAAGGTCAAGAATTTGTTGGACTTGGTGGATTTCTTTTTGGAAAAATAAATAAATAAATAAATAAATAAATAAATAAACTTGATTGAAAGTTAAACCCCATCAAAAATCGTGTTTTTTCGCTAATAACTGATAATTGAATGTTGTTTAAAAGATCGACCACTTCTAGAATATTCATGGCGACTTTTCCCGTCTTCTCAGCTTCAAACGTTCATACAGGTCACATATTAGCGGATTTATTGAAGATTTTTTTTGCAATTTTTGGGTGCAATTTGGTACCACCATGACCGGTACGACTTTTGGTAACATATTTCAAATAGAATCTCGGTTATGGTTCTCTAAAGACGGAACAAGAACCATTCACGTCTAAAGATCGAAAAAATATCAGAAATTTCGTGTTTACGACGGTGCGTTTTATTGCTGACGCGACTAGTTTTTAATTTTCAATGTAATTCTGCACGAGTATCTAGTGCTAGTTGAAAACTTGGAATATTATCAACATTTTCTGAGACGAAATTTTCACATGGGAACTGTCCAAACGGATGAGTAATTCATTTATCTAATGGTAGACATGTAAGTCCATTTGGTAACTTCTTATGGCCAAGAAGAAACTCCTTTTGTAAATGAAAATTAGGCTACTTAATTAGCGAGCTTATTTCGTAAACATGATAAAAAACATGGCACAAAAATAATCAATTTGTATGTAAAAGATATCCCTTTATAGGTACCGTTCTGCAAACGAAAAAAATGACAAAAATGAAGATTCTTTTTTTCATTATGAGAGGTTACTAGCATTTGGCTCCTCTGAAGAATAAGTCATATGTCCTATGAAGGAGTGTGACAAAACATAGGTCACTTGTCAATGGACATTCCGTGATCACCCTGATCAAGCTGCTTCTGCAATGACCACGGACAGTGGATATGAACTGATTCCTTGAAGACGCCCTTCGAAACAGAATGCCTAGAAAAGGTCTTATGAGTGAAAACAATAAGTAACAAGAGTTGTCCGTAAACAACGTAGCTCGTCCATACGTGATCTTGTCAAGAAATACCTTAACCCTAAGGTCAAGGTCGACAGGTCAAAGGTCATGGTCCCAACTGAAAGGTCTTTGTACATAATTTTATGCATGAAATATAAGGGCTTTATTTCTAATAGTGCCTAATATATAGGCAAGTTAGAAGTTTATTGCAAATAGGTCAAACTCTTAGGTCAAGGTCACAAGTTCAGGGGTCATAGTCCCAAATGAAATATCTACATGTAGGAAGAAAGTACCTATATGTGAAATATCACGACTGTATCTATAATAGTGCCCGATATATAGACAATGTTAAAGTTCTTCAAGAGAATTCGCCACGCCGACGCGATTCTGACCCTATGGCTGTGGCACTAATTAGCTCCATGGACCTAAAACCCCGGCTCGCTAAAAATGAAATACATTCATCAAGTACAAAATATCGGGTTTTAAGGTATGCATCAAACTGACATTTGCTTTGTTTTGCATTAAAACCGTAACCAGTATGTTGTACCGTTATATGAAAATGCTGAGACGGCCCCCAATAAAAAGTCCACGTCCGATGTCCACAGTCGAAGTCCACGTAAGACGCAAAACTCTAATAGGGGGAGTACCTATTTTCCACTGAATAAAAGCGAACAATGACATGTATTGCGTGCTGTCCACGATGTCGTGTGAGTTCAGTAGCTGTATCCAGATAGTACTTCGTCGATTTATTACTGGGAGACGGGTTCGAGTCACATATTTTTATAATTCGAAATCCCTCTTCCCCCGTCAATTTAGACTCGCTGATCTTTGATCATTCACAGGTCGTTGTTTATCTATACTGTTTTCATTAAGCTAAATGTAATTGTTATTATAATACACATGAACGCAAAACTGTGACGGCTGGTTTTTTTTAAAAAATAAGTTGTGCTTAAAAAGATTATCATTTAACTCAGAAGTATTGTTTAGTTCTCTTACTGCGTTTTGTTACATATAAGGAAATTTCAAGCACTTGGACAATATGGAGTCAGTCAGCGTTTGCACATGTATGTGGTGTCATGTTATCTGTAGCAAGATATCACAATATATATCACGATACACATTCAAAACGTCCAATTTAAAAGATTATTTTAAGCATATTTTACCGGTTTGTATGTTCGACAATAAAACACAGCCCCCTTTACACAATCTTGAAACTGCTGAATTCTAAGATTGTTTTAAACCAAATACATATATTACACTTTCTTTCACAAACTCCCTTTGCTTAAAGGTAAAAATTTAAACAGCTTCGATTTGAAAACAGTTAAGACGAAAAATTTGATGTTGATAAAGATGAAGTTTCGGTACAATATTTAAAAGAAAAAATATCGAAGCAAAAGCAGAAAACAGCGGTTATTGGCGTATTTTATTTTGCTTCAATGTTTTTTTTCCCCAAATCTTTTTCTTTTGCGTACATCCAAACCAGGGCTTGATTTGGTAAGGATAAAGTAGCAAACAAAAATTCCATATGAGCCAGGATCTGGAAAAACGTCCCTTATAGCATTTGAGAACAACATGGTTCCAAGTCAGCCTGCGTATACACGCAGTCTGACCAGGAACCATGTTGTTCTCCAATAGCTGTCTCATGGTCTGCAAAAACCATTATGAGAGTAACATGGATGCTGGCTAGACTGCATCTAGGCACAGGTTGATCTCGAAACATGGCTATCTCAAATGTTATATGGGACGTTTTTCCAGATCCCAGCTCATATGTTTTCAGGTTGTTCCTGTCACAAAGACTGCCACGAAAGTCTAAACTGTTGCTTCCCTGATGATGAAGCAAACGAAAATGAAGTTTCAACAAATACTGATGAGAAAGGAGATCAACTGTTTGTAGAAGGGGGAATGTCGTTGTCCGATCACGGTAAAATTAATGTTGTTTTAACACATATTTTTTGTAAATTCATGATTTCTGTCACTCGACGTTTAGAACTGTAGACTTGTATACAAACACTTTAAATACCTCTTGTTGTTGAAAATGACCAATCAAAAACACTTTCCTTTTCGAGAATAAACAATTAAGTTAAGACAATAATTTGCCCGTTTAGCTCACGATAATTGGTTAGGTAAATATCAAAAGTATGCATTGGTTTAAATAGTGTTTGTATACAATTCTATAAACTTTGAGCTATACATACAACAAATAAAAATATGAACAAATGAATAAGGATTTTAAGACATTGTTTTAGACAAAAGAACATGTGAAGATTCGACACATCGAACGAAATAATGAATTTGTAATTATATCTGTTACAGCCGAAGAGACGACAAAGATAAAACGGCCGACTTACAAAGAATGTATGTATGCCCAGACTGGAGTTCCTGATGACACGTGGATGTTTTATGTTCCTGCATATCGAATTGTTACAAAACCACCCGAGCAAGGTTGTTTTGTGGCTACAGACGGATTGAAATCTTCCTGTGACCCGGATGTAACATCAGCCTGTAGCGACTTATTTCCAGTTTATTCGAAAGAAGAGCGTACTATTTACAAGAACGAGATTTGCGCTCGTTGCCATGGGGTAGATGACTTTGTCACGTGGTCTGCCTTACTGGCCTGTAGTTCCTACGTCGACGATTACGGTAGATTTATACCGTTTGCAGAACACATGAACTACTTCAAACACGATAACTGTAATGCGTCTACTACCAAATGTCATATTCAATTTGTTTATGATGACGCGGAGGTGCTACAAGAAAATCGCTGCTTCGTCAAACCCTTCGGAACTTGTGAACTTCCACTAGATGTCACCAATTTCGACATGCCCATCCCCGAAGGTTTGAACATGAAAGCAGAAGACGTGGCTACAGCTTGTAACAGTGGCCTTCTGTCTCCAGTAGTAGGGGGTTTTGGAGTTTATACTAACGTGTTCTGTGCCATCTGTAACGATTTTCTTACTAAAACCCCTCTTTGTGACTCCGTTACGGGGGGCGACAACTAACATTTCTGTTTGATACTTCATTCGTCCAAACCAACTTCCGCGAAGGCAAAAAGCGCAAACCAGTTGCAAATCCAACGACATGCCTGTTTGATAAGTCTGAAAAGGTAATAAAAACTATGTCAGAGAAAATATTGAGACAAAAGAAGAAGCTACTAGTTACAAAATTTTGATATTTCGCGAAACTGGAGGTCTTGTGAGATTACAAAATTCCCTAGCACTAAATATAACAAAGAGAGGGAACATAGTTGCGTATAATAGTAATTCTAGAGAATGGCATTTTTTCATTAGTCAAAATCAGGTACATTTATTTGATAATCTTCAAAATGAAATATCATTCTATTTCATACATAGTTTTCTAGTGCATCATACTTATTTTGTTTACTTCAAATTTAATCATTCAAACGCGTTTTAAATGAAACGATTAAACGATGATTCTTTTCATTTGAGTCGTTGCTCAACAGGGACTGTCATTCTGCTTTCAGTTTGATCTAGTTTATCCTGTAAAATGTATTATATTCTTGAAACATACCCGTCTTTCTATCTCGCTTTAAGGTATACCACCCCTAATGAGATTTATGTGACGTCGGAATTATTCGTGCGACGTCGTTTAACATTCGTTACGTATTCGAACTTATTCGGGCGACGTCGAAAACATTCGGCGGTGGAACGCACCACCGCCGAATGTTTTCGACGTCGCCCGAATGATTCCGACGTCGCGTCAATCTCATTAGGGATGAACTACCTTAAAACACTCCGATTTTGCTTCTTTATTTACAGATTGACGGAAGTTGCAGAGACGTATTATGTCCTTCCGGACAAGTAAGAAGTCAAGATGGTAAATGCTATCATCCTAGTAAACACATCTTTAACATTGCGTTCCGCTTAACCTTGCAACTTGATTATATCGACGCCAATCAATCTTCTTTAATGGCGTATGCAGCAGATGCGTCGAACACTACATTGGGTAAATCAAACACTGCCCTAAATTTGGACACCTTTAAAGGGACGAGTCCATGGCCGCCATATTGGAAAATTGAGAGTGTGTATCATACTATCGCTGGAAGGAAGAGTGGATATATTCCACGTGCTGCCGTGGAACTGTCAACTGATATTACCAGAATTGACGTCGTGGCAAAAAATATCGAAATGTTTGTATCGAAGACTTGGAATATCATGTTTAATGATGAGAACATCAAATTTCGTCAAAACATTATTGGATATGAAATGAACAAAAACGGTACACGGGAAGTGATTCCTGGTTGGAAATTTTTCCTCGATAGAATCAACTTAAGCATTGATCGTACGTCACTTGGATTCACCACATGGATTGAGCTTTACAAAAATTTTCAAAACATCCCCAAATCAACCCCATACCAAATTTCTAAGCTCTTAGTTTGCGACCAGGTGGAGCTCTACCAGCACGAATATATCTTGTCCGAGAAAAAGTTTCTTCTGTACAACAAGTTGACGAAGCGCAACATGTTCAGCAAACAGTTTGATATCGTCTCCTACAACCAACAGTATGGTGTCCGTGTGTGTTTGTCAGATACACCTCTAGAGATAGAAGCAAAATCTAGCCGGGCGCATGGCTTTCAGCGGCTACACTTGGCATTTGTTCTGTCTTGGATTTGGTTTCAGTTGCATGTGAAATTCTAACATACATATATATACGGGGAAAACAAAAAACTTTCCATAATAAAAAATATATTAACGGTTCAAACTTTCATTAAGGGTTAGATTTGTGTAATCGCTTAGAAAATTGTAAATGAAAATGCAGATTATGCTAGAAGTGTCATTTTCTCTTTACTCACTACGTTTTTAAAAGCTTTCTTGACCAGAATTTAAATTAACCCGTACATGAACAATCTGAAACAGTCTCATCTATATGTACATACATTATTTTGGTTGGTGAATATAATTGAATATTCTATACACTTTTGTGATTGGGAATGTTTAAAGGCAGTGCCGATGAGATATATTGATTTCGACTGATCTTGATTGATGTTATAGCCTATAGAAATTTGTATTGCACTAACAGAGCGCAATGCATTTACTCGTGGACAATTTAGCTATGTGTACCCGATCCATGACAGTAGTGATATAAGTTTGGGACTGTTTTTTTAGACTTGCATAAACAATACAGAAAAAAATATTACTGCACAGTGACGCCTTTTGACTCCCTCACAAACAAAGGCTTTGGAAAACATTGTGGAAAATGAAGAAATTGCTTGTGACAAGCAATTTCTTCATTTCCCACAATATTTTCTACACAAAAAAACCAAAAAAGTAAACTTTCATTCAGTTTTAATTGTTGTCTGCAACATCTTTGAATTTGGAGCACCCCAAAATTGTGTCGTTTGGGAAAGGGTTAAACATCTTCACAACCAAAAATAGGAATGTTTGGTTTTTGCTCTAGGCTGAACAAACAATGAAATTAAAAATCAGCTTTACACAATTATATAGTTTGTATTTATAATACCATTATTCCTTTGAAGATAAATTGTGCATAAAAAGGTAACCATACGACGGTCGGAAGATATCCGGACTTTTCACGCTGCTGTCTCTCCACTTGCAGCTAGATATTTGTGGAATCTGAATTCATTTGCCATTAATATGGTCGGTTTATTATCAATGATATTCGTGTATTTACAATACTTTGTACACTTAGGCCTATAATGTGATACAAAAGAAAATTTAAGTCATTTTAATCGTGAAGGAGTTATGTTTCTGAACCACATTGTCACTGGAGATTACGTGTGGGTTCATTATTCCGAACTTGAGATAAAATCTCAATCAAAGCTGTAATAATCTCCACTGTAGCAACTCCCATACCGCTGCAGCTACAGTGGAGATTATCTACTGGTACACAATCACTCTCTTGCACACGGTTCATTCATTACATTCACCTCTGTAGTTGCCTCAGAGAGTATTGCGTCATCATCTGCTAGATTACGTCACTTTCTATCACATCAAAACGGCAATAACAAATAATTTTTCTTTTCCAAAGTCCAAAATATGTCATACTTCACGTTGCTTAAAATTTAATATCATTTTCCAACGAAAATAATTCATTTTTTTTAGATTGATGTCATTCATTCAAATTTTCTGTACGTTTCATTCTGATAGGGAACGATTTTATCCTGCTAACCGTGACGTATTTCGGACAACCAATAGTATTTCGTAAGTGTTGTTATAAAATCTCGCAACTACGACTTGATTCAAGCCGTAGATACGATATTATATAACAACACCGACGATTTATCAAAACAAAACATTAAACCTAGTCTATTTTTAGCACAAAATTCCTGCCATTGGTAAGGAGGCTTGAGAAAATAGTTCCATTGTATATGGGTTATTTCATCAGTTATAGTGCCTTTCAAATGTAACCAGAATCATCATTTCTTTGTCTACTTTATTATGTTACACATGAAACAGTTAAACAGTAATAATACACGTTTTCCTCGGTTTGACAAGATTCTTGTCATTCATACGCCCAGGCCGTTGCAGAGATGTATGTGAGAGTAACGAACGACAACTCTGCTTGGAGATTGGTACACAATTACAATTGTTGTTTCACCCTCTTATAGCACAGAACTCGGCCCACTTGACTTTTACTTGGTTAGATGCTTACAGGAAAGAATGACCAGGGTGCCTATGATGTCTGCTGTTACACTGTACCTAATACAGTTGGTCTACGTCATGGTTAATAGTGGGAATAAAAAAGCTCCCACGAAGATGGCAAAAGTGCATAGACATAGATGGACAATATTTTCAAATAATGTAGAAAGAACTGTGTTAAAATGGTGAATGTTTTTTGAGAGTTCGTCAAAAGTCCGGATACTTTCCGACCGTCCCTCGTATGAAAAAAAAACTATCCAATCAAATACGCTATTTTAAGCATTTTCGAAAATGCTTAAAGTTCTGAGTTCTGTAACATTTTAGCATCTTCGTAATTGTTAGTGTCGAGTTTGCTAGCAACATATATACTATAATAATCGACAGATACGAGGGACGTTCGATTAATAATGGAACTGGGGTTCTATAAGCCATAGTTATGTCGCAATTCAATTTTAAGTTTCTTCAATACTTCGAAGTAATCCTCTTTGACACCCACACACTTCTGAAGTTTTGAGATCCATTACTTATATGCCAATAAATGGGCCACTTTTGGAACACCCCGCAGCCACTGGTAAATTGCATTGCGTATGGAACATGAAGGCCTATACCGACGACCAGAGGCTTTTTTCGTCATCATGGGGAACACAAAAAAGCCACACGGGCTTAAGCCCGGCCATAAGGGTGGATGAATACGCTGTGCAGCATGTGTCTCTTTCAGGAAGTCTTGGACACGATGACACCTGTGGACAGCTCCGCTGTCATGGATTTGGTACATGCCTCTTTAGCCGGCCCTAAACCTGCTCTTTTAGTTATATTTCTTTACTTTCCCCGACATACAATTCTTGTGTGAATGACTGGCGATAGTTGTACTATTTGAAACAGTAATTTGAACAATACACCCGTTATATTTGAAAATTACCGCGTACAAAACTTTTCCCGCGCTTTTAATTTTTTTGGCTATTACGGACCTTGCTTGATCTTGTTGCAACCATTGCCTGCTAATTACACACAATTGGAGCTCATAACAGTAGATTATTGTTCAATCATATGAATAAAGCTCAGAAAGCCCACATTTGTTGCATTTATTGCATTATTTCAAAATATGTTTTGCACGGGGTGCTCTCTGTCCATTAGGCAGCAGGTGGGGGACCCAATGGGCATAATCCATTCTGTGTTTCAACCATTTCGTCAAAATCGTATAACATGTCCCCGATGAAAAAACAACTTTATCTGCTATTTCTTGCACATTTAACCATGCGTCTTGTTCGGTCATGTCGGAATCTACAGCAAAATTTGCTTTAGTACTAGCTCTACCCGGATTGCCTGAGAGGGGGGCATCATTCAGACCAGTTTTACCAATTCTAATTTTTATTATCATCCTAAAAACTGACGTATATTCAACGTTCGGATGTCCACGATTCTTATACAGTTCATTATACACATGTGATGCAGATATTTCAAAGCCTATGCGACCTTTAATGTAGAACCGTTCATCCTACTTCAGTTCGATTTACATTTTGCGCACAGCGAAATAGCCAGTGTATATGACTGAACCAACTTAAAAGTTCAATAACTTTTTAAAGAGACAAAGAATTTGTCCCAAATTTTGACCAAGTATAGACAGTAATTTTCCCGTCAAATAGCCACAAGCACCACTAGTTCTATAGAACCATGAGGTATGGTGAACCATTAGTACCACTTTTAATTAAACGCCCCTCGTAGTCGTCTGTAGAAGCGTCTTTTATAAAACATCGCATCTTCGCCGTTGTTCAAAGCGTTTATCAGTTAAAGTGACATTTCACATTTATTTCATTTTTTAAAAGTTTGTCTTGATACAAACATTGTTTATTCTAATGCGTAGAAATGCTATTAGTTTTTTAAGCTGTTATTTATAAGCGAAAAATACGGCTTCAAAGTTGAGACAGAAATGACAAATTCTAAATAAATCTGAACTGTTGTCCACAACAATTTGTTAAATTTTAGCACAAAAATATATATTTCTCGTAATCGGATCAATATTTAGGCTTGAAATTTTCAGAATTTTCATAAGAAAAGATGATCTTTCAGATAGAATATAACGTCGGTGTAAATGCAAAACCTCGTATGTCGATTCTTGCGATTTTCAAAGTACAAATTTGGGTGCCAAGTTAAAGACAAGTCTTGCAGGTTTTGAGATATTTTGAGATCAGTATTGATGACAAATCATTCGTGAACAATACGTCCGAATTTCAAGTAAAACAATTCAGTTTAGGAAAGGTATTACACTTTTTTCCCTCCCCTTTAAAATTTTCCAAAAACGAGATACGAGGTTTTGCATTTACAACGACGAAAAGTAAAATTCATTTAAAAATAATTCTGAAATGTCACTTTAAACCATTTACAAAAGACAAAATTATAGACTTGTCCAAATTCAAAAATGTTGCAGACGACTATTTCAAGTGAATGAAATTGAACACATTTTTGTCTTTCTTGGTAGAAAACGTGGATGGAAATGAACAAAATTCTTGTGAATTTGCTTGTCACAAGCAATTTCTTCATTTCCACAATATTTTCAAAATCCCTTATTGTGTAGTACGTCAAAAGGTGTCAATTAATCCGAGTCTTCTCTGGTGAAAATTCGCTCTTTGATATTTGGATGTCGCTATTTGTTATAAATAGCGACATCCGAATATCAAAGAGCGAATTTTCATCAGAGAAGCCTATGATTGGGTGTCATTGTGTGGTAATTGGTGAAGTGTGGTAGTTGTCATACCTCAAGGTAACAATATGTATTAGATAGAGGCTGTATAGTAGATTCTACGCGATATAAACGTTCAAAAGGCGCAGCCTTTGAACGTTTATGTCGCGTAGAATCTACTATACAGACTCTATCTGACTTAGTGTTCGTCAACCAATGAAAACATACGCTCTTCAAACCACGCCTCAGACCGGAGCTACTATCCAGCGGATCTTACTGGTATTACATCATTTTCCCAAAAATTACATCATTTTCCAAAAAATATTATATCATTTTTCATAACTGCACAGGAAACGGGGACGTGGCTATGTATAAACTGACCGGCAGTGCGTTTATGTGAAATATACAAGGGGCGTTCATTAAAGATTTCCCCTAACCTACTTCCAATAAGCAGAGAGAATTGAAACTTGGCACAAATATTAATCGTTCTCTACATGGCCTCTAGCCAGAGAGACACACTTCTGCCATCGTTTAATGTAGTGTTGGAGACATCTTCTGTAGAACACCGTAGATTGTGCCCGAAACCTTGCATTGACTTTATGGTGGCATCATCAATGACAGACTGTGGGCGCCAAGGATTCGGGCTGTTTCCACAGACTTACATCCACACTTGAACTGAATATACCAGTGTTTGACAATGTCATATGATGGGCCGTCATCCCCACAAACTTCTTTCTTCTCATCAAATGCCTCCTTGGGAATGCAACCTTTACAAAGACAGAATTCTGATGACTGCTTGCTACATCACGCTACCTTACTTAACTTCAGCACACGGAAATGCGAAACAAATTACATTTCAGAGCTGCAAATTTTCATGTGACCTATAGAGGTATACGGTAATGTTTGTGTACAATTTCAACTTCCTACCTCAACTGAAAGTAGGTCAGGGGAAATCTTTAATGAACGCCCCTCGTAGAGCCGAAATTTTCAAATATACTGCAATTTCATTGGTCTTAAAACTAGGACGAACACTACAGTCAAATAATAACACCGAGGAGGTGTCTTATGACTTCAAAGAGAGACAAGCAGCCCCGGAAAGTATGTCCATGATCTGTCGATACTTAGACATACCAAAAGTGCCTGGATGGCACTGTTGTCGCTCACCTGAGTTCTAGACCTGCATATGTATGTTTGGATTGTGCACAATATAAATATTGTTGGTAAACAAATAAACATGTCACATTAGATTATTGTAAAATTAAGTTTTCATAACTTCCAATGAATGCAATAAAGTCTCATTCAGTCATACGGCATGTATTAGCATTTGCATACATATGTACTATTGAATATCACCCTCTTTTTCAGTTTGATTTTTATAATCATATTAAATATTTACAATCAAATCAAATTTTGAAGCATCAAAATGAAATACATTACAAGTTTTAATATACTTATTGTATGAGGAAGATAAGCCCCGCCCTACCATGCCCATTTTTTCGACAGACCAAAAATTCACAACCATGTATTGAAGAAATTCGCTCAAGAAACATTCCCGTAAATTTTTTCCCGTAAAGTTCGGTTCAAATTGGCCTAAGTTTGATTTTTAAAGAATTTTCTCATGATTTCTTAAAATCAGACAAGGCACGCCTACATTTTTTACCTTTGGAAATTGAGGACAAGTTTTGAAAGATGTCGCCTTAGGAACATTCCCGCCAAAAAAATGCCCAATGGTTAAGAAGATTTTTGAAGAATTATCAAGCAATTAATCTGTCTGATAAGCTCCGCCCTGCCACGCCCATATTTTTGACAAATTAAAAGTTTACGGCCTAGTGTTTAAGACAGTCACTCATGGAACATTCCTGCCAAGCTTGGTTCAAATTGGTTAAATGGTAATTTTATATAGATTTTTCTCATTTATTGAAGAAAGTCACTCAAGGAACATTCCTGTAAATTCTAGTTCAAATTTGTCTAAGCTTGATTTTTAAATATTTTTCTAATTATTTTTCTAAGTCCGATAAGCCACGCCGGCATTTTTTGACAAATGGAAATTTGCGAACAAGTTTTGAAAGAAGTCGCCTAAGGAACATTCCTGCCAAGTTTAAAAAAAATGTCCAATGGTTAAGAAGAAGAATTTTGAAACATTATCAAGCAATTATGTCTGAAAAGCACCACCCTGCCACGCCCATGTTTTGACAAATAATATTTGACAATATATACGGCCTAGTGTTATAAACAGTCACTCAAGGAACATTCCTGCCAAACTTGGTTCAAATAAGCCAATGTTCTATTAATATAGATTTTTTCATGATTTCTTCAAGTCCAATAAGCCCCACCCTACCACGCCTATATTTTTGACGAATCAAATATTTGCGAACAAGTTTCAAACTGAGTCATCAAAGAAACATTCTTGCCAAGCTTTGTAAACATTGGCCCAATGATTAAGGAGAAGAAGATTTTTGAAGAACTATCTGACACGTTTTCTAAGTCTGATAAGCCCCACCCTACCATGCCCACATTTTTCAACTATTCAAAGATTCATGAACATGTGTTGAAAGCACTCGAAACAGTGTGTTATTGCACTCGTAGAACCCCGCTACCAAGACCTTATTGACAATTATATTTTTTTAATTTCGTACGCGGATTTATATGCTATACATAGGCCTAATATGGCGATTTCTACGTGGGCTGACCATAATTTGATCTCATAAAATTAACTCCTTTCATACATGACAAATTTAAAGCTTAGTTGTTTTGGAAACAGTTGATTATGAACGTAATTGTACCAAGAATGTCTCGTTACAATATAACCTATGGGGAGAACACATGACCTTTGGCAGAGATATGAAAGGTAATTAGGAGAAATGAACTATATAGCCAAATAATCCTTTCTCGAAGAAGACCTTGAACACGTTCTTTAGTGCGAGATTTTTTTAAGATTTCATGATATGTTTTAGATATATAAAGATCCATACTTTATGCAAATGACGTTATCATGACGTCATTTGTAAAAAGTATGGATCATTCGGAACGCCGCGGTCTATAACTTATGGAGCATTCGGAACATCTCGGTCAGTTTTCTGTTCATTGTTTCTACATAATCGGTCGAGGATTTGCACAAGACGTATAGAGTTATGGCGTCAGTCATTGAGCGGCTTAAGGTACTGATCTAAAGAACGCATTTTCTCAAGATATCCTGAGCAATCTCGCTCTAAAGAATGAAACTCTGGTTTTGACGTCCCTGATTAAAAAGGCCTGGGAAAACATTAATAATCAGCACTTTCTCATTTTGCCTCGATGTTATGGTGCTACATTATTCACAAATTTTACCTTTAGTAACATTCATGTAATTGTCTGTTAAAGCTCTCCAATTGAACTACCCTAACATTTTGTCGTTTGGGAAAGGGTTAATTCTTTCAGACAGCAAAATTGTAGAGCAGTCCAAAATGGGCAAAACGTAGGAGATTCATTTAATATTAACAGAAATACAACAAAAAACGATTAAATGGCAAAAACGCGAAATGATTTTAATCAATATATTTATTCTCGTTTTTTCCTAAGCATTGTTTATCATTTAGTCAAAATCAAATAAAGCATGGGATATGGTTGAAGCGTTACGCAGGCAGGCATTGTGATCAGTTTCATTCCTTTTTTACGTATTAGATAGAGGCTGTATAGTAGATTCTGCGCGAGATAAACATTCAAATGCGCGCAGCGCATTGAATGTTTATATTGCGTAGAATCTACTATACAGACTATATCTGACCTAGTGTTCGCTAGCAATTCATTGGAGACTGGGCGTGGCTATGTATAGACGTCACATAAACTAGCCGGTAGCACGTTTATGCGAAATAGAGAGCGGCGAAATTTTAAAATATGCTACAAATTCATTGGTACAAAAAGTAGGTCCGGTCGAACATCCGATCATGTTGACGTGCAATTAGGCTGGAATATTGGTAAGGGATCAAATGAGAGACATCCAAAAGGGTTATCATTAAAATCTGTTGCTCAAATGTTTTCCGAATCTGGCACTTAGAGTGATTTTTCACAGATATTTTTTCGTAAATGTTACTTTTATTTTTACCTAAATGAGCATATTTTCTAATGAAAATTCTGAATATTTAAAGCCAAGGTCTTGTGCCGTTTACGAGAAATATATATTTTTGTGACAAAATTAAACAAATTGATTTATGCAGGAGTTCAGATGTATATATGGAATTTGTCAATTTTGTCTCAACTCTTAAGGAATACGACCCATCATTAGCTCTAAATGATTCGTGTAATGTCGGCTGTTTCCGCAACAACGGAAATAATCGAGCATGTTCGGATTTACGGAGATTTTTTAAAACATTTTTTGTAAAGAGACTTCTTCATTAGATTTGAATTTGTACGAACAGTTTCTACAACGAATCCAAACCGATGAATTTATAAAAACATCAAATGAAACAACAAATGACGAAAAAATAAAAATATTTTGGCATTTAGAATGACTTCCCTTTGCAACAACAACAACTACAGCGCACCCAGTGATCTCCCCTGAATCAGAATTACGTACCTCTGACGTAATATGTCACAGTTTGGAGGTAGATTCGCACCATAAATATTTCGTTCCATAACTAGTCACTTTGTTTACCGTAATTAGGGCTTTTTCTTTGGGAAAAGGTAAGCTTGACCTTTGCCATTTCTTTCTGTTTAACCCTTTCCCAAACAACTAGACACAAGATAAGACCAACTGATGCTTTATCTACGCTAGGTTTGCGTGAAAAAAGAAACCAATGAGAGAAAAGAAGCAAATACTGATACAAGCAGTTGTATTCATTTTCTCCTGTAGAATTTCTATTTGATTATATATTTTTGTGTTTCTGTCTCGTCTTTTCCATCTCTTTAGCTACTAATAAGGCAGCAAACATGATTCAAACATGACATCAGAAAACTGATATTCAAAAGTTGCTTGTTCACCTAACCCTTTCCCAAACAAGACCAAGTTTTGGCAGAGACCTATCTTTCTACAACATTCCTGGCTTTATTTTTTTCAAAATGTTTCTTGTGATGATAATACCGTCCTAAACTCACACTCAGACACACAATTTTCTGGGACATTTTAACAATTTTCGACATAGACATGTTTGGCTAACGATTTACATGCAGATATTATGTACTTGTAACATTTTTATTTCTACCATTGTTAAAGTATTGAAGCTTTGCACACATGCTTGTGGTCAGACATGTATATATTCCTTATTAAGGATAAAGACTGGGCAAAGATTCATTACCCTTTCAAATTTCTACTTGGGTAGACTTTTATTCTTTTCATCCTATAAAATTTCATAACCCAACACTTTTTCGTTGAGCTTTCCTGTCCACTGACAACTCTTGTTTTATAAACATTTTTGTTTATATATACAATGTATGTTTTTTTTAATAGTTATATTTACTATTATATAAATATTCCAATACAAACAATGAAAAACTGTAAAATTCGTATGGAACAATTTATTTAAGTAAAATGAACAAAGAGTGCCATTTTCCTTAAGAAATTGGGCGGTAGTAAAAAAAAGGGTGTATTAGTCAAAGTGATTTTTTTTAAATTTGTGTACGGCGAAACTGTTTAATTTTTACTTTATTTGAAAGAATATACACATAGGAAAATTATGATTTTCCTTTTGTGCCATGCATTTTGATATATCATTGGAATTAATGTTATTTAAAATTGACTATTGTTTCAGATTCGTCCGAAAAGCATGTCGAAAGTATGGTAACCATGTATTACAAAAGCAAAAAAAAATATTTTGTTGCTGGTTATTATTTATTCACTTGTTAGTCCATTGTTGGGGATAATATAAGCTACTGATAAGATGCAAACACTTGTGTTTATTGCTTTTAATCATGCAGTTTTTGTGTTTAAAAGCTCACTTGGGGTGTTTGGCATTTCACGATTTTGTATGACCCTGATGCAAGATATAAAATTATCAAAATTTCATTAACGAAACGATCAAAGTTGATAAAAATTGGCAATTAGATGTGGGATACCATGTTGATTTTAAATATATATAGTTACTTATGTATCTTTATGGTTCTATTGATGGGTCGTATACCTTAAATCGTGTTTTTCGCTTATCACTGACCGCGTTGATACGCATTAGAATAACAAATGGTGGTACCAAGACATACTTTAAATCAAAGGGCTGAGAGCACTATGATTGGACGTCTCGGATTTATTGAGCGATTTATGAACGATATTATATTTCATTCTTTCTTTTAATTAGAAGTTTAACGTCTTATTCTATAATATCGGTTTCGGACATATGAAATGGGGTTTATCACCAAAGAACCCCCTCTCAGACTTCAAATTGATATGATGGACGTTTCAAGACCACTGATTTGTCTCTATGAACAATCACCATTAATTTAATTACCCAATTCAATTAATGTCATGTGATTACCAATTTCGTCTTCTGGTTTCGATTTAACCATTGTTTCGTCGTCAGTTACGCCTTTCATTGATTTGATAAAGGATGAGACAAAGTAATTCATTTAAAATGTAAGCCAACGCGCTTCATAAATGAAAGCCGCGATGACTCACTCGACAGAGCATTTACCCTGTACTCTTTACACAGATCTTCATCTGGCAGGCCGTGGGTTCGAATTCTACTTGACATTTATTTTTTTAACATTGTTTCCACTTTTTATCTCCACCAGCGTTAGGGGAAAAACGACCGCAGTGATTAAGACTCGATCTTAACACAAATTTAAAGAAACGAAGAAATGAAACGCGCATCATCTTCGTAGCACTTATAACAATCATTGTGTTGTCATGATCATTGATCAGTATAATTATGCAAATAGGTCATGACACTCTCGAGTGTCAGTATAACAGCAATCCGAGTCTTCTCTGATGTAAATACGCTCTTTGATATTTTGATTTTTCGCTATTAAATAGCGAAAAATCAAAATATCAAAGAGCGTATTTACATCAGAGAAGACTCGGATTAGTATAACAGATGATGAAAAAATATAAATCGTAAATAGCTTGATATCACTAGCGTCTCACCTGAGGCTGTTTAGATGGGACCCCGGTTACATCTTGCCGTCGAGTCGAGCCCGAATTGTGAAATGAACTCACTCCCCGATAATTAATGTGAAACACCCGCTTCAAAATACATCGTGCAGAAACCCCGTTTCTTAAAATATGTCAAATCCTAAAACAACAATGATCAAAGAAGAATAATTTGTCAAACACAGTACATGCATTAGATTGAGTAATCATTATGAAAATGTCTGCTTGCAGAAACACATAGACAAAACGAAAGTTTTAACAAAGGTTAAAGGAATGGCCCGAGCCGGTTGCGAACCAATTGCGTTCCGAATTTCAAACTGAAAACAGGTTGTGAGGCGAATCTTTTCCCGTTTGAGTTATCGCTGCCGTAAATGACATAGGGCGTTTGTACATTCATGAATGACTTTATCGTACCTTTGACACAATATCATATATAGGAGTTCCGAATGATGTAATGGCTCGGATGGCCGGACCACACTTTTTCCGGTGGTCTGACTATAGCTCGCGCCATTGCTGTTCGATTGGAGCTATAGCTACGGAAATGACGTCAATAGCTCGCACTATTGGTGTTCGATTGGGGCGATGTTCTGAACGATGGTGCGAGGTATTGCCAATCGAAGTCGGCATAGAATAGCCTGCGTATACACGCAGTCTGATCAAGATTCGTGCTGTTCTCCTACAACATTTTCTTGACATCTACAAACGATAAACACCGTGGATACATGTGGTGGAGTTTTGAAAAATCAACTGATAAAAAAGTTATTGAAGATCAACCACCATTTTGGTTGATCTTCAATAACTTTTTATCAGTTGATTCTTAAAAAAAACCTACCACGCCCACGTTATTCCTGACATTTTGCAACCTTCTCTGTTTCAAACCGAATTCAAATTGGTCAACTATTGACAAAGTTATTAAAGATTATCGGAAATCCTAAGTCACGTGATAATACACCGTGATAAAGAATGTCAAAATATCATAGCCAAATATCGCTGCTTTTCAATAAAACACTTTTAACTGCAGATAGTTTTGAGCTGCAGTTACGATTTTTCGTTGAAAAACGACGATATATAACACATATTTATGAAAAAAGGATAACAGTTACTTTAATAACGAAAATCTCCCAACGGCGGAAAGTTCCAATAGTGACCAGGATGTGCAGGTTGTACAGTCTGAAGGCAATTGAAAACTTTCTGCACTACTAAAAATGCCCATTTTCGCTCGACGAATAAAACAATGAAGGATACAAACACGGGTCCATGTCTTTCTGTGCAAGACTGATGAAGATCTATACCGTAGCCTGGCTCCTAGGTCGTGAGAATGAATATGATAATATACATGTATGAATTTACAAGGTACTTCACTCCTGCTGGAAAAAATCATTTACTCAAATTACTGCCCTTCTCGTTATAATCTCACTGACTGATCCACATTTACAGAGAGTACGACAGTGTGGTGAATTTGATGTACATTGTTTACATATATTTTATTAAAAATCATATCAGTCAGACTGGAATCAGTCTACTATACGGTGTTCTATATAAAATGTATTTGTGACTCGTCAAACTAAAAGGGACATTATCAGAAGTCAAAAAAATGCACATTTTGACGATCTTTTCAGACTCAACAGAGGTCAACCAGATACTGTATGCGAAAAATAACCACATAGTAAAATAGGGAAAACATTCCAGATTTAGAAAACTACATACAAGTGAAAAGTATCGACCCTAGTCTGGCTGTGCGGACTGCACAGACTGACTAGGAACGATAGTTTTCACACTTCCCATAAGTTCTCTTTTAGCGGGATGGGTCACATTTATCTTTGGAGAGCAGCGTAGATCGTAATCAGACTTCACTCAATTACAGACTGATCTTAACCCATATTGGTTTAAATGCCACAAGAATAGTTTGTCAGGTACCAACTTTAACTGATTCCCGTAAAACTGTTTTCTGGAATGTCATAAAGAAAAAAAGTAGGCAAACATCGAGAGAAAAGAGGAAAATACTGATAATCAACATTTTCTTCTTCGCCTTTAAATAGTACACAAAATGCATTGATATGATTTTACATCATGTTGTCCAAAGAAGCTTATAAATTAGACAAGTGTATGCTTATCTTTTTGGTGTAAAGAAAAGGGTAAAATTCATTTTGTTTGAAAAAAATGTCCAATTAGGAATAATTACATACAATTTATAGCCCTTAGTTGACTGACATAAAATTAGAAAATGATTTGTTACGAATTGTTATTGGGACTATTTTTTTATTTATTTTTTTCATATTGTATCATTTATAATCGTATAGTGTATCGCGAACAACCAGTGAAAGAAACAACATAAAAAGTATAAACTAAATAATAAGCGATTTAAAGAATAAAAAATATTGACAACCTTTGAGGAAATAAACAAACAATATGGACAAAAAGAAGAGTGTTATTTCGTTGTTGACAATTACTTTGTTGAATATCATCGTTAGGAGTGGGAGTATAGATGAAAAGTTACATCCGCAAACCAGAGAGAACCTTGAGTTTCTATGCCCGGGTGTCGACATATGTGACGAGAATGCAACGAGTGCATTTCCTCATTTACACAAAATTGTCAACATTGAACGTGGATTTGTATCCTGCTGTCAGAGTAACTCGCTAATCTTTCGTCAAAACATCGCAACTACAGCTTAAAACAATCTGTAGTTACGAGGTTTTTCACGAAAGATGATTTTTTCTTTATTCTTTGCCAAACAGCAAAAATTACACTGGTTCCGAATCGAAAGTTTTTAATATAGATCTACATTCGATAAAAAAATTGAACCACAACAAAATGAGAGTATGCTGATTCTCGGCATATTGGTGGTGGTGGTAGTGATGGTTGTTATTGTTGTTGTTGTTGTTGTTGTTGTTGTTGTTGTTGTTGTTGTTGTTGTTGTTGTTGTTGTTGTTGTTGTTGTTATAGTTTCCTTGATGTAGATCTATCTTGTCTTCAAAAGCGGAAAAAATATATCCTCTATCCGCTTGAACTGAAGTTGGTCGAGGCTTAAAACCTCTCTTGCAACCGGTCGAATGTGCTCCTGCTTGTGGTCTGCCTGTAAAACTTAGGCATAGTTGTGCGATGCACGCACGCGCAACGTACGATTTTGGTGGACGCAACCACGACAAAGACTGCACGTAGCAAAGAATTGACCGAACAGTTCTTTGCCACGACCATTCTTCGTCTTTTACAATGCCTGGAGCACGCAAGACAGAAGTACTGAGCATATGTGACATACGTGCGTAGACGAAGGGAAAATCATAGATATTCCAAAAATAAAAATAAAAAGAATAGAAGGCGTACTTTTCTCGAAATATATTCATACTTTTAACCTGCTTTAAATGTACATGTTAAAACCCGCCATGTGTATTAATAAAGTGTGCGTCTTCTGAGATTTTTAAACGCACGATTTATAAGCACGCACGACAGGTTGTCAGAGAGGTACGGAATCCTGTTCCCACGATCCACTTTTCTAGGAAAATTTAGTGTGTGAAATGTAGAAATGTTGAAGTTTTATCTGTGACAATTGTCAGAAGTTGGTGTGACTAACTTCAACCTTTCTTCTTTTCACAAACTTAATTTCGTTAAAAAATTCGAAATCAGTGCGACTAACTTCCACTTTTCTACCAAAAAAGTTACCTAGAAATGTAGAAAACTTGAAGTTTTGTCTGTGACAATTGCCAGAAATTAGTGTGCCAAACTTCCACTTTTCGACTTATCACAAACTGAATTTTGCTAGAAAAGTGAAAGTTAGTTTTTGTCTGTGACAATTGTCAGAAGTTGGTGTGACTAACTTCAATTTTTCTTCTTTTCACAAACTCAATTTCGTTAGAAAAGTCGAAATCAGTGTGACTAACTTCCACTTTCCTACCAAAATAGTTACCTAGAAATCTAGAAAACCTCAAGTTTTATCTGTGACAATTTTCAGAAATTATTGTGACTAACTTCAACTTTTCGACTTTTCACAAACTCAATTTTGGTAGAAAAGTGAAAGTTAGTGCGACTTACTTCAACTTTTCGACTTTTCACAAACTCAATTTTGGTAGAAAACCTCAAGTTTTATCTGTGACAATTGTCAGAAATTAGTGTGACTAACATCAACTTTTCGACTTTTCACAAATTCAATATTGATAGAAAAGTCGAAATTAGTGCGACTAACTTCCACTTTTCTACCAAAATTTTGTGAAAAGAAGAAAAGTGGAAGTTAGTCACACTAATTTCTGACAATTGTCGCAGACAAAACTTCAAGTTTTCTACATTTCCAGGCAAAATTTTGGTACAAAGATAGAGGTTAGACTCACTAATTTTCGACTTTTCGTGTTGTATGCAGGTACAAAAGTGGATGGCGGAAACAGGATTCTGTAGAGAGACGCTTGTGTGCTCCTTGCGTTTTACAAGACGCAGAATGTTCGAACAAGTTGTCTGATCAATTTTTGCTTCGTCCAGTCTGTGCCGTGTTTGCGTCCACAAAAGAAAATGGAATTGTAAAATGATGTCATGTTTTAACTCTGGAAAAAATACCCTAACGTCATTTGATACCAACAAGGATCCACATCAGGTTGTTAGTATATACTAGATCCATATTTGTCTGAAATATCTTATCTCGTTAACAGAGCAGTGTCTTGGTCTGACTTGGTTTCTTGGTTTCAAATGCTTTAATGTTCCAGATCCTCTCCTTTATGCTTATGCAATGGTTGTTTCAAATGCTTTAATGCTCCAGATCCTCTCCTTTTTGCTTATGCAATGGTTGAAACGTAAAAGTCAAGATCGAATCGAAGATCGAATTATACTTATATCATTGTTTGTCTTCATAATGGTTTTGTTTTTGGTAGAGTTCGCGGATAAATGGTGACGTAGTCCTCATGATAAGTGGATATTTCCACATATCGTCGGTCACATTCGAAAATGTCGTAACTACAGCTTCAATAAGCTGTAGTTACGACATTTTTTAACGTGACCGACGATATGTTTACATATTCTAACCTACTTGTTTCAGGATCTTATGGTACCGTAATATTGTCACTTTAAGCAAACCCCCGTCGCAAAGGATGAGTGTCAATAAGGCCCTTTCTGTGACCCAACCCGATTTTCTTTATTTTCGCCACACATAACCACTAACATATTGACCTTATGTAGGCAAAGTATCAACTTGAACGGAGCCTTGGTTTGGAAGATATATTAAATCAAAGTGGGTGGGGTAAGTCACCCACTATGCCATTATATGATAATCAATTTGTTATACAGTTTTACTAACAATTCATAACTTGAAACTTGCTGATGCAGTTAAATATATATGTATTGCCCTTTGAATACATGTTGTTGTTTATTCCAGTGGATGCCATGTACAGGAGAAAAGGGGCATTAAACATGTTTATGAATTTTTAGGATTTTTGGATGGGCCAACTTTACAAAAAACCACAACAGGCTTTTATTTCTCATTTTATTTGATTTATCTTTTTGGTGGTGAATGAAGATATATTACCATAATTTGTAATATGAAAATTTTCAATATAGTTTTTTTTTTAATTTCTGGATTACTTGCCCTTGATTTCATGATAAAAATGCCAAAAATTATAAGAAGTACTATTTCATGTCTGAACCAAAAGTTTCTGGATGAATCACCATAAAATACCAATATGAAGACGATATGAGCCTTATGTACACAGAAACATCAGATAAGGAGGTTGCAATTGTTATCTTAGCAGAGTGGGTGGGGTAATATACTCTAAAATTATGCATGAAACAGACAGGAATTTTTCATAGTTAGAATTGCTTGTATAGTATCCTAAATGTGTGGTAATGTTGTTAGTAGCTCATCTGAGCACAAAATGCTCAAGTTGGGCTATTTCAATCGTTTTTTGTGTGTTGTCTGTCTGTCTATCTGCCCATTTGTCTGTTCTTAATTTGGTCTTTACACTCTAGAGTCCGCAAATATAAGCCAATCTTGACCAAACTTTATCAAACCAAGTATAGTCATAAGTTCTCTTAGGAGTTCAATTATGGGCCGGATCAAACAAAACGGTCCAGTGTTGTCTGCCTTTGCAGGTTAAAAATAGCTAGTTTTGACATTGTTTCTACTATAGCCTCTACATTTATTGTCCAATCAAGATGAAAATTAATCACAATATTGGGTACCATATGTGCTCGAATGACATCGATTTTCAATCAGATCGGATGAGAAAATTACCATTTTCGACTTTGTTTTCAATCTTATTTTGTCGAATACAAGGGCAAAAAACTGAGCAAGTCTTACCCTTAATATGTTGAAATTCCCACTTCTCCAAGTTCTTATAGTCACAAACACTGTGTCAAAATTTCATTTTGATTGGGGTATATTTGTGGTTTTTAAGGATGAAACAAAGTCGAAAACGGCAATTTTGTCAATTTCAAGGGCAGGTAACTTTGCAAATTGTTGTCCGAATGTGCTGAAATTTGAACTCATTCAAGATCTTATAGTGACCAACATTGTGTCGAAGGTTTGTCTTGATTGGTCCGTATTTGTGTTTGTTAGAGTAAAAAAAATGAAAACAGCAATTTTTTCAAATTCAAGGGCACATAACTCGCAATTTTCAGATTCGATCAGACAGAATTTAAAATTCATTATATAGCTCATATAGTAACCGACCTTGTTTCTAATTTTCATCTTGACTGGTCGATAAATGTAGATGATAGAGGGGAAACAATGTCAAAACTAACAATTTTTGACGTACAAGGGCAGATAACTCTGGAGTTTTTATTTCGATCCAGCCCATATTCGAACTCCTAAGAGGCCTTATGGCCATACTTGTTTTGATAAAGTTTGGTCAAGATTGGCTCATATTTGCGGATGCTAGAGTGTAAAAACCAAATCAAGAATAGACAGATGGGCAGATAGACAGACAGACGACGAATAAAAAGCGATTGAAATAGCTCAACTTAGGTATTTGTGCTCAGATGAGCTAATAACAACGCTACAATCCATTTAAGATGCTATACAAGCAATTCTAACTATGAAAAATTCCTGTCTGTTTCACGCCTAATTTTGGAGTATATTACCCCACCCACTCTGCTAAGATAACAATTGCAACCTCTTTATCTGATATTTTTGTGTACATAAGGCTCGTATCGTCCTCATATTGGTATTTTATTGTGATTCATACAGAAACTTTTGGTTCAGACACGAAATAGTACTTCTTATAATTTTTGGCGTTTTTATCAAGAAATAAAGGGCAAGTAATCCAGAAATTAAAAAAGCTATATTGAAAATTTTCATATTACAAATTACGGTAATATATCTTCAATCACCACCAAAACGATAAATCAAATACAATAAGAAATAAAAGCCTGTTGTGGTTTTTCGTAAACTTGGCCCATCCAAAAATCCTAAAAATTCATAAACATGTTTAATGCCCCTTTTCTCCTGTACATGGCATCCGAGGGAATAAACAACAACATGTATTCAAAGTGCAATACACATATATTTCAATGCATCAGCAATTTTCAAGTTATAAATTGTTAGTAAAAGTGTTCAAGAAATTGATTACCATCTAATGGCATAGTGGGTGACTTACCCCACCCACTTTGATTTAATATATCTCCCAAACCAAGGCTCCGTTCAAGTTGATACTTTGCCTACATAAGGTCAATATGTAAGTGGTTATGTGTAGCGAAAATGAAGAAAATCGGGTTGGGTCACGGAAAGGGCCTTATTGACACTCATCCTTTCTGGCGGCTATACTCGAAACCAAATAAACCACACCGAAGACGAGCAATCTTGGTCAATATGAGCACACGTTATATGCTATTTTCTGCGCCAAAATATATGTTTTGAAATAAAACATTGAGAAATTTAGATAGCTAAAATATCTTAATTTTAGCTATCTAAATTTCTCAATGAAAAAATATGAGGATGCAAGGACTTATTTTCATAACATGGTACACGGACAAACTTATGCTCATAATGATCAGAATTGCCATACCTCCATGATTTTTATTTTGTTTCGAGTAGATCGCTCCTATATTTTTATGACAAATCAGAAAGTTTGCTCAAAGTACGGATCTTTGTTACAATATCCTGGTACCATATGACCCAGAAATCTGAAGTTTGAACATTGGTTTTAACTCTATGGATACCATGTATTAAAAATTCCTTTACCTACAATATCATTCCCGCCATTGCCATATTTCCATAATTTTTTTTAAAAAAAACTCAAGTGATTATCCGAGCAAGAGGTAAATGGGGGTAAAACCATTCTAACTTTGTTATTTCGAATTCAACCCCTATGTGTTGGGTTCTCATTTCTGTCGTCTATATGAGAAGATTCCAATGAGTACCCACAATAAATAGGGGTTTATAAACAATTAAAGAAAAATTGCACTTTGACACTAAACACGATGGATAACCCTGTGACTTTTGGGAAGCATTAACACCGAAAAAAAATTGTCCGTTCCAAGGTATGTTTTGTTTAATTTCTCAGCTTATACTCTGTTGATTTTGTCGAGATAAAGTGCACGGAACGCGCATATGAGAGGGCTATTCCCGTTTGTAACTCACTCTGCTCCGAGTCCCATGGTTTCTTCACATATTCAAAGGAAAGTTTTTTTCGGTGCATGTGAACGCTTCCCACTTTTATTTTGCACTTACAAAAACTTTGGCTCGAATGTTTGACGAAACCACAGGATTTGGAGCAGAGTGAGCTAGAGCAGGGAATGGCACTCTCAAAGGCGCGTTCCGTGCATTTTATATCATCAAAATCAATAGAGTATAAGCTTAGAAATTAAACAAAACATACCTTAAAGCGGGCGATTTTTCCGTGTGGACGCTTTCCAAATGTCACGTGGGTTACCCACCGTGTTAAACAACACCCTCTTATCTGTAGTGTAGGCGACCAACAATATTATGATTATTATGCACACCACTCGTGCATCATAAATTAGTTCTGTATGTTTTCAGGTTGTTCCTGTCATAGTGACTGCCATGAAAACCTCAACTGTTGTTTCCCAGATGGTATAACACATGGTAGTGAAGTTTTAACAAATATTGATGAAAAAGGAGATGTATCATCTATCAAAGGGGATGTGGTGTTGCGAGAGCATGGTAATGTATTTTAGTAATATTCCCGGTGCAATTTTGAATATGTACTGAAGTCAATATAAAAATTCGGTTCGTTTAAAAAGAAAATATTCGACGAAAGTATAAACAAGCCAATTTAAATTAAAGTCTTAATCAAAGAAATAAAACAAAGACAACGATGATAAATAATCATTGAATTCAGTTTATAACATCTAATAAAGCATACAATAAGTATCTCGATTCTGATGTGACCTGTCTATGACTTATAGATGAAGAGTTTATTTATGCAACATGGCGTCTAACCATGTCCCTTGTTGAGTCCCTATTCTGTCTGAATGGAGAAAAGTTAAGGACATACGTTTCTATTTGAGTAGGATTTTTGTTAATAACTTTCCTTGCGTTTGTCGTATTACATCAACCCATAGACATAAGTCGTTCCTGTTAAATTCTTCACAATCGGTAGACATGCGTTTTGCAAAATGGTCATATTTGAATTATTTTGTTCCGCGTGATTGAAGTGAAAGTGGAATATCTGTACATAATCTTGGTCCAAAATGTTCCAATGAAATCACACGGCTTCCAAGTTTATTACACCCCTTTGGAGTGTTTGTTAAGTGAATGTTAATATCTATAAGTGGACGCTAGTACTATGTGAGTTGTTCAATTTGTCATTTTAATTTCATTTTCAAAAACCATTCTCATACTGTGACTCAGGTCTAATGTCGTCTATAGTTTGTTTCATTATGACAAACGTAACCTTGAAGTTATTAAACAAACTCTTACATAAATTATTCAAAATTTTATTCAAGACCCTTTAACCGAGGGTATAAGAATTCAATACCCCCTTAAAAGAGGCTATGTGTATTTGAATTGAGAGCTTTTTTCCTTAATTTTTTCCATCCAGACCGACTTGTGACGTCACAAGTCACGTGGAATATTCTCCGTATCAATTGCAGCAGAAGAAACGGCAGAGTTTAAGGCGGTAACTTACAAAGAATGCGTGTATGCCCAGACTGGAGTTCCTGATGACACATGGATGTTTTATGTTCCTGCATATCGAATTGTTACCAAACCACCCGAGCAAGGTTGTTTTGTGGCCCGAGACGGACTGAAATCTTCCTGTGATCCGAATGTAACATCAGCCTGTAGTGATTTATTTCCAGTTTATTCGGAAAAAGAACGTACTATTTACAAGAACGAATTTTGCGCTCGTTGCCATGGAGTGGATAATTTTGTCTCGTGGACTCCCTTACTGGCGTGTACTTCATATGACGCCGACTACGACAGATTTATACCGTTTGCGGAACACTTACATTTCTTTGAATATGATAATTGTAATGCCTCTATAAACAATTGTCACATTCAATTTATTTTTGATGACGTCGAGGTATTGCAAGAGAATCGTTGCTTCATTGACTCCTTCGGAACTTGTGAATTAGTTTCAAATGACACCGATATGATCATCCCTGACGGTTTAAATATGACACAAGAAGAAGTTGTTTCAGCTTGTCATAGTGGCCTTGTCTCCCCGGTAGCTAGAATGTTTAGGGTGTACACAAACGTTTTCTGTGCAATATGCAACGACGACCTGCGTAAAGTGCCTGTATGTGTGTCCACTACGGAATCTTGGCGCGGAAATGGAAGACCACAACTGACGTTTCTGTTGGATACTTCATTTGTCAAAAACAACTTCCGTAAAAGCAAAATGCACAACCATCCAGCAAATCCAAAGGCCTGCATGTTTAATGGATCTGAAAAGGTGAATATTTTCGGATTTTCTTTCGTTTGTTTCATTCTTTCAACCATTTTTTCCATATTTGTGCCTACTATAGCAAAATATATATATACCATGTAAAAAAAGTTTAGCAACACTGACTTTGTTAATTGAAAAAATGTATTTTCTGTGATATCTATTTCACAACCGTTATATACATTTTAGCATATGCATTTACGCACAACATTCAAAGGTCGCTTTGTGGAAACGTTAAATATTGTGTTAGAAACATTGTCTTGACGTAGGTGAGGGGTCAAAATAAAAAGTTACAATAGAATTCGGTATCGACTGTGCGGCCATTTTCAAGCAAGAACAGCAGTGAAAAGTTTTCTAACCCACTTAAATTGTTTGTACACAGTTTCAACATTCACTACTTTATCAAGAGATTGAACGTCATTCGCGTCAGTACGATCACGCACACGTCTTCCGTAAATGCACCGTATGTGCTCTATGGGTGATAAATCAGAAAGAAAGGGATGATAATGGGAGTACATCAATGTTGTATACGCTTAATTTGGCTTAAAGCATTCATGACTCTGTACCAGTCAAGTCTGGTGCGTTCATGGTGTAGCGTCAGGGAAATTACAACGTATGGTCATCGTCTAGTAACCGTTCATCTGTGGAGACGATCACGGATGGTAAGTGTGGAAACTCTATATTGAACTTCTTGTGGAAGCCACTCGGAAGTTTTGGTGTTGATAAGGAACATCTTTGCCGTGACGTTACGAAATTGTGACGGTCATCTACTCGTGGCCTTTTTCTACGACGTCCTTGACCGGGACTATCTTAAACAACACAAATTGGCTCACGTAGCATCCTCAAATTGTTACTTATGCTTTGAGATGCGCAAAATTCAAAAAGACATCTTTATCGCCGGTTCTGCCACGTAGAAACACATTAGCGATATAACGTCCTTCTAACGTAAGTCCATGGCGTAGTCCCACAGCGTTGCAGAAAAATCTTTTTAGTGGCCTTTTTTATACTGGGCAAAGACAATTACGTTCACACCTAAATGTTTTCTAGAATTATGCTCCATACACATGAATACCATGACAGACATGAAAACCGGAAATGCGCACCTGGAGTGCGAGACGCACGCGATTGCGGTATAAAATTCATTTGTTTGTGTTCTCTAGCTATAATCTATTGTGTAAACGTTTGATTTTATGTTAAAATAAAACTATTTTGGTTACTACAGATATTTACATTTTGTTGCTAAACTTTTTTTATTATGTATATTATATCAATTTCATGGTATTTGATAAATCTCGATGTTTATAACTGTAACAATAATTTGCCGTTTCTTTAGATAAGATGCGATCCCCCTGTTGTATTTGACTTTCCCCTACTTTTCCTTTATTTCCAGATTGTTGAAAGCTGTAGGGACGTATTTTGCCCTTCTGGACAAGTTAGAAAACAAAACGGAAAATGTTATCATCCAAGTAAACGCATCTTTAATATGCCATTCCTGTTAATATTACAACTGGACTACATCGATACAAGCCAATCAGCTTTAATGGCGTATACAGCAGATGCGGTAAACTCTACTTTTGGTTCTTTGAACTCTTCCTTAATTTTGAACACGTTTGAAGCGACGAGTCCCTGGCCGCCATATTGGAAAATAGACAAAGTTCTCCATACAACTCCTGGAGGGATGGGTACATATATACCACGTGCTGCCGTGGAACTGTCAACTGAGATCACCAGTATTGATATCGTGGTGAAAGACATCAAAACATTCACGTTGAATATTTGGAATATTACGTTTAACAATGTGAAAATCAAATTTCGACAGGATATTCTTGGATATGTAATGAAGTATAATCTTGAAGGCGAATTGCTTCCTAAATGGAAGTATTACGACGACAGAATCAACTCAAGCATTCACAATACTTCAATCGACTTCACACTTTGGGCTGACCTTTACAGTTATTTTACACAGTACTACAGGCATGAGCAATACCAAATTTCGAAGCTCCTAATTTGTGATCAAGTTGAGCTCTACCAGCACGAATATATCTTATCGGAACAGAAGTATCTCTCATACAGCAAGTTGACAGAGCGCATCATGTTCGACAAACAGTTTGACATCGTCTCGTACAACCAACAGTATGGTGTCCGTGTGTGTTTGTCCGATACCCCTTTACAAATGGAACCAAATTCTAGCAGAGCGCTTGGCTTTCGACAAGCCTACTGGACATTTTTTTTGACTTGGTTTTGGTTTCAGTTGCAGGTGAAGTTTCTTGGGAAAACAGAATAAAAACAAGACGATTAAGCGTACCATGAATACCAAAACAGACGCTATACATGTATAGCTCTTTCCTGAAATCACAAACATGTTGACTGCTACTATTTTTGAAGATGGAAATGAGTGTTCATAAACGAAGAATTTGTGTATATTTAGGTACAAAATTATGGAGGCAAACCCATCTTTTTATTGTAGAACTACGTGTTTTCACGGGCTTGTCAGAAAACCATACACAACATGAGTTTTGATTTGATAGTTTAAAATAGATATTTACAGATATCCCGGGGTCAGTGAGGATGACCTCCAACTGGTGTATCTCAGATTTTACTGTATGTAATAAAGATAAAACATCTCGTTTTAATCAGATTGATTGTTATGACAACTAGAAAGGGGGTGATATTTTCGATCAAGATTGATTCTATCCCATATTGATTTGTAATAATATACTAGAGGAAAGAAGAAACACAACAACTATTTTTGTTGTTTCTCTTAATTCTTTTATGTTATTGAGTCAAAGTTGTTACTGATTATTACAGGGAACTGTATCTTGATATTGATCTTTGTATTTACTTTAGAACCTGTTCACCTGTGAGATACCGTCAAAAAAGCGTTTGCACGTTTCTCACGTACAACCCTTTAAATATCCAAACTTTGCGTAAATCTCTTTTGATTTGTGTAGATGCACGTCGACTCGACAAAAGGCAATGGTTTTCGTTTGGATTTAATCCCTTATATCACTTTGCGTCTTATTCAAAGACGTCGTCCGGTAGCAATTGTGATGTTTACGAAAGGAACATCTCAACCCGCAATTGCTGCAGACTTTGGTGTACATCGATTGGCAAAATATTGCTTGAGATAACGTCTTAGAACGAACGGAATAACTGATGGTCACTCTAAAAGCGGTCGCCAACGTCTAACGCCATGACGTCAGGTCCATAAAGTTCGCTTGTTTTACCTACGGAAAAAAATTTTCTTATCGAGAAAAACTGTTAATGCTATTCATGGACCGTAATGCAATAAAATTTCAGCCAGGAGTCGTTAACGTAAGTTTGGATTGCTAGAACGCATTTAACGTTGGCGCCAAACCGATCTCATTGAAACGCATATTAACGGCACGTATAACTTGTGACTTTGGTAAAATTTTGACACTAGAAAGCCAAATGATGACGTTTTACTATGCATTGAATAAAATACTCGAATGAGTTTGATTTTGAGGAAAACAAAAACAAAACGTTTGATCAAATTAATTTGTACTTGCTTTTCTTTTTTCCTTTAGTATATATTCACAATTTAACGAGAATAGTTACGGTTGTTTTGGTTTATTTTTAGATAGAATAATTATTTTTTCCTATGTAAAATCAAAGCGAAACAAAGGTAACTATTCTCGTTTAATTTTGAATCGATTATAATAAGCTATTTTCCGTTACATACTCCGCCAAACAATGTAAAATTGAACATGATGGGTAATGTGAAAAAAGTATGTATCTAAGTTGCATTTTCAGCCCATTTACTTAGACAAAGGCTTGGCAGAGCGGCGCATATACGCCCGAGAGGGGCTTGTCAGTAAAATGGGCATTTTTTTAATTCAAGGGCAGTGGCAAAATTGATCAAATTCCGATCAAAACTGTAGGAGGAGTTGCGCACACAAGAAATTGCTAACGGACGGACAGACAGACGGACGGACAGACGGATGGACGACCGGGGCCATAACATAATACGACCTTTCGGGCGTATAAAAATGATTAAAATGAACAAAAAAAGATCTGAATGACAGGACCAAGATGCTTAAAGCGGGTTTCACATAAAAATCGGCGGCACCGACGTGTCGACGTTTCCGGTATATTCTTCGCCGATCAGCAGTACACCGACATCGGTGTATGTTGAAGGAATCGTTTTTGTCGAGCAGTCAGAAAAAAACCGACGTCTTGGCGGAGTCGGCTTTTTCTTTGATCAAAGATTCAAAGCACGGCACGACAAAATGGACCAAACACGTCTGTGATATGTAAAAAGTCGACCGTTGCCCATTGGACGGCCGCCAGTATTACGGCCGATCAAAAATAGCGGTTTTTGTATGATCGGCGACTTTTTGGTCAATTTGCACTTCAAGTTAAAATCAACCGATCTATCGGTGTCATTTCAAATGTTTGAAGAAGTCAATGAAACGTCGATTACTACACGCCCGAGATCTCGCGATTTGCCGACCGTCTGACGATGAACGGCTGACATTTTACACATCGCCGATGTGTGTGACTCATTTTTTTCAGAATTAAAGTATCATCGACCTGTCGTTGACATCTCGCTGGGCTCCCCTCAGATGCACTGAATATTCCCGATCTGGTCTCATCCGATAGCATGCATGACATTTGCCTAATCGCAAATTGAAGTTAATAGCCACCGCCTGGGCGTGGATTTAATTTGGATGATTGACAGACCGATGACTTCAAAACAAATCGACGTCAGTAAGTCAATAATTCCTACTGGTCGGCAACAAAACTAACGAAATCGCTGACAAAACGGCGCCCCCGAATTTAAAGTGATTTCTGCTTGGTTAAGTCACATAGACTTGGCAGAATAGGCATGCCTGCGGTTCCGGTTTGTTTCTATGCCAATTACAATGTAGTTCAAGAATACCGAGGTAGTCGTTTAGCGTAGGAATCGTCTGGTAAAGAAGTCATCTGAAAGCGACGCCTCGGCTTTGGCGGCTAATTCCTTTGATCAGATTTGGCGGCAAAATAAAAAAAAAAAGAACAATCAGCGATAAGTCGTTGATATGCAGCCAATTTGTCGACGTCTTGTTACCGGCACCCGGCCGATTTAACAAAGTTGGTGTTACATGAAATTGCCTGGAACATTAGCGACGTGTAACAAATCGGCCGGGGTCCGTTAGATGTTCGGCAGAATATCTCCCGATCGCCGGCAACTAGTCAATGAGACTTTAATCAAAGAAAATTTAGCCGATTGATCGGTTGATTTTATCTAGAAGAAAATATTGACCGACGCACTACCGATCATGAAAATATTCGGTTTTTGTCGACCGATGCCTCTATCAATCAACGACCTGCGATATTATCTCAGATTCCACACAAAATACACCGCTTCCCCATCGCCGGCGCGTCGGAACGTTTATGTGAAACCCCCTTTAACCATAGTCACCGGGAACATTGTGTTAATGAATGGTTACCCTTCGTTTCTTTTACACTATGTTCCCCGGTGACCATGGCAGCCACGGTAGGCCAAGACGTAGCACGCCGTAGAAATCTGATCCGATTCATCACCGCTCCGTTTAACCCTTACCAAACGACAGGATTTTAGGATTGGTCTAATTCAAAAGCTGCTGCAGAAGACAAAATGGATGTAAATCAAAATTTGATTTGTGCACAATAGAGCTTAGAAAATATTTATGGTACGACATATAATCCCCACGTTTAAGATGAACCTTGCAGTGGAGTATAACGTTTTTTATTTGCAGATCCCTGATGTAGACATCCTACTGTTAAAGTTTCCGACGGGTGACATCGTGTCACCCTTTAGCATTTTGAGAAATTCAAGATGGCCACTAAGATGGCGAAAATTACTTAAATAGTCAATGTAAGGGTTATAAATTCATATGAAAACTGATATATTTTGGGTAAAATCTCGTCAATACACAATTTGCTCATTTATTTACTTATCAACTATCATTTGGACACAAGTCAGTCAAACAGAACTGTGAATGGTCTTGTTATTAATTCATTCACTTGAATCTTGAGAGCAAAATAAGAGTTATGTTAATGTATTCCAGTCGACATTTTGTGTAATTTAAGTTACATTATGGCATAATTGCTGCATTTATTCACTAGAATACTATCATTTGGTCATTAGTCATTTAAACACAACGATAACTGGTTTGTCTATCAATTTCTTTACTACACGCTTTTGTCAACAGCAGAACAAAGGTTTGATGCATGTATTATGTAATTTACGTTACTTTATCATTATCACAATAACTTCGTTTATTCACTTATCTACTATTATTTGGCCACAAATCTGCGATAAATCGTTTAAAAACAGCAGTGAATATTTTGCTTATGAATTGTTTTACCAGATGATTCTGTCAAGAGCAAAACAGCAGGTTGTATAAATGTTTTATGTAGTTTACGTTACCTTAATTTCCTTTACTGTTACATGTACTTGTAACAATAATAAGAGTACAGTAAATCGAACAGAATGTAACTAATTAATGTAAGTAGGGTGAAATATAGCTAAAGTATATGAAACAAGCCACACCTGTAGCCACTGATGCAGAGTAGAATAGTGAACTAAGTGCACACACACGTAAAAAGTAGGTCACAGTGACCTAGTTTTGGTACAATGCAACACGACAAAGTTTTGGGTCATGGTACATCCACACAAACAGGACACTAGCTATTGAGCGGGAGACAATTTCTAAATAAGAGTAACTAATCGTGAAAAGCAGGTAACAGACAGCGACCTAATTTTGGTCCGGGACACACTTCAAAATTGGTCTCTGTATATCAAATTGTGCACGAGATATGGAGTGTAACAGAAGCGGACGGACCCGACAACCTTACAACCCGCCAATTAAGTCATTTGTGTTCAACCCACTGTACGTTTCTTAGAGATAAAAACTTTTGCTTTCCATATAGTGTATTTCTGGTTTCGTTCTTAGAGTCTTCATTTTGACGCAACACACCTCAGCATGTGCAAAACACTTTGTAACATCCCCTTCTAGCCTTAGCACAACTATATTTAGTAGAAAAACTGGGTTCATCTCTTCCACACTGACATTTTGTCATTTTGAAGAGTTAGAGCTTCAACCTCGAGGTCAATCAGTGATACTTGAACTTAGGCTCTAAAGTCACGTTGCATGCAGTAATTAAATGGTAGCATGCCAAATGCTGGTATCATTCCCTTCAGATACAAGCAATTCAATAGAACGATAAAATGAATCAAGCAAAAAAATGGAAACGCACTATTTCGCAATATTAACTAGACATGGGATCAAGGGATCAAGTGCTAGTACAGCTGGCTGTCGCCAAGCCGAGCGTGTAGCTCTAGCTCCTGCAAATACCTATATCTCGAAAATAGCAAATGACAGTGAGGAAGTGATGGACCATGTTCTTCAACTAGATGTAGTTGCGTTTGGGCTAGAAAGGGCTTAAAATTGCTTTGCAAATGTAAAGGAGGACTGTTTTGTAACAATGAAAGCATAAAAACCAGAAATTATACGAAAACACAATGAAATCTATTGATATTATAAAGACCATGCACGTTTTGGCCCCTTAGCAATATATCAAGGGTATTTTTTGGTAATGGAGATAACATATCATCTTCTTTTAAATAGGTTTGGTTGTTTTGGGGGTTTAAAGCCGTTTTCAACTGATATGGTCATATCGCGACGATCGCGACGATCGCAACGAGCACCTAACCATGGACTCCTGTCATTTCTCATACCAGTACTATCACAACATCGTTAGCAATCCTCCAGCTGCTTACCAACGAGGGTTAATGATACAAACCATTGGTGGGAGACACTTTTGACTTAAAGGCTATTTGCCGCGACCGTGGATCGAACCCTGGACTAATGGAACAATGTAGAGAGGCATCTTATATAAATTACACATCATTTACAAAAAATGTCAATTTTGATCAGCTATTAGTTAATGATATATAATCTTTCGTAATTGACAATGTTTAGTTTCTATACGTCGTCAAGAAAAACATGGTTGCATGGGTATTATCGTATACTCTTTGTCAGGCGAGCAGGCAGCCTGCGTCCGTTTCTGTTCTGCTCCATATCTCCTGCACTATTTTACCTAGAGATTCCCAATTTGATGTAATACGTGTCATGATCAACAGAAGCATCATGTTCAAAAATGATGTCATCGTGACTTACTATTCACTCTTGAGTCTATTTTACTTAGTTCGAAGTTCCCTTTTGTTCCATACATGTATATCATGTACTGTTTGGTCTAGAGATATCAAATTTAATGTGCAAAAGTGTAATGACTAATCAAAGTACTGACAGTACTGTTGGGAAGCAAATTTGTCAATAATGTAGGCCTGTCCAGAAGTAGAGTACTTTGATTAGGTACTTTTATTATCTATTTGATACGTTGAATACTTTGATTCGTAGAGCACATTGATTAGGTACTTTGATTATCCAGAATACCTTGAATACTTTGATTCCATGCTCGAGTTGTATCTATTTTTAGCACAACTTCATGCGTATTAATCGTTTGTGTAAGCTTTGAATATATTTCATAGTTCAGTAAACTTGACTGACCCATTTACAAGGAAGGCCATTGGACTGATATTTGAACCATAATAAAGAAATTTACTACGTCGATCTTTTCTTCTCTTAGAGACATGATTAATTGAATGTTTCATTTTCAGTCACACAATTCAATTTCTACACATAACTTCAGATTTACATATTGAATGTCCGAATGACTGTTACCTCATCAATTTTTGCTTTTGATAGAACTATTTATAGTGAGGAGGACCGGAAGATGTTGTGTGGTATGCAGAGAATGGTAAAGTGCAGAGAAAGGTAGCTGCAAAAGAAGCAAATTTTGCAAAATTTGCTTCCAAAAACTATGTCATGTACCAAAATCAAGTTAGTGTTACCTACTTTTTTGTGCTTGAGCACACTGACTTTCCAATCCATATCTCGCACTGCTTGACCAAGGGACACAGAATATAGTATGGGGATGGGTCATGACTCAGGCAAGGTTTGCCATGCACTAAAAAAAGGTCACTATGCAGTACTTTTTATGCTAGTCAAAAGATTTTTGTAACAGTACACGAAATAAAGGTAACGTAAATTACACGATACATTCATTCAACTCTTTTGGTGCTCTTACCAAAAGCCTGAAGTAAAACAAATTGGTAGTCAAAACATATACTATTGTTTTAAACGACTTATTGCTAGATATTAGTAGATAAATGAATAAATGAAAATACTTTACTTTCATCAAGGTAACGTAAACTACATAATACATTTATACACCCTGCCGTTTTGCTTTAACAAAAAACTTTCAAGTCAATGAATTGATCATTAGACCATACACTGTTATGTTTAAACGACGTATGGCCAATTAATAGAAAAAATGTGATTAAATAGAGCTAATATACTTATATTAAGGTAACGTTAACTACGTAATACACTTATACAATTCTTATTTTGCTCTCACCGAAAGATTCAAGTGAATGAATTGATAATTAGATCATTCACTGTTGTGTTTGAATTGATAACAAGTCCAAATAATAGTCGATAAGTGATCAGTTCTCATATGAATTTATAACCCTCACATTGATTATTCAAGTAATTTCCGCCATCTTGGTGACCATCTTGAATTTCTATAAATGCTAAAGGGCGACACGGTGTCATCCGTCGGAATATTTAATAGTAGAATGTCTATATAAGGAATCAGCAAAAAAAACTTTATACTCCACTGCAAGGTTTAAGTGGATATCTGCCAGATTATGATGCAAAATGAGAAAGTTCTGGTCATCAGCACTTTTTTCTTTTGTTTCAATGTTTTCCCAAGCATATTCTTTTAGGGACGTCACAACCAGGTCTTGTTTGGGAAAGGGTTAAGGTATGCTCCGACAAAACGTCCTCCATGGAAATCCAAAAAGTAGCACGCCGTAGAGATTTGGTCAAGTTCTGTATTCTCATTTCCTTTCAATTTTTACACCAAGGTCTCTATTCCTAGAGTTTATAACACCGGAATAACTTTTTTAAAGCGAAGAGCGCAACTAGCAGCATGATGTGTGTTTAAACATTATATAATGATTGTGTTGTGTAATGTTATATTTCTATGTTTAGTGTTGTGTGTAAAAGTGCAAATAAAAATTGGGAAAAAAAGTTCTGTAATGTCGCCATGCGTTTTTGCACTGTATGTCAATGTATCCCTACAAAATATGGGTTAATTGACGGTTCCTGTCACGCTACAGGCATTGTCAAAGTTTTGCTACGGCTTGTAACGTACTGCGACGTGTTTTTCGTGCAGTAGACGTGTTGTGTAGGAGGAGTTCAATTGTTGTTCAAACAATGACTATTTTCTTCTTCCAAAGCTCTTTAAACAATAATTTCAGACTAGAACTGTCGCAAAGCGGACGAATACCCCCCCCCCCCCCCCACTAGGGTCTTGTCACTGAAAAAGTGCTATAGGTCAAAAAGGTTCTTGACTTAGAGCAAGGAAACGGATTTTAAACAAAATCCAATTGTGACCTTGACTTTTGACCAAAAACAATAAGGCATCTCCTTGGGTCATGGTCAAGAACTGTGTAAAGTTTCATGATCCTAGGTCAAATGGTTCTCGAGTTAGAGCACGGAAACGAAATTTTAAATTTTGACTAGTCCCCCCCTTTAAAAATTTCAAAGTGGCATAACTCTGAAACTAATCACTGGATCAATATGAAAATTGCAGGTGCACAACTTCATATGATAGGAAAAAACCTGATAAAATTTTAGCAAAATTGGTCAAAAACTGTGGGAGAAGAAGAGGACACAAAATTATGTCCACGGACGGACGGACAGACGGAAGGACGGACGGAAAGACGGACAACCTGATTCCAGTATACCCCCCCCCAACTTTGTTCTGGGGGTATAGAAACCTTGTGACGAATGAAAAACAAGAGTTGTCCGCGGACAACGTAGCTCGCCTATACGAGAGCTGGGCACAAAAAAACGAGTCCAAGGTCAAAAGTCAAGGTCACAAGCTCAAAGGTCATGGTGTCAAGGTCATGGCTGAGGTACATGTATCGATATATTAAATATCTAGGCTCTGTCTGTAATAGTGCATGAGATATGGGTCAGGTTAAAGTTTTTTTTGAAGTATGTCAAACTATATTATCAATGTCACTAGGTTAAAGGTCATGGTCCCAAATGAAAGGTCTTGATGAGAAGTATACATGTGTGAAATATCAGGTTAAAGTTTTTCAAGTGAAGACGCGACGGGACGGCACGCGACGCTGACGCCGACGCCGACACTAGGGTCAAATAACTTTGGTTCTATGCAATGAATTTGACTCAAAGTTTACACATATCTAGCTACATCATAAAAGACCATGTTCACAAAATGTCATGTCAATTCATACAAAAATAAAGTTTGTAGAGATAGTTTCGTAAAGTTAGTGCATAAAAAATAAGCAAAATCTGAGATCGACAGAAGGACGAATACAGAAAATCAACAAACTGATATACATGATTAATTATTCCGAAAATATTCTGTCCTTAGTACATTGAAAGTACGTGCAAAATTTCACTTCGATCTGATCCATACAGAAAAAGTTATTTAACTTTAAAGTAAAAATATGCTTCTCGTGTCAATTTACCCCACCCACTTTGTTAGCCATTATCTCCAAAAATAAGCCCTCATCGGAATTTTTACACATACAAATAAAAGATATTATGTAACCCTATCAATTCACAGAATTTAAAGAAAATCTATTTTTTGAACCCTTATTGCAACCCATCCTTTGTTGAGTGTTCGTGTGATTTCATGTGTGTTAATCGTTGCGCGCGTCCGTCCGAAATATATTGTCCAAACAATATCCCCTTTAGCGTACATGCGAGCAGCTTCAAACTTCACTTATAGTCTACATTTGGCATTGACATTGACATTTGGGTCAATTGTTATATTCAAGAACCATAATTCTGGTATTCCTACTTCATGAGTTATTGCCCCTTGCTGTTTTAACTTCTGTTGTTTTTCGGGTAATATCCCTTGAATCAACTTCATATTTTACACGTATATGTAGACCTGTGTCACAATTCTATTGTTTTTCGGGTAATATCCCTTGAATCAACTTCATTTTTTAAACGTATATATGTAAACCTGTGTCACAATTAGCTTGGCAATTATTGAAGAAACCTCTCTGTGAAAAATCCCCGATCGTGCATAATGTATTAAAGTATTTAGGCTATCCTGGAACGATTCCAAAATGTGGATTATGTAAATAATATTAAATGTGACTATTTAAGGAATATCTAAAGTAGTTAATGCTAAATGATGGAATACGTTGCAAACACCAGTCGACGTTACGGGTAATCGAAAATATGAACATGAAAGCTGCATTCATACAAATATATGTAAAGAATTGATATTTTGCAGGATACTTGCTAATCAATCTAAGTCTAAAGCTGCGTCACACAATGTATCTATTGTTTCATTATGACTACTGGCCTAGTGCAATGTTCTTATGATAGGACTATATTTCTTGCGACATGTAAAATATGGTCTGATTGAAAGTGCGATTTCCAACGACACCGGCCAGTCAGTCCTTACATTCTGGACAGGCGACGCAGGTAAGAAAAATTTCGCTTTTCGTCAATTTTCTGTCCATTTGTAATGGCTATTGTACATTGAGAAGTGTCATTAGTAAAAACCGTAACTATGACTTAGTTATTGTCCTTGTCATGTTCGACTTTGAATTCTGAGGCATAACTCCTGAATCATACATTCTGGTAACTTAACCCTTTCGCAAACAAGACCTGGTTTTGACGTCCCTAATAGAAAAGGCTTGGGAAAACATGGAAACAAAAGAAGAAACTGCTGATAACCAGCAGTTTCTCCCTTTGTCTCAATATTTTCTATGCCATATTTTACACAAATCCTGTCTTTAATAACATCCATTTTGTCATAAATAGCGGGTTTTTAAGTGGATCACCCTAAATTTTCGCCGTTTGGGAAAGGGTTAAACCATTATGCACATATGGATTCTACCAAGAAGTTTGATTTCGAATATGACCCTTTACCGTGGCCTATATCTTCATCGTTAAAGAAAAAAACAATATTTCACACAAAGATACCAGCTGCCAAGGCAATCTATTTTAGATAATGATTCTGGACCACGTGACCTTGATCTTGGAATATAATTAAAATGACATTTTTTAAAAGAAAAATCCAGTCCTCTATCTTAACAACACTTCGAGAGAAAGCCTTGTCACTAATCTCGTAGAATCCTGCATCCAAGACCTTTCATTAGAGACCATGGTCTTTGACGTTGTGAACTTGACCCTTGTCTTTGACCTATTTTTCCAAAACTTTAATGTCCCTTATATCTCGCGCTCTAAATACATTAAAGACAGAGCCAGAATATAGATACCTAATGCCAATTACTTAATCTTAGGCCAATGACATTCAACATTGTGATCCTGCGCTTTGACTTACTTAATAGAAAAACTAAACTGGCTTACAACTATGTAGGTTGATCTCTTGCTCTGGATTCGTCATTGAGTTAAATTTCCATTACTCAGAGCAAATAATGTTGACTTACGGATATTTTGACCGTATCGCACAGTCTTCATCAGCGTAGTGGTCAGTGGTGGAAGTCACGTGACGTAGCACGGTCACATGACAATAGGAGAGAATTGTACACAGGTGGGAGTTCCAGGCCCTCGTCGCGCTCTTTAGACATTAGAATGAAAGAACATATAGCAAAATCCAACTCAGTCATATATGAACACTGCACACATACAGGTCATAAAATCAACCCTAATAACACCAAGATTTTGACATCTGAGGACTCGCACATCAAACGTCGGGTCAAGGAGGCCATAAACATCAAGCAACGGAGACCGTCACTCAACCGCGACGAGGGCCTGGAACTCCCACCTGTGTACAATTCTCTCCTATTGTCATGTTACCGTGCTACGTCACGTGACTTCCACCACTGACCACTACGCTGATGAAGACTGTGCGATACGGTCGACATATCCGTAAGTCAACATTATTTGCTCTGAGTAATGGAAATTTAACTCAATAAACTGGCTTTGTCTCAAACAAATACTTCCTGTCGAGACCTAACATATGAGACCATATTTTGACAAAATGACCTTGACCCTGAAATTTAATATACTTGTAACTAGCATAAATCACACATGGAAACAGCCTGCCAACATATTTCAAGTGGGACCACAGATCAAGATCTCGAACTGGTAGCTTGACTAAACTTTTAAAAACATTATACATGTATGGTTTATATCTTACGTACTATAAGAGAAAAAGCATTGACAATCCATATTAGCATACATTTGGCCATGACCTTAAACTTTGTACCATGGTCTTACACATTGTTACCTTTAAAGAGTTTACAATTCTATTGCATCTTCCGCCAAGTTAGCTTTATTGTTCACGGAAATTCCTATTGAGTTATTGCTTCCTTTACTAAACGACTTTTCCCTCATCATGAATAATGGTTACTTTAAACTTCATTCACATATAGATCAGTGTGTAGATTAGTGCATTTGCTATTTCTATAATTCTATTGCTATCATTTTTTGGACAAGAGGGCAATAATGGCCCTGTATCGCTCCACTGGCTTTTAGACTTTAGACAATCAGACTACGAAATTCTTCAAGGAATACAATAGAGGTGTATCCAAAGATTCGGGCTACACTAAAATGAAATCCAAAAGGGGTTATGGAGGAGATTTTTTTTAAAACTACAGTATGTTTCATATAGTAAAAAATAAGGCCAGCCCACGTACAGCGGCCATGTTTTTCATCCGAATGATTTTTTTCAAAGAATCTAATGTACATTGAATATTTAGGCTAAATTATATATTTTGAGGGAATTTGGAAGATATTCATGCAAGGAAGATTCCTGTGAAGTTTGGTTGAAATTGTTCCAGTAATTTTGGAGAAGAAGATATTTAAAGATTTTTCGAAAATTTAATTCAATTAACCCTTTCCCAAAAAACAAAATTTTAGGGTGGTCCACTTCAAAAACTGCCACAAAAGAGAAAATGGATGTTATTAAAGAAATGATTTGTGTAAAATATGGAACAGAAAATATTGAGACAAAAGGAGAAACTGCTGGTTATCAGCAGTTTCTTCTTTTGTTTCAATGTTTTCCCAAGCCTTTTCTATTAGGGACGTCAAAACCAGGTCTTGTTTGGGAAAGGGTTAATTTAATTGAAATCAAAGTTCTGCACGGAATTTATTTTTTAAGGGAATTTGGAAGAGATTTGTACAAGGAAGATTTCTATGAAGTTTTGATGAAATTATTGGTCCAGTAGTTATATAGGAGAAGATTTTTTTTTAAAGATTTTTCGAAAATTTAAATTAATTAATTTAATCAAAATTTAAGTTCTGTACGGAATTGATTTTTTGAAGGAATTTGGAAGAGGTTCATGCAAGGAAGATTCCTGTGCATTTTGGTTGAAATTGGTCCTGTAGTTTTGGAGAAGAAGTTTTAAAAAAGTATACACATGGACGGACGGCCGCACGGACAACGGACACAGGTCCATTACATAAGCCCCGCTAGCCTTCGGCCAGTGGAGCTAAAATGGTCTTTTATTATGATATATTATTTTATCATATACGAATTCAAGTTCGAATTTTTGTTAACAAGAACTCAAACAGCGGGCTAGACATAATGTCCCTGGACAACATTAGATCAGTTTCATTTTTGTGAATATTTCCTTTGATATTGGGAAGACATTATACTTTCGTCTACAACAACTGTTAACATGAACTAAACATTTGTTGAGTTTGAAAGGGTTAAAGAAGCACTAAACTGGGATACATAGCCAAGCCAGTAAATAATATTTCATATTTCTCACACAACGCATTCCCGAACAGAAACTCCTTTCGACAAACGCATTAGATATTGGTGTATAGAACCTTGCAGAGAATAAATGACAATTATAAGGATGTATCTTCTTCTTTTCGTAAGGATTTCGTCAGGATCTGTATGCTATATATAATATGGAGGTTTTTACGTGGGCTGACCTTAATTTGGTCTCCTACAATTAATTCCTGCCAATCATTACAAATTTAAAACTGTGTTGTTTTTGGAAACAGTTGATTATGAATGTAATTGTACCACGAGTGTCTCGTTAAATTTTAACGTATGGGGAGATCACAGGACCTTAGGCAGAGATTTGAAAGGTTGGCCTAATTATGAGAGTTGACTATGTGACCCATTAATCCTTTCCCAACGAAGACCTGAGACACGTTACTAGAGCGACATTTTTTAAGATTTCTTAAGATGTTATAGATTTATAAAACGTATTTGAAATCAAGATTCTATGCAAGGTGTTCCGAATGTTCCATACTTTATACAAATGACGTCATCATGTCATGACGTCATTTTTATAAAGTATTGATCATTCGGAATGCCACGGTCTATAAATCATAGAGCATTCGGAACAACTCGGTCAATTTCCTGTATATTGTTTCTACAGAATCGGCCGAGGATTTCCGTAAAAAGTACAGACTAATGACATCACCAATTGAGCGGCTTAAAATTCTGATCTAAAGAACGCATTATCTCAAGATTTCTTGAAAAATCTCGTTCTAAAGAACCTGCCTCTTATTTTGAAGTGCCCGATTGAAAATGCCTGGGAAAACATTGATAATCAGCATTTTCTCTTTTTGCCTCGATATTTTTGGTGTTATATATCGAGCACAAATTTCACCTTTAATAACATTCATTTTGTCGTCTATAACAGCTTATAAATTGGACAATCCTAACATTGTGTCCTTTTGGAATGTGTTTATCCTTTCTGAGAAAGCGCAGTTGTAGATCAGTCCAAAATAGTCAAAACGCGGAAGATTAGTTTTAGGGCCTATATGTAAACAGAAATTTAAATGGTAGAAATGAAAACTAATTGTAATCAATATATTTATTTTTTGTCTCGTTTGTCTTTTATTCGTATCATTTCTCATTAAGTCTAAATCAGGTAAATTTTTTGAAAAGGGTTAAGCCGTTACGTAGACAAACATTGTAATCAGTGTCATTTCCTTTTCTTTTAGAATCCAATCTGATCATTTTGACGTTCAATTGTGCTGAAATATGGGAAAGAGATCAAATGAGAGACATCAACCCATTACCACACAGTGACTTCTTTTGACTCCCCACAAGATAATGGCTTTGGAAGACATCATGGAAAATGAAGAAATAGCTTGTGACAAGCAATTTCTTCATTTTCCACAATGTTTTCTACCAAAAAAGACCAAAAGATTTTAAATTTCGTTAAAGTGACATTTCAGAATTGTTTGTCATAATTTTTACTTTTATTTTATCTGAAAGAGCATTTTTCCTTATGACAATTCTGAAAATTTCGAGCCAAAATATTGCGCCGTTTACGAGAAATTTATATTTTTGTTTTAAAATTGAACAAATTGTTGTGGACAACAGTTCGGATTTATATGCAATTTATCGATAATGTCTCAACTTTAAATGTGTGTTTCTCGCTTATTGGCAACAACTTCAAAAAACCAATAGTATTTATACTCATTAGAATAACCAATCTTGGCATCAAGACATACTTTAAAAAATTGAAATTGGAATGAAATGTCCCTTTAACTTGAAATTGTCGTCTGCAACATCTTTGAATTTGGACCAGTCCATAATTTGTCGTCTGGTAATGGGTTAAAGTTACAGACCCGCAGATAGTTAAATTGCAAAAATAACTTTTATACTGGCCACCTTTGGATTAGTAACGGAAGGCGGTTCAGACAAAGAACGAACCGAAAATAAAATAATGATTACCAAAATAAATGGAAATCTTTGAACAAAATGGAAAAAAACGTCTGTCGCGTTTTTCAAATCTTTTTTCCCAATGTTGATATTTTGTTCTGATCTAAACAAAGCTTTTTTGTATAAAACACGATGAAACTCTTTTAGGTATACAGATGGGTTGCATACCTTTAAGCTTGTTCTATTTGTCCTATTACACCTACAGCATTGATATTTCACACATAGACACCTCCTACCAAGACCTTTCACATTTGACCATGATCTTGAACATTGCAACCTTGACCTTGGAGTTTGACCTTCTTTAAAAAAAAAAGACTTAAACCAGGCATATATATCATGTCCTTTTACACCTACAGCCTTGATATTTCACACATGGACACCTCCAACCAAGACCTTTCACATTTGTCCATGACCTTGACCTTGGCATTTGGCCTACTTTTAAAAACTTTAACCTGGCCTATATTTCAATCAACTTTTACGTGTACAGCTTTGATATTTCACACATTGACACCTCCTACCAAGACCTTTCATATTTGACCATGACCTTGGACCTTGTTAACTTGACCTTGGACTTTGACCTACATCAAATGTAGGCCCTTGAGGGGGGCATATATGTTTTACAAACATCTGTTGTTTGTATTTATTTTGACATCATGATTGACGAAATGGCATATATTTTGTTAAATATAATTAAAATCACAAACGCTCTTTTCATCAAACATGTTGTAGTTTTTCACCAGATACGTTAAATGACAATTAGTGTCAAAACTATGCACTACACCTTTACTAACGATCAGTATCATGTAAATTATATGTTATATCGTATAATATTGAGTTAAGCAGGAGATACTAAAACTAATAGAAAGAGAATACAGGTAGATACAATTTTATCTTTTAAATAATTTTGCACTGCATCCACATCTCACACAAACACGAACACGCTGTAAACATCAGGTTATGCTGATTATATGGTTTCAAGCTTTCGTAAAACAATGACGAAACAACTTGACGTTATGGCTTGAAGATTTTTTTTAATAATTTGGAGTTCGAGACGGGGTAGAAAATAAGAAAAGAAATTTAATTAACGTCCCAGCTAGCTATCTATATGGGTCCCAAATGGGTCCCATATGGGCACCCTTATGGGTCCCATAAGGGCAACCCATATGGGACCCATATAGGATGTGCAACCGGGAGCCATATGGGTCCTATCTGGGCAGCCCATATACATGCAATATGGGACCCATATGGGTCCCAGATGGGCAGACCCATATAGACAGCCCTGATCAAACCCATTTCTATTGGCTTTCATTTAATGTTGATCGAAGTTCAATACCTTCCAGAGCTTCACGCTCAGAAAGGGGTTTCTATTCCCCGTCAATGAGAATTAAGGTCTCGTCAGGTTTGTCTGACGACCTTGACACTACTTCTTAGGGTTTGATTCCTAGAAATATGTTCTTAAAATGTATAATATTTTCGATACTTTCTATAAATATCTATATGTTTTTGATATGTTTATATTTCTAGATTTATTTCTATCTTTTTTTGAAAATGTCTACACAAAACAGAACATATCATATAATAACAGAATATATAACAGAATCATATAAGATTATTAAGCCAAATGCTTTCTTTACGTAAACGCTTTGTGAAAATATGATTTATTTGCAAGATTTTAAATTATTTTCCTTTAATATACATAAAACTGCATGTAACACACTAATTGATAAGATTATTTTAGTAATTTGAACAGTCCAATTACAGTTTAATTACAGTTGATGCTGCCTTACCTGTCTTACTGAATCTAATGTTGTTGTTTTTTTCAAATTGTATTGAATTGATGGTCATACATTTTGGTGGATATAAATAAGATCGTCATTCAAATTGAAAGCTTATAATTCTATAGGCTACATGATTCAGATCATGGATATTTTAGATATACACATGTATACATAATTATTCTGTTGTACATGAACGGGTGCAAGTCAATTATTGTAACTAGGACCCTTATTGTCCAAACAACATGGGCTTTCCTACATAGGTCCTATATGGGCATACCCTTATGGGCTTACCCATACACAACCCATATACTGGGAATATGGGACCCATCTGGGTCCCTTATGATCAAACCCACATGGGTTTGCCTACATATGTCCTATATGGGTGCAATATGGGCCTACCCATATGGGCTTACCCATACACAGCCCATATGGGACCAATATAAGCATGTTTGCTGGGGTATCTGATGGTAACGTATTTAACAATGGCAATAAAATTAAACACGTTGTTCCAGTTTGTAAGACATTGTTTGTACACCACTGGAATATCCATAATGTCATTATAGTGAAATTTTGTGCTCGGAATAAAGTTTTACTGCACAGCGACTTAAAACATAAATTTTCATTAACGAATCTGGTGATATTTGCGTATCTTTCAAACGTCATGATTTCAGACACACGTTTTAAAGAAATGATTCAGCTTGCATTTACAACTATATTTCTGTAAATAATGCGTTACTAGTTCGTTGATAGTACTATTTCCAGTACGATTTCAATCTGTTTAACGTATCTGATGTATAGAATGAGGACTACGTTCTATTGAGTATTTTTATTGAACTATATCTTCAATTGTTTAACGTTTGGATGTTTTCAAGTCTCGAGTTCATTCCTGTGGGAAAACAAACCTATCAGCATGCAAAATGCTTACAAACAAAATTGAAAATCGTCTTTGTAATGAGACATATGATGTTAGGACAAGCACTTTGTTGTATATTTCGACGGGCTTTGTGCTAAGCCCAACATTCAATTTTCATATTCAGTTAAATGTTTCAGGTTCAATATTTATAAACGCTACCAGGGTCAACAAAAATGCAATAAATATTCGTCTCGATGCATGAACATTAATATGCATGCACAGGCACATCGGTTATTATTGAAATTAACGCTTTATCGTAGAATAAGTGTATAAATTAGAATGTGTCTTTTTTGTTCTTTAAAAAGGTTAAAATTAATTATCGTGAAAACAATGTCTTATTAGGAATAATTACATACAATTTATGACCCTTAGTGGACTGACATAAATAAGAAGATGATTTGTTACGAAATATAATTGGAACTAACTTTTTTAGTATTTTTTTCATATTGTAGCATTTACTTTCTTATATGGTGTATAGTGAACATCTAGTGAAAAAACAACAACATAAAGCCTAAAATAGAATAATCTTTAAAAAAAAAATAATAAAAATCAAACGATTGATAACATTTGAGGAAATTAACGAACGATTTCGACAGAAACATGAGTGTTGTTTCGTTACTGACAATTACTTTGTTGAATATCATCGTAAGAAGTGGGAGTATAAATGAAAAGTTACATCCACAAACCAGAGAGAGCCTTGTGTTTCTATGCCCGGGTGTGGACATTTGTGACGAGAACGCAACAAGTGCAACTCCTCATTTACACGTAGTAGTCAACAGAGAGCGCGGATTTGTATCCTGCTGTCACAGTAACTCACTGATTTTTCGTCGAAGACTCTTTCCCAAACAACAAAATTTTAGGGTGATCCACTTCAAAAACTGTCACAAATAACGAAATTGGAAGTTATCAAAGATAGATTTTGTGTAAAATATGGCATATGAAATATTGAGACAAAAGGAGAAATTGCTGATTTTCAGTAGTTTCTTCTTTTGTTTCAATGTTTTTCCAATCCTCCTCTATTATGGACGTCAAAACCAGGTCTTGTTTGGGAAAGGATTAAACAATCTGTAGTTACGAGTTTGTTTTTTTTAAGAAAAAACTTTCTCAATTCTTTGCCAAACAACAAAAAACTTTTCTCAATTCTATGCCAAACGACAAAAGGATTCATTTGTGAATTGAAACAATTTACAAACAATGATATGCGTTAATAAAACAACAACAATAACAATAACAACGACAACAAACATCAACTCCATGAAATGGAGAACATTTAGATTCTCGCTATGAATTCTTTTTCGTCGATGAATATAAAAATCTATCTATCTTAGATTTGTTGTGTACATTAAAATTATGCCTTCTTGATGATTTTACGAAAATGCCTTGGACAGAAAGGATGTAGCTATGCAGGTTGACCATTCCGCCATTCAGTACGATATTTCTGGAATATATTTCTTATAAGTGTGTATGCCCGAAAACATAGCATCTATCTTCATCTTTAATAGAACAACATGAATCCAGAGGCGCGTTCCTTAGAGCGAGATTTTTTAAAGATTTCTTAAGATGTTTTAGATCAAGGTTTTTTAAGACCTAGGTTCCGACCGAAGTGTTCCGAATGATCCATACTTCATATAAATGACGTCATTTGTACGAAGTATGAAGCATAACCTTACTTCCATGGAGCATTCAGAACACCTCGGTCAATTATCTCTTATATTGTTTCTACAGAATTAACCTAGGGGTTCCACACGAAGTATAATGGTAATGGCGCAACCCATTGAGCGTCTTAAACATCTTGCTCAAAAGAACGCTTTATCCCAAAACATCTTAAGAAATCTCAAGAAATCTCGCTCTAAAGAATGCGTCTCTGATCTGAGAGCAGTCTTTTGGAAGACATAATGATTCAATTGCTTTATTTTTCCAGATCAATGATCATTTGCGTTTATGCGAATTAAATACTGATATCCGCTTTGATTACTCTAGTGATTACCAAGAATGTTATACATGGCAGTCATGCATCATCTCCGTACGTTTTTAGGTTGTTCCTGTCATAGCGACTGCCATGAAAACCTTAACTGCTGCTTTCCCGATGACAAAACCGACAATAAAGTTTCAACAAATTTTGATGAGACAGGAGACATATCATCTATTGAAGGGGAAATGGAGTTACTGGAGCATGGTAGATATTTAATATTCGTCCTATTGGTATCTACAGTCTCGAATTAGGGCTAAACTTAAATTAAAAATAGTTCGTCTAAAGTGAAAGAGATATGGTATCCGAAGAAAGGATAAAAATCATTTAGCTTATTAAATCTCATCAAAGAAATAAAGCAGAGGAGGATGATAAATCTCTCCTAAAGATGCCTACCATATTCCTATTATTCAGTTTATAGCATCTGATAAACCAAACGATAAGTATCACGATTGTAATGTGACATGTCTATTACTTATAAACCAGTTTATATGTGACTCGTCGCCCTGAAAGGGACCTTATCGAGAGTGTGAAAAATATCGACCCTAGTCAGTCTGCGCAGTCCGCGCAGCCAGACTAGGGCCGACACTTTTCACTTTTATGTAATTTTCTAAACCCAGAATGTTTTCCCTGTCTTACAATATGTCCATTTTTCGCATACGGGATCTGATTGACCTGTGATTAGTCTGACAAGTTTGTCAAAATTTAGATTTTGGAGTTCGGATAAGGTCCATTTAGCGTGACGGGTCACATATATGCCACACGGTGTTGAACACACTTTACTTGTTCCGTCATTATTTTATCTAAATGGAGAAAAAGTAGGACTTTTGTTAATAATTTTCCTTGCGTTTGTCTTTTCACAACAACCCATAGATATATGTATGAGTCGTTCTTGTTAAATGCTTCACCGCCGGTAGGCAAGCATTTGGCATTATAACAATATTTTAATCAATTTGAATCGCATGATTGAAATGAAGGGAATATCTGTACCTAATCTGGTCAAAAACAATTCAATGAATCACGCGGCTTAGAATTCATTTGGTCCCTTCGGATTTCTGTCAAGTGAATGTTAATCTTAACAAGAGGACGCTAGTATTGTAAAAGTTGTTCAATGTGTCTTTTTAATTCCTTTTTCAAAATTTTCTAGTGACTCAGACCTAGAAAAACTCATAATTGATTAGTAATTGAGCTAATGCATGCCAATAATCAATCAAGCTTTCAACAAGGACGACTCTTATCTATAGCTCGTATCGTTACGAAAAACGTAACGAAAGTTATTTACGAAAGTCTTACCTGATTGAGAGAGGTATTTTCCTAAATTGATTCCACCAAGACCGCAAATTACGTATTCGCCATATCAATTGCAGCAAAAGAAACGACGGAGAAAAAGGCGGTAACTTACAAAGAATGCGTGTATGCCCAGACAGGAGTTCCTGATGACACATGGATCTTTTATGTTCCTGCATATCGCATTGTTACCAAACCACCCGAACAAGGTTGTTTTGTGGCCCAAGACGGACTGAAATCTTCCTGTGACCCGGATGTAACGTCAGCCTGTAGCGACCTATTCCCAGTTTATTCGGAACAAGAACGTACTATTTACAAGAACGAGTTTTGCGCGCGTTGCCATGGGGTCGTTAATTTTTTCGCGTGGACACCCTTACTAGCGTGTAGTTCCTACGACAGCGACTACGACAGATTTATACCGTTTGCGGAACACATGCATTTCTTTGAATATGATAATTGTAATGCCTCTATCAAAAATTGTCACATTCAATATATTTTTGATGACGTCGATGTGTTGCAAGAAAACCGTTGTTTCGTCGACTCCATCGGAACTTGTGATTTTGTGTCATTTGACTCCGATATGACCATCCCCGACGGCTTAAATATGACCCAAGAGGAAGTTGTTTCAGCTTGTTATAGTGGTCTTGTCTCCCCGGTAGTGAGAACGTTGAGGGTGTACACAAACGTTTTCTGTGCAATATGCAACGACGACCTACATACAGTACCTGTCTGTATCTCCACTACGGAATCTTGGCGCGGAAATGGAAGACCACAACTGACGTTTCTGTTGGATACATCATTTGTCAAAAACAACTTCCGTAAAAGCAAAATGCACAAACCGCAAGCAAATCCAAAGGCCTGTTTGTTTAGTGGATCTGAAAAGGTGAATATTTTGAAATTTCTTTTCGTTTCTTACTTTGAACTACTTTGAAACACCTTTAGTAACAGCTTCGTTAAAATCAAGGACAAAAATAGTGGTTACTGTTTGTAATGACTGTGTTTCTGTATTTTAATCTAACAGTCTATAGTGAAATTGTACATTTCGCTGCGAACAAAAACTAAACCAAAAAGAGAAAATTGTCACACGTATGATATTTCATTCATTAGTATATACCAAACATTTATTTATCAATTATACGATATTTGGCAAATCCTGATATTTTGACCCTCAAGCTACCAGGTGGGGCCTTACATTTATATTTGGTATTCTCAGAGTTGTTTTCCGATACACGTTTACTATTTTGACTTTGTCAATCTACTATTCGTCGATGATATATCAATTCTTCTAGAACTCTGAACGCCGTTGATAAGACTTATCATCATTGTTTTGCGCTGGAGTCAACAATGGACCTAATATCATAAACGCATTGAAAAGTATTGAAAATTGGGTCATTATTCGCATTTTATTGCAAACGCAATTGGAAATCATTTGACGTTTAGTAAAACATGTAACAACATGTACACTATCAAAAATTATCATTTCCGACAATTTTGACATACTCAATCATAAAAAACTTTTTAATTTTTATGCAATATTTTACATACGCTTTTTTACCAAATATGAAAATAATAAAATACGTTTAACAAATTTTCATCAACCTACAACATGCAAAAAATATCCAACGGAAAAAACATGATCTTACTATTGTTTTCATATATAACAAAACTATGAAAATTAAAGAAACATTATACCCCCGTTTCATTTTTAGTTTGTGATGCCAATAATAGTTATTCTACAGCGCATCAATGCTATCAGTTTTTTCAGTTGTTTCTGATAAGCAAAAACACGCCGTTAAAGTTGAGACAAAAATGACAAACTCCATTTACATCTGAATTGCTGTATACATCAATTTGTTTTGTTCTAACACAGAAATATAAATATATCTCTCCTGGGAATTCGTTAACTCTTCAACGAAGAGACCTAGTGTGGTGTGTTCTCTCGATTACAAATTTAGCAAACATTTCATCGACGGTAGAGAAGAAACAACAGCAGATTCGCGGTCGGGAATACCCAGTGTTATAACGGATGGTTTGTTAATTTGGCGTGTGACGTTATGAATGATGATAGGCGAAATACGATAAGAGATTTCGTGGTAAAATCGTTGTAAAATGTGAACTGTCAAAAACAGATGTTAAACTATAACCAAATCCTCTCTGAACATTTGAAAATGGAAAGAGTATGTACACGATAGGTGCCTAGACTGAAGTTGGCATGTATTAAATATTCTCTTCTTTCTCGGATCCCTCGGAGAGACATCGTCAGGGCGAATACCTGCGTTTTCCGATAATTTAGAAAATATTCTGAATCATCTTCGCGCTTACCGCATCCGAAACACCGCTGAAGATCAAGTTCTTAGGATTTGAAACTCTGTTAAACGCTCCTTATAGTCCGGACTTAGTGCCAATGGATTTCACTGAGATTTCATTGATAACATCGCAGGTACGAGGTCGATAATTTAGAGATTTGACAGAACTTAGAACGAAAACTTCAAGAATTATTTCAAGAATTGAAAGAGACTGGTATATGAAAGTTTGATGAATTGGTAGACAGGCCGGAGAAGTGCATGTATTGCAAAGGGAAGTATTTTGATATCAATTAAATGAGGACGCGTCCACTCCGGCGTCAAAAAGTTCAACGTATACTTTCGTAACGTCATCTTGTGCTTTGGGGTTGGAATTCTTTCAAACTTTGAAATATTCTATTATATTGTTTAATGATATCATGTTGTGTGATATATTTTTTCTCGTTTTTACAAATTAAACGTCCACGATCTTTCTGGACAAACCTTGTGCTTCTACAATGTATCTTGAGTCATAAATGACCCCACCTGGTAGTAAGTGTATGTACAATTTGCTGGTACATTTAGCATGAGGGTTAATTATGATTTGTCGTTGTTTTAGTACCAACATAATGTATTCACTAATTGTGACAACCATCATCGCCAAGACATAGAACCAGTTATACATAATATCCCATCCCCGTCGTTTCTGATTTTCCCATTTGTGACCCGTCGCTCTAAAAGGGACCTTATAGCAAGTGTGAAAAATATCGACCCTAGTCAGTCTGCGCAGTCCGCGCAGCCAGACTAGGGCTGACACTTTTCACTTTTATGTAATTTTCTAAGTCCGGAATGTTTTCCCTACCTTACTATATGTTCATTTTTTGCATACAGTGACTAGTTGACCTGTGCTTAATCTGACAAGTTTGTCAAAATTTGTTTTTTAGAGTTCGGATAAGGTCCCTTTTAGCGTGACGGGTCACATTTTTTCTTTGTTTACAGATTGACAAAAGTTGTAGAGACGTATTTTGCCCTTCTGGACAAGTTAGAAAACAAGACGGGACATGTTATCATCCAAGTAAACGAATCTATAATATGCCATTCCTGTTAATATTACAACTAGATTACATCGATACAAGTCAATCAGCTTTAATGGCGCATACAGCAGATACGGTAAACTCTCGTTATGGTTTGGTGAACTCTTCCTTAATTGTGGACATATTTAATGCGACGAGTCCCTGGCCGCCATATTGGAAAATCGACAAAGTTCTCCATACAACTCCTGGAGGGATGGGTACATATATTCCACGTGCTGCCGTGGAACTATCGACTGATATAACCAGTATTGATATCGTGGTGAAAGACATCAAATCCTTCACATTGAGTACTTGGAATATTACGTTTTACAACCAGAGAATCAAATTTCGACAGGATATTCTTGGATATGTAATGAAGTATGATCTTGCAGGCGAATTGGTTCCTAAATGGAAGTATTACGACGATAGAATCAACTCTAGCTATCAGGACACTTCAGTCGGGTTCACACTTTGGGCCGACCTTCATAGTTATTTTAGAAGGTACTACAGGCATGAGCAATACCAAATTTCGAAGCTCCTGATTTGTGATCAAGTTGAGCTCGACAAGCATGAATATATCTTATCGGAACAGAAGTATTTCTTATACAACAAGTTGACGGAGCGCTTCATGTTCGACAAACAGTTTGACATCGTCTCGTACAACCAACAGTATGGTGTCCGTGTGTGTTTGTCCGATACCCCTTTACAAATGGAACCAAAGTCTAGCCGGGCACGTGATTTCCAACACGCCCACTGGACAATTGTTCTGATTTGGGTTTGCTTTCAGTTGCAGGTGAAGCTGTTGTCTTTTTGACATGAGTACCTAGGCAAATCTAAATATAGAAATGCCTAGACAAAATTGTTTTAAAGACAGAGAAGACAAAAACGTTTCCACACAAACATGTAATATGAAAGAAGGCAAAATTATTTAAAGACCCAATGTTGTTCGCAGGTTGAAAAATAAACGACATAAGTAGGCTCTTAGCATTTTGTTGGACCGTTTATAGACTTCATATTACATGAAATAATCGACACCCTGAACATTACATAAGTTGATTTGATATGGGTTTATTATCCGTCGTAATCTTAACCGTTACAGGTCAGAATAAGCAAAAATTTGACACACATATAAATAATAGACCATTTTTAATTATGTATAATTACTTTTTTAAGGAAAGACAATACGACAATTCGATGAGAATCAAGACAAAAGTCTAACATCAGTTACTCACACAGCTACAACACGGTCATTAATCACGTGGCTCAGAATTTCAGAAAAATCGTCAATATTTTAGTTGATACTTGTCCAATTTTCAATTTCGGTTGAAGCAGAGAGGGTTAGACAGGAATAAGCTAGACGTGGTGGATTTTGGAAAATATAGATGATAAAAAATTTGAAGGTCAACCAAAATTTTGGTTGATCGTCAATAGTATTTTTATCAGCTAACTTTTTCAAAACTCCATCACGTCTATCTAATGCGTGACGTCTGTCCTCCTTCTCTGCTTTTAATCGAATTCAAATCGGTCTCGTATTAACAAAAATATTAAAGATTTCCGAAATTGTTGTATCACGTGATTATCGATCTTGTACAACACCCCTGTGTAGAACTAGAAAAAGAAAAAACACATTCCACGCTATTATTGTAAATGGCCAGTGTATGTTATTTGCTACTTGCGAGTTTAAATAAAGGTTTTGCGTCGAGTTGTATTATCATTTTCCATTTACCTTGACATAGCCATAAATCATCATTTCTTTCCGTGTTTCTCAAAGTACACAGACGTAAACACGGTGTAGAATCACATGGCACATCAATTTCAGCAAATCGTCAACATGACCAATTTGAATTCGGTTTGGTGCAGAGAATGTAAATAAAGCCAGAAATTGGTGGGATGTGGTAGATTGTATTAAACTCACTTGATATAGATACTAACTAACTGAATGAATGTGATATGAAAATTATTTCACGAGGATGGGGTGAGATGCGGTTGAAAAAACGAGTCCGAAAGGACGAGTTTTTTTAATCGCATTTGACCCCATTCAAGTGAAATAATTTCCATATCAAATTTATGCAGTTAGTTAATCTATTTATTACATACCTATTTCGGGAGTTTGACCCCCATTCTGAGATAAAAACAAAAAAAAACCTTCTTATTTCCCATTTGATTCCTGTCTTATTTGCAACGCGTATAAATACATGTTCTTTGTGTATTTACAAAAAAAGGGCCGCCATTTTCTTCGAGTTTTGAAGCGAGAAAGATATAAGCATATATATTTGGCCATTAAATCATCAAATAAGACCACAAAGAAAGGATAAATCAAAGTACTGAAAATACTGTTAGAGAGCGTATTTGACACAACATAAAATTTCAAACTGTGACAATATTGCACGCATTCTGTGTAATCGTCATGCAAAACCATCCTCGAATATAAGTGGTGTTGTGTCAGGCCGGTAGGAAGCAATTTCATATTGTTGAAGCCCATGTGTCTGAATTATTGAGGGGGGGCTAAATTGGATTTTCCCTAAATTTTCATTGTAAAATAAGGAGAGTTCAGCACTTTTGGCTATGCATTTAACCATAAATGGAGGAATGTATTTACTATTGACAACATAATTGAAGCCTCTTTTTCAGTGATGCAGCATAGTGTCACCATACAACAAAAAAAAACCCGAACAACAATTTTTGAAGTGGTCCACTTCAAAAGCTGATGCAAATGACAAAATATTTTTAAAGTTTAGAATTGTGCATAATATTGTTCAGAAAATATGGAGGCAAAAGGAGAAAGTGCCTCAATGTTTTTAAAAACTTTCTCTTGGAGACACGATTGATTGGGAAAGGGAAATTCAAATCAACCCATTCATAAATGTATGAGAAGTTGAGTTGATAAGGAAATTTGCTCTAATGACCCTTTTATCCATGGCATAACATACTATGGCTTTATTACGCTATGGCTTTACTACACATTACCCAGATAGACACTCACTATGCACTAGAATCTGTCTGTGGAATGTGATTCTATTTTTAGACTGTTTGCATTGTCCAAAATTCAGGTTACATGACTTGACTGAATGACCTGCATGACCCAATTGTAAATGACAAATTACTACACTGATCTTTTTTCTATTTCATTAAGACTTGTTTACTTGAATTTTTGCATAGATCATACAAGTCATATATTTTTATATAATGACATGTATGGTTGTAGACTATTCCAACTGTTGTTTAGATCTATTTTGTCTTCATTGGAAGGAACTATTTCTGTTGTTCGGTTTGCAAAATATTGGCTTGTGGCCTCTGGCTGCAATAGAGAGACTACGATCTCTAAAAACGACATGAATACAATTTAACCTGTCTACTCTATTTAGCATTCTAAACTCTAGTCTAAATTATACTTCAACATCTCAAAAGTCAGTTGCCAGCTGAAATATTTCCCTTCTCATGGGCCATGATGGGCAAAACAAACATGTTAGCCTACATTTCGTTAATCCGATATTGTCAAAGAAAAATCGGCTCCAACAGCAAAGAATGCAACTCAACTCTTTATTCAGGTTTGAACTTGGGTGGATGTCATTTTGTGCATGTGCGAATGTGGATTCGGATCGGAAGGGTGGGTCCGTTTGAACAATAAACAAAGAACAAAGTTAACTTGAAAGGGAGAAAAAAACGTAGCAAATTTAACAAGAGCGTGAGAACATACCAGAATATTCGTTTGGTCTCTTATTCCCTCCAACTGCAACTTCCCCAATTGTAGATCTATGCCCTTTATTTATTTGCTTTTCGATGTCGTCTATTTTCAAACACTTTTCATTCTCCAACAACTTGAACAAAACGAATGTTGTTTATTGCCAGTAGCCTGAGTAGGCAAATTTCAAGCCAATGATAAGCTGACATGTCAAACAAAGTATACCATTTTCTTGAAATAAGATGAATGGCCACTTTCTAGCTGTTCTCTCCCTCCAAATCCACAGAATTAAAATCCTCCCTGGTTGACGATCTGTAAACATTGCATCTCTAGAGAAATCAATATGCCTATTGCCTACGTCATAGACTGTACATGTACGTAACATAAACTTGTCATTTAGTCTATATTTAGATCAATAATCGAGGGGCCTAAAGTGGGGAATTGTGTCCACTGATAAGGAAGTGCTCTCGAAAAAACAAATTTCAACATTTAAACTCATGAAATAGACTCTTTATAATGTCTCTGGGTTGAAAAAAGTAGTTCCAGAATAACGGCACTGTGAACCTGAAAAGTGATATCGTCACTGGAGTGACGATATCAAAATTTATTACTCCAGGATTTCACAGCTAGGAATGTAATAAATAAAAAACCAAACTTTGGTTGGTCGTCAAAAGTCTAAAAATTTATCAACTTATTTGAATTTACTGTCTCACGTAATTGCCTGTCGTAGTTAACCCTTTCCCAAACAAGACCTGATTTTGACGTCTCTAATAAAAAAAAGGTTTGGGAAAATATTGAAACAAAAGAAGAAACTGCTGATAACCAGCAGTTTCTCCTTTTGTCTCAATATTTTCTTAGCTACATTTTACACAAGTCCTGCCTTTATCATTGTCCATTTTGACATCTGCAGTGGATTTCTAATGGAAAAAGTTAAATATTTTGTCGTTTGGGAAAGGGTTAAGGTAAGTTTGGACTCGGGTGTTACATTTTATCCGCCCAATGATTTTTTTATTTGTACATATGTTATGAAGTAACATTTCCTGAACAAAATATATAAAAAAAATCGGGTATGTTTCCATGCACGTTTTCGTGTCAAAGCTATCTGCCCTTGACTATTAATAACCATTTTTGCAAAATTACCCTTATGTTTTAATGTCATATAGCAAGTTATTTTGAATGGATAATTTCAAATGTTAGATCTGTATCAATTTAGAGGCTTAAAATATGCACAAAAGAGATGATATTATTGACAGAAATATTTTAAAAACATTTTCTGGCAAAAGATATGGGAAAAGTTGAAAAATCACATTTTTTGAGAAAAATTGTGTAACTTTTTTTTCAATTCGGCGAAAAATTGCCCAATGAATATTTCTTGTTTTTGGATATTTTGAAGATAATGCCAAGAGCTATTTTTACACAAAAAGCAGCACACCTTTCCAAAAAAATATTTGACTCTATCTTGCCCACCCACCGTGTTTTAGCCTTATAATGACAAAAGTATCTATGTTTTCAAAAAATGTAAACTTTTCTGGCAGATGTTTACATTTGGAACAACAAAATACTTTACTTGACATTCACCATCACAAAAAGGGTAATGTTTCGATTTAAAAAAATTATGAAAATTGTTTTGGTGCCGCAGAATAAACGCAAAATCTGTCAGTTATATAATTGTACGTATTGTTTAACCGAAGTAAACTTGCGCTCATTATTATTGTTAAACCAAAGTGACCGTGCGCTGTGAATATTTATAAACAAACGTAATCGTCTGCAATAATGATAATATAGTGGTACCATCAACATTGAGACTTAAATGTACTTTTAATTTTTGACTGTCCTGCGTGAGAGGGGTGTTGTGATTACATCTAACGGTAAACGCCTTCTTAAAACCACGACGTTTACATACCTGGTTTACCTGTTCAGTTTGACTCGTCTGTCCAGAGGTCATGGTTTATTTATAATGAGCGCAAGTTTACTTCGGTTAAACAATATCAATATTGCAGACGATTACGTTTGTTTATAAATATTCACAGCGCACGGTCATTTCGGTTTATAATAGATTCACAATTAAACGAGAATATTTTCAGTTGTTTTGATAAAGCAATTCAACTGTAATTATTCTCGTTTAAATGTGAATCGATTATAACAATACGTTGCCGCTATTTTGTGCTAAACACAGACTGGGTAAGGATTTACCGTTATGTTTTGATAAACCGAAGTGTTGTTATAAAATCTCGTTGAATCAAGCCGTAGTTATTGTCCACCCAAATTTACCCGGGACAACTTAATTTTCGTGTGCAAAGTCCGTTCGTTGGGCGTCTTAACAAAACATAGCCGAAGTGGGGTCATTACATATGCAGATGTCCCGGGTTAATCTTGCTAGACATATGTAACATATGTAATGACCTCGCTTCGGCAATGTTTTGTTAAAAGGCTCAACTAACGGACTTTGCGCTCGAAAATTAAGTTGTCCCTGGTTTTGGGTGGACTATACAAGATTTTATAACAACATCCACGAAATACTATTTATGTTTGATATAAGGACACGGTTTGTTGGATAAAATCGTCCCCAATGGCGATGTATTTTTGTGCTTAAAACTGACTTGGTTTATCGACATGTTTTGATAAATCGTCATTGTTGTTATTCAATCTCGTAACTACGGCTTGAATCAGGCCTTAGTTACGAGATATATACTAGTCAAAACTTCTAACCGGCCACTTTAAAAATAAAGATATTTTTTTCTGTGGTGATTGGATTTTCAGGAAATTTGCTATGTGAATTTTTAAGCAACTATCCAAATGATTTTGGCAAAAATTTACCGTTGTTTTATTGAAATAAAAGCACAACTAGAAAAAAGCTCAAAAAGCTCTAAATTCACACAGAGCTCAGAACAGTGTCAATGTAGTGTTTTTGGTCTCATGAATCGTTAGCTAAAACATAGACTGAGAAAAAAATTGAAAATGTTTGACAATTGTGCACGGCATATGGGTATAGAAGAAAATGAAAGAGCCCATGTATGCAGAAAAACGATGCTTAAAAACAACATCTAAATCACGTTTTTCTTCGAAAATACTTTAAATATAGACTGATGATTCACGGCGAGCTACAAAATGTAGGATATGTGTAAAAAATCAGTTTGTTGCATCGATTTTCCGGTTAGGAATTTTGGCCAGTATAATAACGACACTTGTGATTTACTATTTGTTTGTCCGAAATAACGTCACGGTTTGTTGGATAAAGGTTTGATACCCATAATTAGTACCAAAGAGTCAGAGGCGAAATTTGAAAAATGTCAGTAATTCCTAGACTATAGTGCTCCCACTCGAATGGGGTGAGATGCGGTTAAAAAACTCGTCCTGGCGGACTCGTTTTTTCAACCGCATCACACCCCATTCTCGTGAAATAATTTTCATATCACATTTGTTCAGTTAGTTAATCTCTATTTATTTTATCTGATTTTTTTACGTTTTTCCCTTGAAACTCTTAACATTATTCATACCGTTTCTATAGAATAGAAGAATCGATTGATATGTTCTGTAAGAGAAACTATCATTTGTGGTAAACAACAAAAGAGCGTTCTTTAGAGTCATATTTTTAATGATATCTTAAGATTTCTTAAGATATTTTAGATAAAGCATTCTTTCGGATGAAATTCTGGCCAAGATGTCCCGAATGCTACACTACTGTTAAAAACCTGCCAGTTTAACTTCATAACTTGAAAATGTAGCATTCGGGACCTCATGGTTTTTGCATAGTGTGGTATTCGAAGCAACTTGGTCAATTTCTTCTCATACCATTTCTACAGAATAGAAGAATCGATTGATAAGTTCTGTAAGAGACACGATGTATATTAAGGTAAGTTTGGAGAGCGGACATGCGACTTGCAAATTTTGTGTTTATTTTGCGGCACCAAATGCCCATGCTACAATTTTCATCAATTTTTTAAAGCGAAATATTCCCCTTTTTGTGACGATGAATGTCAAATAAAGTGTTTCATTGTTCTTAATCTAAACATATGTCAGAAAATTGTAGTATTTTTTGAAAATATAGATTTTTTTTTTATAATTAGGCTAAGACAGGGTGGGTGTGGAAAGATAAAGTCAAATATCTTTTATATTTGCGTGGAAATGTGTGCTGATTTTTTGTGTAAAAATAACTCTTGGATTATCTTCAAAATATCCAAAAACATAAAATATTCATTGGGTTTATTTTTTGGCGAATTGAAAGAGTTACAAAATTTTCTCAAGATAATGTGATTTTTCAACTTTTCCCTTAGTTTTTTTTTTTTTTTTTTTTTTTTTTCGGAAAACGGTTTTAAAATGTTTCTTTCGGTCATTTTATCACATTTGTGCATATGTTAAGTCTCTTAATTGATAAAAATTTGAAATTATCCATTCAGAATAACTTGTTGTATGACTTAAAAAACATAAGGGAAATTTTGCGAAAATGGTCATTATACTAGTCAAGGGCAGACAACTCCGACACGAAAACGAGTCAGGAAACGTACCCTGATTTTTTTATTATTTTGCTCAGGAAATGTAACTTTACAACATATGTACAAATAAAAAAAATATTGGACGGATAAAAATTACCCCCTCCCCAGGCCAAACTTACCTTAATACATGTAAGTTATAAAAGGGTTGAAAATATTCGGGTACATAAACACCATAATTATATTCGTTAGTGCGTATGTGCTTGTACAACCACCGTTTCATCGCAAGTTCAAAACAATTTTTGCTGATCATAACATACGAATGAAAGCCAATTCAATCCAAGCACAAACAGAAAAAATGACAATAATTATTAATAAAAAAGTGGCAATGTAATTTAATTCGATGGAAGGTTGGAATAAAAATTCTGGCTTTTTGAACTAATTAATTTAATTAATAACTTTCTTGATGTGGGGATGAAATATTGTTAATTATATTTTTTCTTCACTTTTTACAGACAGGTTGTCGATAATAGTTTGAAAATGATTACTGAGAAAAATGCTATCCTATATTTTCCGACCTTAAAACAAAAAAGAGTTTCTGTGTGTGGTCTTAATTAATCAAGAAACGCCTCTCCTGTAATGAAAACGCCAGCACGAACTAGGGCACAGAGAAAACAACTGGTTGACTTCGGAAATAATCCATATCCTTCCATGGTTAATCAATATTAAACCACGGTTCTTAGTCAAGCGGCGCAATAAGTATTATTTTATTTCATTCGAGTAAAATTGACCTGCCTAGTCTTAAACATTTTAAGTCATAAAACTGTCGCGAAATGTACAACAATACCATAGAACTTAGTACTTGCATGACAGTTAATGATTTGCGTTAATAATGCACCAGCGCCTCCATGAATATCCCCATTTCGTTACATTTATTCAGTGTTAGGCACCTCCCAAATGTTACACGACTCTATATTTATTTTCCACTTTTCTCATAAAGAAAACATATTGATGGCGTCATCATAATAATGTCACATCTCTAAATCGGATATACGTGACCTTTTAAAATATCAATTTAAGAGACATCCGATACCATACATTGCTACTGCTTCTTTTTGTTATATTCTTAAGTACATCTACAGCGAAAAGATCATGGGCAGTCCCCGATTAAAAAGACCTAGAAATATACAACCTGTTTTAAGAAAGAAATCCAAACAAGTCATGCATGATTAGTAATGCCTAGGTCTAAGTATGTTCGTTTACATTTAAATAGCCGCGCGCTACTTGTGAGTTTGACCCACAAAACCTGACATTTTATTTTGGCCCTAAAAACTGCTATTGTAAAACATAAGAATGAGAGTCGAATTTTTCTAGCCTAAACGTGTTCTCACCAGCCCAAAATAATAAGGGCTACTACACCTTCATGTCAGGATCCAGATTTGAATCTATGCCGATCCGGAATCGGCCTGGGCAGATCCGTAATCGGTATAGTCCAAACCGGAATTCTAGTTTGGACTTGTCCGGATTAGAATTATAGTTTGGTCTAGGCAGATTCTAAATCTGAATCTAGAATCTGAATCTGAATCTAGAATCTGCCTAGACCAGTTCAGAATCCATTGCATTATTGAAACTGAACGTAGATGTAACAATATTACAATCATACATGTTTGATTTATAAACTCTATTTGTTTTGGTATCTTAACATCAAGGAACGATGGCCATTTATACATCTTGGATTAAATAACTGCGCAAAACAATGTGAGACATACCATGGACAAAAATAGGTAAGAGCAGCTCTCAATTCTTTCCAATTTGAACCAGGGAAAAACAGAATTCTAATGTGGACTAGACCGATTCCGGATCGGCATAGATTCCTATTTGGCATCCGACTTATATACATGTATGTATGTGTAATACCCTGCAACTTAAAGTTCCCCACACCTTAATGATTCACATTGTCACCAAAATAGGGTGATTTTGGAGATATATGTTGGATTTTCACGTTTATTGCTCAGTTTAGCCATTTCTTCGTTTGACATAACGTCTATAAACACTATAACGATCATTCGCTTTTTTGTCCGAGATTCATAAATAAGGGTTTGATGATTGTGCCATTACAGTTCCACATGATACTACGGAGAACCCTGTCTAATAGAACCCAGAGCAACAAATAAAGGGAGAGAATGCTTTTTCTAAAATGCAATATATATTTATTTTTCATCAAACCATATGTTTTTGGTACTCATCGAGACGATTCCAATGAGTACCCTAAACGTATGGTTTGGAATTGAAATAACAAAGTTAGAATGTCATTACCTACACTTATCAGTAGCTCTGATCTAACACTTGCTATAAAAAATCCTCGTTACAATAGTAACAATTATTGCGTCAAAAAAATAGGTGACTTTGTGAGCTAGTATTGCCATCTTCTGAAGAATTGATTCATGGTCGCATGTTTTGTTTGGACATAGCACGAGATACACTTGTAATCCTGTTTTAGGTAAGTTAATAAAGTTAGAAAATAAAGTTGTCCCGGTTTAATTTTGGTGGACTGTAGATACAGATATTTACATATAAAATTCAAGAGACATATCACATATATTTTCTCATAAATTTTAGTTTTGTTTTCATCTGAAAGAGCATGATTTATTTTTTCGTGGAAATTATAAAAATTTCAAACCAAAGTATTGCGCCGTTTACGAGATTTTTTTTAAATTAAAGTAAATGATGTATACACTTAAAACACATTTCTAACGCAACACTTACCCTTTTTGAAAATAACTTGAAATTTAAAAAAAACAGTTTTTATCCAATTTTCAACAACTTGAATTCATTCATATTGGCTAAATATCTGTAATTTTCAGAAAGAAATATTGAGCAGAAATTATTAAATTAAAAAAAAAGCTGATAATGTACATTCGTGTTATTCATGTAACAACAACAGTAAAGTTAACATTAAGCTAACATTCTGTGTGTCCACCATGGGCCTAGATGACACGGTTATACCCTTCTCATTTACAAAGCATAACTTATGATGAATCTGCGGGATTTCCTGTGCGAAAAAAAGAGGCGGACTCCACTTGGAAAACAGGCGTAAATGAGGTGTAAATGGCAATTTACGCTTGTAACAGTGGCGGAGTTATACTTTACGCATCAGTCACTGTGCAAAGTAGTGGCGTAAATTAGAGGCGTAAGATGAAATGGAGGCGTAATCTTATCATAACAGGCGTAATTTAAAACTTTAATTTTTGATCAGGCGTAATTTTTGGACTTAGCAATTTTAACAAGGCGGAATGGCTGTTTCTTAAAGGGATAATAGCTGTGAAAAAGGAAGAAATACCACAAAAAAATATTTTTTGTGTTATCGAGGTCTAATCATCTGATATTATGAAAGAAGTCTTTTCCGCCTGTAACAGAAATGTGTATTTGCGTATTTTCCCCCTTTTACAATGTATGTCAGTAGGTAATGTTTACAATTTCAAGTGCGAGTCGGAATTATCCGAGTTCTGAACGGTAAAATACGAAAATCAACGGAATATATTTTCAAATCATGTGCACGCATTGAAATGACGTCAGAGAATATAAACAGTACTATTGCAAAATGTGACCTGTCTCGGTAAAAGGGATCTTCTGGTGATTGTTAAAGTACCAGTCCTTGTCAATCTATGAAGACTGCAAAGACTACCCAGGATCGGAACTTTTTACTCTAAGTTAGTTTTCTGAATCAAGATTGTTCTTCCTATCTACCTATAATATATTAAATATCCGATTTCAAAATTCGAATGAGGTTGGTGTCCGATAGATGTTATCTCAAAATTCAGTTTTCAACTAACTTCATAGAAGCACGCCTTTAGCGTGACGGGACACGTTAATACGGATGAGCACTGACTCTTTCCCAAACATGACCTTGTTTGAATGCCCTTACTAAAAAGAGTTCAAAAAGCATTCGTGCAATCTGAGGAAACGCTGATAACCAACATTTCCCCCTATTGCCTAGATATTTCACCAGCAGTATTTTACTAAACCCTATGTTTATATACTCATTTTGTCGTCTACAAAACATTCAATATTCCAATTTATGAAAAGTTAAAATTATTGCCGCATGGGAAAGGGTTAAGTACAACAATTTACTACAATTTGAGGTTAACCCTTTCCCATACAAAACCTGATTCGGACGCCCCTATTTGCTAAAGCTGAGGAACCACCGTGACAAAAGAAAGGAATGCTTATTATTAGCAGTTTCTCCTTTTTCCTTTATATTGTCTAAGCTATTTCTTAAATATTTTACATTTCCAATGCCATTTATTTTGCAGTTTGGATCCGATTTCAATTGGAAATGGAAACAGTTATTTTTTGTCGTTTTGGGAAAGGGTTTAACATTATTCATAAGAAAGCACGCACTGGAATCCCGTGGAAATCGAAATGTTTCAAATTTGTGACCCGTCATGTTAAAAGGGACCGTATGGGAAGCGTGGAAAGTATCGACGTTGGTCAGTCTGATCTGACTGCGCAGACTGACTAGGATCGGAACTTTTGATTCAAAGGTTATTTTCTGAATCTAGAATGGTTTATACATCTTACCTTATTTACATTTTCCAGAAGCAAAAAATGATTGACATCTGTTGAGTCTGGTTCATTTCGCGAAATTTGATTTTATAGACTTCCCATTAGGCCCTTTTCTGCGTGACGGGCAACATTCATGAAATAACGGGAACTCATTTAAATTTGTGACGCACACTTTCCTGTGTATCACATGATCAACCGACTGTATACGGATGTTCACGGCTGTGACAAGTACCCGTTATGCTATATTTAGCCACGAATGTAAACATATTTTGAGCGCCGTGGAAATGTGAGAATACCAACATTTATACGCTTGTTGTGGGTAAACCACGCATGGTTACTCGCTTGAAATACGGTCTTTCTGCATCTTTTTGTTCATACTTTAAAAAGGTAAACCTTTTTTGAGGCAAATAGACAGTTTTTTCACAGCTATTATCCCTTTAAAGCGAAAAATAACTTAAACTTTCCAGGGAGACGGAAGTTTTGGACTTAGCAATCTTATAATGACGCAATTCCAATATACTAGCCATTTTCATTTTGCACTGCATAAGATCAAGGTCACAAGGTCCAAGGTCATGATCAAATGTGAAAGTTCTTGGTAGGAGGTGTCCATGTGTGAAATATCAAGTCTGTACGTGTAAAAGCACATGAAATATAGGCCAGGTCAAAGTTCTTTAAAGTAGGTCAAACGCCTAGGTCATGGTCAAATGCAAAAGGTCTTGGCAGGAGGTGTCCATGTGTGATATATCAAGGTTGCACATGTAAAAGGATATGAGATAGAGGTCAGGTTAAAGTTTTAACAAAGTAGGTCAAAGGTGAAGGTCACAAGGTCCAAGGTCATGGTCAAATGTGAACAATCTTGGTGGGAGGTGTCCATGTGTGCAATATCAAGAATGTATGTATAAAAGGAGATGAGATAGAGGCTGGGTTAAAATGTTAAAAAGTAGGTCAAATGCCAAGGTCAAGGTCACAAGGTCATGGTCAAATGTGAAGGTGTTGGTAGGAGGTGTCTATGTGAGAAATATCAAGGCTGTATGTGTAAAAGGGCATGATATCTCGGCCTAGTTAAAAAAAACTTCAAGGTCAAGGTCACAAGGGCAAAGGTCATGATTCCAAATGAAAGGTCTTGGCAGGAGGTATCCATGTGTGGAAAATCAAGGCTCTATCAACAAGAGATGTTTGTAAAACATATATGCCCCCTCAAGGGCCTACATTTGATGTAGGTCAAAGTCCAAGGTCAAGTTAACAAGGTCCAAGGTCATGATCAAATGTGAAAGGTCTTGGTAGGAGGTTTCCATGTGTCAAATATCAAGGCTGCATATGTAAAAGTAAAATGAAATATAGGCCAGGTTAAAGTTTTTTAAAAGTAGGCAAAATGCCAAGGTCAAGGTCAAATGTGAAAGGTCTTGGTTGGAGGTGTCCATGTGTGAAATATCAAGGCTGTAGGTGTAAAGGACATGATATATATGCCTGGTTTAAGTCTTTTTAAAAGTAGGTCAAACTCCAAGGTCAAGGTTGCAATGTTCAAGGTCATGATCAAATGTGAAAAGTCATGGTAGGAGGTGTCTATGTGAGAAATATCAAGGCTGTAGGAGTAATAGGAAATAAGATAAAAGCTAGGTTAAAGATTTCTAAAAGTATGTAAAAATCAAAGGTAAAGGTCACACAGGCCAAGGTCATGGTCAAATGAGAAAGGTCTTGGTAGGAGGTGTCCATGTGTAAAATATCGAGACTGTATAGGTAACAGGACATGAGATATAGGCCTAGTTTAAGTTTTTTAAAAGTAGGTCAAACTTCAAGATCAAGGTCCAAGGTCATGGTCAAAAGTGAAATGTCTTGGTTGGGAGTGACCATGTGAGAAATATCAATGCTGTATGTGTAAAATGACATAAAATGTAGGCCAGGTTAATGTATTATAAAAGTAGGTCAAACACCAAGGTCAAGGTCACAAGGTCGTAGGTGTCCATTTGTCAAATATCAAGGCCGTATGTGTGAAAGGACATGATATATCAGCTAGGTTAAAGTTTTCATAAAAGTAGGTAAAAGGTCAAGGTCACAAGGTCCATTTTCATTGTCAAATGTGAAAGGTCTTGGTAGGATGTGTCCACGTGTGAAATATCAAGGCTGTATGTGTAATAGCACATGAGATATAGGTGCAGTTTATTTTTTTAAAGTAGGTCAAACTCCAAGGGCAGGGTCACAAGGTCCAAGGTCATAATCACATGTGATAGGTCTTGGTCGGAGGTTTCCATGTGTCAAATATCAAGGCTGTATGTGTAAAAGGACATGATATATGGGCCAGGTTAAAGTTTTTTAAAAAGTAGGTCAAACTCCAACGGCAAGGTCACAAGGTCCTAGGTCATGGTCAATTGTGAAAGGTCTTGGTAGGAGGTGTCCATGTGTGAAATATCAAGGCTGTATGTGTAATAGGTCATGAGATATATGCCCGGTTTAATTTTTTCAAAGTAGGTCAAACTCCAAGGTCAAGGTCACAAGGTCCAAGATCATGGTCAATTGTGTATGATGTTGATAGGAGGTATCTATGTGTGAGATATCAGGCTGTATGTGTAAAAATACAGATATAGGCATTGTTAAGAATTAAGTGTAAAAATCAACAAAGGGCAATAACTGGATGTGTCTACGTGTGAAATATCAAGGCTGTATGTGTAATAGCACATGAGATATAGGTGCAGTTTATTTTTTTAAAGTAGGTCAAACTCCAAGGGCAGGGTCACAAGGTCCAAGGTCATAATCACATGTGATAGGTCTTGGTCGGAGGTTTCCATGTGTCAAATATCAAGGCTGTATGTGTAAAAGGACATGATATATGGGCCAGGTTAAAGTTTTTTTTAAAAAGTAGGTCAAACTCCAACGGCAAGGACAAGGTCCAAGGTCATGGTCAATTGTGAAAGGTCTTGGTAGGAGGTGTCCATGTGTGAAATATCAAGGCAGTATGTGTAATAGGTCATGAGATATATGCCCGGTTTAATTTTTTTAAAGTAGGTCAAACTCCAAGGTCAAGGTCACAAGGTCCAAGATCATGGTCAATTGTGTATGATGTTGATAGGAGGTATCTATGTGTGAGATATCAGGCTGTATGTGTAAAAATACAGATATAGGCATTGTTAAGAATTAAGTGTAAAAATCAACAAAGGGCAATAACTCCAAGAAGTTGATCGGCAAGGTTACGGTTCTTGTGCACTGCGCCTCTCCATAATGAGATCTATCCACCTATTAAGTTTCATGATTCTACCTTGTAAACATACTTTTTGAGTTATGCTCCGGACAAGAATCAAGTTATAAAATCAACAAAGGGCAATAACTCAAAAAATTTGATCGGCAGAGTTACGGTTCTTGTGCACTGCACCTCTCCATAATGAGATCTATCCACCTGTGAAGTTTCATGATTCTACCTTTAATACTTTTTGAGTTATGCTCCGGACAAGGTTAGGTCTACGGACAGACCGACCGACCTACGGACCGACCGACCGACACTTGCAAAACAATACACCCCCATTTTCTTTGAAAGGGGGCATAATAATAGTGCATGAGATATAGGCCAGGTTAAAGTTTTTTTAAAAGTAGGTCAAACTCCAAGGTCAAGGTCACTAGGCCAAAGGTCATGGTCCCAAATGAAAGGTACTGGCAGGAAGTATCCATGTGTAAAATATTATGGCTGTATCTCAAATAGTGCCTGAGATATATGGTTCATAAGATATAGAATTAACTTTGTGAAAATAAGGCCTCCCAGTCTATTTTCTCCCAGTCTATGACATTTCCTACTTCCTGTTTAGAAAATTGGAGGGAATTTTGCTTCTCTTACTTTTTGCATAGTTAATGTTTGAGGTATGAATTCAAACATTGATATTGATGAATCCAGTACATTAAGGGGCTCACTAAATGGTAAGACCAAGTGAGGCAACATTGGTGGGTGTTCTTTTGACTAAATTAAACAAATTCAAATGTTCATTTTTACCATTCCCCACCCATATATTATGTAGTAAATATCTAGGAGGCGGGATTATGAGGCGAATTCCGCCCGTAATTTCTTAAAGATTCCAAGCGTAATCCGCCTCCTAGCAATTACGTCTGTAAAAAATCCGTTTCATTTGCATATTCCGTCTCTAAAAATTCCGGTTAATTAACATTTTACGCCTCTAAATTACGCTTAGTTTACGCTTGGTTTCCTTCTCATTCTTATATTTCTTTAAACAAGCTTACTAGCGGAAAAGGAGGCGGATTTCGTCTCATAATTCCGTCTCATTTACGCCTGTTTTACGGGCGTAATTTTTCGTACAGGAGTTCTTCACTCGTCATTATTAGGTGCATGTTCCAGATGTTAAAAAATTATTCTGGTAAAAAGCGAAAAACTAATCTCTGGTAACAAATATGATGATTTCGTGCAATACTGACACGTGCAAAACATTATTCCTTGAACAAAATAGGTGCAGCTGAATTCTAGTAATGCTTTGCACGTGAAAGCACGTTATCAAATCTTATGAAGCAGGGGTTCGAGATATGAGCATGACTTTGTGGTGCTGCTTTTATTCAAATGAATTCTGCAATCGCCTGGGGTTTTGTGACTTTTCATATTTGAGTTATAGTAAAAACCCTAAATATTTAGTATGTGTGAATCAACTGATTTTGATGAAATTTAAAAAAAATGTAAACGTTATTGATTTATATTTGCTGAAAATTTCATAAAATATACTGCATTATTTATTCAACCCCTTCCCAAACAAGGCCTGGTTTTGACGTCCATGACAGAAAAGACTTGAGAAAATATTGAGACAAAAGAAGAAAATGCTGATCATCAGCATTTTCTTCTTTTGCCTCATTATTTTCTGTGCTATTTTGTACACATATCACATTGTTATTAACGTTTTTTTGTCGTCTGCAACAGCTTTCAAATCGAATTACCTTATAATTTTGCAGTTTGGAAAAGGGTTAATTGTGATGAAAAATCAAAGTGTTGCGGTAGAAGTGTATCTAAGTGTACAGCAGTTCAGATTCAAATAGAATTTGTCATTTTCGTCTCAACTGTAAAAGCGTTTGTTTTGCTTATCAGCAATACTTTAAAATCAAAGTGCTGAGAGCACTGTAATTGGACGTCTCTGATTGATTGAGCGGGTTTGTACATGAACGAAAGATATTTTATTCATTCTTCTGTGTTTAATTCTATAAGATCGGTTTCGGACATACGAAATCGGCTTTAATACCAGAAAACTCTTCTCATGCTTCCAATTGATTTGATTGCCGTTTCAAGACAACTGATTTGTCGCTATGAATAATCACTATTAATTTGATTACCAAATTCAATTAAGGCCATGCGATTAGCACTTTTGTCTTCTTGTTTCGGTTTACTATGAGTATTGTCGTCAGTTATACTTTTCATTGATTTTAAAAAGTACGCTGCAAAGCAATTTATTCAAAATGTAAGCCAACGCGCTACATAAATGAAAGCCGCGATAGCTCACTTAGCAGAGCACTCACCTTGTACTCTTTACACATGTTATATCCGGAAGGCCCTGGGTTCGAATTCTACTCAGACATTGTTCTTTTTAATCATCTTTTTTTATACGCCGCCGGAGGCGGACGTATATTGGCGTCATCTTCTCCGTCTGTCCGTCCGTCCATCTGCCCGTCCGTCCATCCGTACGTCCGTCCATCCGTCCGTCCGTACGTCCGTCCACTTTTCTCGTCAACGCAACTCCTCCTAAGTTTCTGGCTGGATCTTCTTGAAACTTGGTCAATGTTATCACCTCAATTGGTAGATGTGCATAAAGGAAGGATTTTATGCTTCGTTGATTTTTGCCAGAGTTATGCCCCTTAAAAACTTAGTCTCTGGGGCTTATTGAAATTGCAGCCTTGTCAACGCAACTCATCCTAAGTTTCTGGCTGGATCTTAATGAAACTTGGTCGATGTTATCACCTCAATTGGTAGATGTGCATGAAGGAAGGATTTTATGGTTCGTTGATTTTTGCCTGAGTTATGCCCCTTAAAAACTTAGTCTCTGGGGCTTATTGAAATTGCAGCCTTGTCAACACAACTCCTCCTAAGTTTCTGGCTAGATCTTAATGACACTTGGTCAATGTTATCACCTCAATTGGTAGATGTGCATGAAGGAAGAATTTTATGGTTCATTGATTTTTGCCAGAGTTATGCCCCCTTAAAACTTAGTCTGTGGGGCTTATTGAAATTGCAGCCTTGTCAACGCAAGTCCTCCTACGTTTATGGCTGGATATTAATGACACTTGGTCAATCACCTCAATTGGTAGATTTGCATGAAGGAAGGATTTTATGGTTCATTGATTTTTTCTAGAGTTATGCCCCCTTAAAACTTAGTCTCTGGGGCTGATTGAAATTGCAGCCTTGTCAACACAACTTCTTCTAAGATTCTGACTGGATCTTTACGAAACTTGGTGGATGTTATTACCTTAATTGGTAGATGTGCATGAAGTAAGGGTTTTATGGTTCATTGATTTTTGCCTGAGTTATGCCCCCTTCAATCTTAGTCTCTAGGGCTTAATGATATTTCAGTCTCGTGAACGCAATTCCTTCCAGGTTTTTGACTGGATATTTATAAAAACCTTTTTGTGAACACAACTTTTTACAGGTTTTTGTGTGAATATTTATAAATCCTTGTCAATGTCATTTTTTTGTCTCAAGTTTTATAAGTGGCGGCGTATATTGTGACCATGGCACTCTTGTTCGACTTCTATCCCCACCATCGTTGGCGAAAAAACGACCGCAGTGATTTAGAATCGATCTTAACACAAATTCAACGAAATAAAGTAATGAAACGCCGATCATTTACATACAATTCCGCTCAATCAATGAGAGGCGTCTAAATATAGTGCTCCAAGCACTTTGATTTTTATTCCTGTTTAGAGTAAAAAAAAAAAAAACACGGTAGCAGTTTTCCCTGGTTGTGGTTACAAGACAAATTCAATACATACTTTTCCTGAAACAAAATCCCAGATGAATTGGAGCACCTAACCATGGATTCCTCATACAAGTACTACCGCAGCATCCTTATATCTACAGATGTGCATAAAAAGAAGAAATTGGGAACGTGCCGTCGGGAAAATGGCAGTGGAGTACAATAAGCAATTTAAATGTTCATATCATTATCAACGAAAATTTGAGAATAGCAATGTCCCTATCTGTAAACATATTCATACGATCATCCAGGTACCAGCTGTTGCAGACCCATTGCTTCATCTTCTTAGCTGAATACACGTAAACGGGTCGCTTAAACGAAATAAATACAGATCGCTGTCACTCGATCATAGACTAGTAATAATCATTGTTGTCATGACCATCGATCAGTATGTAAATAGGTCATGATACTGTCGAATATCAGTGATACAGATGCTGGAGAAAAAAAAACTCGTAAGAGCAACTATTTTTCTGAATAGGTGGATTTCACTAGTGTCTCATCTGAGGCTGTTCAGATGGAACCCCGATTTGTCATCGAGTCGAACCCGAGTTGCGAAATGAACTCACTCCCCGATAATCAATTTCAAAACCCTGGTTCCAAAGTACGTCTCGTGGAAACACCGTTCCTTTAAATATGTCAAAGACTTAAACAACAATGATCAAAGAAAAGGAACCTATCATACACAATACGTGCATTAAATTGGGTAATCATTCTAAAATGTGTTTTCAGTAAACACATCAAGAAAAACAAACGTTTTACAGAAGAAATAATCCGAACTGGTTTTGAACCAACGGCGTTCCAAATTTCAAACTGAAAAAATGTTGCGAGGTTAATCCTTTCCCGTTTGAGCTATCGCTGCTGCTGATGATATAGGGTGTCTGTTTACATTATAACCATAGTGTATGCATGTATCGCTTTCTAAAGATCTTACCCTTTACACAATAAATATTACGAAAGTCAAAAAACTACAAGAAAATGATTAAATCGAAAAAAGATCGTAAAGTTGGTTAAGACGTGGCATGAATTGAATCGGCCAATGAATCTTATAGTATTTGTTAGAGAACACATAGAAAGTAGGAAAAGATACGACAGTTTTCCTGTATGGTCGCAAAATCTATTTTGAATTTTGGTCAACTGGCAATTGAGTCTGAGAAAGGGTTTTTTGGTAATGAAAACCCATTTCGCCTGTCCAAAAGTGGTTATAAGAATTGTACGTCCTTTCGGACGTCCAATTAAAAACAGATAACATTTAAACGCATTAGAGTTACCAATATTGGCATGTAGACGTACTTTAAAAAAATGAAATTGGAATGCTACGCCCCTTTAATATGGTTGTAAATATTAATTATGTTTTTGAAAATAATCTTTTGTGGTTGTAAACGTTGACTATATTTTTTAATTTTTTTAATTATTTTGTGATATAATACCAGGCCTCAGTTGATATTTCCATCTGAAAATTTATTCAATGTCGTAGTTAAAATGGTAGTACATAGAGCGACATATTTTCGTGGTCCTGTTTCTGATTTTCTGTGAGTTATATACAAAATTAGTTTGATATTTACTTTTAAGATTTAATTTTGATAAGATTTTAGTCATAATTCCGAGTAACCTCGCCAGTCTCCGTTAACACGAATGGCTGCAAAGGTGTACGGAATGTTTGGTATCGAATGATGAGTAGAACATGGTAATAGGTTAACTTCAAGGACTTAATAATCATCGGATGTCGTCTGTTTGATTGATTGGTGTTAACGTCTCTTTCAACTATTATGGTCATTTTGTTCCGGTTGCATCACCTAATTATGGATTACTGTCATTTCTCATACCAGTACTTCTACAAAATCCTTACCGAGCATACTGTTGCTCGCTCAAATAGGTTAACGATTTTCAAGCAATTGATGGAAAACAATTTAGTCTGAAAGGACAGAGGGTCGAACCCAGGACCTCATGAGTAAAAGTTTAAGATCCAATCGGAGACACACAATTAAACGAGGATGTGGTCAGCCGACGAATAACTTTATTTTCAGCAGTGAACCTTGGCAGCAAACCCATAGATATGGAAAATAGATATGCATATAGAGGATAATAGAGTAAAATCCTGGAATTTCTCAGTTAAGTAAAGTTTGATATTTTCACTGCAGTGACGATAACACTATCAAATTTCACTCTAGTACATGTAGCCGGGACTATTTCCAGATGTTGGGGACACTTAAAAACTGTATTGAACAATTTTTAACCAGGCTTTGCTGTGCCTTGTGGCAGATTTTACTCGGTGTCCCAATAGATAAAACAGATGTTAGAAGCATAAATACCTTCCCAAGCATCTAGGCAGTGCTGTCTAAGTGGAAATCACAAAGCCAGTCGACAAATTCACACTGCCACAAATTCAAATCACTTGAACAGAGACTGTTTATTTTCACGTCCGGCCAAAGTAACCAAAATACACATCACAGAAGCAATAAAAATTGTTGGAAGATGATCCTCTTTGCTTAAATCCCTCTAATTCAAGAAGACTAGAAGGTTTAAAGTTTGTTCAGATCGTTCTTTATCCTTTCATCTCTACTGTCTTTTTTTATGATTTAAATTTCTGATATATTTATATTTTTCTCGCTTCAACATTCAAACAAAATGGCGGCCATTTTTTTTTCTAAATACACGTAGAACATGTATTTATAAGCGATGCAAAGACGCCTCAGATCAGATTGGTAATAAGAATTAAACAAAGAAAAAACCTAAAAATGAGTGTATGGGGTGAGATGCGGCTAAAAACTCGTCCTTCCGGACTCGTTTTTTCAACCACATCTCAACCCATTCTTGTGAAACATTTTTCATATCACGTTTCTCCAGTTAATTAATCTCTATATATTTCATTGAGTAAACAACAAAAGCTATATTTTCACGAGTGGTGAAGCCATGAGTGAAAATGTAGCTTTCGATGTTCACGAAATGAAATATAAATCAATCTTACTCGAAAAACAAACGACTGTTCTTTTTCCTTAATGCATAAATTAGACAAAATGCAATAAAGTATCACATTTTTTCTTAGAGCGCGTCATTTTGCGCGTGACTGATATGCAACGCTAATGATGACATCGCTTATTTGGTCCTGCTTAGATACCGTCATATAGGGTGAAATGAACAAACGTGGGGTATTATAAGTTTTTGATAATTTCACTGGATAGGCGGTGTGTTTATCAAATGATAATCTACCATTATTCTTGATAATCCGCCTAAAAACTTTAAAGAATTGGTTTATCATCATATCAGGGTCTACAAAAAAGAAAATTAAAATCGTGATTTTTGCAGGTTCCAGAGTAATCGAGGCAAAACAACAAATATCTGCGACCAAAACTACATCAAAACAGCTGACCACAACGATGGGCCGCTTGTCATCGTTCCTCCTCTTGATACAGATTAGTATGACGGGAATAAACTGCAGCGTCTACTTCAAGCTCTCGGAATCTACCAGACGAACCTTGGAATACCTGTGCCCGGGCGTTGATATATGTGCACAAAATGCTTCTGACTCGGCTCTCAGTCCAAACCAAAACATGAACGTACACGGCGATATATCTTGCTGCAGAGATTAGTATCGCTTTTTTTCAATTTTTCTAACCATTTCTAGATATTGGTGTTTTGCTAGATCACATTCAAGGATAGTATTAAACATAATGATCGTTGCTCAAACAGGACAGATCTATATTACATCATAGAAATCACAATGAGATACTAATAGCATATATTTTCTTCTTTTCTCTCAACGTTTTTCAAAATTCGCTTTGTTGTTTGACATTAAACTGTCTAAATGTTTTATAGTTAAATTCAACATTTATTTCAATTTCAATTTCACCATCCTTCGTATTTTATGTTAGGGCCACTATTTAGATATAAACAAATAAGCCTACATTATAAAACTTGCCTTGTCTAATTATCTCTTTGATATCAAACGTTTTCCGATTAAACTTTTTTTTATCTTTCTAGGTTGTTCTTGCCACGTCGATTGCTATGATCAGCTAAACTGCTGCTTCCCCAAATATTTCAATAGACAAAACCGCCACGGTGAAAACAATTTTGAGTGGAATGCTAGCAAGCACGATATTGGTAACGTACACGATAGTAGTAACGGACACGACAGTAGTAACGCACATGACTTGGATAATGCCCACGGCACTGGTAATGCATTTGATTTGAATTGCTCATTCTATTCTCTCACCAATGTAGCAGATGACGCGGCTACTACAATACCGCGACCTCTGACAGAATGTTTATACATTCAATCTGGAATACCTGACGAGTCTTGGGTAGCCGGTGTAGAGTCGTATCGCATGGTGTCCAGACCACCGCATGGAGGATGCCCGCCAACATCAATAGACCTGAGAGGAACAATATTAGAATCTGCTTGTTTAACTGGTTCAGTTGCTCCTTGGGGTAATATGTATCCCGTGTATTCATCTGAGCACAACACAATTTATAAAAACAAATTCTGTGCACGTTGTTATGGTGCAAATGATCTCGATTTTTGGACCCCATTTTTGGTTTGTAACCAATTTGAAAAAGGATCTGACAGATTTGTCGCAATTTCAGAACATCTCTGGGAGTACCAAAATATGGATTTTTGTGGTAATTGTCGGATTTGGTTTCTTTTTGATAATATCACAGTTCTCAGAGACAAACGCTGTTACATGGACTCTGTGAGAAAGTGTCTCAACTTCACTGAGAATTTTGAACAATTTTGGATTCCTCCAGGTCTAAATATAACTACCAGTGAAGTGATAGATGCATGTCACGTGGTCCTGTCCTCGCCAATACGGGTGAGAAATAAGGTCTACAGTAACGCTTTCTGTGCAATGTGTAACCGAGAATATAATGACTATATAACACAGATGTTTTGTTCCCCAGAAGATTATGGTACGAAAGACATAAAACGGTTTGGAGATTTCACGATGACATACTTACTAGACACTTCTTTTCTACAACAAAGTTATCAACAAAACAACCCACGAAGGACAACCCCGAAGGCATGCCTCACAACAGGAAATGAATGGGTAAATATTGATTCATAAACTTTCGTCACTTATCAACCGTAATGCATGCAGCATGTGTTTCATAATTGATTACCCCTTAAAAGAACAGCAAATCTTATTTGACTTTTAACTAGTTTAAACATTTAATGGTAAGGTTTTGAGTAGTGTAATAGTGCATTCTTTGTTCGTCATATTGTTATAAAAGATATTATGTTATTTTCTTTCCATAATCTTCTGTATTGCAATTAAATGCTGGTTGAATTGAGATATAATAAATTTCTACTCATTATGTAGATGAGTGAATCAAACTATTTCATTCCAGGTTAACGAAAGTTGCAGGGATATATTTTGTCAATCAACACAAATTAGAAACTCCTACGGCGACTGCGAACATCCAAGCAAGGTTTTGTACACAGATCCAATGCACCTATTTGTAAAATTGTCATATTTACAGAAAGATGTATCGGTGATCTCTATTCTCAAATCAAATAACGCGACCCTAAATTATAATTTGGTTCATAGAATTTTCAAAGTCTCAAGCCCCTGGCCGGCCAACTGGAAGATAATGAGAATATTCGATATAACAGAGAGAGACATTTAGAACGATCCGTGCGTTGTAGTTGAACTCGAGACAAAAACTGTTCATCTCGATATTCTGACGAGCGATATCGTTCGTGTTATTAGAAATGTGTGGAAAGTTGTCATTAAAGGACAACGAATTCTATTTGGACAGTCTATTCTACGGTTTAGATTGAAGGAGGTGACAGGCGGAAATTATGTACCATACTGGAAGCTGGACTTGGAATCATTTGTTTCTTTGAATTTTTCCGTTGAAGACTCCAGAAAATGGAGACCTGTTTTCGGAGTTAAAAACGTTGCACAGCGTTATTCTACCGTGGATCTATCAAAGCTTTTCGTCTGTGACCAAGTAATCTTACGTCCCGGTGAATACATACTCACAGAAATGAATCTTGCCATGATGAATAAATTGACCGGTCGGGTCATGTTTGACAGGGAGTTTGAGTTAGTAATGGACGACGGGGGAAAACTTCTTCCTCGTGTTTGTCTGTCTGATACGCCTCTAAAGGAAATAAATGCCGCAGAGCGTTTGTATGGTCGATACACATGCTGTGTTGCGTTCTGGATTCTGAATAGATTAGTTTTGAAATGAACATGTATACGTAAATGTAAAAAAATAGAAAATATGGCGTTTTGTCTGTGTACAGTACTCAGTTGATTTATAAAGACATTAGTACCAAAATTTAGATAATTCTCCACTGTTCCCGTATTTGGCATTTTTTTATTAGCTCACCTGAGCACAAAGTGCTCAAGGTGAGGTATTGTGATCGGTCGTTGTCCGTCGTCCGTCCGTTGACCAATTTTCTTGAAACTTGACAGGAATGATCCTTGGGTGAAGGGCTTTCAAAGTTGTTAAAAGCATTTGATTCCCTCAAAGGCTTTGGCTGCCGCGGCATAAGAAAAGGGGAAAAAAGCCAAATCTTGTAAAAATCTTCTGCCTTCAACTAGTTGGCCAATATTCTTGAAACTTCCCATGAATGATCCTTGGGTGAAGGGCTTTCAAAGTTTTTGCGAGACTTTGATTCCATCAAAGCCTTTGACTGCCGCGGCATGAGAAAAGGGGAAAATAGCCAAATCTTTTAAAAATCTTCTGGCTTACTAATGTAGTTAAAACTTCACATGAAAGATCTTTGGGTGAAGGGCTTTCAAAGTTGTTAAAAGAATTTGATTAATATCAAAGCTCTTAGTGCAGTGGCATCAGAAAAAGGGCATAAGAGCATACACTTTTGAAAAGGCTGAATTTTGTTTCATTCTTTTGAAAAACTAAGGAAAAGGGGCTTTATTGCAAAATTCTTAATTTGCTGCTATACAGGTCAAAATGTTTATTTCAACAAGGCAAAAAATTTCAGGTGAGCGATCTAGGGCCATCATGGCCCTCTTGTTTTGCTTTATCTCCAACGCCCCTTTAAACCATTACCAAACGGCAAAACTTTAGACTGGTCCAAATTTGAAAATGTTGCAGACTACAATTTTAGGTAATGAAATGTTACATATTTGTGCTTTGGGTAGAAAACATTGTGGACAATGAAGAAATTGCTTGTCACAATCAGTTTTTTTTTTTTTTTTCATTTTTCAAAATGTTTTCCAGTGTATTTGTCTTGTGAAGCGTCAAAAGGTGTCAATGTGTGATAATGGGTTAATTCGTTCTTGATTCGACTGAAACAAATGTGACCCGTCACGCTAAAAGGGACCTTATCCAAACTCTAAAAATCTAAAGTTTGACAGACTTGTCAGACCCAGCATAGGTAAACCAGATTCTTTATTCGAAAAATGAACGTAAAGTAAGATAGGGAAAACATTCCAGATAAAGAAAATTACATACAAGTGAAAAGTGTCGGCCCTAGTCTGGCTGCGCGGACTGCGCAGACTGACTAGGGTCGATATTTTTCACACCTCCGATAAGGTCCCTTTTAGCGTGACGGGTCACAAATATCAAATAATTCTAACTACATCAGTTAAATAAAATTCACGTTTATAAAGATTCTGTCAACACGAACAAATCTTAATATCTTTTTTACGTTTCATTATCATTGAAATTTTGAAAATTTATAGACCTATTTGTTGACAATTTAATAGATTTATGATGAACAAGAAAACGTAAGATATTTCCGCATTGAAATAAAACAAAAATAGAACGAATAACGGAATATTGGATTAAAAGTAGCAATTTAACCATTTCGTCGCCTCGTTTTTAACCGGCGCTAACTACCAAAAACACTTTTCCGAGAAAATCGACTTTAAAGATTCAGACCTTCATAACTTTTTTTATCTTTACTTTAAATTGACCCAAATTCTGCATGACTGTCAGAAATAGCCTTATCTATCCACATGCGCAACGATGGGGCCTTTTTTGAGAAAAACCATTATTTCTGTTTGGAGAAAGAGCAAATTCTGTCATTTTCAAACACACTTCTCTCTTTTAAAGGAGATAGAGCAAAAAACACTATTTGCTATATAGGCCCACCTTACGAATCATAAAAAAAGACAAATTGTCGTTTTGTCGTAGAAATAGGACAACGCATGCGGTTGCATTTCAAACCGGTGACCTTTGTTCTTGATAAAGTAAAAAAATATTCGAGTACAAATTGATTTAAACTTTTTATGGCATCGTAAAGGATACAGACTCTCGTCTCCATAGATATAAATTGCAACAAATTCATATCATTTTCGTTCCAGAGAAATATATTTTGCTTTTTATAATGGCTACATGAGTTATAGTTAAGAAAAATCTACTTGTTGAAGCACTTGTGTGCCAAAATCAATTTCAATTACATTTATTTTAAAGATTATCCGGCTATTCTACCCATCGAGGACTGGTAATCAGAATGCAGGCACGCATATTGTGTTATAATGAACGGCTATTGATTAAAATAGTTTTTGAAATTGTTAACGATTGACTTGCTAACATATTATTATGTACTTACATATTATCAAAATCTTCAATAGAAATCTATTGTTCACATTTTGTAATCGGAATTCGTGTTTTTGTCACATAACAGGTCATGTGAATTTTATTCTTATTCTCATTGGACGAGAGGAATTTTCAGGCACAGATTGCTCTTGGACATAGGATAAAATTCGGATCAACTTATAGACAAATATCAGGACATAGAGCAATATGCATATGCGATTTCTCAAAAACCAGCCCGCCAATCGACAATTAATATCTGGTGTTCAGGAGATAGAGCATAAAAATACGGACACAACGATACCAAATGTAGGATTTGTTTTTTCAAAAATGGAGATAGCGCAGCTTACAAAACTAGGCGACGATTTGTTCCCAAATATTGAAGAAACTTAATATTTTTTCTCCGACATAGAATAATTCTAATTGTAATCCTGCGACTTTCGATTAACAAACCGGGATAATAATTATGTGTGACTGCCATTAAAATAGGTTTTCTGTTATCAGGAAAAAACATTCGACAGCGTTCCCATTATTTCATAATGACATTTACCCACATCCAAGTTTTCTACTGCGGCCGCGTTCAAATTTGACAGCCCATTTTTTCCGTTTTGGGATGGGGTAAAAAAGGAGATGGCGTAGTTCGTAATGTGTTTATTTTATTCTTATATTTTGGATATCGGAATAAACAAATTAAAGTCTTGTAAAAACTGATATAAAATGAGAAAAGTAATTTTATAAAGGAGATTTTGTTTTACATAATTAGGCCTAATTTGTAAAAAGCCTCACAGAATATGGCCATTAAATCATTTTTGAAAGGGCAATAAAGACTAATGTATATGTGTTTGTTGTTTTGTACTTCTACCAACGTAAAAATGTTGAATGACATAGTAAATCTTTCCCAAAACGACACTCGGGATTGAAGTCCACATACTAACGTGGAAAGATTAAGCCCATTACCACATAGTGACGCCTTTTGACTCACCACAAGATAATGGCTTTGGAAAAAATCTTGTGATAAACAATTTCTCCATTTTCCACAATATTTTCTAAACAAAAAGATTTTTTTAAAGTGAAGTTCTTTCACTTGAAATTGTCGCCTGCAACATCTTATAATTTGAGTCAGTCTAAAATTTTGTCGTATGATAATAGCCGGGTTACAGAAAGGAGAGTAGGAAGAAAATGTTGAGACCCATCATTTGCACACTTCATCTCAATGCTAACCTAGCTACATGTATATAGCTAGGATAGCATTCAGATGAAGGGCGCAAATAATGTTGGTACTTGGGGAATTACCGATACATTGCGACGGTGAACTTACATTTGGAACACCACGGACAGTTTTGTCGAATCATACCTTGAATGCAAGTCGTAGAACTACTTTCAGACTATGAATAGAATAGAATAGGACAATAATTGAAAACGTTCGTCTGTGACTAATGTAAACAATGAAGCGACAATGATACTGAAATGCATTATTTGCAGTTCTAGTGTCCTCTCTTTTTTGAATGATTACAACCTGCAAGTCCCGCAAGTTTCCATGGTTGTTCATTTGGGGTGGACTTGATTGGGCCACTCCGTTTTACTCGGAGTAACTTTTTCACTCCAAAATCCAATCAAGTGCAGAAAATCCACTCTCGGATCTACTCGGAGCACTCCACCTACCGAGCAGGGGCGTTTGGGAGTGTGACGTCATCAACATGGTTTCTGATAGACGATAAAAATAGAAATAGTTTGGTATAATGTTCTATCAATCAATTTAACGGACATGAAAGACAAAATTACAACTGAAAAGACATCAGATTTTACTGAAGAAACTAAACAAACATCTTTGACATGTTCGTTGGTGATTTTGTGATAGGATTATTATTATTAAATGCAAAAATTATCTGGTTTGTACTCCAAAACCACTCCAAAACACTTGATTGGAAATCGCTGCTCAGAGTACTCTAAACCGAGAATGGAGTGGTTCAATCAAGTCCACCCTTGGATGACCTCGAAAACTACTTTATAAAGCGTATTTACTTCCGGCTAAGAAATGCGATTCTTTAACATTCATTCATACACACACTTCCGAGTCGATGATTCGATCTTTGATGGAATTATCCGAGGTGTTCCAAATTGGTGAACTTTTAGTACCATTGAATGAAATAAAGCGAATTTTTACCCTGAAACCAGAGTGAAAAATTAATTAGAGTTCAACAATTAGTAAAAAAAAAGAAGAAATAAAAATCTGCTTTTTAAACAATAAAACATTTTATGTTGAAATAATTGTAACGATTTTCTTGGGTGGTCCACAATAAAAGTTTTTTTTTCTATAGTATTAAGAGATATCATCATAATTGATACCAAGTATGTCATAAATATTACAATTAAAAAAGGAAAATTAATTAAATTGAATCAGGCGGTGTCATGATCGCAATTATTCGTAAATCGGAGTGTTTAATTAAGGAGAAACACCATGGATTCAGTGCTGAATTACACACGGTGGATAATCACGTGATACAATTTCAGAAAATCTTCAATAACTTTGTTAATATGGGACATATTTGAATTATGTTTGAAGCAAAGAAGGTGGACAGACGTCACGCATTAGACGGAAGTGGTGGATTTTTCAAAAATCAACTGATAAAAAAAATGAAGATAAACCAAAATTTTTGTTGATCTTCAATAACTTTTTTTTAAAATCAGTTGATTATTCAAAAATCCACCACGCCCAGCTTATTCCGGGTATGTTTCCACCTTCTCTGTGCCAAACCGATTTCAAATTGGTCAAGTATTAACAAAAATATCGACGATTTTCTGAAATTTAGTGTCATGTTATTAACCACTGTTACATGTACCATAACAGTGGAGATGTTCTTGAAGCGATGTGCAATTCGATGCATTTCGTATGGCTAGAAAGTGGTGTTTTAACCCATTACCACACAGTGACTCTTTTTGACTCCCTACGAGATCACGGCTTTGGAAAACATTGACAATTTGTGGAAAATGAAGAAATTGCTTGTGACAAGCAATTTCTTCATTTCCCACAATGTTTTCTGTCCTAAAAGACCAAAATGCGTGAAATTTAATAAACTTGAAATTGTCGTCTTCAACATATTTGAATTTGGAGCTGTCTAATATTTGGTCGTTTGGTAATGGGTTAATGAGGGTCTGTAAACCTTAAGACTCAAAGAATATTGCGTCGCTGTAAATGCAAAACCTCGTATCTCGTACCTCGTTTTTGGAAAATTCTAAATGGGAGGGAAGAGTGTAATAAGTTTATAACTTTTCACAAACTGAAATGTTTTACTTGAAATTTGGACATATTGTTAATAAATAATGTATCATTGGTACTGATTGGTAAAATATCTCAAAACCTGCGAGAATTGTCTAAACTGGACACACAAGTTTGTACTTTGAAAATCGCAAGAATCGACATACGAGGTTTTGCATTTACACCGACGATTGTTCAAACCCGGATTTGAACTCGCTATTCCTGGAATTATTAGGCCAACTCTACAGATCTATCTCAGCTTAACCCGTTACCACACATTGACTCTTTTTGACTCCTCAAAGGATAAATGCTTTGGAAATCATTGAGGAAAATGAAGATATTGCTTGTGACAAGCAATGTCTTCATTTCCCTCAATATTTTCTGTCCAAAAAGAGCAAACATGTCAAAAATTTTATTCCCTTGAAATTGTCATCTGCAACATGTTTCAATTTGGGCAAGTCTAAAATTTTGTCGTTTGGTAATGGGTTAACATCTGAGGCAACACATTTGAATGAGATGTCTTTTATGCCACATTTTATATAGCGAAGTCTGGTGCACTTGAACATGAACTCTCAAACATCATCCAATCCAAGTAATCATATCGCCATTCGTACAAATTATTCGTCCATTAGTGACAACAGAATCATTCGAGTAGGCCCCATCGTCGCTTTTAAAAAAAATCTCTTAACTACAGCTTGTTTAATCCTTTCCAAAACAGCGAAATTTCAAAAGCTTCTGCAGGCGACAAATGGACCTTGTTTAAGATAGAATTTATGAAGAATGTAGCATAGAAAATATTGAGACAAAAGGAGAAACTGCTGGTTATCAGCAGTTTCTTCTTTTGTCTCAATGTTTTCCCAAGCCTTTTCTATCAGGGACGTCAAAACCAGGCCTTGGTTGGGAAAGGGTTAAATCTGTAGTTGTCAAGTTTTGGGAATGGGAGAAACACAGCGATGTTTTCAATACCAGGCTTGGGTCCACATAGAACGAGTCTCAACTGCAAAGCTAGAGATAAGATGGGGTAAAGGCTGGCTTAAAATGCAATAGATCTATTTCATTTATTGTTAATGAAACCGAAAGTTGTGAGCACTCATTGGAATCGTCTCGTCGAGACGATTTAATAAGTACTCACAACATAGGGTTTGGAATTGAAATAACAATGTTAGAATTCTATTACCCCCACTTATCTGTAGTTCAGGTATCAAACATTACCAACATATATATCAGGCTTTAGGAGGCTATTGATCGAAGGTGGAACAAATAAATACAAGCATTTTGATTATGAGATTAAAATCTCTTTAATACAAAAAGTACAAGACCTTGTTTAACATGATTACAAAATGGACAATCACTATAATAATGATTAAAATAAAGTTTGATGCATCTTCTGAATTTTCCTACATATGCCTGTTGTTTAAAACCCATTCCAACACAATGACTCTTGAACGCCCCGAAAAGATGATGGTTTTGGAAGACTTTATGGACAAGAGGGCCAGAATGGCCCTATATCGCTCACCTGAAAGAAATTTAAGACACACCCATTTTTTTGACGAATAAAAAATTTGAGAACAAATTTTGAAAAGAGTCACCCAAGGAACATTTCTGCCAAAAGTGGTTCAAATTGGGCCAATGGTTGATTTTGAAAGAATTTTCTTATGATTTCTCCAAGTCCGGTAAATGCTGACCTGCCACGCCCACAATTTTGGATGAATAAAAAATCCGCGAACAAATCTTAAGAAGTGTCACCCAAGGAACATTCCTGCCAAATTTGGTTTTAATTGGCCCTATGGTTAAGGAGAAGAAGATTTTGAAGAATTTTTTAACAATTTCTCTTGGTTAGATAAGCCCCGCCCTGCCACACCCACATTTTTTGACGAAACTATAAACTTATGAACAAATATTAAAAAGGGTCACTCAAGGAACAACTCTGCAAAGTTTGGTTCAAATTGGCCCACTGGTTGATTTTTAAAGAATTTTCTTAGGATTTCTCTAAGGCTGATAAGCCCCTTCCTCCCTGCGACGCCCTCATTTTTTGACAAATGTAAAAATTTGTGAATCAATTTTGAAAAGAGAGACTCAAAGAACATTCCTGCAAAGTCTGCTTCAAATAGGCCCTATGGTTGATTTTTAAAGAATTTTCTTATGATTTCTCTAAGTCTGATAAGCCCTTTTCTCCCTGCCACGGCCACAATTTTTTACAAATGAAAATATTTGTAAACAAATTTTTAAAAAAATGGCTTAAGGCACATCCCTGCAAAGGCTGGTTCAAATTGGCCCAATGGTTGATTTTTAAAGAATTTTCTTATGATTTTTCTAAGTCTGATAAGCCCCTTTCTCCCTGCCACGGCCACGTTTTTTGACAAATCAAAAATCTGAGAACAAGTTTTGAGAAGGGTCACTCAAGGAACAATTCTGCCAAGTTTGGTTCAAATTGGAACAATGGTTGATTTTTAAAGAATTTTCTTATGATTTCTCTAAGTCTGATAAGCCCCTTTCTCCCTGCCACGGCCACAATTTCTTACAAATGAAAATATTTGTGAACAAATTTTAAAAAGAATGGCTTAAGGCACATCCCTGCAAAGTCTGGTTCAAATTGGCCCAATGGTTGATTTTTAAAGAATTTTCTTATGATTTTTCTAAGTCTGATAAGCCCCTTTCTCCCTGCCACGGCCATGTTTTTTGACGAATCAAAAATCTGAGAACAAGTTTTGAGAAGGGTCACTCAAGGAACAATTCTGCCAAGTTTGGTTCAAATTGGATAAATGGTTGATTTTTAAAGAATTTTCTTAGGATTTCTTTAAGTGCAATAAACCACGCCCTGCCACGCCCACATTTTTTGACGAATCAAAAATCCGCGAACAAGTTTTGAGAAGGGTCACTCAAGGAACATTCCTGCCAAGTTTGGTCAAAATTGGCCTGTTAGTTTTGGAGAAGAAGATGTTTGAAGAAATTGTGAACGGACAGACGGACAGACGGACGACGGACGGTGAGTGACCACAATAGCTCCCCTCGAGCACTTCGTGCTCAGGTGAGCTAAAAACTAAGAAAATGCTTGTAACAAGTGTTTCTTTAATTTCCCACTTCCTATCTTTTCTACACAGAAAGACACAATAATGTAAAATTTCAGTCACTTTAAATTGTCGTCCACAACAAAATGAGTTTAGACCAGTCTGATATATTGCTGTTGGTTAACCCTTTCCCAAACAAGACCTGGTTTTGACGTCCCTAATTGATAAGGCTTGGGAAAACATTGAAACAAAAGAAGAAACTGCTGATGACCAGCAGTTTCTCCTTTTGTCTCCATGTTTTCTGTGCCATATTTCACACAAATTCTATCTTTAATAACATCAATTTTGTCATTTTTTACAGTTTTTCAAGTGGATCACCCTAAAATTTTGTCGTTTGGGAAAGGGTTAATAGGTTAATCTCTTATTAGATTCTGGATATGTTGTTCTATTTTCTACAACATAACGACTAAAATGTGTATATAGCTAAAATGATTGTCATGCAGAGTTCAAACAAATAACCAAACAGCAAAATTTTGGAGTGGCTCAAATTCAAAGATGTTGCAGACAACGATGTCAAGTGCATGGAATTTTTTTTTGTCTTTTTGGAGTGGAGTTGAAAACATTGTGGGAAATGAAGAAATTGTTTGTCACAAGCAATTTCTTCATTTTCCACAATCTTATTTCAATGCATCTATCCTTTGGGGAGTCAAAAAGAGTCAATCTGTGGGAATGGGTTAAGATTAGGGGGTGTATGGCCTTTAAAATGCAAAATATTTTTTTAATAATCATCAACCTGTATACTGTAGGTACTCATTGGAATTGTATTCTTGAAAAGTTTCAAATGAGTACACTCAACTGAACATAGGGTTTAGTTTGTAAAAAAAAACAAAATTCATTAAATTTCAAGGTTAGTTACCAAGTTTTGACCTCTCGCCAATGGTATACAAAATTTCTACACGAAGTCCCTACTAACAATTATTTTCTTTATTTCATAAATAGCTCACGATAAATGACCTGGCAGAGCATCTCTAATAGCTAGAGATAATCTGTCAGGTCATTTATTGTGTACTATACTTTTTATCTTTAACATACAATACCTGTTGATTTTTGTACTTTCGATTACCAAATGCCATATATATGATGAAATTATAAATAGCACATGTGCATTTAAATTTGTCTTTCGCAAAATTAGACTGGTAAGGACATCTTGAATATAGAATAGAAATTTGAGTATTTTTGCAAATTGCCTTTTGAATCTCAAGTTGAAGAAGTTCAATATGAACCAGACTTTACACCTCTATAAACAGTATTTCAGTCAACTAGCGCAACTAACCATGGATTTCTGGTATTTTTCTCGCCAGTACTATCCTTTTCAGCAGCCTCCAGCTGCTCGTTTTTATGAGGGCAGAAACATTAAAATCTCAAAACGACGAACTGTTTGGTTACATTAAATGACTTAACAAACTTAATCCTTTCCAAAACAAAGAATGGTTTTTATGACCTTGTGCGGTCTACAAAGGCATTAAAACTATTGAAGAAGGAGAAAATGCTGATAACCACCACTTACTCGTCTTCATCAATATTTTCTGACATTACCAAAACTTAAATGCTGATAATTGGATTATCCATTTTTGTCAACACTCCATTGAAAACTTGAGCAGTCTAAATTTCCTTGTTAGGGAAAGGGTTAGTCTTCTTGCATTAACACTTTGCAGTGTTTTTAATTTGATATGGGATTCGGGAATGTTAGAAAAATACAAGTTTATGTGACTTGTCACGCTAAAAGGGACCTTATGGACAGCCAATAAAACAAAATTTGGAGATATGAATCAGACTCAGCAGAGGCCAACCAGGTGTCATATCTGGAAAATGAAAATACAGCAAGACAAAACATTTTAAATTCAGAATTCATATTAGAATGAAAAGTTTCAATCCTAGTCAGACTGCGCGGACTGCGCAGACTGACTAGGGTTTATACTTTCCAACTCCTCATAAGGTCCCTTTTATCGTGACGGGTCACATATCTATTAACAAATACAAAAACATCACTCTTGTTCACAACTATAACAAACAATATAAAAAGAAAAATGGAAAATTAACTCACCACACTCATACAAGCAAATGTACATAATCATAAGATGATTGATTTGTTCCCACTTTGTTGTGTTGTTCATGAACATTAATATTTTATATTCACATAATTGTCAAAGAAAATAAAGAACATCCATCTGATAATCTTAAATGGACGGACAGAGAAACAAGAGTTGTCCGCAGACAACGTAGCTTGCCTATACGGGAGCTTGTCACAAAAACAGCTAATTTTTTAAAAGTAGGTCAAACTCTAAGGTCAAGGTCACAAGGTCAAAGGTAATGGTCCCAAATGAAAGGTCTTGGCAGGAGGTATCCATGTGTGAAATATCAAGGCTCTATCAATAATAGTGCATGAGATATAGGCCAGGTTAAAGTTTTTCAAAAGTAGGTCAAACTCCAAGGTCAAGGTCACTAGGTCAAAGGTCATAGTCCCAAATGAAAGGTCTTGTCAAGATGTATCTATGTATGAAATATCAAGGCTGTATCTCTAATAGTGCCTGAGATATAGACCAGGTTAAAGTTTTTCAAGTGAAGACGCGACGGGACGGGACGGGACGCCGACACTAGGGCTGTGACATTAGCTCCCCGGACATAAAGTCCCGGCTCGCTAAAAAGAGATAGCAGAAATGTCTTGCAGCTTGAAACAAAAAAACTAATGAAACACATATGAATTTAATTTCTTCTAATCATTCAAAAAGCACTATTACAAATCAAAACAAAAGCATTACTTGCATTGTCTTAATATCGCCGCTTTTCATCAAGAACCTTGAAACTGCAGCTTTAAACAAGCTTCAGTAACGAGGTTTTTGTTGAAAAGCGATGATATGTTATCTATATGGTAAGGTCTGGCAGTTATGATAATGAACATACAAAAAAAGTAAAACCAACAGATACATCAACAAATCATCACACTCAAAACTTTGTTCATTCACAAACAAACAAACAAACAACCTCTTTAAATGCAGGATTAACTTTTGAAATTTCTTAAAGCCTTTCCTAACTTTTGAAGAAAGCCAGAGAAAACATTAGGGCAAAAGAAAGATAGATTATAAATTCTTTTTCCATCCAAAGATGTTGCAATGGCACACTATATAAATCCTATTCTATCAGAAATATTTTTGTTGTCTGCAACCGTTTTCATTTTGAATCAGTGTTAATTTTTCATGTTTGGGAAATGATTAACCTATTCCAACACAATGACGCTTTTTGACTCCCTCAAGTAGAACACTTGTAAAAACATTGTTGGAAATATAGAAATTGCTTGTGACAAGCAATTTCTTCTTTTTCCACAATGTTTTTTTCTAACCCAAAAAGGAAATATTTTACAAATTTTGTCAACTTAAAATTGTCATCTGCAACTCCTTCAAAATCGGAACAGTCCAAAGTTTTGTCGTCTTGGAAAGGCTTGATGGCGAATGGTTCTGATCCTAATCTCATGTTACAGCTCATCTTTCTTCTTGTCGATCCAAGTCTTCACATTTTCTATATCGTCATCAACTTCTTTCTTGTTAAAACTAGGCATGGAACTGAAAGAAACAAGATGTGTTGTGAAAAACTGATGCCCCTGAATAGGATGAATGTTAAGTTTTCGGACAGACAAAAGGACAGACACAGGCTGACAGAAGTAAAATAATACACACACCCCAATCTTTCAATACCTGGATATAAAAAGATCATAAAGTTAACCCATTACCAGACAACAGCTTTTTAGGGCGGTCCAAATTGAAAGATCCTGCAGATGACAATTTCAAGATAGATCTAATTGAATTTTTAATTTTTAGGTCTTTTTGTATGGAAAACATAGTGGGAAATGAAGAAATTACTTGTCACAAGCAATTTCTTCATTTTCCATGATGCTTTCCATGGCCATTATTTTGTTGAGAGCTAAAAAGAGTCATTGTGTGGTAATGGGTTAACCCTTTCCCAAACAAGACCTGGTTTTGACGTCCCTAATCGAAAAGGCTTGGGAAAACATTGAGACAAAAGAAGAAACTGCTGATGACCAGCAGTTTCTCCTTTTGTCTCAATATTTTCTTCGCTATTTTCTGCACAAATTTTATCTTTAACAACACCAATTTTGTCATCTGCAGCAGCTTTTGAATAGGACCACCCCAAAAAATTGTTGTTTGGGAAAGGATTAAAGAACAACTTCAATCATTTCCCAAACAGTGCTAGTTTGTCAACTATTCAATCAGAGCAACAGATAAGAAGGGATGATTCCAATGACTACCCACAACATATGGTTTGATTGAAAATATATCATGTTGTGCTTTTTGAAAAAGTTTCAATCCCCCCCTTTGTCTGTAGCTCTGATCAGGTATAACTATAAGAGCAACATCAACACCAATAAAAACAAGAGCCGTCATAGATGGACTATGCTCCCCGAATAAGTGTTTGTCACAAAATAAAAACTGTCATACATTAAGCCTCCTTTTCCAATGACAGATTTTTTGTACACACATTATTCATAGAATATGGTCAAGAACATCTCATTTATCACATAAGTACAAAATTTCATTAAATTCTGCCCATTAGATGAAGAGAAATTAGAGATTAACTAATTTTTTACACTAAGGCCCCTTTTTCCATGACGCAGCCTCAAATTAAGAAACGAAGAAAATGGTCCCTAGGTATTATCCCAGGGAGTTCACAGTTGAAGTTTCATTGAATTTGGTCCAAGGGTTGCTGAGATCTGGCTGTTGACGGACGGACACACGGACGGATGGACGGACAGCATGGCCCCCGAATGCTCCCCCGAAATTTTTTCGGGGAGTATAAAAATTATACTAAGGACAAGCTGTTTAATGTTGTATTTGGGAATGTTAAATAAAAGTTATTAAAGGACATCATTCCGAGTGCCTCATCACCAGAATTAAACAATCCATTTGTTACTTACTTCACAAAAGCTGCGGATACTTTGTCTATAATACCCCCTGGTTGACAAATAGTGTTGCATACACCTGAACAGAGGTAGCAGTACTTGCAATACTGAAATGACACACAAACAATTATACAGTATGTACAAAAGCTGCGGATACTTTGTCTATAATACCCCCTGGTTGACAAATAGTGTTGCATACACCTGAACAGAGGTAGCAGTACTTGCAATACTGAAATGATACATACAATTATACAGTATGTACAAAAGCTGCGGATACTTTGTCTATAATACCCCCTGGTTGACAAATAGTGTTGCATACACCTGAACAGAGGTAGCAGTACTTGCAATACTGAAATGATACATACAATTATACAGTATGTACAAAAGCTGCGGATACTTTGTCTATAATACCCCCTGGTTGACAAATAGTGTTGCATACACCTGAACAGAGGTAGCAGTACTTGCAATACTGAAATGATACATACAATTATACAGTATGTACAAAAGCTGCGGATACTTTGTCTATAATACCCCCTGGTTGACAAATAGTGTTGCATACACCTGAACAGAGGTAGCAGTACTTGCAATACTGAAATGATACATACAATTATACAGTATGTACAAAAGCTGCGGATACTTTGTCTATAATACCCCCTGGTTGACAAATAGTGTTGCATACACCTGAACAGAGGTAGCAGTACTTGCAATACTGAAATGATACACACAATTATACAGTATGTGTATGCAAACAGAATAAACACAATACATCAACTTACTAGTAAAAGAATCTATCCATTCATGATTTTATTTTGAACATTCTATGAAAAGAACAGAGGCTTAAATCCCAAAGGCTTGTCAGTAATACTAAGGCAGAAAATTGAAGAAATGATTTAAATATAAACTGTAACATGTGCATTGTGTGGTTTAATCCCATTTGGTCTACTCCCAATTCGTCTACTCCCAATTGGTCTACTATTTTGGACATAATTCCCATTTCGTCTACTTTTCCATACTTTGTATATCAATATGATATTGTATGATTTTTATTAAAATGTTTTCATTTCTATTTGATTTGTGTATATATTGACTTAATTTCTTTCTTAGAACAAAAATAATGTTGTTTATTGATGATTTGACGTCACATCAGACATGGCGAAGACCTGGAAATTTTTGTCAGACATTCGGACTGACAATTCTAAACTAGAAAGACCTGAAGGTCTTGAGTCGCTCCACAGGCCTGAATTTCTTCTGGATCAAGCTGAAAATTACACAAAGGCAGTATCTTATCGTCATCAACATTCTGTTCTAGTTTTGTCTTGATTAGTCCATATTTGTAGATGCTAGAGTGAAATCAAAGTCAAAATAGAGCCGAAAATGGCAATTTTGTCAATTTCAAGGGCACATAACTCATGATATAAAATTCAGATCAAGCTGAAAATTATACCAAGGAAAGATCTTTTCCAACTTATGGTCGACAATATTCTGTACAAGTTTTGTCTTGATTAATTAGTATTTGTAGTTGCTACATTGAAAACAAAGTAAAAATAGAGCCGAAAATGGTAATTTTGTCAATTTCAAGGGCACATAACTCATGATGTAAAATTAAGATCAAGCTGAAAATTACACCAAGGCAAGATCTTATAGTCACCAACAATTTGTCAAAGTTTTGTCTAGATTTGTCAATATTTGTAGTTGCTAGAGTGAAAACATGTCAAAATAGAGCCGAAAATAACAATTTTGTCAATTTCAAGGGCATATAACTCATGATGTAAAATTCAGATCAAACTGAAAATTATACCAAGGCAAGATCGTATAGTCAACAAGATTCTGTACAAGTTTTGTCTTGATTAGTCAATATTTGTAGTTGCTAGAGTGAAATCAAAGTCAAAATAGAGTTGAAAATGGCAATTTTGTCAAATTCAAGGGCACATAACTCATGATATAAAATTTCGATCAAGCTGAAAATTACACCCAGGCAGGATATTATTCTTATATATGATCTGTCCAAGTTTTGTCTTGATTGGTTGATATTTGTAGATTTTAGAGTAAAAATAAAGTCAAAAACAGCTATTTTTGACATTCAAGGGCAGATAACTCAAATTATTCTGGTTCGATCAAAATTCTTTGAAGGAATCTGAGAGAGGGTCACCCAAGGATCATTCCTGTGAAGTTTGGTTGAAATCCATCCAGTAGTTTCTGAGGAGAAGATTTTTAAAGAAAAAGTTTACGGACGCACTGACGCACAACGGACACATCGCCATGACAATAGCCCGCTGGCCTGAAAGGCCAGTGGAGCTAAAAATTTGTCAGACCGAATGAAACTCTGCAGGGGTCTTGCTACCAATTTTTGTTTGGGGCCAGGGGCCAGAGGAATTGGGAAAAATAGCGACGTTTTTACCAAAATTGGGAACAAGAGGGCCAAGATGGCCCTGTATCGCTCCACTGGCTTTTAGACATTTAGACTACAAACCTCTTCAAGGAATACAATAGAGGTATATTCAAAGAAGATTCATGCTACACCAGAATGAAATCCAATAAGTGATTAAGGAGCAGAAATGTTTTTTAAAATTTTCTTAAAGGGACATTTCATTCCAATTTCAATTTTTTAAAGTATGTCTTGATGCCAAGATTGGTTATTCTAATGAGTATAAATACTATTAGTTTTTTGAAGTTGTTGCCAATAAGCGAGAAGCACGCATTTAAAGGTGAGACATAATCGATAAATTGCATATAAATCCGAACTGTTGTCCACAACAATTTGTTCAATTTTTACACAAAAATATAAATTTTTCGTAAACGGCGCAATATTTTGGCTTGAAATTTTCAGAATTTTCATAAGGAAATATGCTCTTTCAGAAAAAAAATAAAAGTAAAATTTATGACAAAAATTCTGAAATGTCACTTTAAAATTACACTGTTTCATATAGCCAAAAAAATCCTAGCCCACAACGGCCATGCTTTTCATCCGATCCTGAAGGAATTTGGAAGAGATTCATGCAAGGAAGATTCCTGTGAAGTTAAAATTGAAGTTCTTCACAGAAATTATCTTTTTAAGGAATTTAGAGGAGATAAATGCAAGGAAGATTCGTGTGAAGTTTGGTTAAAATTGGTCAAGTAGTTTTGGAAAAGAAGATTTTTCGAAAATTTAATTTAATTAATCAAAATTTAAGTTCTACATATAATTTATTTTTTAAGGAATTAAGACGAGATTAATGCAAGGAATATTTCTGTAAAATTTGGTTGAAATTGATCCAGTAGTTTCGGAAGAAGAATTTTTAAAGATTTTTCGAAAATTTGAATAATTAAATTAATTAAAATTTAAGTTTTACATAGAATTTATTTTTTTGAAAGAATTAAGAAGAGATTAATGCAAGGAACATTTCTATAAAGTTTGGTTGAAATTGGTTCAGTTGTTTTGGAGAAGAAATTTGTTTAAAGTTTTTTCGAAAATTTAAATCAATTAAATTATTTAAAATTCAAGTTCTGTGCGGATTTTATTCTTTTGAAGGAATTTGGTAGAGATTCATGCAAGGAAGATTTCTGTGAAGTTTGGTTGAAATTGGTCCAGTAGTTTTGGAGAAGAAGAAATTTTAAAGATTTTTCGAAAATTTAATTCAATTAAATTAATTTAAATTCAAGTTCTGTGCATAGATTTTATTCTTTTGAAGGAATTTGGTAGAGATTCATGCAAGGATGATTCGTGTGAAGTTTGGTTGAAATTGGTCCAGTAGTTTTGGAGAAGAAGAATTTTTAAAGATTTTTCGAAAACTTAAATCAATTAAATCAATTAAAATTCAAGTTCTGCATAGATTTTATTCTTTTGAAGGAATTTGGTAGAGATTCATGCAAGGATGATTTCTGTGTAGTTTTGTTGAAATTGGTCCAGTAGTTTTGGAGAAGAAGAATTTTTAAAGATTTTTCGAAAATTTAATTCAATTAAATTAATTAAAATTCAAGTTCTGCATAGATTTTATTCTTTTGAAGGAATTTGGTAGAGATTCATGCAAGGATGATTCATGTGAAGTTCGGTTGAAATTGGTCCAGTAGTTTTGGAGAAGAAGATGTTTAAAGAAAAAGTTTACGCACGGACAGACGGACGGACAGACGGACGACGGACACAGGGCCATGACATAAGCCCCGCTGGCCTTCGGCCAGTGGAGCTAAAAACTAAAACAAGTTTGTTTTCATACTGTCACTCAGTGTCAGCTGCAAATTAGACTGTAGTGATGTAAAATGCATTTGTACATACTCTTGTTTAAGAATCTACTCACTAACTCTAAAACTGTCTTCAAAATGTTTGTAAATGAAAATAAGGTCTTAACATGAGGCATTCTGGGTTGGGAATTGGGAATTTTCACCAGAGAATTGGGAAAAAAAGATACTTTTTGCCATTGGGAATGGGGCCCAATAATGGCCCCAAATTTTGGCAAACGAGACCCCTGCTCTGTCAGACCGAGAGGTCAGAATGAAAATAAGACACATTTTCAATCTTCAGATTATTCAAATGAATACCCACAACATAGGACATGGATTTAAAATAACCAATTTGGAATGCATTTACCCCCCCCCCTCTTTCCCCCAGTTTTTAGTTTTTCTACCATTTTGTATATCAAAATTACATAGAGTAATGAGTATTTCAAAATGTTTTTTGCTTTTATGGTAGCAAACTGACAGCTGCTGATAACTTTTTTTCATAATTTATTAGATCTAGTAGGCAAGGTTTTTTTTTTAGAAATGCAGACTAAGACAGATCCACAAATATATTGAATAAAGAAAAGACAAGTGTAAAGGGATACATCCATGTTTTATCCAAAATAGAAAAGGGTCAACTCACAAAATGTTTTTGGCCCAGTGCCAAGACTTCCCAACACTGCCGCAGTACAGTCTTTTGATGTCTGATTCTACCCACGCTTTGTAATTGACTGGCCCATTTTTTGGTGACTCATGTTAGTTTAGCGATGGAAATTCACTTGATTTATAGCATGGATGATTGAAAAAAATGGTATTTATCTTTTTATTTATATTTTTAGTTCTTGTTTAGTAAATTGTCGATCTTTTCATACTGACAAACCTCAAAATTAGCGTCGGACAGTTGGACTGACAGAAAGGAAAAAAATATCGGACCGAGTGTAATTTCATCGGACAGGTCCACAGATCCGACGGTCTTCGCCATGACTGTCACATGAAAGTAGATGAGTTGGGACAGTAGACGAATTGGGACTCTAGTCACTAAAAATATAGTAGACGAAATGGGAGTAGACGAATTGGGATGTACATTCATACATCAATGCCTCAAAGGGATAAGTTTCATTTAAAGTTGGGACCTTGGTTTCTAGTCTCATCCATAAGATTTAACCCATTCCCACATATTGATGCTTTTTGACGCCCTTCAAGAGAAAGGCTTTGGAAAACATTGTGGAAAATGAAGAAATAGCTTGTGACAACACAATGTTACTTGTAAGACAATAAAAGACCAAAAAATGTCTAATTTCATTGACTTGAAATTGTCGTCTGCAATATCTTTGAATTTAGACCAGTCTAAAATTTTGATGTCTTTAAGAGATCCATGGGGGACAATAATTTGCCAACACATTGAATTCTGACATTGACAAGGTAGATGGATTCTAATCTATGAGATTCACTGTTACATCTGATAAAAATGCGTAAAAATGTGTTGTGTTGTGTAAAAAAGTTGTGCACAGAATAAGGCAACATGTACACGGGTGGTAAACAAAGAAACTAGCTCCAAAAAGAGGTAGTTGCATAGAGCGAAAATTTGTAGGTCACGAACACATTTTCTAAAATTATTTCTTTTAAAGCGAGTTTTTGAGAAATCTGGCGATGCTGTAATATGAAGAAATGGTCGAAGTTTGTTGTGCACGAGAATATACGGTATTAGTAGCAGGGTTTGAATACAATCCTTGAAAAACATTTCAAAACCGAAAGTAAAAACTTCTGAATTTTCGATTTTGAAATGTTTATCAACGATTGTATTCAAACTCTGCTTTTTAACACCGTATATTCTCGTGCACAACAAACTTAGACCATTTCTTCATATAACAGCATCGCCGGATTTTTCAATAACTCGTTGTAAAAGAAATAATTGTAGAAAAATGTGTTCGTGACCTACCTTTCTTTACAGATTTTCGCTCTATGCAACTATCTCGATAAAGGCCAGATATCACGAGGAAACAAAATACCGTTGACTCTTTTTGGAGCTAGTTTCTCTGTTTACCACCCGTGATGTACCTAAAAGTACAACTTTGATGTTTGATCTTTGTTTGTAAATGATTAATCTATGATTTAAAAAAATGTATGTGATATGCCACTTACTTTGCACATATGACAGTTGGGTTTGGTAGGGCTTACATCACACGGACAATCCTCTTCACACAATTTACAGAACTGAAATAAGTAAGAAAGATTTTTGAACCCTTGCCCATACAAGACCTGGTTTGGGCTTACCAGATAGAGAAAGATAAGTCAAAGCTTAGGAAATATCGAGACAAAAGAAGAAAAGGCAGGTGATATATGCATTATCTCTTTTTGTCAGAATATTTTCTCATTTCTGTGCTATAATTTATAAAGAATTTTCCCTGAAAATGCTCGTTCAACACTTTCTTTTCCCCGCCCCTTCTCTAACCCATAAAAAACAAACCCCTTGATAGATTAATTGGGAACATCCAAATTGAACAATCCATGTGCCGTGGGCTTGAATCCTGGCTAGACCAATATCCTTTAACATCTGACATTTGATATTTAATTCTAAACCAATTGTTGCACTGTAGGAAAAACTGTATATGAAATCTATAAAGTGGGGTGTTTCCATTAGCTTAGATTTAATTTTGTGCTCATTCTGGTGCAAGTAATATCAAGAATGCATGGTTAGTATCACCATTATTCAGTAGCAATGCAAGTGGAAAAATGTTGAAAGCCATGTTAAACACCCAATCAACAATTCTTAAGCTCAAAATGCAAAATCCAACATGAATTATCACAATGATGAATCATATTGTTGAGATAAGGGTTAACAAGACCTATTTTATTGATTAGTTCAAAGATCACTATAAGACTTTTGAACCAATCAACGTTGAACACACACTCTTTACTATAACATGGTCATCTCAAAATGTCCAAGTTTTAGTACATGTCATATTGAATATAAACACTCAAAAATTGCAAGTCACAGTTCAAAATTGGTTTCAAATGCTCTTGGACAATAATTATAGTGACCAGAACAAAGCTTTTGAATACAGCTGCCAAAATTTGACAAGTAAAACCATCGATAAGACAGGTGTAATGTGATCCCGATGTGCTGAGAAAACCCCCGAGCATTCGACGAACCTTGCAATAGTCACAGTAACCACAAACAGAACCTCTGGCGTATTCCACTTTTTCTGGTTCTACCTCGGGAACCTGCTCAAATTGTTCGACATTTTCTTCTGCTGCCTGTGCGAATATTACCAGAATACCGCAGAAAACAACCAAAACCGAAAGAACTTTCGCCGGTGACATTTTCGTTGTTGTTGTTGTAATTGGAATAAAATAGACTGGTAGACTTAGACTGGTAACACCCAAGATTGAAAGTTTGATTCAATATGGCATGACTCGATCGAGAATTTTAGTGAAAAGACCGACACCCTGGTAAAACAAAGAAGGAACAAGAGAAAATGCAAATAGATCTACTCCAGATTCGTTTTATTTAGGCTAACAAAGATTTCTTTCGAGTTTGTTTGAAGTCTTTCTACAATACACTCTATATCCTTTTCCAAAGCAATTCAAACCAACAAGGTTTCCATATTTGCTCAAATACATTCTGTACAATTTTGTAGAGATCAAAGTTTTAAAATGGATCCGTCCAATTATTGCCATTCAGTTCGGAAAGGGTTAACCCATTCCCAAACAAGACCTGGTTTTGGCGCCCCTAATAGACAAGGCTTGGGAAAACATTGAAACAAAAAAATTGAAACTGCTGACAACCAGCAGTTTCTACTTTTGTCTCAATATTTTCTATACTATATTTAACACAAATAATATCTTTATCAACATCCGTTTTGTCATTTGTCACATTGTGGCAGGTTTTGAAGTGGATCACCCTAAAATTTTGTCGTTTGGGAAAGGGTTAAATTACTCGAAATCGAAAGCCACATCAGATGAGAAAATAAAGATGTGTACAGCGTATATAAAGGATGGCTATCCCATGTGACATTTTGGAAACGTTCACACGCAAAACTCGCTTGCTTCAAGGTTTTTTCGAGAAAACATCGATGAAAGATGAGAAAATGGCGGTTGTAATGCATATCCTTCTTTTATCGCAATCATGAATTAAATCAACCTTTGACGCCGTGGATATTGTGCATCATGGGATGGTTGATGACTATGGACAAAAATAATCTCGATTCTGGTCAAATATTTTGAAATAACGCTTTTATTTCTGCGTCAATTTTCAAAAGGTTTGTTGCATGTACACAGCCTTACTGAGCCATTTCCTTAGACATATCGATTAGGCCTACTTGTGGAATCCTTTTACATTTTTTTCAAAATTTGAACCAAACCGACCAGAAAACGAAACGGTAACATCTACGGACAAATTAGTCACGCTCCAGGTAAGAATTTTTGCAATAAATTTCTTACAAATATTTAGTCATTTTTTCAGCGGTTTGTTGCACGTACCCCGCCTTACTGAGCTCAAATGTATTCATGACTTATTTGAAAACTAATATTTCCCCCAAATCGATCCAAACCGACAAGAAAAAATATCAGAATTTTTTGTCGTTTTTTCTGGTCGGTTGGGACATTTTTTTGCAAAAAGTACACGAATGTTTCATGACTTGTGCATGTAAGTCATACATCCCAGGAAAAAGCTCAATGAGGCGGGGTACATGCAACAAACCGTTTGAAAATTGACGCAGAAAAAATAGTTATTGCAAAATGTCTTACCTGAAGCGAGGTACATTTGGCCGTAGAATTACCCATCCCAGCATGGACAATCTCAACCGTGTTTGATACGGACATGCTCCAAACGCGGGGTGTTACGACTAGATCACACAGTCAGGGTTATCACTAGTCAGTGGATATAAAATTCCCTGACAATTCCTTGACATTTCACTGACAAAATTGGAAAATTCACTGACATAATTCTACGTGGTAATTTCGCGGTAACTCGCGATATTTTCTGACAATTTTAAAAGGCGGCATTGAAATCATATGGCATTGCATCTTATATTTTCAAAATTCCCCGACAATTCCCCGACATTTGCCTGTATTTTCAAATTTCCCTGACAGCTCACTAAATTCCCTGGCCTTGAAATATTTTAAATTCCCCAGACATTTCCCTGACGCGTGGCAACCTATGAACAGTGTACATGTAGCCTAACTACCGGAACACGCTCAAAAAGGTAACTTGCGCGTCAAATTTTCGAACGTGGCTCCAGATATGCGTGACCGGACTTTTTTCTTTTAAAGTAAGTTCTAGCCTAGTCATGCAGATACCAGTCTATTTCAGTACGTACACATTTTAGCACCTTAACCCTTTCCCAAACGACAAAATTTTAAGGTGATCCACTTCAAAAACTGCCACAAATGACAAAATGGATGTTATTAAAGATAGGATTTGTGTAAAATATGGCATAGAAAATAGTGAGACCAAAGGAGAAACTGCTGGTTATCAGCAGTTTCTTCTTTTGTTTCAATGTTTTCCCACGCCTTTTCTATTAGGGACGTCACAAGCGGGTCTTGTTTGGGAAAGGGTTAATCTAGTTCAAATCAAAATCTGCTAAAGAAGGCAAAGTGAATAGATAACAGAAATAGATTTCGTGTACATTATAACACAGAAAATATTGAGCAAAATAAGAAAATACATACAGTTTCTTCTTTAGCTCTAACGCATTCCAACGTATTGACTACTAATGACTCCATAACCGGGGCTCGTTTAAAAGATGAACAACACAGAAATTTCTTTTTACAATCTTTAATTTTTCAATCTTCTTAATACATCAATTTGCCACAATCACACATTCATTCTCCTATATCACACATTGCGAAAAATAAAATATAACAAACATATAATGACTATATCTTTCAATATTTTGAATAAAGAAAAAAAAATCTATCGAGAGTGCCACAGTCACAATTTTACACCATTTTTCATTTTGTCCAATTTTTCAGTGAAAGTCTGACAATATGTGTAGGGGCAGTTGACTAGTAACATTCTATTAACCCTACCCCAAACATTAAGACCTGGTGTTGACATCCCTAATCCAAAAGGCTTAGGAAAACATTGAAACAAAAGAAGAAAATGCTGGAAAGCAGCATTTTCTCCTTTTGTCTCAATGTTTTGTGCTATATTGTAAACAAATCCAATCTTCGTCAATACTAATTCTGTCAATACTAATTTTGTCGTCTGTACCAGCTTTCAAGTTGAATAACCCTAAATTCTTGCCCTTTGTAAAAATGTTTAAAATTTGGACCCCCTCAAATATCCATATATCTTAGGAGTTGTGTTCACAAGATGTGCCATGATTTATAACATTGGAACTGACAGACAGACGGAGATGATATCAATATACGCCCACCTTCCGTAGCATATAAAAAGTTCTATCAAAATGTAATACAAGGGCCTTTAGAGACGGACAATGCTCCCCTAATAAGGCATTGTCACAATAAATGTATGTCATGGAGGGCAGTTTATTGTCAAGGGCATCTGATTTGCTACTCAAATATGAAATTTCATCAAATTCTGACCATTAGACTAGGAAAATTAGAGAAAAACTGTATTTTACCATAAGTCCCCTTTTCCCATGATGAGGCCTCAAATCCAAAAACCGGGAAAAGTACATCGGCATTATGTCATAGGGAGGTCACATGGTAAGTTTCATTTGATTTGGCCCATAAGCAGTGTGCAAAACTTAGGCACCATGCAGATTATGGGTTATGGAGAAATCACTCCGGACGGACGGACGGAATGACGGACGGACAGGACAGACGGACAGACAAAGCGGCGACTATATGCTCTCCCTTCGGTAAGCATAAAAATACATACATGTGTGTTTGTGGAATATTCGTTGAACAAACCATGGTGGATAATCATGTTTCCAAAAATATTGATTATATCCTGAAATTCTGAGTCACATGATATACTACCGTGCTTCCGTAGCATATAAAAAGTTCTATCAAAATGTGATGAAATACATGTGGGTGTTGAATATTTATTGAACAAACAGTGCATTTGAGTTGGAGTATACAAATCTTTGCTTCTATGGATATGGCAGATTTACGTATACATGCAGTCTGATTAGGAACCATTCTGCTCTCATACAGATGCTTTAACCCTTTCCCAAACGGTAAGTTTTCAAAATTACCATTGCAAAAGCTGCTGCAGACGACTAATGGACATTCTTTAAGATAGAATTTGTGTACAATATAGCATGGAAAATATGGAGACAAAAGGAGAAACTGCTGGTTATCAGCAGTTTCTTCTTTTGTCTCAATGTTTTCTTAGCAATTTCTTAGATAGAATTTGTGTACAATATAGCATGGAAAATATTGAGACAAAAGGAGAAACTGGTTATCAGCAGTTTCTTCTTTTGTCACAATGTTTTCTTAAGCAATTTCTAAGATAGAATTTGTGTACAATATAGCATGGAAAATATTGAGACAAAAGGAGAAACTGCTGGTTATCAGCAGTTTCTTCTTTTGTCTCAATGTTTTCTTAAGCAATTTCTATAAGGGACGTCAAAACCAGGTCTTGTTTGGGAAAGGGTTAATTAAGGGATTATAAGGTCAAAGAAGAACAACATTGATCATAATCAGTCTTCATGTATAGTTAAATGTAAGTGCAGGCTGATTTCAACTCATGCTGGTCTTTAACCATTACCGAACAGCAAAATTTCAGAAATCACCCAACTCAAGATATTGCAGACAAGTGAAAGAAAATTTACTTAAAATTTATTATTGTCTTTCTGGATATCAAAAAGTGTCATTTTGTGAGAATGGGTTAATGCCATACAGGTATTTTTTCCAAACCTAAGCTCGATCATGTTGTTAATTACATGTAATTTAGTAAAATCATGATTGTCCTATGTAACTATATGAGCATGGATCTGGGAAAAAGACCCTTACAGCATTTGAAACTGACATTGAATCAGATCAACCTGTGTATTAAATGCAGTCTGCTCAAGATCCACAGTATTTCCACACTGTTCTCTAATAGCTTCAACATAAACCATGGTAACTGTAAGACATAATTATAGATCCTGATCAGACTGTACCTAGGCACAGGCATTTACCACATTTGAGACAAATATTGCTTAACCCTTTCACATTCAACAAAATTTTAGGGCGATCCACTTCAAAAACTGCCACAAATGACAAAATGGATGTTATTAAAGATAAAATTGTTGTAAAATATAGCTAAGAAAATAATTGAGACAAGCAGTTTCTTCTTTTGTCCCAATGTTTTCCAAAGCCTTTTCAATTAGGGACGTCAAAACCAGGTCTTGTTTGGGAAAGGGTTCAGATCTATTTGTACCATAGTTCAGTCTATTCAAGACCTATACCGCAATCTTACTGTAGATCTGACCACAACTGATGAGAAAGCTTAACTCTTTCGCTGCCAAATTTCCTGGAATTGTGCTATTTCCAGTGCCAATTTTTTTAAACTTCATAACAGGGCTTATCAGTTTATATTATAATAAAATCATTATTTAGTGAATTTTAAGCTGAAACCCTCAGGAATGATTGCACATAAATTATTTTATTGAATAGCATACTTTTTATCAGGCAGTTTGATCAGATGACCCTGACCTTGACCTTAATGACCTAATTAAGCTATTGTTTTGAAGTCGCCAAAAGGCGAAATTGGCAGTCTCCTAAGAGGTCGCCAAAAGGCGACATTGGCAGCGAAAGAGTTAGAGAACAGCATGGGTATTGATTATACAGCACATAGGCACATACTAAAATGGACTCATGTGGGACTCAAAAGTTACATTCGTTATGTAAGGGTCACTTTTTCCCAGATCAGAGCTTAATTATATCTTAAAGATTAAAACAAAACAATTCTGCTTGAACTGTCACAAAAAAGGACAAATACCTACCACCAGTACCTTGTCACATGACGTGTGACCTTTGACCTTGTAGTCCAAGGTCAAAGGTCACAAGTAATGTGACAAGGTGTCCAGGACACTTTCTTGTGTCATGGGTAATATTTGTGTACAGTTTCATAAGTTTCTTAGTAAAGGCCTGGTCACACACAACTACATATCAATATCACCTTCTAAAACAAGGTCTGCAACAGATCCAGGATTTCTGTGAAGAAAGTTCCAACTAAGGAAAAAGAGGAGTTGTTCCCCATCATTACACAATTTGGGCTGAATTTCTATACCAAAATGAAATAATCTGGCTTCATAAGGGTTTGTTTTAACCACCTGAACCCCCATCTGGATCCGCCACTGCAGTGATTAGGCCATAAATGTATGTATTTGAGACCAGGCCCCAGTTTCTCGAAAAAACTTAAGTACCTTCTCATGCTCAAATCTGAGCACCGTGCTCAAATCGCACGAAATCCACGTGAACTTCAATCGAATACCCTTCAACGTTGGAGAGTATCCCTTTGAAGTTGAGCATGTTCTCATGAGAATATACTTAAGTTTTTTCGAGAAACCGGGGCCAGGTCTTAGTTCTGCTTAGTTATATCCATTAGCAATTTCCCAGATTTAACCCATTACCAAACAACACAATTTTAGACTGGTCCAAATCCAAAGATGGTGCAGACAACAATTTCAAGGGAATGAAATTTAAAGTTTGTTGTTTTTTTTAAATAGAAAACATTGTGGGAAATGAAGAAATTGCTTTTCACAAGCAATTTCTTCATTTTCCATGATGTTTTCCAAAGCCATTATAGTGTTGGGAGTCAAAAGGAGTCACTGGGTGGTAATGGGTTTCAGAAAATGTAGAAATACACACAATTTTATATATATTCAATACTTTTTACAATATAATCTAAATATAAATAATCTTAACAATAACTTCATAAATACCATAACCAGTACATCCATTTTTTCCATAATGTCTAAATATTTTTACCCTTTGGATCAGAAGAGTTACGTTTAATCCTTTCCAAAACAAGACCTGATTTTGATGTCACATATAGAAAAGGCTTGAGAAAACATTGTGGTAAAAGAAGGAAATGCTGATCATCAGCATATCATCAGTATTTTCTTCCTTTGCCTTAACATTTTCTGTGTTTTATTTTACACAACTGTTATCTTTATTAACACCTGTTTTGATGTCTGCAATTGCTTTCGAATTGGAACAGTCCAAATTTGGGTTTGAAATTTTGCCACTTGGGAAAGGTTTACATGGAATGTCATCTATAATTAACCCTTTCCCTGACAGCAATATTTTGGACTTTTCCAAATTCAAAGATCATGCAGATGACAATTTCAAGTGTATGTCTTTTTGGGTAGAATACATTGTGGAAATTGAAGAAATTGCTTGTGACAAGCAATTTCTTCATTTTCCATAATGTTTTCCAAAGCCATTTCCTTTAAGGGAGTCAAAAAGAGCCATCATGTGGTAATTGGTTAACCCTTTCTCAAACAACAAAATTCAAGACCTGTCCAATTTAAAAAGAAGTTGCATAATTATGACAAAATAAAGGAAACTTGTCAGTAATAACATCACATAGAATATTGAAAGAAACGAACAAATAGATAATTTTCATAAAGCTACATTGTATCTTCGCTTCTTTTTTTTTTTTTTTTTTTGTTAACAATAAAGACATTTCCATTTGAAGTTTGCGTGACGGTATGTGGTCCTTTAAATGCTGAATTTACTCAAGCTGGTAGATCAGACTAAGACTAGACTGCACATATGTGCAGAATCGTGATCAACCTCTATTCTGTCATCCAAGGAGACCAGAATATTACGATATCAGCATAACAATGACTAACATATTGCTGCTTTTCAATTAAAACCTCATAACTGCAGCTTGTTAAAAGCTGCAGTTACAAGGTTTTCGTTGAAAAGCATCGACATACTCAAATAATATAAAATAAAATATCTTTAAAGAAAACTTACATAAATACAACAAGAGTGCCATCGTCACAATATACGCCGCCACTTATAAAACTTGAGACAAAAAAATGACATTGACAAGGATTTATAAATATTCACTGAAAAACCTTTAAAAAATTGTGTTCACAAAAAGGTTTTTATAAATATCCAGTGAAAAACCTGGAAGGAATTGCATTCACGAGGCTGAAATATCATTAAGCCCCAGAGACTAAGATTGAAGGGGGCATAATTCTGGCAAAAATCAATGAACCATAAAATCCTTCCTTCATGCACATCTACCAATTGAGGTGATAACATCCACCAAGTTTCATTAAGATCCAGCCAGAAACTTAGGAGGAGTTGTGTTGACAAGGCTGCAATTTCAATAAGCCCCAGAGACTAAGTTTTTAAGGGGCATAACTCAGGCAAAAATCAACGAACCATAAAATCCTTCCTTCATGCACATCTACCAATTGAGGTGATAACATTGACCAAGTTTCATTAAGATCCAGTCAGAAACTTAGGAGGAGTTGTGTTGACAAGCCTGCAATTTCAATAAGCCCCAGAGACTAAGTTTTTAAGGGGCGTAACTCAGGCAAAAATTGACGAACCATAAAATCCTTCCTTCATGCACATCTACCAATTGAGGTGATAACATTGACCAAGTTTCAAGAAGATCCAGCCAGAAACTTAGGAGGAGTTGCGTTGACAAGCCTGCAATTTCAATAAGCCCCAGAGACTAAGTTTTTAAGGGGCGTAACTCAGGCAAAAATCGACGAACCATAAAATCCTTCCTTCATGCACATCTACCAATTGAGGTGATAACATTGACCAAGTTTCAAGAAGATCCAGCCAGAAACTTAGGAGGAGTTGCGTTGACAAGGCTGCAATTTCAATAAGCCCCAGAGACTAAGTTTTTAAGGGGCATAACTCAGGCAAAAATCAACGAACCATAAAATCCTTCCTTCATGCACATCTACCAATTGAGGTGATAACATTGACCAAGTTTCAAGAAGATCCAGCCAGAAACTTAGGAGGAGTTGCGTTGACAAGAAAAGTGGACGTACGTACGGACGGACGGATGGACGGATGGACGGATGGACGGATGTACGGATGGACGGACGGACAGACGGAGAAGATGACGCCAATATACGTCCGCCTCCGGCGGCGTATAAAAATACTTCATGTGCATGTTCCAATATAGAGCAACAGTACATGGCACAATGAAAACGAACACAAGCTGTTTCTTTTATATCTATAGAAGTGAATATAATCTATAAAAGTTTGAGATATATAGCATTTCAAATAAATTCTCAAAAAAATTGAAATGCTCAAAATAAATATCTTTTCACACAAGAAGCTACATACTTGTCAATAATGTAGTTCAACACTAGCCAATTTTTCAGCATATCTAACCCTTTCTCAAACAGCAAAATTTTGCAATGCTCCAAATTGAACGCTGCTGCAGATGACAAAATGGATGTTGATAAAGATCCGATTTATGAATAATAAAGCTCAGAATAATATATTGAGACAAAGGAAGAAACTGCTGGTTATCAGCAGTTTCTTCTTTTGTCTCAATGTTTTCCCAAGACATTCATATTATGGAAGTCAAAATCCGGTCTTGTTTGGGAAATGGTTAATCAGATGATTCTAAATCCAGTTTTTGAAAAGCAAAGTCAAGCATCTATAAGACACATGATAAATCATTTTCTTACAAGAAATAAAATTTCACCTGATAGCTCAAACATTGTCAGGTTTATGTTAACCATTTTCTTTACTGCCCCTTTGTTTCAACTCTTTCCAAAACAAGCTCTGGTTTTGTAATTCCTAGAAAGAAATAACATTTATCTTGTCATTCGCACTCTGAAGTTTTGCTGTTTGGGACAGGGTTAATTAACCCATTTCCATACAATGACTCTTTTTGACTCCCTAAAAGATAATGGCTTTGGAAAACATTGTGGAATATGAAGACATTGCTTGTGACAAACAAGTGTTTCATTTCCTACAATGTTTTCTACACAAAATGACCCAAAAATGTAAAAAGGCTCTCATTTTGAATTGTTGTCTGCAACATTTTTGAATTTGGACCAACCTAAAATTGTACTGTATGGTAATGTATGGGTTAAGTATAAAGCAGCTTATCAAGATCACAACTAATAAGACAACTATGGTGGGTCACACAATTATATGTACAATTGAACATCAAAATTAATGAACAACATTGTCCAATATTCATGGTGGGGAATCAAGTGACGAAACAATTGCAGAATAAATATGTGACTGATTTTAAAATGGTCTTGAAGCAGTGAAGATGGAAATAAGACAGGAATGTACTGGAAGTAAGAGATCTTTTTTAAAATCAGCTGACAAAAAGTTACTGATGATCAAGTAAAATTTCACTTAGTCATCAATAACTTTTTTCAGCAGATTTTTGACAAATCTACCACACCCAGCAAATCCCTGACATGTTCCATCTTCTCTGTTTCAAATCAAACTCAAATCAGTCATGTATTAACAGAACTCTTGACAACTTTCTAAAGTTGTGTTACATGAATCCCAAACATGAATATTTCTCAAGAATAATGAAGCTTTTTTCAGTATTTAACTGACATAAATGACAAAATTTAAGTTTAAAATACAGATAAACAAGAGGACCATGATGGTCCTATATTGCTCACCTGAACCAAAATGATATGAGCAACACTTTTGTTCAATTCAATTGATATTTATGACTTTAAGACTGAATATGAACTTATGGTCAATAATGTTGTGAAAATCAAGCTCATCCGAGGTCTTATGGAGCCCAACATTGTGTCCGAAATTTGTCTAGATTGATAAATGATTGTAGATTCTAGAGTATAAACAAGGTCGAAAACAGCCGAAAATGGCATTTTATCAAATTCAGGGGCACATAACTCTAGACTTTCTCATCAGATCTGATTGAAAATCAAGCTCATCCAAGATCTTATGGTCCCCAACATTGTGTCAAAGATTTGTCTTGATTGGTCAATAATTGTAGATTCTAGAGTGTAAACAAGGTCGAAAAGAGCCATTTTGTCAATTTCAAGGGCATGTAACTCTCGACTTTCCGATCAGATCAGACTGAAAATCAAATTCATCCAAGATCTTATGGTTCCTAACGTTGTGGTCAAGTTTTGTCTTGATTGATTAATAATTGTACATTCTAGAGTGTAAACAAGGTCAAAAACAGCCAATAACAGCAATTTTGTAAAATTCAAGGGCACATAACTCTCCATTTTCTCATCAGATCAGACAGAAAATCAATCTCATCCAAGATCTTATGGTCCCGAACATTGTGTCCAAGGTTTGTCTTGATTGATTAATAATTGAAATTCTAGAGTGTAAACAAGGTCGAAAACAGCCGAAAATGGAAATTTGTCAAATTCAAGGGCATGCAACTCTCGACTTTCTCATCAGATCAGACAGAAAATCGAACTCATCTAAGATCTTATGGTCCCGAACATTGTGTCCAAGGTTTGTCTTGATTGATTAATAATTGTAGATTCTAGAGTGTAAACAAGGTCAAAAACAGACGAATATGGCAATTTTGTCAAATTCAAGGGCACATAACTCTCGTCTTTCTGGTCAGATCAGACTGAAAACCAGTCTCATCCGAGATCTTATGGTCTCCAACATAATATCCAATTTATGTCTTGATTGATTAATAATTGTAGATGCTAGAGTGTAAACAAAGTTAAAAACAGCATTTTTGACATTCAAGGGCAGATAACCCCGCACCTTCTGGTCCGATCAGGCCCATAATTGAACTGGTCCGAGAACTTATGATCCTACTTGTCTTGGCCAAGTTTGACCAAGATTGCCTAACTTTTGTGGATGCTAGTGTTAACACCCCAAATGATAGTAGACGGATCATGGCCGGACGCCGGACAAAAAGTGACCACAATAACTCACCTCAGGCACTTTGTGCTCAAGTGAGCTAAAAATCAATCCAATGGACAGATTAGAAATTCTATCTGATTGGATGCAAAATACTGAGGGAAAGGCGGAAATCTTCCTTTTTAGATATTTTCCGTACACTTTATCACTAAAGTGTAACAAGAGCTGTCCGAAGACAGCGCGCTCGACTTTCTAAGTTGCTTAGTATAAAGGGGGCATAACTCCAAATAGAGTGGTCCCAGGGTCATGGGCCCTAGTAAGGTAGAGGGTGTGATGGTGAATAAGTATTCCAAGTTTGGGTTGAATCCCTTTGATAGTATGGAAGTTATTGATGTTTGAAAAAATATTAACCTTTGTTGCAACGCCAACGCCAACGCCAACGCCGACGCCCGGATGACAGTATAAGCTCTCATTTTCTTCTAAAAGTCGAGCTAAAAATCCTTTATTGGTTAGGAAATGGTTGGCAACTTGCATAACATGATTGGTTTATTGGGGTTTTATGCCATTTTCAACTGCTATTTGCATAACATGATCAGGTGATATTAACATACCATTAACAATCACTTAGGTCAATGCACTTTAGTTACTTTTCATTAATACTTGAAACAAGACCTTTTTATGAAATACAAACGGCAAACTATAAGTTGCTGAAGACCACATATTGGATGTTGATAAATATTGGAAATAGGTGCAATATAACATGGGAAATATTGAGGCAAAAGGAGAAAATGCTGGTCATCAGCATTTTGTTCTTTTGCCTCGATGTTTCCAAAGCCTTTCCTGAAACAGATGTTAAAACAGGTCTTGTTTCAGAAAGGGTAAAGTCTCACTTGAAAGACAGAAGTGGCTGGAGATCAAACCAGCCACCTGTTGGTCACAAGTCACGTATCGGTACATAATCACTGCAGTGTGACAATTTGGTCTAAAACTTATATGAAAGATTTTTGGTTTACAAACAAAGAAAAGAATTATTCACCTCACTCTATTGAGTCAAGGACATAAAATATACAAGCACAAAAAACATAGCCAACACCATGTTCTGATATGATGTATATACTTTTCTTAACCCTTTTCCACACAACACAAATTGAGACTGGTCCAAATAAGAAGGTGATTCAAACAACAAAGTTTAGTGTAAGTTCTGCATTATAAACAGAATATCTGCAGATTGTAGCATAAAAATCATTAAGAGAAAAAAAGGAAATGAATATCATCAGCTGTTTCTTCTTTTCAATCAATGATTTCCAAAACATAATATTTTAGGAAATCAAAAGCAGGTTTTGATTAGAAAAGGGTTAATCTAGAGCCACTGATGAGGAGATAAACAATCGACTGGTCCAAATTTTTCTTCTTTACCCTCAGTTTTTCCCAAAGCTGTATCTATTCTGACTTAAGCTTGGGTAGACATTGAGCCAAAAGAAGAAAATGCTGATAACCAGCATTTTCTTCTTTTGCATGAATATTTTCTAACCTATAATATACATATTCCCTTCTTTTAATATCAAAGTTTTTGTCGTCTGTAACTCCTTTCAAATTAGACCAGTCCAAAATTTTGCCATTTGGTAAAGGGTTAAAATTATCAAATGCATTACCATCTCTAATCAGTAGCTCTATTTACAACTTGATGGCTGATGATAATTTACAATGAATAGAATGAGATGGTTTTGGAATGTGTTTGAATAATGTATTCCTTCACCAAAAACTTAGTGCAAAACCATGTTTTTCAAATGGTTACATCCCAGTTGGTCTAATCCCATTTTGTCTAATATATGAAAATATTGGATTAGACGAAAAATTCTCATTTCGTCTAATACTTTTTTAGACCTTTTTTCATGTGCTAAAAATAAAAAGACATTATTAAACAATATAGATCTATATGCGTAATACATGCATAGATAAATATATATTAGACAAACTGAAAAAATATTTTTGAAAAAATGGAAATTTCTTGAAATAAGGGTTTTAGACAAAATGGGAAATTTGAATTCTAGACCAAATGGGATTAGATTATGTCCATGATTTTATATAATACAGTGCACTCCACGTATTACGAGTTCGGGTAATACGAGATACCGTCTATAACGAGTACAGTACAAAGTCCCTGTCATTTCCCTTCTATTTTCCCTTTGTTTTATATCAGATAACGGGAGATTGGTTTGAGCGAAAAATCGGCTATAGCGTACATATTTCCTTGGTCCCAACTCTATTTTTCACACATTTACGAGGTTTGGTCACAAAGCGTGTCGTCTGCAAACAACATTGCCCTAGCCCTGGCTGTATTTTTCACACCTATTTACTAGGTCATAAAGCGTGCCGTTGGCAATCTGACATTTCAAGGTAATTATCGATCAATTATGGGATTAACACGTTCCGATCTACCTATTGTCAAATCGACAAAGTGTTAAATTGCAAAACATTGTAACTCCATCTTTAATCCATCTGGAGATATAAGCATTTGCTCCAACATCGACCATATGCGATGAATATGGAAATACGGGGAGACACTACTAAAAAGCGGAAAGCTATTTCCTTAGAGTTGAAATTTGAAATCATGAATAATTTAGAAAAGGGATTTTCCATAAGGACAATGAAAAATCACAACGATTTTTAAATAAATATTTAATGATGTACATAACATTTAGTATTTTTAGCGCACTTATGAAATGTAAAGTGTAATGTTCGTATGTTACTCTTAGTGGTGTGTATTAAAATATCAAGGGTTATCTATCTTCATGCTCTCTAAAAAGGAGATTATAAATGTGCCATAGTTCACTTCCGGTGAAAGCGAAAGTAGACATGGTCAAGTGAACATTTTTCAAGCATTCTGTTACATTCGGCTTTAGCGAGACATGGCTATAACGAGGCATCGAGCGATATCCCGGCGATCTCGTTATACACGGAGTGCACTGTATGTATATAACAATTCTATATAATATATAACATAAGTAGATCTAACTTGTTTGAATCATGCTGGTCTGAACAGAATAGTAAATGCATGTATTTGCATTTTTTAGAATGTTTTTATTCTTGAAGAATCAGAAATTTTCTAGCCAGCAAAATTTCAAACTTTATGACATATTTTTTTCTTCTTCTTTTTTCATTCAGAAGAAACATTAATGCTGTTTATCATTTGAGAAAAATATGCACTTTTGCTCATTAAAGAAAACACTATGTCCTAAATAAATATGAGACACACAATAGTTTTGCACTAAGCTGTAAATTTAGCTGTCATTACATATTGATGTTATTTCTGCCATGTTTTTATTTCATTAATGACCCATGTTTGTGTAGACTTATCCAGCTCGCAGGGTACCAGATGTAGTCTGTTGTCATTACCCCCTTCTACACATTTGTTGTTGTCTGTGTTACGGATCAAACCTGTCATCTGAAAAACATAGTCATGAAACATTGTAAAATATGGTAAATACAGTCAAAATATATTGTAGACATGTTATACATGCAATCCACTATTTATCCCATTACAAGACAACCGCTCCACAGGCCTGAATTTCTTGTGGTTTACTATAAAAAAAATTGACAAATTTATCTAAATGCTTAAACTGATATATTTTTAAATTCTTGTGATTCTTAGAGCAGAAACAAAGTAAAGAGAAGCAATTATGTGGTCAAAGCGAAAAGAAGGTAAATGATTGACTAATATTTTGGGGATTTATAGAGTGATGATAAAGTTGAAAACTGTCATCATGCCAAATTCAAGGGCACATAATTCAATATGTGAGTTAATAATTGTGGTAGACTAAGGGAAGTAACTTTTGATATGAACAATTTAAAGTTCAGTAAGAGAAGTTTTTCTTTATGATAATTAGTTCAAGAAGTTGCGATAGTGCATGTAAAATAGTGGTCATGAAAATAAAGTCATTCTGATCTAAAAATATGATTTTGACTTGATAATTTATGTTTTGAACACTACAATAATCAAGCTGAATATTAAACTCAAGCAAGATCTTATGGTCTGTCCAAATTTTGTCAGTATTAATCTATATATGTGGCCACAAAAGTGAAAAAGTGTTGAAAACTGGAATTTTGTCAATTTCTAGGGCACATAACTCAACTTGTAGCAATGCAATCATCCTGAAAATGACACAAAAGCAAGATCTTGTTGTCAACAAGATTCTGTCCAAATATCATCTTGATTGGTTAACAATTATGGTTGTTAGAGTGAAAACAAAGTCGAAAATGGAAATTTTGTCAAATTCAAGGGCACATAACTCATGATGTAAAATTCCGATCAAGCTGAAAATTTAACCCAGGCAGGATATCATGCTTATATATATTCTGTCCAAGTTTTGTCTTGATTGGTTAATATTTGTAGATTTTAGAGTGAAAATAAAGTCAAAACCAGCTTTTTTTGACATTCAAGGGTAGATAACTCAAGTTATTCTAATTCAATCCAAACTCTCTGTAGGAATCTGAGAGAGGGTCACCCAAGGATCATTCCTGTGAAGTTTGGTTGAAATCCATCCAGTAGTTTCTGAGGAGAAGATTTTTAAAGAAAAAGTTTACGGACGCACGGACGGACGGACGCACGACGGACACACCGCTATGACAATAGCCCGCTGGCCTGAAAGGCCAGTGGAGCTAAAAATTATACTTGTCCAAATTCAAAGACAATGCAGAAAATAATTTCAAGTAAAGAATAGAAATTGAGGGTCTTTTAGTATAGAAAACATTGTGGGAAATGAAGAAAGGACCTCTACGGATAAGGAGAGAATTCTCCCTAAAAGGCTCAGCTCGATGGGTCAATTCTCAAAACTAACAAATTGAGAAACAAAATTAAGCTTTATGGTTAGGTAGACAAATAAAGGAAATAAACACCGATTTTTATGTCATTTTAAAAGTTCTATAGGTGCAGATAACTCTTGATTTTAGTACCCACCTAAATGGTTTCGTTTTCTTACACTACCGGTATTCAAAGAGGTAAAATGAAGATTCTTTTATTTTTATTTGCAATTTATTTTCTACAGATACAGGGATAAATGGTGTTGACATCATATGGCAGCTTTGGTTTTGTCCGTATTGCGCATGCGCACCATTGAAACAACTTTAAATGCGCACTTTCCCGCCAAAAACCGAGGCATACCTACCTTCCCAAGGCTGGCTAACATCGTTCCCCCCCTTGACCCAGCTTCCCATTGACATATGTTGTGTTACTGGATCATAGGCTTCCTTGGTAAAAAGGATTTGCTGGGTCACGGGGGGGAACGTACTTTTACACTAAAAATAATACTCATATACCATATGCCATAATTTTGGCGGGAAGATTCCAACTTTAAACTCGTTTCAATGATGCGCATGCGCATTAAGGACAAATCGAAAAATGGTTTATGATTTCAACACCAATTGTCCTTACATTTACAGCAAAATTTTTTGCTTATAAAACTAAAGAAAACTTAAATCTGGTTTAATGAATAACGGTGGGGTAAGAAAATGTAATTTTGGGGGTAGGTACAGAAACAAAGAGTTATCTGTACCTGTCGAATCGTTTTGATCGTACAAAATCAGTTTTCATATGATTAAGAAACATATCTAACAATACAGTTCGAAATAATAATCAATTTGCATGTTTTGAACAAGAGCTGTCCGAAGACAGCGCGCTCGACTTTCTAAGTTGCTTAGTATAAAGGGGGCATAACTCCAAATAGAGTAGTCCCAGGGTCATGGGCCCTGATAGTAAGGTAGAGGGTGTGATGGTGAATAAGTATTCCAAGTTTGGGTTGAATCCCTTTGATAGTATGGAAGTTATTGATGTTTGAAAAAACTTTAACCTTGGTTGCAACGCCGACGCCAACGCCAACGCCGACGCCAACGCCAACGCCGACGCCCGGGTGACAGTATAAGCTCTCATTTTCTTCGAAAAGTCGAGCTAATAAAAATGACTTTTCTATTTGAGCCTTTTAGGGAGATTTCTCGCCTTATCAGTAGAGGTCCTTGCTTGTTACAGGCAATTTCTTCATTTACCATGATGCTTTCCAAAGCCATTATCTTGTGGCGCTTAAATAGAAGCCACTGTGTGGTGATGAATTAATGCTTTTGATCTTTGATTAGTAAATTCTGAATTTTACCTCATCCCACTTCCAAGGCCCAGTTGGTTGTATATCACAAAAGTGCATATGTAACGTGTCCCCTGACGGACTTTCTATACAGCGTTCTCCAACACCTAGCTGACCTTTAGTATTTAGACGGAACATCTGAAAAACATGACATTATCAACCCATTACCATATGGCAAACATATAGACTCAGGGATAAAGACAAACGGGGGCCCAGTCGCCCATGGCCCCTAATTTTTGGATGAAATGCCCCTAAGCCTAATGTTAAGTATTGAATATTTGGCAAGCTAGGCCCTACATTAAAATTGTCCCTAAGACTGGTCCAAATTCAAAGGTGTTGCTGATAACCATTGCAAGCGGATGTCACTTTACATTTTTTGTCTTTTGTGGTAGAAAACATTGAAGGAAAAAAAGAAACTGCTTGTCAAAAGTAATTTCTCCATTTTCCACAATGTTTCAAAAAGACTTGATCTTGGAGTAGGTTGAGGGGGAGTATACTATGTCAAATGTTTTGGAAATGATAAATTATGCTGAATATTAACAATACTTATTCATGTTGAATATTAAAGTGCGAGTACAAATACATTACAAGTAAGATTATGATTTGAAATATTTTTATGCAATCTACATCATGTATTCAAAAAATTAAATTTGCATCTATAGAATTTCTTCTAGATGAAGTCTCAAAAGTTAACAAAGAGTCTATATATAATAATCTTAACATATGATTGGAAAATACTGAAGGTATGTAACACAGATCGCCGCTTTTCAATGAAAACCTTGTAACTGCAGCTTGTTTAAAGCTGCAGTTACAAGGTTTTTGTTAAAAAGAAGCGATATGTACTTACAATAGTTTTGTACCAACAAAGAAACTATAAAAAGCTACAACCTGCTGCAAAACAATCATGATATCAAAACCATGGAGGCAGCCAGGCGCCATGTCAACCATTAAAGTCGCCATGGTAACAAACAAGTAATATACAAATAATCACACAAAATTATTGGTTACTTTTCAAAAACAGCTCTTATATTTAACATTTCTGAACATCTTACAGCTTCACAAATCTGAAATTTACATCTCTTAAAATTGAATGTATCATCGTTTTTCAGCAAACACCTCGTAACTGCAGCTTGTTTTAAGCTGCAATAATGAGGTTTTTGTTGAAAAGCAGCGACAAAAAGCAGGGACACAGATAAGATGGGGTAGAGTCATTTCATAGGCCCAGTCACATATATATAATTCCACGTCCATATCACGGTCAAAGAACATCCAAAAATGGTCAGTAATAAATACATATCATTGGACACAATGTGGATGTGATATATAAAAGAATTGTATGTGACAGGGCCTTAAATCTATCATGTCAAATCTAAACCCTACAATGTAGGTACCCAAATATCTGCTTGATGTTATTACTCTACAATATGTTTTCTAACCATTTTCTAAATTCTTGTTGAATCACACTTCCAAATGGTTGATTGTAAGTTACATACATTGTACTCATTTATTTACTCAGAAAACATCTCTAAAGGCTGGACCTAGTTAGTCTAAGTATCAGGCAGGTAAACAAAATTAATATTCACAAGAAATATATCACTGTTTTTTTTTCAAAAGCCTTGTAACTACAGCTGAAACAAGCTGTATTTACAAGGGTTTTGTTGAAAAGCAACAATATGAATGAGTTTATCTGAACAGGTAAATCTAGTCTGTAAAGTACTGCCACATCATTTCAGAGCCTCCAGCTGCTAGCCCACATAGGTTTAAGATTATCCAACCAGTGGTGGGAGACAAATGTCAGAAAAGTTGTTTGCTGCAGCCAAGGATTGAACCTGAGACCTTAATGAGTTAAAATCTACCAACTGTGGTATGGCTGATGCCAATAATGCAATGAACCATGCAAGTGTGCATATTCAGACTGCCATAACATTTTTCCTGATACCTAAACTAACCTGAAGGTCTGTTGTAATGTACATTAACCCATTACAAAAGAACAAAATTTTAGCCTAGTCCAAACTCATAGGTGTTGCAGACGACAAGTTCCATTGGACAAAATTTAACATTTTTTGGTCTTTCTTGGTAGAAAACATTGTGGGAAATGAAGAAATTGCTTGTGACAAGCAATTTCTTCATTCTCCACAATGTTTTCCAAAGCTTTTATTTTTGTGGGCGTCCAAAAGCGTCAATGTGTGGGAAAGGTTTAAACAGAAGATACAATACATTACATTACATCACATTACAATTCTCAAAGTTTTAGTACAACAAATTCATAGATAATTTAGCACTACCCAAAATTGGCCAAAATTTGATTGTTCAAAACAAAAAATTTAGTTTGACAATTGTTCAAAACAAAAAATTCAGTTTGACAAAGACATACTTTTTCCTTTCCTCTAACTAAGTTACTTCATGGGCAACTAAAATTGCAGCAGTTTCATGGTGAAGAAGCATTTACAATATTTTGAGATTTCACAGTGAATTAGCATGAACAATGTTTTGATTTCCCACAAAACTTTACAGTTGTACTTAAATGACGCTTTCCTAAACAGCAAAAATTTAGGCTGTTCCTTTTTGAAAGTTGCTGCAAACAACAAATAAGATGCTGATAAAGAAAGGATTTGTGTACAATTCAGAAAAAAAAATATTAAGGGAAAAAAGAAAATGTTGAATATCAGCATTTTCTTCTTTTGTCTCAAGGTTTTCAATGCCTTTTCTTTATTATGTTTGTAGAAAATACATCAATGTTTCCATTACCAAAAATTTTGATTACTTTTTTGACAACATTAAGGACACAATACAATTAATACTTTATACTGAGGTTACCTCAACGTCTTTTTATTTTCCTGACAAAGTAAGAAACAAATCTAAATCAACTTGTTAAAAAGGAATGTTTGAACAACATAAATGCTCTGCTATATTTCTAAACTGTGACATTGATAATTGACCTTGACATATAATTTTGATGTACATCAGTTAGATGTGTATTCATGTCAAATATAAGCCATGTACCTAAAATAATCAGAAATTACAGGGAAAGATTTAAGGTTTTCCTAGTAAGTTATGTGTTAATGAGAGTAAAAGATGACATAGAGAAAGACCATATGGAATTGAACAGATGACAAATATGGGCATTGTACATTGCAATATTTATTTGGATTTGATTTCATGAGTACCTAACTGTGGATTCCTGAAATTTCTCTCACCAGTGCTACCAAAGTATCCTTCGGCTGTTCTTTCAAATAGATGATTCACATCTATTAGTGAGAGACAAATAACTTTTGTCAAATGTGACCCGTCGCGCTAAAAGGGACCTTATCGGGTGTGTGAAAAATGTCGACCCTAGTCTGTCTGCGCAGTCCGCGCAGCCAGACTAGGGCCGACACTTTTCACTTTTATGTAATTTTCTAAATTCCGAATGTTTTCTCTATCTTACTTTACGTTCATTTTTTGAATACAGTATCTGGTTGACCTGTGCTGAGTCTGACAAGTTTGTCAAAATTTGGATTTTTTGAGTTCGGATAAGGTCCTTTTTAGCGTGACGGGTCACAAATATCAGAAAGAATATTGGCCTAGCCGAGGTTTGAACCTACAATCTTTGGATTGAAAGACTCCAACATTACTGACCGAGCTATCAGGACTTGGCCACATATTTTTGGTTTTATTAGGGTTTTATGCCGTTTTCAACTACTAAGGGTCATATCGCGGTGGCTGGAGCACCTAACCATGGATTCCTGTCGTTTCTCGTACCAGTACTACCACAATACCCTTACCGAGCCTCCAGCTGCTCCCCAACATAGGTTCACGATATCAAACAATTGACGGATGCCCTTTTTGTCAATAAGGGTATTTGCCGCGACAGGGTATTGAACACGGGACCTCTCGAATGAGAGGCAGATGTGCTACCAACTGCGCCATGGCCGCGGCCACATATTTATTGAGAAAATGGCTTTCTTTAAACAGCGAGCTAAACTGACGGGACAAGAACAATATACCCTTGGTCTATCTGTGTGGAATATTACATAACAATATGATCAAACCTTCACAATAAAAGGGGCAATAATAAGCCAGTTTATGATTTGTATAAACAAGCGCAATAGCAAATTTCATTGGGAAGATACAAGTGAAGGAGAATATATGGTTAGCATAAATCTAGCATCAATGGGGAACAGCATATACAACAAGAGTTGTCCGGGAGCTTGTCATAACTAGACAGCCCTGGCGGTCTGGAAGCGCTCCACAGGCCTGACTGTTTGTCTTGTTGAGTGCAATTTCAAAGGTTCAGGCTACACAAACAAGCAAATGCATGACCAAGCTGAAAATTACAAGCAAATAGGATCGTACAGTCAGTAAGATTCTGTGAAAGTTCTGTATTGATTAGTAAATACTAATGGTTGTCGAAGAGAAAATAAAGCCGAAAACAGCAGTTTTGTCAATTTCAAGGGCACATGACTCATAATAAAAAATTCAGATCAAGCTGAAAATTATACCAAGGCAAGATCTTATAGTCTCCAATATTCTGTCCTAGTTTTGTCTTGATTGATCAATATTTGTAGTTGCTAGAGTGAAAACAAAGTTAAAATAGAAGCGAAAATGGCAATTTTGTCAATTTCAAGGGCACATAACTCATGATATAAAATTCAGATCAAGCTGAAAATTCTACCGAGGCAAAATCTTAGGATAACCATCATTCTATACAAGTTTTGTCTTGATTAGTCAATATTTGTATTTGCTAGAGTGAAAACAAAGTCAAAATAGAGCCGAAAATGGCAATTTTGTCAATTTCAAGGGCACATAACTCATGATGTACAATTAAGACCAAGCTGAAAATTACACCAAGGCAAGATCTTATAGTAACCAACATTCTGTCCTAAGTTTGTCTTGATTGGTCAATATTTGTAGTTGCTAAAGTGAAAACAATGTCAAAATAGAGCCGAAAATGGCAATTTTGTCAATTTCAAGGGCACATAACTCATGATGTAAAATTCAGATCAAGCTGAAAACTATACCCAGGCAAGATCTTATAGTCACCATCATACTGTCAAAATTTTGTCTTGATTGATCAATATTTGTAGTTTTTAGAGTACAAATAAAGTCAAAACCAGCTATTTTTGACATTCAAGGGCAGATAACTCAGGTTATTCTGATTCAATCCAAATTCTTTGAAGGAATCTGAGAGAGGGTCACCAAATGATCATTCCTGTGAAGTTTGTTCGAAATCCATCCAGTAGTTTCTGAGAAGATTTTCAAAGAAAAAGTTTACGGACGGACGGACGGACAGACGGACGGACGAACGGACGCACGGACGCACGACGGACACACCGTCATGACAATAGCCCGCTGGCCTGACAGCCAGTGGAGCTAAAAACAGCTAATTTTTTAAAAGTAGGTCAAACTCCAAGGTCAAGGTTACAAGGTCAAAGGTCATGGTCACAAATGAAAGGTCTTGGCAGGAGCTATCCATGTGTGAAATATCAAGTCTCTATCTATAATAGTGCATGAGATATAGGCCAGGTTAAAGTTTTTCAAAAGTAGGTCAAACTCTAAGGTCAAGGTCACTAGGTCAAAGGTCATGGTCCCGAATGAAAGGTCTTGTCGAGAACTATCTATGTGTGAAATATCAAGGCTGTATCTCTAATAGTGCCCGAGATATAGACCAGGTTAAAGTTTTTCAAGTGAAGACGCGACGGGACGCGACGCGACGCAACGCCGACACTATGGCTGTGACATTAGCTCCCCGGACATAAAGTCCCGGCTCAATAAAAACAACTTGCCGTTGGCTTTAATGTTAAGCTTCTAACTTAGATTGTAGCAGAGGTATTTTTGGGAGGTATTCACATATATTGTTCCACTTAAACTCTTTCAAAACAGCAAAATTTGAGGGTGATCATTCCAAAAGTAGTTCCAGACGACTCAATGGGTGTTTATAAAGATGTTAGATTTGTGTACATTATAACATACAAACTTCTGAGGCAAAAGGAGACAAGAGGCCCAGAGGGCCTTATCGGTCACCTGAATCAAATGAGCAGAAACAGCAGTGATTCAGCTGGACAAAATTACTGTCCGGCCAAAATGGCCGGACAGCATCAACTTCAGTCGGACATTTTTGATATCTTCCGGACAAAATTGATAAACAAAAAGGAACATGTAAACAAAAAGGAACATGTGTTTTTCCTGCAGCAGCTTTAATTTTGAATTGGTAATAAACGGACCAATAATAGAAAGAAAGCGAAGACCAACACAGTTAGAACTCCCTGTGGTATATTTCTAATCCATTCTAATTCCATTCTTTTCCATTATATTCGCGCCACACAAATTATGGTCGGATGTTTAAAAGATTGAAGAATCCAGGACCACAAAAATAGTAAATAAATACGAATATTGAGTTGTTGTGTTTTTTCACCTATCTTCCCTGATTTATTCCATCCATCCGATAAGGTCAGTACAATTAATATGACGACGCTTTAAACCTAAATGCAACATAAATGCAAACTTCCTTGGAAAATTCTATTTGATTGACACCTTACCGATTGAGTGATGATGAAACGAGGTTAAGAAGGCGTGGTTTACATACCCTAAAACGGTCAAAGCCCAACCCGCAATCAGATCGGGTAAGGTCACTGTAAAAATTAGCATAAAGGGGGCGCTTTGCAGCTGTCATCACACGTCGTCTAAAGTTAAATTCCTCTTCTTTCTATCTATCTTTCTCATTGAATGTTTTTTCTTTATTATTTTTTGTTACTTTTAAATATTATATAGAGTCTAGATCTACGGTATTTTCTAAAGTTCATTGTGAACCGCAATTATTTCTTCGTTATTGAAAAGATTTTTTGTTTTTCCATGTTCTGAGTTATGCCGGGGTATTGCGCCAATTCGCTTATCCCTCTAGGCGAGTGAATATCGTATACCCCAAATACGAGGTATTGTCGAATTCGTTGATCCCATCCACATGTAATTTTCGAAAATGCCGGGTAGCCTGTTCGGAATCGGTAGGAATCGGAATTGGTAAAAAAGTATCGAGTATGTATCAGAATCGGTTAAAATCTAACAGTGCCCATCCCTAGCGACTATAGAATTGAACTCGGACAAAATGTCCGACGAAGTCAACTTGGTTTCGGACATACTGATTTTGTTCCGGACTATGTCCGAGGGCCGACGCCAAAATGAATCACTGAACAGTTAAGGAAAATGTTAAAAGTTAACTAAGAGTGCAACCCCCCAGCACCACCATTTCTTGACAGTTTTTTTTTCTCTTGTACAAACTTATTTAAAGACTCAAATACCAAATGTGAATTCAATCCAACATTAGAACATTTCTAAATATGTACCCTATTTACCCCCTTTTGGGGCCCAAAAGGGAGATAACTCCATGATTTGTAAAAATCTGAAGCGGCTTCCCATTGGAATGCTTCCTGCCAAGTCTGGTAGAAATCTGTCCAATGATTCTCAAAAAGAAGTAGAAAATGTTCAAAGTTAAGTAATAACGCGATCCCCTCCCATCCCCCATCCACAGCACGGCCATTTATTGACAGATTTTTTTCTCTTGTACAAACTTTGTAGTCCTTGCCCTAAAGACTTTAACTTCCAAATGTGTATCCAATGCAACAGCCGGTTCATGAGTAGAAGATTTTTTAAGATGTACCCAATTTACCCCCTTTTTGGCCCTTTATGGGACCCCAAAGGGAGATAACTCCATCATTTGTACAAAATCTGAAGCGGCTTCCTATTAGGATGCTTCCTGCCAAGTTTGGTTGAAATCCGTCCAATGGTTCTTAATAAGAAGTTGAAAATGTTAAGTTAACTAATAACGCAAACCCCCCTCCCATCCCCCATCCCCAGCACGGCCATTTCTGGACAGATTTTTTTCTCTTGTACAAACTTTGTTGTCCTTGCCCTAAAGACTCTAAATACCAAATGTGAATCAAATCCAACAGCTGGTTCATGAGAAGAAGATTTTTTAAGATGTACCCTATTTAACCCCTTTTTGGCCCCTTATGGGGCCCCAAAGGGAGATAACTCCATGATTTGTACAAATCTGAAGCGGCTTCCCATGGGGATGCTCCCTGCCAAGTTTGGTTGTAATCCGTCCAATGGTTCTCAAGAAGAAGTCGAAAATGTAAAAAGTTAACGCACGACGGACGACGGACGACGGACGACGGACGACGCACGACGACGGACGAAACACGGTCGCAATAGGTCACCATGACCTTCGGTCAGGTGACCTAAAAATGCTGATTATCAGCATTTTCTTCTTTTGTCTCAATGTTTTCCCAAGCCTTTTCTAATAGTTATATCAAAACCAAGTCTTGTTTGAGATATTAAAATGATTTAAATGCTACAAGTAAGTATCTACATCATTCAATTATATTTCACATCTACAGTAAATAAAGGAACATTTTGTTCTACGAGGGTTGTTTGATAAATTCGCAGAATTATTCTGTAATTCAAAATTGTGATTGAATATGAGAATTAAATCTGTTTCCTGACAAACCTTAACTATTCGTTATTGAGAATGCAAAATATCAACATGATACGTTTACAAATAACGTATGTGACAGGGCCTTAAAGTAATATTTTCAAATCAAATCCCTATGTTTTAAGTACATGTACTCAAATATGTGCTTGATAAAATCACTTTACAAAATGTTTTCAAACCACTCTCAAAATTCTTGTTGAATCACACTTCCAAATGACAGATTGTCATTAATTCTACATGTATCATACTCATTTATTTACTTGGCCAACATCTCTAAAGGCTGGACTAACTTGTCTTGATATCAGACAGGCAAACAAAATTAATATTCACAAGAAAGATATCACTGCTTTTCTTCAAAAGCCTTGTAATTAGAGCTTAAACAAGCTGTACTTACAAGGTTTTTGTTAAAAAAACGACTTCATAAATGAGTTTATGGGTAAATCTAGTCTGTTAATTACTACCACAACATCATTTCAGAGCCGCCATCTGCTAGCTCACATAGGTTTAACCCTTTCCAAAACAGGAGAATTTTAGGGTATTCCAATTCAAAAGCTGTTGCAGAAACAAATGGATGTTGGAAAAGAAGGGAGCTGTGCATAAATAGCTCAGAATATATTGAGGCGAAAGGAGAAAATGCTGATCATCTGCATTTTCTTTTGCCTGAAAGTTTTCCTAAGCATTTTCTGTTAGACACATAAATACCATGTATTGTTTGGGAAAGGATTAAGACTATCCAACCATTGGTGGAAGACAAATGTCAGAAAGGCAGTTTGCTGCAGCCAAGGATTGAACCTGGGACCTTAATGAGTTAAAATCTACCAACTGCTGTATGGCTGGCGCCAATAATGCAATGAACAACGCAAGTGTGCATGTTCAGACTGCCCTAACATCTTTTCTGATACCTAAACTATCTACCCTGCAGGTCCATTTTAGTATACACTAACCCTTTCCCAAATGGCAAAATTCTAGGATAGTCTAATTCCAAAGCTGCCCCAGACGACAAAAGAAGTGTTGATAACAATATGATTTCTGAAAAATATTGCACAGAAAATATCGAGGCAAAATTAGAAACTGCTGGTATTCAGCAGTTTCTTCTTTTGTCCAAATGTTTTCCCAAGCCTTTTCTTTTAGGGATGTCAAAACCAGGTCTTGTTTGGAATTTACTTAAACAGAAGATACAATACATTACGTCACATTACAATTCTCGAAGTTTTAGTACAACAACTTAATAGCTATCGTAATTAGAACTACCCAAAATTAGCCCAAATTTGATCTTTCAAAACAAAAGATTTAGATGGACAAAGACTTACTTTTTCCTTTCCTTTAAATATCTTATCAATTGGCAACCAAACTTGCAGCAGTTTCATGGTGAAGAAGCATTTACAATATTTTGAGATTTCACAGTGAATAAGTATGAACAATGTTTTGATTACCCACCAAAGTTTGCAGTTGTACTTAAATGATGCTTTCCCAAACAGCAAAAATTTAGGCTGTTACTTTTTGAAAGTTGCTGCAAACAACAAATAAGATGCTGATTAAGATAGGATTTGTGTTCAATTCAGAAAAAAAAATATTAAGCGAAAAAAGAAAATGTTGAATATCAGCATTTTCTTCTTTTGTCTCAAGGTTTTCAATGCCTTTTCTTTATTATGTTTGTCAAAAATACATCAATGTTTCCATTACCAAAAATTTTGATTACTTTTTTGACAACATTAAGGACACAATACAATTAATACTTTATACTGAGGTTACCTCAACGTCTTTTTATTTTCCTGACAAAGTAAGAAACAAATCTAAATCAACTTGTTAAAAAGGTGTGTTTTAACCCATTACCAAACGGCAAAATTTTGACTTGTCTAAATTCAAAGATGTTGCAGACGACATCTAAAATTGAATGAAAAAGGACATTTTTTAAACATTTTGCATGGAAAATATTGTGGGAAATGAAGAAATTGCTTGTCACAAGCAATTTCTTCATTTTCCACAATATTTTCCATTGTCAGTTTCTTGTTAGGAGTTAAAAAGAGTCACTGTGTGGTAATGGGTTAACAACATAAATGCTCTGCTATATTTCTAAACTGTGACATTGATAATTGACCTTGACATATAGTTTTGATCTTGGTACTTAAAGATGTACATCAGTTAGATGTGTATTCATGTCAAATATAAGCCATGTACCTAAAATAATCAGAAATTACTGGGAAAAATTTAAGGTTTTCCTAGTAAGTTATGTGTTAACTCATTACCAAACGACAAATTTTCGGACTGTTCCAAATTCAAAGATGATGCAGACGACAATTTCAAGTTGAGGAAATCGCAGATATTTTGGTCTTTTTTGGAAGAAAACATTGTGGAAAATGAAGAAATTGCTTGTCCCAAGCAATTTCTTCATTTTTCACAATGTTTTCTATAGCTATTATCTTTTAGGGAGTCAAAAAGAGTCACTGTGTGGTAATGGGTTAATGAGAGTAAAAGATGACATAGAGAAAGACCATATGGAATTGAACAGATGACAAATATGGGCATTGTACAGTGAATAATCTAGAATTTGAAACCATGAGTCCTGGGGACGCATGTCTTTGAAAACAATGCGTCCAACTCAAAATGTATGAGTCCCATTTTTTCACTTTCATTGAACTGTAGATCTACGTCAATTGATATTTACATGTATGTAGGCCTGTGTCATTGCCGTTGTTGGTAAAAATCAATAAACACTGTTATGTTATTGTAATACTTTGTTTTCATTGCGGTTTTGTTGGACTATGTTTGAACACTGACCAACACAACACAGTGCAGAGGTTCACTATATCTTCTTGATCTTGACAGTGCAGGGCCTGTTTATCAAAAAGATATTGGAAAGAGAGCTCAGAACCCACTCTAGGAAAATTTCGCATGACATTTGTTCAAATTGGAAAAAGTTCTGAAACAAATTTAAGAATGTTGATAACCAAACACCAAAAAGTTGCAAAAACAGTTTGGATATTCTGTCTATCTTACAAGTTTAGATTTCTCCCACAAAGTCCCGGAGTCAGGGTAAGGTAAATGGACAGAATTCGTAATGGGTGGACATTGAAGTGTTGTCACATGAGTAGTTTCACTGTCAACGACAATTTCATTTTGGTCTGAAGTCGCCAACGTCAGTGACATAATTGTCAACCATCCCTATTCCCCATCCGTTTCAATCTGTTTACCAATTTCAGACTGAAGAATTTGATCGCCGATGAAAGAATATGGTTTTACTTCACAAATGAAAAAACTTTCTCTTTGTTGCCCAAACTGGCCCAAACCCTTACGACAGAATGTTTTATAGTAAATCTGTTTTTATCATGAATAGTAACTTGTGTCTGTCGTTTCGGCGAGATTAAACGGTTTGCTCTCTTAACAAATATGTACGTAAAACAATGATGGGAATAATGTTCTTTCAAATATTTCATCACTTATGCTTTAATCATTAGCCAGATAAAGTAAAACGGATAAAACAATACTTTGTAATAAAATAAAATGAATACTTTAAAATCTCGATTGTTGTGATCAATTCATTTAAAAGTCTGTGTTGATGTTCGATTGAATATGAGTAAAGTACTAAGCAAACAGACCACCAATCAAGTTATCGTGACCGCGTTATTTTCCGAGATTTGTCTTCTACTTTCACTTTGCAATGGCTTTTGTATACAGATCGAGAATTTTTGTAGATTGATGTCAAAGAAAATGCCATTCTAGAAAGGTGCGTCCTATAGGACGCGCATCATTCAAAACTATGCGTCCCCAGCCAATTTTATGCGTACAGGACGCAGGACGCAGAGGTAGATTAATTACTGATTGTACATTGCAATATTTATTTGGATTTGATTTCATGGGTACCTAACGGTGGATTCCTGAAATTTCTCTCACCAGTGCTACCAAAAGTATCCTTCGGCTGTTCTTTCAAATAGATGATTTACATCCATTAGTGAGAGACAAATAATTTTTGTCAAATATCAGAAAGAATATTGGCCTAGCCGAGGTTTGAACCTACAATCTTTGGATTGAAAGACTCCAACATTACTGACCGAGCTATCAGTAGCTGTATTCACCAACATTTCTAAATTGCTAGTCTAAAGCAAAATTACATAACAAGCCATCTGATTGGACGAGACGTATGTCTCGGCCAATCGGATGGATTGTTGTGTGATTTTAAAGGCGCTCTTTGATTTAGATTGGTTGGTGAATACAACCCCAGGACTTGGCCACACATTTTTGGTTTTATTAGTGTTTTATGCCGTTTTCAACTACTAAGGGTCATATCGCGGCGGCTGGAGCATCTAACCATGGATTCCTGTCGTTTCTCGAACCAGTACTACCACAATACCTTTACCGAGCCTCCAGCTGCTCCCCAACATAGGTTCATGATATCAAACCATTGACGGATGCCCTTTTTGTCAATAAGGGTATTTGCCACGACAGGGTATTAAACACAGGACCTCTGGAATGAGAGGCAGATGTGCTACCAACTGCTCCATGGCCGCGGCCACATATTTTTGGAGAAAATGGCTTTCTTTAAGCAGCGAGCTAAACTGACGGGACAAGAACAATATACACCTGGTCTATCTGCGTGGAAAATTACAAAACAATATGATTCACAATAAAAGGGGCATTAATAAGCCAGTTTATGATTTGTATAGAAAGGCGCAACAGCAAACTTCATAGGGAAGATACGAGTCAAGGAGAATATATGGTAAGCATAAATCTAGCATCAAATGGGAACAGCATAGGAAAAACAACTTGCCTTTTGCTTTGTGATGCTTTTAACTTTGATTTAAGCAGAGGTATTTATGGGAAGTATTCACATATACATGTATTGTTGCAATTTATCAATTTCCAAAACAGCAAAATTTGAGAGTGATCATTCCAAAAGCTGTTGCAGACAACATAATGAGTGTTGATAAAGAGTATGGAAAATTTGTGTACATTACAGTATACAAACTTCTGAGGCAAAAGGAGAAAATGCTGATTATCAGCATTTTCTTCTTTTGTCTCAATGTTTTCCCAAGCCTTTTCTAATAGTTATATCAAAACCAGGTCTTGTTTGAGATATTAAAATGATTTAAATGCTACAAGTAAGTTTCTACAACATTCAATTACATTTCATATCTACAGTAAATAAAGGAACATTTTGTTCTAAAAGTTAATACTTCTACTGGTTAACACTAGAAATTAATTGCCTAGATCTAGACATGATAGAATTGTTCTATAAATTCTATTGACAAACATTTTAATGAGTACAAGTTTAATCTATGCAATTTATTGAAAATTGTGTAATTGCTTGCACATTGCATCTGTTCTATTAGGGTGTATTTGGATTATATAGAACAACAAGAGCTGTCCAAAGACAGCGCGCTCGACTTTCTAAGTTGCTTAGTATAAAGGGGGCATAACTCCAAATATAGTGGAGCCAGGATCATGGGACCTGGTAGTAAGGTAGAGGGTGTGATGGTGAATAAGTATTCCAAATTTGGGTTGAATCCCTTAGATAGTAAGGAAGTTATTGATGTTTGAAAAAACTTTAACCTTTGTTGCAACGCCAACGCCGACGCCTGGGTGACAGTATAAGCTCTCATTTTCTTCGAAAAGTCGAGCTAAAAAGTGAAGTTCATTACATAGTGAAACAAGAGCCGTCACAGACGGATTATGCTCCCCGAATAAGTGTTTGTCACAAAATAAAAACTATCATATATTAAGCCCCCTTTTCCCACGACAGCCTTTTTGTACACACATTATTTATAAAAATATGGTCTAGAACATCCTATTATTACATAAGTACAAAATTTCATTAAATTCTGCCCATTAGATGAAGAGAAATTAGAGAAAAACTAATTTTTACACTAAGGCCCCTTTTTCCATGACGCAGCCTCAAATAAAGAAACGGAGAAAAAGGTCTGTATTATCCCAGGGAATTCACATGTTAAGTTTCATTGAATTTGGTCCAAGGGTTGCTGAGATCTGGCTGTGGATGGACGGACGGACGGACAGATGGACGGACGGACAGACAGCATGGCGACTATATGCTCCCCCGAAAATTTTTCGGGGAGCATAATAAAGTGTAGAGTGGTTTTGAATTGTTGTTTAAAATGCAAGGTGGTTATGATTACAGGGTAAGACAATATAATCACAAACATGTTTAACCCCTTCCCAAAAAAGACCTGGTTTTGACGTCCCTAATAGAAACGGCTTGAGAAAACATTGAAACAAAAGAAGAAACTGCTGATAACCAACAGTTTCTCCTTTTGTCTCAATATTTTCTCAGCTATATTATACAAAAATCCTTTCTTTTTCAATGTCTATTTTGTCGTCTGCACCAACTTTCAAATTGGACCATCCTAATTTTTTGTCGTTTGGGAAAGGGTTAAAATCCTTCTCAGGCTGATCTCAGATAATTTTGACAACAGTGCACTTCCAAAACAAGCCCTGCCTCTACTCTACCTGCTTATTCAAAAATAAAAATTTTACTGATTAAAATCAGAAAAAAAGGATTTAACATATAACTTCTGATAATAACTAGCAAAACCAGCAACTATCCAACAAATGCTAGCTAACAATTATGGACAAATTTTAAACACTGTTAGTCTTTCAAGTAGTTTAAAGCTAGATTTATACCTAATAAATATAAAGAGAAAAAAAAGATGTTAGTGATAAGAAAACTGACAAAAGAAACAGAAAAAAAGAGGTGAAACAGCCAATCAGAATCATTTGAATCAAGTTTAGAAAAAAGAATATACATACAAAGCAATAACGAATGTCTTTAGAATTAAACGCTACATTTGTTAGTTTAAGGAGAAACAAGATGTGTTGGTGAAACACACATGCCACCGAAATGGCCATTTTTGTAAAATGTTAAGTTTTTGTGTAAAGGGTTGATAAGGGTTAATGAATGACCTTGAGGAAGGCCATATTGCATGGAACAGATAGATATCCTTGAAAGAAAGTTACATACCAAATTTGAGCTTTGTATGTCAAATACTTTTGGAGAAAAGGCAAGATGTTATGTTTTCGGACAGACATACAGACATGAGTAAAACAATATGCCCCCGATCTCTTGATAAGGGGGCATAAAAATACTCTGTAAGTAAAAGATTTCCTACATGTTAACTTTACTAAAGTAGACAAAGCATCAACAAAGGCAAACAATGTCTACATGCATCCAGGACAAAGCGCAAAACTATTCTAAGTGAATATTAAGCCATTTCTGTACATTGACGCTTTTTGATGCTTGTTACAAGCAAATTCAGCATTTCCCACAATGTTTTCTACACAGGAAGACCAGAAAATATGGTATTCATTCAATTGAAAATGTCATTCACAACATCTTTCTTACCTGGACAAGTCTAAAATTTGCCATCTGGTAATGGGCCCATTACCATAGGGTACACTCATCCAAATTCAAAGATGCTGCTTACAACGATTCATAGTGAATGGAATTTTATATTTTTGGTCTTCCAACGTAGAAAACATTGTGGGAAATGAAGAAATTGTTTGCCACAAGCAATTTCTTCATTTTCCACAATGTTTTCCAGAGCCATTAGATCTATCTTGTGGAGAATGTATGAGCCCTTGTGTGGGAATGGGTTAAATCTACATTCACTTAGAAAAGTTTTGACACTCAGCCACTCAGGCTATGTAGACAAGTGACACGAAACTGACTAAAAACAGAAAAGCACTGTGTGATTATTTGTGGTTATGTGTGGTTACCATGGTGACTAGAGTGGTCACATGACCGTACCTGGTTACCCCCATAGTGATGACAATGAGAGACCCCTATAGGGCCCCCTCCGACCCCCTGACCCAGTGTGTCCCAGCACATCATGCCATTCTTCTGCTTGAACTGAAAGTATTGAATTCTTATCTAGTATACACTGCTTTCAATATCAATATAAATCACTTCTTACATCAGGGAAACATAAATGCTCCCAAAACATTAAGGTTTCATTAAAAGTTTCAAACAGTTGGACAGACAGGCAAAAGCAGAACAAAATCAAAAGATCTGGGGCCCATATTACCAACATCAGTAAGACTATTTTTGCGCAATTACTTTTAACAACAAATTTGATTGGCCAAATCTTATTTATCATGCAATCAGATGTTCTGTTACACAGTTTACACAAAAACATGGTCATGAGATACCTGATAATACGGGCGCCAGGATCATAAAAATCTTAGGTTTATATGGCTTAAATTTCATATCTAATGGGTCATCATTTCTCAGCGTACCACTTTTTTTCTTACTTTAAGTCTAATGCAAAAAAACTAACTTTTTCAATTAGGCACTTTTTTATTTCATTTTTTTAGGTTATGAAAGAAGTTAGCTGACAGATAATCTTGAAGCAATCTTTTTTTTTTTTTTAAAAAAATGCAGTTACATGTACCATAAATATTCAACAATTTTTTTCATCATGGCTAAATGAACATTAAACCATGATAGAACATTGTTTATTTCCTAAATCAACATTCAACAATCTTACCTCTCCCCATGCTTTATTAGGTGGTAACACTGGAAATTTATCATAAACTTCATAAGCTACATTATCCATGAACCACTTAAAACTTTTACACTTTTTGTCTTTTTTAAATTGCAGCTGTTTTGATATGTCCCCCACTGGGTACCCCCGAACACTCGGTTCTCGGGTATAAAAATATTCCTTAAACTCGTCATCTAACCATACTTCTACCACTCGCATATAATTCTGAAATGAAAGAAAGATGTGTTGGTGAAAGTTTATGCTCTAAAATGATAGAATTTAGGATTAGAATTTAGGTTGTTATCAGAATTGTTTGTTTTTGTTTGACAAGTGTTTAAAGATCACTGGCATTTCTTTCATCACATATTTTCAATAACTTTTGCACCTTTTTCTGTAATTTCTGTGTTCATGCTTTTGATACATTGTATATTACATTCAAATGTATACAATAATGCTACACTAGTAACAAAAATGTGATTTAATTTTTGGAAAGGATATTACATACAGGTAGGCCAAGAATATGCATAATTGATACCTACATTTGAAAAAAAAACTAGAAGAGATAAAGCTATCCAAAACAAGATGTGTTTGTGAAATATTAATGCCCCCGAAAACGCTAATGTTAACTTTTCAGGTTAAGTTTTCAGAATGACAGACGGACAGACAGAGAGCTAGACACAAGTAAAACAATATGCCCCAATCTTTCACTACAGGGGCATAAAAAGACGTGTTTGTGTAACACAAATGCAAATGTTTGAAACAGTAGTTTAAGGATAGACAGACGGACAGGTATAAAACAATATGCCCCCAGTCTTTCGATATGGGGGCTTAAAAGACTGCAAGATCAGCATAACCAAATTAATAGTAGCTATGTCCGCAAAAATTGTTAACAATATTTGAACTTACAAGTAAGATGACAGGAATTTTCACATCTATTTTACCAAACCCATAAGGCATATGGTTTCTATATACATGACCCACTCTGGAACATGGTACCCACTCTATACTGCCACCACACTGCCAGATCTGAAATCATAGTATTTACAGAACTAAAGTTTAACCTATTACCAGACCACAAAATTTTAAATCTATCCAAATTATGTTGTAGGCGCCAATTTCCAGAGATATAATTCTACATTTTTTGGCCTTTCTGGGTAGAAAACATTGTAGAAAATGAAGAAATTGCTTGTCATAAGCAATTTCTTCATTTTCCACATTGGTTTCTAAAGCTATGTGAAGCATTAAAAGTATTAAATTTCAATGGGTTAAACATGTAATATAACAAACAAGTTTGCAGCACCAAATAAGGCATATGGTTTCTATATACATGTCCCACTCTAGAACAGGGGACCCTGATCATAGTATTAACAGAACTAGAAATTAACCCATTACCAGACCACAAAATTTTAGATTCAACCAAAATTCAGATGTTGCAATGTTGCAGACGACAATTTCAATAAAATTATTCATTTCTTGGCCTTTCAGGCTAAAACACATTGTGGAAAATGAAGAAATTGCTTGTCATAAGCAATTTCTTCATTTTCCACAATGGTTTCTAAAGTCTTTGAAGCATAAAAAGTATTAAATTTCAAAGGGATAAACATGTATCATGACAAACAAGTTTGCTGCACCAAATAAGGCATATGGTTTCTATATACATGTCCCACTCTAGAACAGGGGACCCTGATCATAGTATTAACAGAACTAGAAATTAACCCATTACCAGACCACAAAATTTTAGATTCAACCAAAATTCAGATGTTGCAATGTTGCAGACGACAATTTCAATAAAATTATTCATTTCTTGGCCTTTCAGGCTAAAACACATTGTGGAAAATGAAGAAATTGCTTGTCATAAGCAATTTCTTCATTTTCCACAATGGTTTCTAAAGTCTTTGAAGCATTAAAAGTATTAAATTTCAAAGGGATAAACATGTATCATGACAAACAAGTTTGCTGCACCAAATAAGGCATATGGTTTCTATATACATGTCCCACTCTAGAACAGGGGACCCACTCTATACTGCCACCACACTGCCAGATCTGAAATCATAGTATTTACAGAACTATAGCTTAACCCATTACCAGATGGCATAAAAGTGGACCAATCCAACTTGAACTCTAAATGCATACTAGTAATCAGTGTTACCAAAAGTGGACAAGTGCATTCTATGTCATAGCATGGAATAAACTGAGAGAAAAGGGAAAATCTTTTCTCTCAAAGTTTTCCAAGGCTGCCTTGTTAAGGTATGCCAAAATCAGGTCTTATTTGAGACTGAATTACAGGAGATGTATGGATTTTCAAAATGCAGTTTTGTAGTTCATCTAATCCTATGATGTGTTTATTCATTAAACTCCTCTCATTAACCCTTTCACTGCCAAATATTGACCTTTGAAGCGTCTCTCACCGCTGAATTAATTCGAAGAAATTTCCAAGAATCGATACCCTGTACACAAAATCATGCATAACTTTTGACTTATTTGATGGATTCCTTTAAAATTTTCAGGACATACAGACAAATGAAGCATCTATATGTGACCAAAAATTCTAAGTCATTCATGAAATGACAATATTTTTTTCTTTTTTAACTAACTCACAAATTGTTACAATCTAGTAGAACAATGGAAAAAATTGGGTGAGCAAACCTCGGCTAAATGTTTTCGTTGAAAGTACAATAATTTGATGGAACAAATTGTTGAATTGTCAACTAAACATAATTTCAAACTATCCCAAAGCCTTTTCCAGCATTTTTGGTGTCATTCATAGTGATATTTACAGCTTGTAGGCATAAATAGCAAGTCTATGATCTAATGGCAGCCATATTGTTGTCTTTTGTCTTGGAAAATTCCCCATAAAAATACCAAAAGCTTACCGATCGTAAAACAAATTCTACTGTTTCACCTGTCAAACGCTAGTACTTTGATTACTAAAACGGTGCTATAAGAAAAAGAATGTGTTAAAACCACTTAGCTGTAAAAAATATTCACATATTTCGCCCCCACAAATTTGTCGACTAAAGTCGCCTATGGCAGGGAAAGGTAAAGCGACAAAAGTCGCCTATGGCAGTGAAAGAGTTAAAGGGACATTTCATTCCAATTTCAATTTTTTAAAGTGTGTCTTGATGTCAAGATTGGTTATTCTAATGAGTATAAATAATATTAGTTTTCTTAAGTTGTTGCCGATAAGCGAGAAACAAGCATTTAAAGTTGAGACATAATCAATAAAATGCATATAAATCCGAACTGTTGTCCACAACAATTTGTTCAATTTTAACACAAAAATATAAATTTCTGGTAAACGGCGCAATATCTTGGCTTGAAATTTTCAGAATTTTCATAAGGAAATATGCTCTTTCAGATAAAAATAAAAGTAAAATTTATGACAAAAAATCTGAAATGTCACTTTAAGCTCACATGATTAAGAATCACGATTCTAGATACCGAATAATTTGTGAAATTTTGCCATCATTGATGACAATGGATATCATGGAAGTTATCCTAAATTCAATATAAGTTTAACCTTGTCAATTTCCATTTCAACCAAAAACATCAAACTTACATAAAGTTTTCAATTTTTAATGATGAATGGAAAAGATAAGAAGATGACATACCTTAAATGATAATTCGAAATTCTCCCCACCCCAAATCTGCATGCCTTCATCGTAAGCTCCCATCTCAAAAAAGTATTTTCTGTCCATGGCAAACAATCCACCGGCATGTGTTGGCGATCTAAAATTCATGCATGAAATGTATGTTACAGAGTTCAGGCCATTATAAGCATGTTTTGACCTTTTCCTTTTAAACAGAGTGGGCTTTTGATGTTCATAATATTAAAGGCTTGGGAAAACATTGAGACAAAAGAAGAAAATGCTTATAAATCAGCATTTTCTTCTTTTGTCTCAATATTTTCTGTGCTGTATGGACTTAATGGTACATTATCAGCTTTCTGATTGAAGCCGTCTTGAATTTAGTTGTTTGGAATAGGATTAACAAGGAGTTGTATTCATAAACTTTTTCCAATTTGACTGTAAAATTACGCAAAACAATTAATCTGCTATATGTATTCTCCAATTGGATGACTTGTAATGTAATTCAGAATTACAACATTTACTGTAAAAGTCTATTTATTCGCTAGGACTTAATTTTTGCTAATTTTCGCAGGCTATCTCGCGAATTCATCAATTTCGTGAATATATCAGTCTCAGAATGCCGGAGATTGCCGATGGTTCTTTGGAATCTGGAACATTCTGAAATTTTAAATGTTCCTTAAAACACTTCAAATCGGAAATTTTGATCGTTACTCACCTTCCAATGTATGAACAATGCAATTAACATCATAATGTTATATTATTATGATGATATACATTGTACATGATTACAAATACAAAGTATAAATGCTACATGTGTTTTCCTAGAATATGCTCATAAAAGGGTGACCTCTATATCGTTTACAATTCAGAAGTACAGTACATTTAATGGAAAATTGAAGCAGTTACGTTCTTATGTTATTCACTTTTTGTCATACATGTAGGGACAATACATGTATTGGCCTTTTAACAGTTACATATGAAAAGGTGTGAAAACAATTATAAAGAGAAGACAGGTGTGATAAACATTTTGTCTAACCATCGCTTGTGTATTTATCAGGGTTAAAAAAACATGTACGAAATATAACGAAGCGAATATTTCCGGAAAACAACGGAAATACCCGAGCTTTACATCAACACGCGCGAATTTATAAACTCGCAAATAAATCCCAGACAACGAAATCGCAAAATGTTGAGCTCGTGAAAATAAAGACTTTTACAGTATTTAGAATTATTGGTAGATATGAACCCAGTCATTTACCAGAGAAAATGTGTATTATTCAGTCATATGTTTGAATACATATGACTTTAACATCCATTTTAGTATTAAAATACATGTATATGTACTAGATAAGTAACCAATTTGGGTTTTTTTTTACTCAACGATTATCTCTACCTTGCATTGCAAAGCACCAAAACAGCTATTTTTCTTGAATATTAACTCCTAAATGTATTTTTTGTGGAAATGAGACCTTGATACATGTATTTATTTCTTGTTGCATGCAAACACACCTGTGAATATGAAAGCCCTATCAAATTGACTTATAGGGGTTTAGCAGTTTTTCAACAGCTATGGTCATATAGAGGCGGCTGGTGCACCTAACCATGAATTCCTAGTATTTCTATCACCAGTACCACCAGTACCATCACAATATTCAAATCGAGCCTTCAGCTGCTCTCTCACATAGATAGTTCTAACCATTTGTGAGAGACAAATTACTTTTTGTCAGAATGGATACCGACAAAACCCAGTTTCAAACTCGCAAACCCTGGATTGACAGACTTCCATGTTAGTGACTGAACTATAAGATGCCGAAGACAACAAAATGTACATTAACCCTTTCTCAAACGACAAATTTTTGAGGCGGTCCAATTTGAAAGCTGCTGCAGACGACAAAGTAAATGACCACAAAAGGCCAAAATGCTTATCCTGTAGCCAAGAAAATATTGGAGCAAAAGGAGAAACAACTGATTATCAGCAGTTTCTTCTTTTGTATCAATGTTTTCCCAAGCCTTTTCTGATAGGGACGTCAAAACCAGGTTTTGTTTGGGAGAGGGTTAAAAAGAAATGATTTGGGTACAATATATAGACAATATTGATACAAATTGAGAAAAAGTTTATCATTAGGTTTTTCTTCTGTTTGTCTCAATATTTTCAAGTTTTTCTAACATATAAAAAGAGGTTTTGCATGGGAAAGGATTAAAGGTTAGCATACCTATTTATGAACAAAACATGGGGTTCACAATAATAGAGAATAAATGTACATAATATACAACCAAGGCAGTAAAATAATACATTAACAACTTCAGAAGTAATGGGAAAGACAACTGTTACCACAACCATTTTACATAATTAACCATTTTCCAAGCAAGACCTGGTCTTGACGTCCCTAGAAGAACGGTTTGGGAAAACATTGAACCAAACGGAGAAAATGCTGATAATCAGCATATTCTCCTTTTGTATCAATATCAATATTTTCCTGGCTATATTGCACTCAAATTGCATCTTTATTATCATCAATTTTTGTTGCCTATCACAGCTTTCAAATTGGACTACCCTAAAATTCTTTTGCATGGGAAAGGGTTAAATTATTCCCATCCAGGTGTGCATATTTTTACATGGGTATAATACCTGTACGGCTCACTACTAAAGTTATGTCTACTCAGTTCTTTCTGAGGGACAATCGACTCTTTATAGAGAAAGCCCCATTCAAATATGCCCCTGTGGTACACTCTAGTGTTCAAAGACCCCACAGAGAAAGAGTTCCAGTTGATCATATCAACAATTGGGACGGTCATGATAGTTCTGCAAATGAAGTTCATGAAAAGAGTATCAAATAAGTCAACAGATATCATAAGTAATAGCCTAGAGGGTGAGATGATATTATATATCAAGCAATAATTTCTTTAAACAAAACATTCTTTATTTTGGGTACTCCTTAGAATTATCCCTTTGAGACCATTCTAATAAGTACCCAAAATGAAAAATTACTGAAAAATACAAGTATGCAATGTTTTTAGATTTAAAATGTCGTCTTTCCCTCTTCAAAAATCTACAAGCGGAGCTGAGTGCATGCTGTAATATACAGAAAGTGCATGTTAAATTTCAGAGAGCAGTGTATGAAGCAAGCAGTAGTAGTGAATATCTAAATGCAAGACAGATTGTCAAAATTCCAATACTTTCAAAGAGTATTGGTACATTATTGCAGGATGCATCATGCAGCATAGTAATTATAAACAGATATATTGACTGACAAGCTTTGTTAATTCTGCTAGAATCTATCTATCATAAACTTTTAATCAAATCCTTTTAGGACTCTTAATCAACTAAAACTTTTAAACTTGCCAGTTGAAATTTTCAAACCATGACATTAATTTTACTTAATTTTAAAGAAAAATGGAATCTTTCACATATGATATTCACTCCAACTGTAAGCGCCCGTTAAGACATACAGGGACACATGCATTGTTAGCCGCAGACAAACAGACACTTGGGATACCTGTAAGGTTCACTATTATGTTCTCGTCTCTGAAGTTCCTTCCGCGGCACCTGACTCTCCTTATATAGAAATCCCCATTCAAATATACCACGATGGTGCGCGGTCGCAGCACCGTACACAGAATTGTATGCATAATTATCCCAGTTAACTCCGTCAACTATAGGTACTGTCATTATTGTTCTGAAAATTATAATTAAGCTGGGATATGGAATAAGGGTCCTTAACCCATTCCCAAACAAGACCTGGTTTTGATGTCCCTAGTAAAAAAGGCTTGGGAAAACATTGAAACAAAAGAAGAAACTGCTGATAACCAGCAGTTTCTCCTTTTGTCTCAATATTTTCAGTGCCATATTTTACACAAATCCTATCTTTAATAACATCCATTTTGTCATTTGTGGCAGTTTTTGAAATGGATCACCCTAAAACTGTGTTGTTTGGGAAAGGGTTAACCCATTACCAGACGGCAAATTTTGGACTATTCCAAATTCAAAGATAATGACGACAATTTCAAGTGAATATCATTTTGAAATTTATGGTCTTTTTGGGTAGAAAACCTTGTGGGAAATGAAGAAATTGCTTGTCACAAGCAATTTCTTCATTTACCACAATGTTTTCCAAAGCCCTTATCTTGAAGGGTATCAAAAAGCGTCGATGTTTTTGAATGGGTTAAAGCATTTTGGAAAACTGAGTTTCGAGATCAGCCTGTGGTCAAATGCAGTCAAATAGGCATCCATGAAGCTATCTTTATGTTACTACAGGTCAAGAAGAATCTATTTGAGAATAACATGGATCCTGATCAGACTGTGCAAATGCACAGGCTAATTGGGATTCATGTTGTTTTCAAATGCTTTAATATACCTTTTTCCAGATCATGGCTAATATATTTGAGCTAGGATGAGGATAAAGGTTTTATTGTTTTAGGTTTGACACCTCTTCTAACATGATCTCATATAACGCTGCTGGAGCATCTAACATAGGATTGCTGTTGTTTCTTTAACCAGTACCACTACAAATCCTTTCAGAGCCTCCTGCTGCTCATCCAACATAAGTTTATGATTATCCACCCTTTAGTGGGAAACTTATGTAAGACAATGAAAGAAATTAGCAGAATTTTGCAATCATAAACATTTATTTGTTCTCTAAAATTGAAAGTTTATGGTTGGATGGAAGGACTTTTTCCATAAAGAGTTATCAGTCACTCAGCAGCGGTACAAATCAATTGATTAGGTTTAAGGTTTACGAACTGAGAATGAAATGGAGAGCCAGAGGCAAAATTTGAAAAGTGCCAGTAATTACTAAACTGTGTTACATTTCCATTCCAAATACAAACATAAGCATTTTGTATGGTTTAGAATTTTGAATTAGTGTATACTTATGGAAATATTTGACAAAAATGTTCAAAATGACCTCCCTTGCATATGAATAAAGAGTAAAATAATATTTGTAAATTATTTTCTTCTTGAAGCATAATCTTGAAATCCGGCACATTGAATCAACTTATGTGAAGTGTATTGACAAGTGTCCGTAATTTGATGCATTTCGTATGGCTAGAAAGTGGTGTTTTCATCCTCATTTCGTAAACCTTAATGGCCTGTTCCAATTCAAAAAGTTTTGTGACAGCTGGTACACCACATGTGTTCCTAGCTTTTAATGAAGCAGATGATAGATGACCAAAATGATGTAAATAAAGATTGAATTTGTTAACAATATAGGAAAGAAAATATTGAGGCAAAAGAAAATGCTGATTATCAGCATTTCCTCCTTTTGCCTCAATGTTTCCTCAATTTTATTCTATTAGGGATGTCAAAATCAGGTCTTGTTTGGATGGCAACATCCAATCCAAACCATCCATCGGCTCCTTCCAATTACACAATTCACTAACAAACAAAGACTTGAGCCCATGATCCAAGGAGTCAGTCTTTGATGCTACCAATTCAGCTACGTTTTACTAACAGACATACAATTATTTTTTGCATAACCACTTGTAACAGCAAACCTGACTGGCCCAATCTGATTTCTTTTTGTGCCATCAGATGTCTTCTTAAGCAGTTTAACCCATTCCCAAACAACATTTTGACATCCTTAAAAGAAAAGTCTGGGGAAAACATTGAGACAAAAGAAGAAACTGCTGATAACCAGCAGTTTCTCCTTTTGTCTCAATATTTTCTGTGCTATAGTGTACACACATTTTATCTAAATTACAATCTATTCTGTCATTTGCAGCAGCTTCCAAGTTGAACCACCATAGAATTTTGTTAACCCTTTCCCAAACAAGACCTGGTTTTGACATCCCTAATAGAATTGGGCTTTGGAAAACATTGAGACAAAAGAAGAAACTGCTGATAACCAACAGTTTCTCCTTTTGTCTCAATATTTTCTGTGCTATATTGTACACAAATACTTTCCTTTTTAACATCAATTTTGTCGTCTACAGCAGCTTTTAAATAGGACTGCCCTTAAATTTTGTTGTTTGGGAAACGATTAAGCAAAAACATGGTAATAAGATCGTTAGTAAAACGGGGCCAAGATCTTGACTAACATTATAAGAACATGGATCAGAGATACAGATAAGAGGGAGTGAAGCCATCCTAAATTTGTTATTTCAGTGAGACGATTCTAATGAGTACCCACAACAATGCGTTTGATGAATAATAAACAAAATATTTCATCTTCAAAATCCTTCACTCCTTCTTATCTGGATTTGATTTATTGGGGTTTTATGCCATTTTCTACTACTAAGGTCATATCGCGGCAGCTGGAGCACCTAACCATGGATTCCTGGCATTTCTCATACCAGTACTACCACAACACCCTTACCGAGCCTCCAGCTGCTCCCCCACATAGGTTCACAATATCAAACCATTGGCGGGTGACATTTTTGTCAGTAAGGGTATTTGCAGCGGCCAGGTATCGAACCCGTGACCTCTCGAATGAGAGGCAGATGCGCTACCAACTGCGCCATGGCTTCTTCTTATCTAGAGCTCTGATGGATAACTTACCTATCATATGCAATTCTGCTCAATAAAGGTACAAGCCAATTTCTGTTACATTCACAATGCGCGTCAAGAAATACTATCACATCAGCGGTGGATAACTCTGCACCTCGTGTTCGGGTACGAATCAGCCCCAGACGCTCCGGATTCCTGTACAGTTTGACCACATTGTTGTGCTTCTTGTTATACTCCTCTATGTAATCTTCTAACTTGCCTTTCAAATGTTCTGAAAACATGTGAAGAATGTATGAAACATGAGCTGTTGTAGGAAAGCCAGCTAGATAACAGAACACCAATCTGAATCTGCATAACTATAATTGTAAGTTGTAAGGGTTATGGGACTTTGACTTAAGTTAAAAGTAACTTGCCAGTAGAACCTTAAACCTTTCCTACACAAGATCTGGTTTTGACTTCCCAAAAATGGAAGGCTTAGGAAAACAGTGGAATTTCAGCATATAATGCAGATCCTGACATCATTGTGCCTAAAAAAACTTATTTATTTCAATTGGTATGCTTAGAAAAGGACAAAATAGGCCCCGATGGCCAATGCTAGGTTGGTTCAAGTAATTATATGACATTTGCTGTGAAGTTTTACCTTTATCACTGAAATCGTCGACCATGACAACCTCTTTCAGCAGCTCCGGGGGTGACATATTGACAACGCTGTGGACTGTTCTTATCAACGTAGACCAACCCTCGTTGTGGAACACTAATATAACACTCGCGGTGGGAAGTTGTTTTAGTGATGGGTAGTGCCAGTACTTACATCTGTGATAAAAAAGAGCATAATATCACTTTTCAACAAAAACCTTGTAACTGCAGTTTAATTCAAGCTGCAGTTACGAGGTTTTTGTTGAAAAGCAGCCATAATTTTGACTCTTAGAATGTACATTGAAATTTACTTCTCTTCTTACTTTGTCTTAATCCAGAGAGAAATTTTACAAATGATTACATGAACTGAAATCGGGAAGGTTGTCTATGGACATCTTATATTGGAAATGCAATTCATTGACCCTATGAATATGATTGTGTTCAAGTGGTAAAATTATGGAATTTTCTATATCAGTTTATATCCATTTGTAAAGATATACTCAATCTTTGTAATTGTAAATATATTATTATTTGTATGTATTGTGGGTATATGGGCCAATGGCCTTTGTACATTTTTAAATGCAAACCCTATGTTGTGGGTACTCATTTGAATCGTCTCGCTGAGACGATTCCAATGAGTACCACAACATAGGGTTTGATGAAAGTTTAGTGAAAATTTTATACTCAATCTTTGTAATTGTAAATATATTACTATTTGTATGTATTGTGGGTATATGGGCCAATGGCCTTTGTACATATATAATCAACTTGAACAGACTCGTAATGAAATTTAAAGACATTGATTTGAGTCACATCTACATATTACCGTATAATTGCCATCTAACAAAAAGTTTTCTTCACAACTTACTCATCCATGCGTGTATCAGGGATGGTTCTGTCTAGTGATATTTTGTCGCTGTTCACCATGTTGAACCCAAACTCTCGTACGGACTGATCCCCTCGTGCCTTCTCTCCCATCGATGTGAAAACAGGCTGTCCACCCTCACCTTCAATAATAAACAAGATATCGTTGATGGGAGTTCAAAACCTCGTAACTTAAGCTTAAGTTATGTTGTTTGAACACCTACTAAAACAATATATTGATAGTCATTTATAATGTTCATAACCCGTTCAAAAATTGCAATAAGTTGGATCTTTCAATTTCAAAGCTACTGCATATGACAAAATTGATTCTGATGAAAATGTATTTTGTGTGCAACACATGTATACCACAGAAAATATTGAGACAAAAGGAGAAAATGCAGATTATCAGCATTTTCTTCTTTCACCTCAATGCTTTCCTATGCCTTTTCTATGACAGATGTGAAGCTAATTGGGTTTTTACAAAGCGCTAACCCATTCCCATACAATGAAAGCTTTTGATGCCACACAGGATAATTAATGAAGAAATTGCTTGTGACAAGCAATATTGCTTGTGACAAGCAATTTCTTCATTTCCTAAAATGTTTCCTACCAAAAAATCCCCAAAAACGTACAATTCCATTCACTTGAAATTGTCATCTGCAACACCTTTGAATTTGGGCGATTCTGATCTTTTACCATCTAGTAATGGGTTAACCCATAACCAGATGGCAAAAAGTTTAGACTATTCCAATTTCAAAGATGTTGCAGACGACAACTTCAAGTTGAAGACAAAATTTTAATAACCTTTTCATTTTGAGATAGAAAACAATCTTTTCCAAAGCGTTTTTCTTGATAGGCGTCAAAAGCTTCACTGTATGGGAATGTGGTCAGTCATTTTATTGACATGGCCTAGTTGGCCTACAATTTGTCATCGGTGAAAGGTCTGTTTACACTAATTAAGTCTGAATGTGTAAAAGATGTCTGTCACATTGAACCTTTTACCCAACAATATCTGGTTTTGACACATCTGAGAGAAAAGGCTTTAGAAAATATTCACAGAAAAGAAGGAAATGGTGATTAACCACGAAGTTCTTCTTTTCTCTCAAAATTTTCTTCCATTATGAATACAAATACATGTACACAATGGTGGATCCAGGATTTCTGTGAGGGGGGTTCGAATATACAAATAGGGGGGGTTTGTTTTTCCTAGTATTACAAAATTGTAACTGAATTTCTGCATGAAAATGAAATAATCTGTCTACAAAGGGGGGTTCGTTTGAACCCCCAAAACCTTCTCTGGATCCACTATTGGTACATGTACAAACTTTCATTCAGATATTGTCATATAATTTGTCATGTTTACTATTCGTTTAGGTATGTCAAAACAACGTCTTGTTTGGGAAAATGTTAATTGTGACGCCTATTGACGCTCTATAACGCAATGGCTTTGGAAAACATTGTGTAAAATGAAGAAATTGCTTGTGACAAGCAATTTCTTCATTTCCACAATATTTTCTACCACAAAAGGCCAATATATTTTAGATTTCGTTGATTTAAAAATGTCGTCTGAAACATCTTTTTTCTGTTTGGGAAGGGGTTAAAGTGTTACTAAGTGACAGTCAGTAGGTAATGACCTTCACTAAGTAGGTTGATTAACATAATTACCTGTCATATCAACAATAAAGTAGATCTTGTATACTTCTCTAAAATTAACCTGGGACAAGGATTTTGTCATTATGGCTTACTTTTCCTGTGGTATCTAACAGAATTTTCCCATTTTCGAAAGGCTTCATTCTTGTATTAAGATAACTATTCTGGTCAAGTTTCATGAAGATTGGACATAAATTGTGTCCTCTAGAGTGCTATTTACAAGGACTTTGTTATCAAGGCTCCATTTCGTATGATATCCAATGGAACATTACAAATTTCAATAGGCTTAATCCTTATGACTACTGACCAGACAAACATTCTGACCAATTTGAAAGCTGCTGCCAATAACAAAAAGAATGTTGATTAAGTTGGAATTTGTGAACATTATAGCACTTAGACTATTGAGGAAAAATCCTAATTATCAGCTTTTTCTTCTTTTCCATCATTTTTTTCTGATCATCTCTCTATCAGAGATATTAGAATCAGTTTTGTTTGGAAAAGGGATAAAAACATAACTTGATAATTTTTGAAGTCTGGCTATTGTCTCCTAAAGTTTTGCCAATGTAACAGATGCTGGATGAAATTGTATCTTTAGCTCTTTCCCAAATTAATGTTTTTTGAGTCACAGCCATTGTAAAAGACAGAAAATATGATGGTTTTCAAGAGAGAATGAAAAATATTGAATTAAAACGAGAAAATATCAGCATTCAGTGTTTTTCTTAGCATTTTCTACTTTTAGCTCCAATATTCTTAAAAAGCTTTCCCAAAAACAAATATAAAAGCCAAGTATTGTTTTGGAAAGGACCTATTGAACATTATAGCCGTAATGTGTATGCACAGCTGTGTGTGGATTTGAATTACAGAAGGCATGTGCGATATGCGCTCTACCTCTTCCAGAATATCACGTGAAAGAAGAGGGTAGGTCAAGTGATAGAAGACGCGTAGAAGTCGGAAGACCAAAAATAAATCGAATGAGTCTTGAAAACCGAAGTGGCTTTTCTATCAAAAAGCTCTTCAAAAAGGAGGAAATTAGAATGGCCAGCTCCAATTCGGTAGACTGGGTGCCATTCCTGATACTACTACGTTGTACTGATAAATGCACTTCTTTTTCAAAAGCACAAGTTTTGTTCTCGTTTTGATCCCAAAATTAATACAAACTAGCTGTAAACAATAGATTTTCAGTAATTGAGAAAATCTGTACTTTGTAACTAAAGACGCTCTCATGTTGCCGACCACGTGACATCTTCCGTCTTCCACTCAAAAATGGAAGAGCTAGAAGAGCTTCCAGAAATAGAAGAGGCCCGTTCGATTTAGTTGGTAGTGCTTGTCACGTGACTCTTCTGATTTTAGAAGAGGTAAAACAAACAGAATTTATGGTCTACCTCTTCTGGAAGACCACTTCTGGCCTAAATCGCACGCGGCTAGACATACAGCTATAGTGTCCTCCCCAGCCAAATAAGCTGTATCGGCCCCACTACAGCTTCATGTAAATCAGTGTAATGCAACAACAGCTTCAAAAGTACCCCAACAGCTTAATTCCTTCAAAATAAGGGTATAATATCTAGGCATTTCATGTCAAAGAGTGATAAATAATATATTCTTATGATATAAAATGTAGAGCGAGTGTACCTATTACCGAACACCTAAGCCACTATTTCAAATGTTCGCAAACACAACCACCCTCGCCGAATTCTTTGTTGCCTATGGCAACATCAATGTTTATGACGTTGTTTTGTCATATATAGAGACCAATAAGTATTGTAATTGGATAGATATTCGCTGTGAAAGTCATGGGGTGAATGATTGCAATTCCGAACGGTGGTTGTAAATCAGAATACAAGTGGTTGTAATTCCGAACATTAACAAGATTCCTTTTAACCCTTTCCCAAACAAGACCGGGTTTTGACGTCCATAATAGGAAAGACTTGGAAAAATATTGAAACAAAAGAAGAAACTGCTGATAACCAGCAGTTTCTCCTTTTGTCTCAGTATTTTCCATGCTGCATTCTAAACTAATTCTATCTTTAACAATGTTTCTTTTGTCATCAGCAACAGCTTTCAAATTGGATAACCCAAAAATTTTGTCGTTTTGGAAAGGGTTAAATGACCAAAGAAAGACATGCAAACTTCTTTCATGATATTCACCATCGTTTAAACTATGTTTTACTCACAAACAATTAAAAACAGGTCGCAGATATCAATGAAAAAAATAAATTTACAAATCAGATTAAGAATGTACCTATTACCGAACACCCAAGCCGCAATTCTAAGAGTTCTGCAAATACACAAACCCTCCCCAAACCTTATACAATGTGAAAAAGTACGATCCCAGGCGGCAAATATCACAAGACAAGTATTTGCTGTCTGTGAGTTCTCGCTAAATTGGTATTCAGTGAATATAAATAGCATTTTAAAATGAATGTTCGGAAATAAAACCACGGCACAAAATCTGTGGTTTTAATCCCGAACCCCAACTTTCTGATACTTAGATACACTGTAGCCTCCAAAACACAATCTAGCATGGTAAAGCAACACTTATTCACCATTAAAAGTTATTTGGATTGGGAAAATAGCGTAACCGTTGATAATGAAAACCTTAAGCAATGTCCGAGGTAGAATTGTTTCATGCATAATATTACTTGCCCATTAAAGTTAACTTCAAACTTCGGCATTTCCCTCGGAGAATTACATCATAACTAGACCCAAAATAGCAAGAAAGGGAGAGGATGCCATATGCGTCAAGAATAAAGAGGTCTCCATGTCATTTGATTGCATTTTGGGGATGTTGTGAGATGTCAAAAATTTTGTTCGGATTTAAACGCTGTGAAGTCGGAAATACGTTCACCCGCTCTAATAGTTCTATATAAAACCATAATGGAAAAAGAAGAAATTGCTCAAATTGAGCAATTTCTTCTTTTCCCATTATGGTTTTATTCACAATTATTTGCATGAACACAATGCATTTCAAAGTTTACCAATACTTATAATTTGCCACTATGGCTTCAAATTATTCTGGGGAGAGCCCTGAGGTGGTAAAAGCAATATCAAATGATGACCTTTGCACTCAGCCTCAAGTGATCTTGATCAATTTGGGTCTCTAAAGCCATTGGGGTCCCTTTTCCAGATCCCTATTGCCCCAGAAGGTTGTCTACATACCCGGCCCATGTCCCATTTTATAATCCGGCTCAAAGTTTCCAAGTACCCCTGGTTTGAGTTCAGATTTTGGTCCGTATGTTTTGATCGGTTCTTCATCCTCATCTCCATGCTGTGCCATCTCCATGGGATTAGCTCCAACATTCTCATGTTTACCATTGTCCAGACCAGGAAAGTTGTCCTTAACTTTGTCGTGCAACTACAAATACAATTTGTATGGATATTATCAGAATACTAACCCTTTCCTAAATGACAAAAGTTTAGGATGCTTCGAATTAAGTAGTTTAAAACAATAAAGAAAATAAAGACCACATCCTTTAACTTATTTTTCCTTTTTTAAGATTATTTTGAGTAGTTTTGTGAATATTTGAACTTATATAAACAAAGCTTGAAAACTACCTTGCTAGAGGAATAGGAAGCAGACAATGTATTTGATGGACAGCAGAGCTCCAGATAAGAGGGGGTGATGACTTTTCAAAAAGAAATATTTCACTAAAATTTCATCAAACCCTTTGTTGTGGATACTCATTAGAATCGTCTCATCGAGACGATTCAAATGAGTACCCACAAGAAAGGGTTTGGAATTGAAATAAAAAAGTTAGAAAGCCTTCACCCCCCTCTCATCCAGAGCTCTGGACAGGATTATCCTTTGTCTGGTCATCAACACTTTCTTGGATTGAATTTGATTTAGTAAACAGAACTTTCCGAATTCTGATCATTTACAGCAAATAATCGGGATAGTTCTTGTTCACTACTTTTTATTCTACTAGAGCGATTGTATGACTTCTGTATTCTATTCAGAATCAAAGTAAAAAATGTTAGATAATTCAGTCTTGTTGATGGCAATCTGTGCCAAATTAATGACAAAATTACTTAAATTCAAATAGGGTGTGTGAGTGTGTGTGTTTATATCTATTTTTATTGAATCAATTCCAGTGAAAAATAAATGAATTCATTTGTTGATTGTGTGTGCCCTATTAATTTGTGCACTAAGTCTAAATGTACAAATCAAACCCAAGCACAAAAAAGTCCAGAAATTTGGATTGAACAATGAACAGTCATTCTGCGGGAAAATAATTACACAAATTTTATTTATGCTAATACCAAGTCAGTGACTCGAAATCAGGAAAAGCAAATAAAAGTTAGCATTTTGGAAAATCATATTCTTTACTAAAACCATTTCTTCTTCTTCTTCCTGACAGTGTACTGGGCCCCTCTGGAGCATCGTCGTACAACTGTGAAAGACAGGATAAAAACATTCCGCTCCCGAGTCACCCGCTCACAGCCCCATCCTGGCCTTGAATGCGTCAAGGGATGGTGCTGTTGCTATATGTTCGGGGAGATTGTTCCAAAGCCGAATCCCGGATGGAAAGAAGTAATGGCGGTACATATTTTGGTTTACAAACTGAGAATTAAATGCAGAGCCAGAGGCGAAATTTGAAAAGTACCAGTGATTCCTAAACTTTGTTACATTTCCATTCCAAATACAAACAAAAGCATTTTGTATGGTTTAGAATTTTGAATTAATGTATACTTATGGAAATATTTGACAAAAATGTTCAAAATTACCTCCCTTGCATATGGAAATAGAGTAAAATAATATTTGTACATTTTTTTCTTCTTGAAGCATAATTTTGAAATCTGTCACTGTGAAATGATTGCCACTGAATCAACGTATGTGAATTGTATTTACAAGTGTGTGTACTGTAATTTGATGCATTTCGTATGGCTAGAAAGTGGTGTTTTCATTCTCAGTTCGTATACCTTTGTGCTAGTAAATGGGACGAGAAATCATTTCATGTGGCCTCTGGTTTGTACGCCGGTTGGTATGAGGATGGTGTTGGTGTTGATGTCATCCAGGTTGTTTATGATCCGGTACATCATGGCAGCTCTATATTGTTGTCTACATGTCTGGAGTGGGTCCCAGCCAAGGTGTTTCAGCATCTCAGTTACGCTGCTGGTCTGTCAGTAATCCCCCATACAGTAACATGCTGCTCTTCTCTGCACTTTCTCCAGCTTTGTGATGATATTTTGGGTGTGTGGGTCCCAGACTGTGGCCGCATATTCCAACTGGGGTCTTATAAGGGATTTATAGCTTGTCTGTTTGATGTCTTTTGGGCAGTGCCAAAGATTCCTTTTGAGAAAGGCTGCTGGCTGTTGTTGAATTGGCTTTCTTGGCAACTCTATCAATATGGTGATTCTAGGAAAGTGAGCTGTCGATTGTTAGATATTTCGCATTTGTTGTTTCTTAGAGTCCTTGGCTGTGGATGAAGTAGGCCTTCTTGCGGATTTTTCGTTTGTTAGTGATGTGTATGATGGTCTCGCATTTATCAGGATAAAAGGACATGAGCCAGTCGTCTTCTTGAAGTTGGTTTAAATCCTCCTGGAGGGTCTTTACATCATTTTCAGATTTAATCGTTCTACAGGGGAGACAGTCGTCAGCTAATAGTCGTCCGATACAGTGATACACTAAGATTTCGTCCATCGCTGTTTCATCCGAACTTTAATTTTATTATTTACATTTCACAAATGTCCCATCTAGACAAGATTTTATGCGACAACATTCACAATTAGTATTCAAGGTTTTCGCGGAATCTTTGCCTAGGCAGAAGATTGTGTGGACATGAGAATTCCCTTTAAAGTATCATCCGAAAGACTCAGAGCCTCTATACGCTCCGGATGGATCCCGGCTCTTAATCAGAAGAAGAAGAAGACTTGAGAGGCTTGGGATCGACCCTGCAACCCTTGTGTTACAAGTTAAACTGTATAGAATCAGTCGGGATGACGTCATAGCCTCACTTTCATTTTTTCATCGAGGGTACTACCTCGGTCTTTATCGTTACAGGACACCATTTTTGAGGCAGAATATTTCAAAAATCCATCGTTAAAATTCAAAAACAAAACTCTTTTTTTAAAGAATGTGATTTAAACTTTCTAACTACCAATGCATTTTTAATAATCGGGCGTAGTCCTCGAGATATTAATGCTGAAAGTTGGTAATGCTTTAAGGAAAAAGACCGAAGCTTTCACCTCCACCGAATGAGTTCAGGTGCGCGCTGTATGACTGACGACGTTTTTGATTGGCTGAAGGGATTGTGCCGACCGAATCAATTACAACTACACCAAATAGGCCCAATTTGCATTTTAAAACGCCATGGGACATCCATGAACAGCACCTTTAAATAAAAGGATGACTCAAACACTTTAACCCTTGTCATGCTATATATTCTATAATAGAGCCAGTAGTGTTGGCTGAATATTTTTTGAGTGAATTGTAAATTATGGGTCTTTAACTTGAGAGCCTTTGTATGTAAGCTTGTTTTTGTGAAATGTTGTAATGTTATATATCATTGGAAAGGTGTAATGTTAAACTTTATGATTGTAATATGAAAAAGTATCTTTTTAAACTTGTTACCTAATAAACTACAGGTAAAAACAGGTAAATGTAACAAAACTGTTAAACTTTGTTTTAAGAATAATAAAACTAGCAAAAACTCTGATATTTGTTTGTGTTGTCTTGTGATTTCCACCATTGACCATCAATATCCAAATTTCAAGCGATGCAGATCAAGTCCGAGACTCAGGTAAGCACAGGTAAGAACAATTCTTCTAATTAAATTCTGGGTATAGAAAACAACTTTGTATAGAAGTCTCTACGGAGAAACAAATTTTAAATTGTGTAAAATTAGTATGATAAAACAGCAAAACGGTAATTTTTATATGACTCGATGCATATTTTTGAAATCGTCATTTACCTTGCAGTTTACCTGTCCAGGTGTGACAAAATACATAAACACTAATTTCAGGCACTCTTTGTCCCATTCTGATCGCGATTTGTTTATTGGCAAGGTAAAAAATATTGTAAGAAGCAAAAAACTAACCCGTGACATAAATGAACTAAAGAGAAGGGTTAAGTTGACCTAAATATTTTGTTGTTGGTGGGCGAGTTGAACGAAAATCGAGCCGGAAGTTGTCAGGTCAAATTTATTTTCATTTTCGGGGGGTTATTTCGGCCCGATTATTAATCATAGAGTGTTAATTCGATGCGATGATCGCTAAATATCAAGCAGAATGACGATTATTTTCGTTTTACATAGTGAAAAACTTTCCTCGGCGATGAAAAGATCGAGAAAATTCGGTGAGTTGAATTTTCGGGCAGACGAATTTTAGGATCGATCTTCGCCGTACTTGTCAAGGGCAATTCTTAAAAATTACGACCACTTACCAGCCGATTTCTTTTGAAATCATCTTTAATAATATATCTTTAATCTGGTTGAGAATAATTTTCTTCGTAATCTGACGAAAAACCAGCGAATTTTTCATCGAAAGATTTGTTTTGAAAGTTTGTAGATCGGAAGTCCGCCATTTTGAATGACGTATTGAAGACAGGTAATTAGGTCGAACTTTTTTGCCAAATAACCAATGAAAATCGGGAAATAAAATATCAAAACGAGGTTTACTATGTTGCTAGGTCATTACTCGAAGCTTTTCCGAGGGTAAGGATACGATTGGATTAGGTTTTACGACGCAAGGATTGATTGTATTGGGAAACCCCCAATCCCGGAATATTCCGGGCCCCGCTCACAGCACTCGACGTCGTAGCCCGGAATATTCCGGGTTCAGCACGACTAGGGTTAAGACTGCTGGAAAGGAATAGAAAAGTAACTGTTGCACTCACTTTATTCCACGACCTGTACTTCAAACTTTCTTGTTTGTTGGAGCTGTCAATTCGGCTTGCGAAGTATGCCATCGTTACTAGCAAGACTATTGTCACAAGGCCTAGCTTGATGATCAATCCCTTTCTAAATCGCACCCTCATTTTCAGTGTATTTCGTTGTGAAAGTCGGACAACAATCGTCTGTCAAATGTCAACGTGGAATGGATTCTCAAAGTCCGTAACCAACTTTGACAGCCTGTCGGGCGAGGATGGCTGGCTATTCTTTGCAAAGTGATGCATGCAACGGATAGAATATCACATTTATTTTATGTTTCGCATTCCATTCGATATCACATTCGTTAGGAATTATGCAAAAACAAGAAAACACAGAAAATTTATTTTGATGACAGCGACGAAACTCTTTAGCCACGGAGTCGTGAAAACTATAAACCGGTGTCACTAACATATAAGCTACTCGGACAGATTGTCCTGCTCTATTTTTCAAGGGGGGGGGGGGGGTAGCACAGAAAATATTGAGACAAATTGAAATCTAGAAAATGTTGATCAGCATAAATGTCACCAAACCTAGATCTAAATAAGACTATCTTTGTATTCTTCTTTTCTTTTTTAGGTGGGGGACACCTTTTGACGCCTACAAAGATAAATATCTAATACTCCTAGGCCTATTTTAGAAAACATTGTGCACAGATAATTGAGAAGTTGCTCGTTAAAAGCAATATCTTCATTTCCTACGATTTTTTCAATCTAGGCAGATCATAAAAGTGAAATTTCTTCACTTACAACGTCGTTGAATTTGGACAATGACTGATAGGCCTAATGGCGTAAGAAAATGTCGCGGCCTCAATTTCTAGATTGCTGTACTACGAAAAATGCTTCTAAACCCTTTTAAAACGGTAAGATTAGACTGTTTCAATTCCAAAGTTTTACAGGTAACATCCCAATTGGTCTACTCCGATTTCGTCGACGTGGTGAATATGTCGTACGTTCGATTAAAGAACGGACACCAGTTGGAATGAGCTATATATCTCTGTGCACGGTGGATAATCACGTGATACATTATTTTCAGAAAATCTTCAATAATTTTGTACATACAGGACCGATTTGAATTCGGTTTGAAGCAGAGAATGTGGACAGATGTCACGCATTAGATGGACGTGGTTGATTTTTGAAAAATCAACTGATAAAAAAGTTATTGAAGATAAACCAAAATTTCGGTTTATCTTCAATAACTTTTTTATCAGTTGAGTTTTCAAAAATCCAACACGTCCAGCTTATTCCTGGCATTTCCCACATTCACTGCATCAAACCGAATTCAAATTGGCCAAGTATTAAAAACGATATTGAAGATTATCGGAAATTCTGAGTCACGTAATTACTAATTATACACCGTGCTCTGTGGGTTTTGAAAACTCTGAATGAAAAGAAGAATGGATGGATTATCAACATTTTATCTATGAACAACATCTAGGCCTAGGAATCAAATCAAGGTGGGGATGGCCATTGGGCGATTTTTCACAAGTGTTGGGAGTGGGAGATACGATTTTAAACAGAAAATTCAATAACTTTGAAATTCAGGAATTAAATATTCAGCCAAAATTTGTTTTGTCGTCTGCAATTACTTTGAAATATGGTAAATGCATAGTGGTAGATCTAGCTGTACAAGGTTTGAGCTGTTCAAACAAAATACAACGATCGATCAGTAGGCCTATGTCACTTTACGTTCAAACAAAATCCTCATATAGATAACGATGAAACAACCGAGGTCGATGACTTGTGTTAGCATAGCTGCTAGATAAGATCGACTGAAAAATGGCCGAACCCTTTACAAAACGACAAAATTGTAGACAAGTCTTACCTGAATTTTGTCACAGACAATGATTTTTTTAAAATCACAGAAAATGTCTATGTTTAAAATAGGAAGAAGCAATAGACAAAGTATTGGTTATCAGCATTTTCCATTTTAGGCCTACATCTTAACCAGATAAATTCGCTTTCCTTCAAAAACATTGTAACTAAAGCTTTCAACAAGCTGTAGTTACGTGCTTTTCAAGAAATGCAAAGAAGTCGAAATGAGGTATTGGGCAAGAGGAAACCTGAGTCTTTTCGACAAACGTTGAAATACCTGTAATGCTAGTGTAAAAGGAAGTAAATCGACGCTTTCCAACAAAAACCTCGTAACTGCAGCTGGTCTTATGCTGCAGTTACGAGATTTTCGTTGAAAAGAGACGAAATCTTAAAATATCAACATATCTTGAATATTGACCAAAGTTCTACACTCAAAGGCATATTTCTTAATATTTTGTAAACATCATAGAAAATTACAAGATTTGATTTCATTAAATGTGAGATGTGTTTGTGTGCGTTATTGTAAAACTGGATGTTATCATTTAGGACATGCATAAAATGAAGGCAATTTGGAAGTTACTTCTAATATTTACGATTTTGAGTGTTTTATTTTTAGAAGGTAAGATATTTTTCATGCATTATAATTATTTATCATTTAGTCTAAACTGACACGATTTAAAAACGCAAAACACCTTTTCATTAACCATTCCTTTCCTATTGCCTTGATCGGCACCATATTTTGGGACATGTGTGAGATAATGTATACGCTTCACGCCCAGGCGATTTTTTCGTGTTTTCTGTAATCTATCCGGACATCTGAACCGCCCATCACTAAATGCTCGTGTGTCTCGTGCATTCAGACCACTTGTTACATCACTAAGATTTTTTGTGTACAAATTGCCACTTTGATTTACTAACTGAAAACATACGAGAACAACGAAAGAAAACTGTGTACAAAATGCTGAGGCTTACTTTGCGAAAAAGGAACCGAGTTTTTTGGCGTTTGGTTTGCGGTGTTTCGGAAATGAAGGTGGCTAGACGCTTTAATGTAGCCGAATCGACGGTTTCCAAGGTTTATGAGACGTGTAAACGACACGGGAAGATTTACAGACCACCCACGTCCCGGTCAGCTGCGTGTAACAACTGTACGTCAACATAATTGTATGCGTCAACGTCACTAACGCAACAGATTTGTGACGGCTCGGTCTACAGCAAATTCTATGGTTGGTATTCGCGGGCGGCCTATACATCGCGACATGGTGATAAATCGCCTGTGAAAACATGGGGTTCGCTGTCGTCGCTGTTCGATGCCAGGCTCTTGACTCAACGTGCATTTTGGCATAATCTGACGTCCATTCAGGCATTATTCATGGCTTTAAATGCCATTTTCTGTCCTGTTATGTTAAGAATTGTAAAATTTACAATTTTACATGGCTATACGTCGGTTTTGTAAGATGTAGGAGATGCCATTTGTAAAAGTACCTTTTTGCATTTTTAAATCGTGTCAGTTTATTTCCAAAACAACCCCTGATTATGACGTCACTCCATTAATTTGTTATAATTAGCCTACATTGAAAAAAAAAACTTGTTATCAAAAATCTTGTTATCATCATTTTTCTCATTTTCTCCCAATGCTTTCCAAAGCCCTTTTCCACGTAAGACATGTATAGGCCTACAAGGCATCGTTTGTGAAAAGGCTAACTCTTTCCTACACAAGACCGGTTTTGACGTCCCTAACAGAATAGTCCTGGGAAAACATTGAGATAAAAGAAGAAAATGCTGATACACCATCAACAAATTCTATCTTTAGTAACATTCATTTTGTTGTCTGCAGCAGCTTTGAGATCAGAACAGTCCAATTTTTTGCCATTTGGGGAATGAGTAAACCCATTCGCATACAATGACTCTTTTTTGACTCCCACAATCTAATGACTTTGGAAAACATAGTGGGAAATGACAAGCAATTTCTTCATTTCCCACAATGTTTTCCACCCCAAAAGATAAAAAATGTAAAAATACATTTCTTGAATTTTTCGTCTCCAACATCTTTGAATTTGGACAACCCTATATCTTCGTCGTTTGGAAATGGGTTGAATCGCTTCAATATCTCGATGAAGAGTGACGTTATGTTTTTCACTTAAAAAATACGTTTCAATGCATTCTGGTTGAGATCAATGGTGTTTTCAAAATAGCTTCGTCTTGAAGCAATTGTAGGAAAGCAGCATGGATCAAAACTAGACTTCATTTTCGCTCACCTGGAAACATGGTACAGTTAACGTGAACAAAACAACAATAGGCTACCTGGCTTTGTTGTTGCTAGTAATTGTACTACCCTTGGAAGACATTGAGAGAAAAGAAGAATTTGCTTCTTTTCCGTCAATATTTTCTGTTTTAACAGGCACGATTCCTGCTATTGACATCAAATATTTTGCCGTCTGAAAGAGTTTTCAGATTTGAGTAGTCTAAATTTTTTCCGTTTTGGAAAAAGGGTCAAATGTTATAATAACCCTTTCCCATTTGCAATTTCAGGGTGGTCCTCTTCAAAAACTGTTGCTGAAGCCAAAAGTCGGGTAAAATGAAATTATATTTGTGTATATTATAGCTAAAAAAAATATTGAAATATTGAGATAAAAGGAGAAAATGCTGGTCACCAGCATTTTCTTCCTTTGTCTCAATGTTTTCCAAAGCATTTTCTATTGGGGACGTCAAAACATTGTATTGTTTTGGAAAGAGAAAAGGAAGCTTTATCTAAAATCTTGATCATAATTTTTTTTACACTTTCAGCTGTTAATTCAGACCAAGCAGCGGACATCTTGAAACGAAGGTACATTTTTATTATTCTTATGAAACATTTGCTTTACATCTTTCCCCCAAAAAAAACAACAATATTTTAGAAATATTCTAATTTAACCTTTTCCCAAACAACAAAATTTGAGGGTGATCCAACTCAAAAGCTCCTGCAGACGACTAAATCAGTGTTGATAAACATTGAATTTGTGAACAACACAGAACAGAAAATATTGAGGCAAAAGGAGAAACTGCTGGTTATCAGCAGTTTCTTCTTTTGTCCCAATGCGTTCTTAAGCCTCTTCTATTGCGGATGTCAAAACCAGGTATTGTTTGGGAAAGGGTTAAAAGGTGTTTCAGATGACAAAATTAACAGGCCTTTCACAACGAGAGCCCTGTTCCGCTATTAGAAATTACGTATGCGGGTAGACAAAGTTAGACAAGACTTGATTATGAAGGACTAAATGAACTTGATTCCAATTTTCCCTTGACAGAAATGATCTACCCATACAGGTTGACCAATTCAACCGATATTTCTTGAAAGTAGCCTATATTTTACCTGACTGTATGTTCGAGAACAGCATGAGCCAATTTAATAACAATTAAATGAATTAATGAATTAAGTTACTGGAAAGGTAGGTATCATCGAATTTTAATCAGATTAGCTTCAAAGACGTATATTAATTGAATTTTGAGAAACATCGGATTTTTTTTTTTTTTTTTTTTTTTTTTTTTCATTTCAGAGGCAGCGTTGGTAAAGGAAAAGGTGGCCTTATAGCAGCGATCGTGATATCATCTTTTGCAGTGATTGCCATAACCGCGGTATTTGTTTACTTCTGCTGTATACGGCGAAATGGCTGAGAAAATGCAGAGAAAGCGACAATATCATCTTTTGACGTAACGTCAAAAGTTGCGGACCAAGCCAAAATTGGCTATGCACTTCTGTTTAAAACCGCGTATTTGTTATTTTTATTTGAGAAACACACATGTATTTGGTATCATATAAAAGATATTGAATTGTGATTTATTGATATATGTCGAATTTCAACATTGTTTGAATACAGACCATTTGATAAACAAAATAAATAAACTCTGACGCAGAAAATGACGTCGTCACGTGTAACAGAAATTACCAAACAAACTCGCGAGAATCCCAATAGAATAAAAAGTAAGACTTTTAAAGCGCACAAACTTTGGCAAATTACGTCAGTGATGTCACAGAAGATATAGCGTAAATCTTACGGCAGTTGGATGGTGTAAACAAACTATGGAGGAATGGAAAGAAAGACATAAGTAGCGTCACGCTGTTAAAAAAACGTCATTTTTTCGGTATGTCTAATTCTTAAATCTAATTTATTTTTCCAATAGCGATTAGAAATCAATATAAAAAATTTTGGGACATACATCTGAGCTCTAGTTTTTGTAGTTAATTTTTTGTCTTGATTGGAGTTGAAGAAAATCATTATTTTATTGTGTTTGTAACGTCTTAAAAATGTCACATTTTCACTAAAACGGTCCCATATGCAAAGGTGATTTTTTCATATATAGCTTTTTTTCTAAGAAAATCAAAATATTTTGAATTTGAATTGATTTTCGACATACATCTCGGATCAAATTTGAAAAAATAAATGCATTTGTCAATATCTCTTCACCTAGCGAAGATATAGAGTGTGATGTAGCGTCTTTAAAATGTCACAAAAACGCGTTTTTGACGATTTGACGTTATGTTGATTTTTTCGGTATGTCTAATTTTTAAATCTAATTTATTTTTCCAATAGCGATTAGAAATCAATATAAAAAAATTTGGGACATACATCTGAGCTCTAGTTTTTGTAGTTAAATTTTTGTCTCGATTGGAGTTGAAAAAAAATCATTATTTTATTGTGTTTGTAGCGTCTTAAAAATAACACATTTTCACTAAAACGGTCCCAAATGCAAGGGTGATTTTTTCATATATAGCTTTTTTTCTAAGAAAATCAAAATGTTTTGAATTTGAATTGATTTTCGACATACATCTCGGATCAAATTTGAAAAAATAAATGCATTTTTCAATATCTCTTCAACTAGCGAAGATATAGAGTGTGATGTAGCGTCTTAAAAATGTCACAAAAACGCGTTTTTGACGATTTGACGTCATGTTGATTTGTGAAGAACTATTCATGGCGTTTTACGATCATGTATCGATGCTCTAGATCCACTTTTTTTATCGTTGTTTGTTTGACTATCTTGCTATTTGTGGTCTACGCAACTTAAGGTTAAAATTTGAGACCCGTAACAGAAAAAAGAAAGAAAAGCATTGACCAAGGCATAAGAAAACGTTGAGATAATAGAAGACATTTTTTTAAGTAAAGCATTTCATTGATTTCATCATATATGTTGCAGCATTTAGTCTCGGAGTTTCATTTTTCCTACATATAATGCATTTGTTGTAGACCCCATTTAAAAGAATATTCTATCTTTAGTCTGCTAACGAGTAAACTTGAAGACGATTATTTAGTAAGTATTTTCACATTTTTTTATTTTTATTTGTTTATTTATTTATTTATTTTTTTACATTTGCGCAAGTAGAAATAACTTAATAACAAAAATATGCATACTTGACAAGTTATATTTAGCGTATGAAACGGCTCCATTTCTCCTACAGGTGTAAAATATTCACTTTCAATATTCATTAGAGCTTGATTTTTCAATACTTACGAAATAATTCTGTTGTTTATTTATTGATAGTTGAGATTATTAATTTTGTACGGTGCTATTTTCATGTATGCATGTATTGGTATTATTGTGAAAATGTTTTCTTTTGGCCAACATTGATAATTTGTCATTTCTAATGTTTTGGGGAAAGTTATAACCTTCTTTACACCTTCGCGTAACGTTAACGTCGGAAAACGGTCGATATGCGAATAAGAATATATAGAATAAGAATATTTAATACTGCTCAGTTTTACCCATTCATGGGTTAAAGGCATACATTTACACATACAAACACACAAACACATATTAAGCATATGTACAAACATCATTAACCCTCTTCCAAACAAGACCTGATTTTGCCTAGTTAACATGGTAAATTAAGAACCTTTAAGAGAACAGCAGAAGCTTGTTGCCAGCTACCGCCCTTCGTTTCAGGATTAATAAACTTTTTTAATTTAGTGAGAAATAAGTAGGCTATTAGAACTATTAACATTTCTGTAAAAGATTTAAATATTGTTCTTAAGATAATAGATCAATTGATATTTTGTTGTTTGAAAGGGTTAATGAAAATACATGTCATTCAATTAAATACATAACAAACACAGTATGTTGTTTTCAATGAAACATACATGTATAGATAAAAACAACAACAACAACAGATTGCTGGAAATCATAACTGGTCTGGAGCTCAAGGCTTAAACAATTTGACAATCGTGAATAAAAGATGCGACAGATTGTAAAACTCGCATATTTTTGCTGTTCAACATTCTTAAAAATGTAGCGGTGTTATCATCACTGTGAATAAAGTCTGTAGTATTTAAATTTTCATATAAAACTAGTCTTTGAGCAGCGTATTTAGTACAACTAAATAAAAAATGCATTTCATTTTCTATCTTGTTACATGTATTGCACAACCTTTGTTCTTCAGATTCACCATGGTATCTGCCTTGTTCTATTCTAAGTCGATGCGCGCTCATTCGAAATGAACTTAAGCATTTTCTATATTTTTTATCAGATAAAGCGTCAAGGTAAGATTCAAATTTGAATTCAGATTTTAGTAACTTATATGTCTGTAATTTTCTCAAATCATCAGTGTTTGAGAAGCGACGTTTCCAATGAGATACAAATCTATCTATTAATTTGCGTTTAAACGCATCTAGGAAAGCGTTTGGATTAAAAGAAAACTGATTATTCCAAATATGGGAGAATCCTAATTCTTGCAACTTCGTCTTTACAAACTGCACCCAAATTGCTTTGTTACTGGACGTATTCAACTGTTCTAGGTATGCCTTGTAAATCAACGTGTTACAACGTTGGTCCGCAACTTTTGACGTTACGTCTTTGTAGTGATTGCTATAACCGCAGCATTTGTTTACTTCTGCTGTATACGGCGAAATGACTGAGAAAATGTAGATCAAGTGACAGGATGGGACCGTGCCGATAGCTAGGGAAACTGACAAGAGGAGTTAAAAGCCAGGATAATAGCGATGCATTTTGTGCTAAAAATAGACTGTGTTATGTATTGATACAATGTAATTCGTCGGTGTTATTATAAAATCTCGTAACTACGGCTTGAATCAAGCCGTAATTACATGGTTTTTATAAGAACGCATACGAAACACTATTTTTTGTCCGAAATTACGTCACGGTTATCTAGATGAAATCGTTCCCTACTAACAAGAGTGTGCCCAATAATTAGAAAAGCTGACATGGGGAGCCAATTGCCACAGCAAACGAAAAGAGAGGGTAGGCTAAAGCCATTCTAAAGTTGTTATTTCAAATACAGCCCATGTTTTGGGTACTCAATAAAGTGAAAATTCCAACGAGTACCCACACCATAGGGCTTTATGAACAATATTATAAGTTATAATTTGCAATATTGCATTTTGAGAATCCATTGGATGGCCTCTCATCTGTAGCTCTGCATTAACTATGTGGGGTACAAAATGCCTGTGATGTGCAAAAGATACAGACTGTGGTATATAAATCCAGTATGCAATTTAAGTGACAGTCAACTGCCTTAAAACAAAAGTGCTAAAAGTCGATTTATAGAAACAAAAGGTTCAGATGTAAAAGTACAATATATATACTAAAATATTTCTATTGAGATAAAATAGTGCAAAATTGTAATGAATATTAATAACGCTTTTTTCCTTTGTTCACATTGGTAAAATTTGTAAACCAGGCCCCGGTTTCTCGAAAAAAAAACTTGAAAATATATTATCATGAGAACATGCTCAACTTCAAAGGGATACTATCCAACGTTGAAGGATATTCGATTGAAGTTCACGTGGATTTCGTGCGATTTGAGCACGGTGCTCAGATTTGAGCATGAGAACAACGTACTTAAGTTTTTTTTCGAAAAACCGGGGCCTGGCCTCGGTTTCTCGAAAAAAAAAACCAAGTATATGCCCATGAGAACATGCTCAACATCAAAGGAATACTCTCAAAAGTTGAATGGTATTCGATTGAAGTTCACGTGGATTTCGTGCGATTTGAGCACGGTGCTCAGACTTGAGCATGAGAACGTACTTAAGTTTTTTTTCGAGAAACCGGGGCCTGGCATCGTGGCCGGACTGTTAAGCTTCGCTGTAGACATGAACCGAACTTTGGTATTACTTATTCTGTTGGTAATTTCATATCATATTTTAGTCTTGTTTATGTGATTTGATGATCATTTCACCTACGTTGCCATTGCTGACGACTTTCAATGTCCACGTGTACACCAAACCATTCGTTCGTTGCATTTCAATCACCAGCATTCGATTTTAAAATACTTTATTGCAACTTCTACATTTTATAGATATTCGTTTTCCATAAACAAATAGAATTTAAATAATTCATTTTACTTTTTAATTGTTATATTAGTGCAAATAAATATCATATTATTCATTTTAAGTTTTTGTTGCTTATTATTTTATTAGAAATGATGGAATCCTTTTTTGTCACGCAAACCCTTTTCAAAAAAAAGGGAATGGTTATGTATAAAACGTTCCCTTATTATGATGGGGAGTGATGGATTGTGCATGGGGATTGATAGATTGATGGATTGCGCATTGTTGGATGGATAATAACTTCAGCCTCAGTCCCCGCTTCAGGTACGAAATTTTGCAATGACGTTATTTCTACACCCGGCCTACTCTCTTAAGAACAGAGCACATTCTCTCTTCATTCCATTATGTCATATTTGATGGTTAATCAATAGACCTTGGCTTTGGAGAGTACACCGGCCTTACTGAGCCTCAGATTTATGACTTGCAGGTATTTGAAAACTCGTGCTTTTCCAAAAATTTTAATTACAACCGACCAGAAAAATGGTCTAATTTTTATTCGTTTTCCTGGTCGGTTTTGGTCAATGTTTGGAAAAAAATGAAACAATTCTACAAATACGTAATACTTCTGAGAAAAGAGCCCAGTAAGGCGGGGTACATGTCAGTAGAAAACGATACAATCAACGTTACTCAAAACAACAACAACAACAACAACAACAACAACAGAATCCTGGTAGCGTAAGAAACCTTTCGATAAAAGGAACGACACTCATTGCATTCTTTCTTTTCTTTCTTTTTTCCCGTCAATTGATCTCGACCCAACACCATGCAGGTTAATCAAAACAGTCCCTGTAATGTTTGGGAAAGCGTTAATTGCTTTGCACCTTTAAACCTCGTAGCTGCAGATTGTTTTTAGATGCAACCTTATTCATTTTCGAAGAAAAGCAGCGATATTCTAATTTACGTGATTTTCAAAGTGATTATGCTGTTAGCGTATTGAAATCATTTTAGAATTACACATGTCAAGAACTTTTTAACATTAACCCCTGGAATGAGACTTAGTTTTTACGTCTTCAATGTAGTCTTTTAGTTGGAGCAGAATAAAATGATGTTGTTCAGGAAAGACTTAACCCTTTCCCAAACAACAAAATTTTAGGGTGGTCCTTTTCAAAATCTGCAGTAGACGACAAAATTGATGCTAAAACAGAAGGAATTTGTGTACAATATGGCACAGAAAATATTGAGACAAAAGGAGAAACTGCTGGTTATCAGCAGTTTCTTCTTTTGTCTCAATGTTTTCCCAAGCCTTTTCTATTAGGGACGTCAAAACCAGGTCTTGTTTGGGAAAGGGTTAACTATAACGGCGCTTTTCAACAAAAAGCCCGTAACTGCAGTTTTATTTTATTTTTATTTTTTCAAGAAAAACAGCGATGTCTATGGTGTTGACTAGATATTATCTGGTTTGAATTTCGGGGCTTTTATATACCGTAAAACATGAATTTATCTTAAAAGTCCTATCCCGATTTCCGGTTTAGTAACTTTCCATTTTACCATAAAAAGTAAAATGATTTTCAATATAGATAATAAAATTAAATATTGATGTACGCAATTATGGTTAATCTCCATAACACTTCCCGTTTCAATTTTTGCATTTGATTTAGAGTGTTTTGAAAATCATTTAAATCCATTTCCCAAACTTGTAACGCAATTTCAATCTGGATGAAAATCACGCTAACCCAAGACATTGGAAATGCAAACATTTTCACTTGCTTTTGCATTTGATTAGGCTAGGCCTATAGTTGTAAATTTTAGAATGCATAAATTGTGAAAAATAGCATTTTTGACATCCAAGAGGACATTCTACAGCAATTTCGTCAAAAGTCAATCTTACACAAGGACTTATGACCATACACATTTTGACAAAGTTTGGTGAAGATCGGATAATATTTGTGGATTCTAGAGTCTAAACCTGATATTATGGACGGACGGACAGACAGACGGACAGACAACAGACACATCTAACCGCAATAGCTTCTTTGTAGTACTATTTGCTGAGGCCAGATAAAGTCAAGCTAGGTAAACATTTCTGCCTTTCTGTACGAAGGAGAAAACGTGTTTTGTTATTTATTCCACAATTTATCATGGGTTTTCGTGCATTCAAGGGCCCGTAACTCATTTTATCGACTCTAATTTTGCAATGAGAAATTATTAACAAGTAGGCCTACTCACGTAAAATATTATTCCAATATGTCGCTTCATAGAAACGCGTTGATGTTTTCTCCAAAATGATTATACAAAAAATTATACAAAAAAATGAAATATTACTACACATAAAATGCCAAATATTCTAATATTTATCCTAAGCAAGCCAATGGATCAATGGACACATAACTCAGCACTGTCTAAAGCAAGTTTGTCCAAAACCTGCCCTCGATCACCTGGACATGTACTCGAGTGATTCCCGACCTCATCCCGATCATCTCGGCCTTTGCTCCATATTTTCATAAGGCCGCGGCCTTAGCGCTCAACAAGGCACATATGACGGGGTTTTTCCACCAATGAAACGGCCCAAGATAAAGTGCATTGACCAATCAAACGTCAACTCAACTGTTTCCCAAAATTCAAATAACCAATGAAATCTCAGCACTTACAGTGCTGTTTCAAAAATAGAAATGTGTAATGTGTGACGTCACCCGTGCACCTACCGAAAATATGCATAAATAATTAGCTAATTTGGGTCAGGCAAGGCTTCACGTGGTTACGGACGATTTTTGTCATCTTTTTGGTGTTTAATTGATGAATTTGCCGAGAAGACATTGAGGGTTGCTTGAAAAAAGTGGACAAGACTCGGGAACAAATGAATTTAGAAGTGTTCAGGGGCAGATGAAGTTAATCGCGAGGTAAGCTCTTTTCGCACCCAAAATAATTCGTAACCAAACAGGCATCGAATGTTTTATTTTTCGTCTGCTGATTTAGCTGTTAATTCAATAGCTTACGTATACTTATGCCATTTACTCATTTGCTTAATTAACCATTTCCCAAGCAACGGCTGGTTTTAGGTCCCTAGCAAGGCATTGAGAGCAAAAGAGACCCCCCCCCCCCCATATTACTCCTTTTCAATCAATATTTACTTTTATAATGCAAGCAGCAATGTAGCATTAGGCTATTTATTCATTTTCTTATGATGGTAAGACCTTATTGTGGTGGATCCAGGATATCTGTGAAGGGGTTCAATGCTGATTGAGACATTTTCCCAGTGGGGCACCAGGGGCAGTGGCGGATCCAGAATTTCTTTGAAGGGGGGGGTTTCAACATACAGATAGGGGGTCGTTTTCCTACTATATAACAATTTTGACTTTATTCAAGGGCGGATCCAGGATTTTTTTCCAGGGGGGGGGGGGGGGGGGGGGGGGGGGGGGGGGTCCAAGCCCAATATTTTTTTTCCAGGGGGTCCAGGCTCAAATTATGGCTTAAAACGTTATAAATATGTAACGTTACACTATTTATATAGATACAATTCAATTTTCCGCCAATGCCAGAGGGGGTCCTGACCCCCCCCTCTAGATCCGCCCATGTTTATTAATGCATGAAAATGAAATAATCGTTCTGCAGAGGAGGGGTTCGTTTGAATCCCTTCATGATAAACCATGGGGGCGGGCCTGTGTTTTAAGGGGGGTCCCGGGAGTCAATTTCCCAGTATTGTACACAAGTTTGACTGAATTGTTAGCCTAGATCTGCAACTGCCATCCACCACTCGACCGAACCAGTAAATTGAAAACATTGTTAACAGGCCCGTAGGAACAGGGGGGGGGGGGGGGGGGGGCTAGGCGGGCTAAGTCCCCCCCCCCCCCCCAAAGTTGGCCAAAAATGCCGAATTTTCTTAATTTTACACTGAAAATTTTGGGAAAATCCAAATTAGCCCCCCCCCCCCATATTCAGGACAAGGCTTTTAGCCCCCCCCCAATATCAAATTGCTTCCTACAGGCCTGGTTAAAATAAGACAAAAGTGGATTAGTTGACACTCAGTATTTACTCCTTTTCAATCAATATCTATTATCTACCATGCATTAGGCTTTTCATTTCTGTGATGGGGTTTAATGCGCTGATCGAGACATTTTTCCCAGTGGGGCAGTGGCGGATCCAGGATATCTGTGAGGCGGGTTCAATATACATACAGGGGGTTCGTTTTCCTACTATTTAACAATTTTGACTGAATTTATGCATTATAATGTTTAAATGAAATATTCAGTCTAAAGAGTGGGGAGGGGTCATTTGAACCCTGAACCCCTCTATCTGCCACGGATGGGGGTGTGAGGGGGTCCTGTGTGTTCCATAGGGCATTGGCCTATGAAAAGAATCCTTCAAATCTCCTTCATAAGCCTTTAACTTTGCCAAGGGTTTAAATAGGGGAGTGGGTTCCAGAGAGTCATTTTCCTTGTATTGTACACAAGTTTGACTGAATTGCTATATGAATATGGAATAATCAATCTACAGAGGGGGTTTATCTAGATCTGCCACTGCCATCCACCACTTGAATCAGTATATTGAAAACATTGTTACAAAATGATTGAGACAAAAGTCGACTGGTTGAAAGAATTTTATTTCATTTCCTCTGAAAGCTTTGAAATATTGAAGGGTTAACCCTGGCATAGCGAGGTGATAGATCTAATAAAGTGTGTGCAAAGCGAAGTCATGTTATCAACAGAGGCTGGAAGCGCTGATGGGGTCCATGGGCGGACCTAGAGTGGGGGGGGGGTCGGGGGTCCGGACAGCCCCTGGCATTGGCCGAAAATTGGATTTTGACTATATAAATTTAGTGTAACGTTACATATTTACTACATTTTAAGCCATAATTTGGGCTTGGACCCCCCCCCCCCCCCCTGGAAAAAATTTTTGGGCTTGGACCCCCCCTGGAAAAAATCCTGGATCGGCCCTTGGGGTCGGTATGGGATGTGGCCCAAAAGAATACTTCAGTGGTTTCAGTCTGACTCTGTTAGAAATTATATGGTGTTTTTGTCAGCTCAATTTCGACATGTTTTGCCGTTCAATTAAAGTCAAACTCTTCACACTAATATATATCTCAAGGGCAGATCTAAAGGGGATTGAGGGGTCCGGACCCCCTGGCATTCGCCAGCCAGCCATCATTTGGGAATAGACCCCCCCCATGAAAAAAATCCTGGATCCTCCCTTGTCTCTCAAGTGACTACATTTGCACCTGACCATATATCATTTGAATGTGTCATTTTTAGCAAGCAGTTACTTTATGTCTGGGGAGCTAATGTCACAGCCCTAGTGTCGCGTTGTGTCAGGGTCACGTCTTCAAAATGTTAAGCTGGTCTATATACCTCAGGCTCTATTAGAGATACTGCATTGATACTTCACACATGGATGCTTCCTGCCAAGACCTTTCTTTTCGGACCATGACCTTTGACCTAGTGACCTTGAAGTTTGACCTACTTTTAATAAACTTTAACCTGGCCTATATATCATGCAATATAATTGATAGAGCCTTGATATTTATGCCCCCTTTCTAAGAAAATTGGGGTATATTGTTTTGCAAGTGTCGGTAGGTCGGTTGGTCGGTCGGTCAGTCCGTAGACCAAACCTTGTCTGGAGCATAACTCGAAAAGTATTAAAGGTAAAATCATGAAACTTCATAGGTGGATAGATCTCATTATGGAGGGGTCCAGTGCACAATAGCCATAACTCTGTGGATCAAATTTTTGGAGTTATTGCCCTTTGTTCATTTTAAAACTTGATTCTTGTCCGGAGCATAACTCAAATAGTGTGTAAGATAGAATCATGAAACTTTCAGGTGGGTAGATCTCATTATGGAGAGGTGCAGTGCATAAGAACCATAACTCTGCTGATCAAATTTTTGGAGTTATTGCCCTTTGTTGATTTTCAAACTTGATTCTTGTCTGGAGCATAAGTTAACTCAAAAAGTATGTAGCCTTGATATTTCACACATGGACACCTCCTACCAAGACATCTCATATTTGACCATGACCTTGGACCTTGTGACCTTGACCTTGGACTTTGACTTACATCAAATGTAGGCCCTTGAGGGGGCATATATGTTTTACAAACATCTCTTGTTCACACAGGATTTATACCTTCTGCCAAGACCTTTTGTTTGGGACCATGGCCTTTGACCTTGTGACCTTTACCCTGGAGTTTGACCTACTTTACAAAAATTAAGCTGTTTTTGTGACAAAATCTCATATAGGCGAGCTATGTTGTCGGCCGACAACTCTTGTTTTGGAAAATATCTGCTTGTGAAAAATAAATGAATCAGTATTACCAATTTTCATGCTCCTCAAAAACATTTTTGGGGGCATAAATTAATTGTAGTCATGGCATTGTCTGTCTTTCTTTTAATCTGTCCGTTCTTCCGTCCAAAGCCAGTTATCCACAGCCCTTAGACCAATTTGCATGAAATTTAATAATGAACTTCAAAAAACAAAAAAGAATTAACAACGTGTGTTTTTTTCCATTTCTCATGACCGGATCAGATGGGGGGGGGGGGGCTAAGTACTGTTCGGGGGTGTGGGGTGTGTGTGAGGGGTGATACAAGTACCCTCTATGATATTTTTATTGGCTATTTACAGGTAGTCATTAGCAATTATTTTTCGTTGACCTTAGTCCTAGGTCCTAGGTCAAACCCCTTTGAAGAAAGTCCCCCCCCCCATCCTTCAAAGAAATCATTGGAACCCCTGCATTACAACGGACAAATGTCGCATTTTAAAAAAATAGGGGGATTTCTCTTTACAAAGATATTAAGTGTTTGTTTATTTGTTTTTAATGATAATTTTACTTTCTATTTTCTCCCCCAGGTTTATCCAAGCTATGTACCTGAAGCTTTTGATAGAGCCTCTGAGGGTTGATCTCTATTTCATGAAGGCCAGGGAAGCTGTTGTCTTGTCTAAGCTGTTGATCAGCCCCATTATCAGTGAGTAAAACGTTTCTACTTTTAATTAGTCCATTTACTTAAACAGTATTTTTAAGTAAGCCTTTCCTAAATGGCCAAATTTAAGTCTGTTCCTAACTAAAGAGTGATTCAGACAGCAAAATTGATGTTGATGATTTATGTACAATATACCTAGGAAATATTGATGGAAAAGGAGGGAAATGCTGGTCAAAACATCTTATTCTTTTGCTTAAATGTTAAGACAAAGGAAGTAAATGCTGATCACAGGTAAACCAGATAACAAAAATTCTTCAAAGCAGAATAGATAAAAATTATGTAAGGAAAAAGGAGAAAATATTAGCTTACAGAAATCTATTCTTTTCCACAAAGAGACTTTAAAATAGCATCATTTAATCTAATGTAGATTGTCAAAACAAGTGATTGTTTCAAGAATGTTAAAGTGCAGTTTGATCTGGATCAATAGTAGTATCAAATACTGTAACGCTAAGGTTTCTTTGTTAGAATCTTCCATAGCATTTGTTTTCATCACCCTCTGGCTTTGCTCTATTCAGTTAATTCGAAAAAATTTCATTTTTTTAGCGAGCCAGAACTCAATGTGAAGTGTGCTTAAGTCACAGCCCTAGTGTTGCCGTCTGGTTGGTTACAAAAAAATTAACACCTGGTATATTCCCGTCATGTCCCCTCTCCCCTTCTTTCAACTTGGATCTGGTGATGGATTTAGTGCTTTTATGATCCTCTCCTGTCTCAATATTTTCCATAAATGCTGTGTATTACACAATATTTTCTGTTCAACATCCATTTTGTCAACCGCAACAGCTTTTAACCCTTTCCCAAACGACAAATTTTATGGTAATTCACTTCAAAAACTGCCACAAATGACAAAATGGATGTTAAAGATAGGATTTGTGTAAAATATATCACAGAAAATATTGAGGCAAAAGGAGAAAATGCTGATCATCAGTATTTTCTTCTTTTGTCTCAATGTTTTCCAAAGCCTATTGTATTAGGGACATCAAAACCAGGTTTTGTTTGGGAAAGGGTTAAATTGGGAAAATTGTGTAGTTTGGAAAAGAGCTAATTTGATGTTTTCTATTATTTTTCAGTGGACTGTAAGCAGGACAGGTATACGAGAAGTTCAAGGACAGACACAAAGATCATAACCTGCATCGTTTTGAAGATGCCTGTTACTGTTAGATTTAAGAATTGAAAGGAACAGGACATGTCAATTGTTTTTGAAATATGGACTGAACATGTATTGCAGCTATTGGGAAATTGAAGAAAACAAAGGACGGAAAGAGGACAAGGACTTCAAATGAAGAAAGAGCACTTTATATTCAATAGTTCCACAAATATCTACATCACAGCATAAACAGTTGTTACCTGAGTGGATGAAGTGGCTGGTGTTTTGTGATTTTCCTGTCTTTTTAAAAAGAGCAAACTGACCAATATTGAATATAATCCATGACAGGATGGCTAGTTGGCCTTTAAACCTTTTCCAAACAAGACCTAGTTTGAGGTCTTTTATAGAAAAAGTTTGGGAAAACATTGAGGGAAAAGAAGAACATGCTGATAATTAGTATTTTCTCCATTTGCCCCAATGCTTTCTGAGTTTTATTATTTACACACATTTATTATTTACACACATGAAGAAGATCCATTTTGTAGTATGCATCAGCTTTCAAACTTGAACCTATTTTGGCCGTTTGGGAAAGGGTTAAATGTAGAATAAATAAGTTCTAACATTTAGTCACAAGTGTCAGCTAATATATTTGCAAGAGTGTAAAAGCCTTTTCGAACCAATACCTGGTTTTGATCTGCGGTATTGAAATGACTTGGGAAAACATTAAGACAAAAGAAGAAAATCTTAATAACAAGCATTTTCTCCTTTTATCTTAATATTTCCTTAGTTATCTTGTTTACAAATCCTTTATCAGCATCCACTTTGTCGTCTGCATTAGCTACTAAATTCAAACAGTGACACTTTATCACTTTCCAAAATATCAATATTACACACTCGTTAAGATTTTTCAGAAGGCATATATAAATTAATTGGCATTTCAAAATTAACAGAAATTGTACAATACTGCATGAAAAACATTTAGCAAAAAGGAGAAATTTTTGAACCTCAATTTTTTTTATTTTTTTACGACGTTTTCGGTAGCCCTTTGTATAATCAATAATTTTAGTGCTTTGGAAAGGGCTAAGGAAGTGAATCAATGAAAATATAATTTGGAGTATAATAGGCGAAAGATATAAAATGCAGAACTAACTAACGACCGTGTTTTTATATAATATTTATTTTATATATACATGTAGGTAATTATGAATATTGGAGAAAAATCCTTCTCTCTATTTGCAGAAGGCTTTATATTTTTGAAAAAAAATAGGTATTACTCGTTTCTAGTAATCAGTTATTGAAATCACTTTTTCTGGACAGCATAAAACGACCCAATTAGTGTTTCGCATCAAAATTGAAAATTGATTTGTGCTTTGTAAAGTAAAATGTTCTAAAAAACAATATTAAAAGTTTTTTTTTCATCAAAATTGTCTTACAGTTCGGCAGAATAACCCACGATAAAGAGAGAGAGAGAGTCTGAGAGTCCCAAAAAAGGAGAAAATATTGGTTAAGTCTGTCTCAATATTGATCGTTGAATAAGATCAAAATATTCTAACAATAAAACGACCTTCTGATGATGACTTATTTAACTATGAGAAAATTTGTTTTTAACCCATTACCACACAATGACATCTTTTGGCGACACACAAGATAAATGCTTTAAAAACGTGGTGGAAAATGAAGCAATTGCTTGTGACAAGCAAGTTCTTCATTTCCCCAATGTTTTCCTTTATCAAAAAAAGCAACAACAACAACAACAACAAGACAAAAAACATATGAAATTTGATTTACTTGAAATTGTCGTCTTCAACATCTTTGAACTCAGACATTCTAAGCCTTTGCTGTCTAGTAATGGGTTACGCTAGTCAACTCCTAATGAGATTCACGCGACATCGGATTTTGTTCGAGTGACGTTAACAATCGTACCATATTTCATCTATACGGAAACGTTATGAGTAAGAAAAAGTCGGCACTTCCCACCGCCGAATGTTAACGATGTCCTCATATAAATTCCGAAGTTACCTGAATCTTTTTAAGGGTGGACAACTTTAAGGAATAAAATGCCAGTAACAAGCGCCTTTACACTCATACGAAATACCAGGAGTCTGGTCTGTTCATGTTAATCTTCACCGACCTCAAAAGATAGCAGAACACATTGTCATTCGTTCTTTGTTCTCAAATGCTTTCTTGTTTTAGCTCCACGGCTGTCATGCTAGCGGGTTAGTGTCATGGCGGTGTGTCCGTCGTTCGTCTGTCAGTAAACTTGTTTAAATCCTTTTCCATGCACGATCTGGTTTCGACCGTTTTAACGTCCAAAATAGAGAACATGTGGGAAATCATCGAGATAGAAGAGGAAAATGTTGAGATTCCAACCTTTTCTCCTTGTACCTCGACAGTTTCTGAGCAAAACGTAACATCTATCAGGGCTCGAATTGCAACTAGCATACTGGCAATTTGATAGTCAAAATTGAAAATTGTTAGTGATTATTTCTGCAACAAGACTTTTTCGCAAGTAAAATAAATGAAGAGAAAATAGGGAACGATTTTATCCAGTAAACAGTGACGAAATTTCGGACAAACTAATAGTATATCGTGGGTGTCGCTATAAAATCGCATAACTACAGCTTGATTCAAACCGTAGTTACGACATTTTGTAACAACGCCGACGGTTTGTCAATACATAACGATTAACCCAGTCTACATGTAGCACAAACTTCATTGATACTAGAGACAGGGTTATTTGCGTGTGAATTTATCTTTTTGTTATTGGTTTCTAAAGCCACTTGCAGAATATTGCAAGTCAAATTTTTAGGGAAAATCTAACCCTGTCTATCCTAGCTTTCTTTATTAACATCGAATAAATATGTCATCCGCATTAGCTTTCAAATTGGAAAAATCCTATATTTTGCCTTTTCGGAAAGGATCAACAGTTACTGTACGATAAAATGCTTCATCGTCTAAGCTTTTCTTACAAACTGTCGCACGTCCTTATAAAATCTCCGGAGACGCACGATTTAAAAAGACGCACGACGGGTTGTAAGACAGGCTTAAAACATGTACAAGCAGGTTTAAAGTATGAATCTCTTTCGTGGAAAAAGCGCCTTCTTTGTGATTATTTTTGGAATCTGTTTAATTTTTACATACGTCACACGCACGTCTGTCGTAAGAGCTCAGTTCTTCTGTCTTGCGCGCTCCTGACGTTCTGAAAGACTCAGAATGATCGTAGCAAAGAATTCTACGGTCTATTCTTTGCTACGTGCAGTCTGCGTCATGGTTGCGTCCTCCGAAATCACACGTTGCACTTGCGTGCATCGCACGACTATACGTAAGTTTTAGAAGCAGAATGCACGCGGGAGCACGTACGACCGGCTTCAGCCTCTCTTACAAATGGTCGTACGTGCTTCTGCGTGCGGTCTGCGTCTAAAACGTAGGCATCGTTGTGCGATGCACGCACGTGCAACGTACAATTTTGGAGGACGCAACCACGACGCAGACTGCACGCAGAAAAGAATTGACCGGACAATTCTTTGAGCCTCTCTTACAACCCATCATGCGTCCTTATAAATCGTATGTTTTGATAATCGCCGAAGACATACGATTTATAAACGCGCACAACGGTTGTAAGAGAGGCTAAATGAAGGTTGAACGCCACGTTCAACGCTGGTGGTTTGCTAACCCTTTCCAAACAAGACCCGGATTCGTCATCCTCAGTATAAAAGGCTTGGGAAACAGCGAGACAAAAGCAGAAAATGTCCCAAACAGCATTTTCTCCTATTGTCTCAATATTGTCTGTGCTAGATTGCACACTTATCTTAAAATCTTCATCAACATCTGATTTGTCGTCTGCAGCAAAAAGCTACGGATAGTGGACCTTGTACATTTGAATCCCTATTCAACCGGTCATCAATGCAACTCGTTGTTTCGTTGCGACTTGCTTTTGTACTCTCATTTTCAGCGACGTTTATTGTCCAGGATTGAATAAGTATCTCGTACACTTAATTTGAATGCGATTAAACATTGTTTTAGTGAGGATAAGACGACATGGCGCGACTTAAATACGACAGAAATGATTACTTAATAGTTTGGCAGACCCCGAGATCTATTCCCATGTTCTATCTATACCAAACAAATACGAGCAAATGTTTCATTAAATTTTGCATTATTTAAGATAATTTATATGATTGTTTATGCTGCGAAAAAAATACAAAAATATTGTTGTGTACCTTAGATATATGTCATTTTTAAGCGGTTCTGATGGAAACTGTTCTTTTTGCCAATGAAATTAACTTAGATGCGTTTTAATTTACTTTAAAACTTCATTTACACCAGTTTTTTAAGTGCTATCAAAATACACAAATATTTGTTATTTTCCTTGGTTACGCTCATAAATATTCATATTTTACTCATGAATATGTAATTTTGAATACAGTTGGTCCACACCGTCTTGTGAGCGATGGCCTTAGCGCTCAACAAGGCACATATGACGGGGTTTTTCCACCAATGAAACGGCCCAAGATAAAGTGCATTGACCAATCAAACGTCAACTCAACTGTTTCCCAAAATTCAAATAACCAATGAAATCTCAGCACTTACAGTGCTGTTTCAAAAATAGAAATGTGTAATGTGTGACGTCACCCGTGCACCTACCGAAAATATGCATAAATAATTAGCTAATTTGGGTCAGGCAAGGCTTCACGTGGTTACGGACGATTTTTGTCATCTTTTTGGTGTTTAATTGATGAATTTGCCGAGAAGACATTGAGGGTTGCTTGAAAAAAGTGGACAAGACTCGGGAACAAATGAATTTAGAAGTGTTCAGGGGCAGATGAAGTTAATCGCGAGGTAAGCTCTTTTCGCACCCAAAATAATTCGTAACCAAACAGGCATCGAATGTTTTATTTTTCGTCTGCTGATTTAGCTGTTAATTCAATAGCTTACGTATACTTATGCCATTTACTCATTTGCTTAATTAACCATTTCCCAAGCAACGGCTGGTTTTAGGTCCCTAGCAAGGCATTGAGAGCAAAAGAGACCCCCCCCCCCCCATATTACTCCTTTTCAATCAATATTTACTTTTATAATGCAAGCAGCAATGTAGCATTAGGCTATTTATTCATTTTCTTATGATGGTAAGACCTTATTGTGGTGGATCCAGGATATCTGTGAAGGGGTTCAATGCTGATTGAGACATTTTCCCAGTGGGGCACCAGGGGCAGTGGCGGATCCAGAATTTCTTTGAAGGGGGGGGTTTCAACATACAGATAGGGGGTCGTTTTCCTACTATATAACAATTTTGACTTTATTCAAGGGCGGATCCAGGATTTTTTTCCAGGGGGGGGGGGGGGGGGTCCAAGCCCAATATTTTTTTTCCAGGGGGTCCAGGCTCAAATTATGGCTTAAAACGTTATAAATATGTAACGTTACACTATTTATATAGATACAATTCAATTTTCCGCCAATGCCAGAGGGGGTCCTGACCCCCCCCTCTAGATCCGCCCATGTTTATTAATGCATGAAAATGAAATAATCGTTCTGCAGAGGAGGGGTTCGTTTGAATCCCTTCATGATAAACCATGGGGGCGGGCCTGTGTTTTAAGGGGGGTCCCGGGAGTCAATTTCCCAGTATTGTACACAAGTTTGACTGAATTGTTAGCCTAGATCTGCAACTGCCATCCACCACTCGACCGAACCAGTAAATTGAAAACATTGTTAACAGGCCCGTAGGAACAGGGGGGGGGGGGGGGGGGCTAGGCGGGCTAAGTCCCCCCCCCCCCCCCAAAGTTGGCCAAAAATGCCGAATTTTCTTAATTTTACACTGAAAATTTTGGGAAAATCCAAATTAGCCCCCCCCCCCCATATTCAGGACAAGGCTTTTAGCCCCCCCCCAATATCAAATTGCTTCCTACAGGCCTGGTTAAAATAAGACAAAAGTGGATTAGTTGACACTCAGTATTTACTCCTTTTCAATCAATATCTATTATCTACCATGCATTAGGCTTTTCATTTCTGTGATGGGGTTTAATGCGCTGATCGAGACATTTTTCCCAGTGGGGCAGTGGCGGATCCAGGATATCTGTGAGGCGGGTTCAATATACATACAGGGGGTTCGTTTTCCTACTATTTAACAATTTTGACTGAATTTATGCATTATAATGTTTAAATGAAATATTCAGTCTAAAGAGTGGGGAGGGGTCATTTGAACCCTGAACCCCTCTATCTGCCACGGATGGGGGTGTGAGGGGGTCCTGTGTGTTCCATAGGGCATTGGCCTATGAAAAGAATCCTTCAAATCTCCTTCATAAGCCTTTAACTTTGCCAAGGGTTTAAATAGGGGAGTGGGTTCCAGAGAGTCATTTTCCTTGTATTGTACACAAGTTTGACTGAATTGCTATATGAATATGGAATAATCAATCTACAGAGGGGGTTTATCTAGATCTGCCACTGCCATCCACCACTTGAATCAGTATATTGAAAACATTGTTACAAAATGATTGAGACAAAAGTCGACTGGTTGAAAGAATTTTATTTCATTTCCTCTGAAAGCTTTGAAATATTGAAGGGTTAACCCTGGCATAGCGAGGTGATAGATCTAATAAAGTGTGTGCAAAGCGAAGTCATGTTATCAACAGAGGCTGGAAGCGCTGATGGGGTCCATGGGCGGACCTAGAGTGGGGGGGGGTCGGGGGTCCGGACAGCCCCTGGCATTGGCCGAAAATTGGATTTTGACTATATAAATTTAGTGTAACGTTACATATTTACTACATTTTAAGCCATAATTTGGGCTTGGACCCCCCCCCCCCCCCCCCTGGAAAAAATTTTTGGGCTTGGACCCCCCCTGGAAAAAATCCTGGATCGGCCCTTGGGGTCGGTATGGGATGTGGCCCAAAAGAATACTTCAGTGGTTTCAGTCTGACTCTGTTAGAAATTATATGGTGTTTTTGTCAGCTCAATTTCGACATGTTTTGCCGTTCAATTAAAGTCAAACTCTTCACACTAATATATATCTCAAGGGCAGATCTAAAGGGGATTGAGGGGTCCGGACCCCCTGGCATTCGCCAGCCAGCCATCATTTGGGAATAGACCCCCCCCCATGAAAAAAATCCTGGATCCTCCCTTGTCTCTCAAGTGACTACATTTGCACCTGACCATATATCATTTGAATGTGTCATTTTTAGCAAGCAGTTACTTTATGTCTGGGGAGCTAATGTCACAGCCCTAGTGTCGCGTTGTGTCAGGGTCACGTCTTCAAAATGTTAAGCTGGTCTATATACCTCAGGCTCTATTAGAGATACTGCATTGATACTTCACACATGGATGCTTCCTGCCAAGACCTTTCTTTTCGGACCATGACCTTTGACCTAGTGACCTTGAAGTTTGACCTACTTTTAATAAACTTTAACCTGGCCTATATATCATGCAATATAATTGATAGAGCCTTGATATTTATGCCCCCTTTCTAAGAAAATTGGGGTATATTGTTTTGCAAGTGTCGGTAGGTCGGTTGGTCGGTCGGTCAGTCCGTAGACCAAACCTTGTCTGGAGCATAACTCGAAAAGTATTAAAGGTAAAATCATGAAACTTCATAGGTGGATAGATCTCATTATGGAGGGGTCCAGTGCACAATAGCCATAACTCTGTGGATCAAATTTTTGGAGTTATTGCCCTTTGTTCATTTTAAAACTTGATTCTTGTCCGGAGCATAACTCAAATAGTGTGTAAGATAGAATCATGAAACTTTCAGGTGGGTAGATCTCATTATGGAGAGGTGCAGTGCATAAGAACCATAACTCTGCTGATCAAATTTTTGGAGTTATTGCCCTTTGTTGATTTTCAAACTTGATTCTTGTCTGGAGCATAAGTTAACTCAAAAAGTATGTAGCCTTGATATTTCACACATGGACACCTCCTACCAAGACATCTCATATTTGACCATGACCTTGGACCTTGTGACCTTGACCTTGGACTTTGACTTACATCAAATGTAGGCCCTTGAGGGGGCATATATGTTTTACAAACATCTCTTGTTCACACAGGATTTATACCTTCTGCCAAGACCTTTTGTTTGGGACCATGGCCTTTGACCTTGTGACCTTTACCCTGGAGTTTGACCTACTTTACAAAAATTAAGCTGTTTTTGTGACAAAATCTCATATAGGCGAGCTATGTTGTCGGCCGACAACTCTTGTTTTGGAAAATATCTGCTTGTGAAAAATAAATGAATCAGTATTACCAATTTTCATGCTCCTCAAAAACATTTTTGGGGGCATAAATTAATTGTAGTCATGGCATTGTCTGTCTTTCTTTTAATCTGTCCGTTCTTCCGTCCAAAGCCAGTTATCCACAGCCCTTAGACCAATTTGCATGAAATTTAATAATGAACTTCAAAAAACAAAAAAGAATTAACAACGTGTGTTTTTTTCCATTTCTCATGACCGGATCAGATGGGGGGGGGGGGGCTAAGTACTGTTCGGGGGTGTGGGGTGTGTGTGAGGGGTGATACAAGTACCCTCTATGATATTTTTATTGGCTATTTACAGGTAGTCATTAGCAATTATTTTTCGTTGACCTTAGTCCTAGGTCCTAGGTCAAACCCCTTTGAAGAAAGTCCCCCCCCCCATCCTTCAAAGAAATCATTGGAACCCCTGCATTACAACGGACAAATGTCGCATTTTAAAAAAATAGGGGGATTTCTCTTTACAAAGATATTAAGTGTTTGTTTATTTGTTTTTAATGATAATTTTACTTTCTATTTTCTCCCCCAGGTTTATCCAAGCTATGTACCTGAAGCTTTTGATAGAGCCTCTGAGGGTTGATCTCTATTTCATGAAGGCCAGGGAAGCTGTTGTCTTGTCTAAGCTGTTGATCAGCCCCATTATCAGTGAGTAAAACGTTTCTACTTTTAATTAGTCCATTTACTTAAACAGTATTTTTAAGTAAGCCTTTCCTAAATGGCCAAATTTAAGTCTGTTCCTAACTAAAGAGTGATTCAGACAGCAAAATTGATGTTGATGATTTATGTACAATATACCTAGGAAATATTGATGGAAAAGGAGGGAAATGCTGGTCAAAACATCTTATTCTTTTGCTTAAATGTTAAGACAAAGGAAGTAAATGCTGATCACAGGTAAACCAGATAACAAAAATTCTTCAAAGCAGAATAGATAAAAATTATGTAAGGAAAAAGGAGAAAATATTAGCTTACAGAAATCTATTCTTTTCCACAAAGAGACTTTAAAATAGCATCATTTAATCTAATGTAGATTGTCAAAACAAGTGATTGTTTCAAGAATGTTAAAGTGCAGTTTGATCTGGATCAATAGTAGTATCAAATACTGTAACGCTAAGGTTTCTTTGTTAGAATCTTCCATAGCATTTGTTTTCATCACCCTCTGGCTTTGCTCTATTCAGTTAATTCGAAAAAATTTCATTTTTTTAGCGAGCCAGAACTCAATGTGAAGTGTGCTTAAGTCACAGCCCTAGTGTTGCCGTCTGGTTGGTTACAAAAAAATTAACACCTGGTATATTCCCGTCATGTCCCCTCTCCCCTTCTTTCAACTTGGATCTGGTGATGGATTTAGTGCTTTTATGATCCTCTCCTGTCTCAATATTTTCCATAAATGCTGTGTATTACACAATATTTTCTGTTCAACATCCATTTTGTCAACCGCAACAGCTTTTAACCCTTTCCCAAACGACAAATTTTATGGTAATTCACTTCAAAAACTGCCACAAATGACAAAATGGATGTTAAAGATAGGATTTGTGTAAAATATATCACAGAAAATATTGAGGCAAAAGGAGAAAATGCTGATCATCAGTATTTTCTTCTTTTGTCTCAATGTTTTCCAAAGCCTATTGTATTAGGGACATCAAAACCAGGTTTTGTTTGGGAAAGGGTTAAATTGGGAAAATTGTGTAGTTTGGAAAAGAGCTAATTTGATGTTTTCTATTATTTTTCAGTGGACTGTAAGCAGGACAGGTATACGAGAAGTTCAAGGACAGACACAAAGATCATAACCTGCATCGTTTTGAAGATGCCTGTTACTGTTAGATTTAAGAATTGAAAGGAACAGGACATGTCAATTGTTTTTGAAATATGGACTGAACATGTATTGCAGCTATTGGGAAATTGAAGAAAACAAAGGACGGAAAGAGGACAAGGACTTCAAATGAAGAAAGAGCACTTTATATTCAATAGTTCCACAAATATCTACATCACAGCATAAACAGTTGTTACCTGAGTGGATGAAGTGGCTGGTGTTTTGTGATTTTCCTGTCTTTTTAAAAAGAGCAAACTGACCAATATTGAATATAATCCATGACAGGATGGCTAGTTGGCCTTTAAACCTTTTCCAAACAAGACCTAGTTTGAGGTCTTTTATAGAAAAAGTTTGGGAAAACATTGAGGGAAAAGAAGAACATGCTGATAATTAGTATTTTCTCCATTTGCCCCAATGCTTTCTGAGTTTTATTATTTACACACATTTATTATTTACACACATGAAGAAGATCCATTTTGTAGTATGCATCAGCTTTCAAACTTGAACCTATTTTGGCCGTTTGGGAAAGGGTTAAATGTAGAATAAATAAGTTCTAACATTTAGTCACAAGTGTCAGCTAATATATTTGCAAGAGTGTAAAAGCCTTTTCGAACCAATACCTGGTTTTGATCTGCGGTATTGAAATGACTTGGGAAAACATTAAGACAAAAGAAGAAAATCTTAATAACAAGCATTTTCTCCTTTTATCTTAATATTTCCTTAGTTATCTTGTTTACAAATCCTTTATCAGCATCCACTTTGTCGTCTGCATTAGCTACTAAATTCAAACAGTGACACTTTATCACTTTCCAAAATATCAATATTACACACTCGTTAAGATTTTTCAGAAGGCATATATAAATTAATTGGCATTTCAAAATTAACAGAAATTGTACAATACTGCATGAAAAACATTTAGCAAAAAGGAGAAATTTTTGAACCTCAATTTTTTTTATTTTTTTACGACGTTTTCGGTAGCCCTTTGTATAATCAATAATTTTAGTGCTTTGGAAAGGGCTAAGGAAGTGAATCAATGAAAATATAATTTGGAGTATAATAGGCGAAAGATATAAAATGCAGAACTAACTAACGACCGTGTTTTTATATAATATTTATTTTATATATACATGTAGGTAATTATGAATATTGGAGAAAAATCCTTCTCTCTATTTGCAGAAGGCTTTATATTTTTGAAAAAAAATAGGTATTACTCGTTTCTAGTAATCAGTTATTGAAATCACTTTTTCTGGACAGCATAAAACGACCCAATTAGTGTTTCGCATCAAAATTGAAAATTGATTTGTGCTTTGTAAAGTAAAATGTTCTAAAAAACAATATTAAAAGTTTTTTTTTCATCAAAATTGTCTTACAGTTCGGCAGAATAACCCACGATAAAGAGAGAGAGAGAGTCTGAGAGTCCCAAAAAAGGAGAAAATATTGGTTAAGTCTGTCTCAATATTGATCGTTGAATAAGATCAAAATATTCTAACAATAAAACGACCTTCTGATGATGACTTATTTAACTATGAGAAAATTTGTTTTTAACCCATTACCACACAATGACATCTTTTGGCGACACACAAGATAAATGCTTTAAAAACGTGGTGGAAAATGAAGCAATTGCTTGTGACAAGCAAGTTCTTCATTTCCCCAATGTTTTCCTTTATCAAAAAAAGCAACAACAACAACAACAACAAGACAAAAAACATATGAAATTTGATTTACTTGAAATTGTCGTCTTCAACATCTTTGAACTCAGACATTCTAAGCCTTTGCTGTCTAGTAATGGGTTACGCTAGTCAACTCCTAATGAGATTCACGCGACATCGGATTTTGTTCGAGTGACGTTAACAATCGTACCATATTTCATCTATACGGAAACGTTATGAGTAAGAAAAAGTCGGCACTTCCCACCGCCGAATGTTAACGATGTCCTCATATAAATTCCGAAGTTACCTGAATCTTTTTAAGGGTGGACAACTTTAAGGAATAAAATGCCAGTAACAAGCGCCTTTACACTCATACGAAATACCAGGAGTCTGGTCTGTTCATGTTAATCTTCACCGACCTCAAAAGATAGCAGAACACATTGTCATTCGTTCTTTGTTCTCAAATGCTTTCTTGTTTTAGCTCCACGGCTGTCATGCTAGCGGGTTAGTGTCATGGCGGTGTGTCCGTCGTTCGTCTGTCAGTAAACTTGTTTAAATCCTTTTCCATGCACGATCTGGTTTCGACCGTTTTAACGTCCAAAATAGAGAACATGTGGGAAATCATCGAGATAGAAGAGGAAAATGTTGAGATTCCAACCTTTTCTCCTTGTACCTCGACAGTTTCTGAGCAAAACGTAACATCTATCAGGGCTCGAATTGCAACTAGCATACTGGCAATTTGATAGTCAAAATTGAAAATTGTTAGTGATTATTTCTGCAACAAGACTTTTTCGCAAGTAAAATAAATGAAGAGAAAATAGGGAACGATTTTATCCAGTAAACAGTGACGAAATTTCGGACAAACTAATAGTATATCGTGGGTGTCGCTATAAAATCGCATAACTACAGCTTGATTCAAACCGTAGTTACGACATTTTGTAACAACGCCGACGGTTTGTCAATACATAACGATTAACCCAGTCTACATGTAGCACAAACTTCATTGATACTAGAGACAGGGTTATTTGCGTGTGAATTTATCTTTTTGTTATTGGTTTCTAAAGCCACTTGCAGAATATTGCAAGTCAAATTTTTAGGGAAAATCTAACCCTGTCTATCCTAGCTTTCTTTATTAACATCGAATAAATATGTCATCCGCATTAGCTTTCAAATTGGAAAAATCCTATATTTTGCCTTTTCGGAAAGGATCAACAGTTACTGTACGATAAAATGCTTCATCGTCTAAGCTTTTCTTACAAACTGTCGCACGTCCTTATAAAATCTCCGGAGACGCACGATTTAAAAAGACGCACGACGGGTTGTAAGACAGGCTTAAAACATGTACAAGCAGGTTTAAAGTATGAATCTCTTTCGTGGAAAAAGCGCCTTCTTTGTGATTATTTTTGGAATCTGTTTAATTTTTACATACGTCACACGCACGTCTGTCGTAAGAGCTCAGTTCTTCTGTCTTGCGCGCTCCTGACGTTCTGAAAGACTCAGAATGATCGTAGCAAAGAATTCTACGGTCTATTCTTTGCTACGTGCAGTCTGCGTCATGGTTGCGTCCTCCGAAATCACACGTTGCACTTGCGTGCATCGCACGACTATACGTAAGTTTTAGAAGCAGAATGCACGCGGGAGCACGTACGACCGGCTTCAGCCTCTCTTACAAATGGTCGTACGTGCTTCTGCGTGCGGTCTGCGTCTAAAACGTAGGCATCGTTGTGCGATGCACGCACGTGCAACGTACAATTTTGGAGGACGCAACCACGACGCAGACTGCACGCAGAAAAGAATTGACCGGACAATTCTTTGAGCCTCTCTTACAACCCATCATGCGTCCTTATAAATCGTATGTTTTGATAATCGCCGAAGACATACGATTTATAAACGCGCACAACGGTTGTAAGAGAGGCTAAATGAAGGTTGAACGCCACGTTCAACGCTGGTGGTTTGCTAACCCTTTCCAAACAAGACCCGGATTCGTCATCCTCAGTATAAAAGGCTTGGGAAACAGCGAGACAAAAGCAGAAAATGTCCCAAACAGCATTTTCTCCTATTGTCTCAATATTGTCTGTGCTAGATTGCACACTTATCTTAAAATCTTCATCAACATCTGATTTGTCGTCTGCAGCAAAAAGCTACGGATAGTGGACCTTGTACATTTGAATCCCTATTCAACCGGTCATCAATGCAACTCGTTGTTTCGTTGCGACTTGCTTTTGTACTCTCATTTTCAGCGACGTTTATTGTCCAGGATTGAATAAGTATCTCGTACACTTAATTTGAATGCGATTAAACATTGTTTTAGTGAGGATAAGACGACATGGCGCGACTTAAATACGACAGAAATGATTACTTAATAGTTTGGCAGACCCCGAGATCTATTCCCATGTTCTATCTATACCAAACAAATACGAGCAAATGTTTCATTAAATTTTGCATTATTTAAGATAATTTATATGATTGTTTATGCTGCGAAAAAAATACAAAAATATTGTTGTGTACCTTAGATATATGTCATTTTTAAGCGGTTCTGATGGAAACTGTTCTTTTTGCCAATGAAATTAACTTAGATGCGTTTTAATTTACTTTAAAACTTCATTTACACCAGTTTTTTAAGTGCTATCAAAATACACAAATATTTGTTATTTTCCTTGGTTACGCTCATAAATATTCATATTTTACTCATGAATATGTAATTTTGAATACAGTTGGTCCACACCGTCTTGTGAGCGATGGCCTTGGCGCAGTTGGTAGCGCATCTGACCCTCATTCGAGAGGTCCCGGGTTCGACACCCGGCCGCGGCTAATACCCTTTCTGACAAAATTGTCACCCACCAATGGGTTTGAAATCGTTAACCTAAGTGGGCGAGCAGCTGGAGGCTCGGTAAGGGTGTTGTGGTGGTACTGGTTTGAGAAACAACAGGAATCCATGGGTAGGTGCTCCAGCCGCCGCGATATGACCCTGGTAGTTGAAAACGGCGTAAAACCCCAATAAACTCAAACCCATATTTTCATAGGATCGCATCGACTGTAGAGGTCATGTTTATCAATTACAAATTAGATCTGAACGGCAGCCGGACCTAACGATAGATATAGGACCCTATATGATACAACCATTAACCCATTACCAAACGACAAAATTCTAAGCATGTCCAAATTCAAAGATGATGCAGACGACAAATTCAAGTGCATGAAAGTGTACATTCTATGGTAATTTTATGTAGATAACCTTGTGATAAATGAAGAAATTGCTTGTCACAAGCAATTTCTTCATTTACCACAATGTTCTCCCTTACCAATTTCTTGTATGGAGTCAAAAAGAGTGACTGTGTGGTAATGGGTTAAGAGAAAAAGGCCTTTGGATAGCATATTCTCCTATCTCCCAATAATTCCAATGCTCTTTTCATCAGGGACGTCAAAACCAGGGATTGTTTGAGAAAGACTCTAGCGGATCCAGGGAGAGGGTGGCTGCGGTACGTGTCACATTTTCAAGATCGGCCTATACTACTATACATGTACTACTATACTCACTGGCGTAGGAAGAGGGAGACCAGCCCTCCCTCCCCCATAATTTAGAAGGGGGCAGTATATTTAATCCCCCCCCATTAATACACTCATATTTTCATTCAGGAAATGTCCAGGTATAAAATGCTGTCTGAAAGTGTCCAGATTGCAGAAAATGGCTTCATAGAATTTCTTGAGGGGCGTGCCCCCATACCCCCTGGCAACGCTTCGCTCGGTCGAGTCCAATTCACTTAAACATATAAACCTTCTTACGCCTATGATACTATACTACGTCAATTTCCCACTTTTTTGAAGATATCTCTTTCTTCCTCTCCAAGGGCGTAAACATATTTAACCCTTCTCCGAACAGCACAGTTTTAGGGTGGTCCAAATTCAAAGATGTTGAAGACGACAATTTCAAGTAATGACATTTAAATATTTTTGGGTAGAAAACGCTGTGAGAAATGACGAAATTGCTTGTCACAAACAGTTTCTTCATTTTTCACAATATTTCCCCTTTATCTAGCTCCAGTGTGTTAAACGGCCTGTGTGGGAATGGTTTAACACGGGATTGGTTTGGAAAGGGTAAGATCCGACAAAGTTCAATACCTGTTTTACAATATAGGATAATCCAACAGAAAGTCTTAATATTGATCGAATTTATAACGCACGATAAATGACCTGGCAGAGCACCACATGCTAATTGACAGAAAAGCTTTGCCAGGTCATTTATCGTGAGCTAAACAAAAACATGTTTAAGTAAACAAAGGCAGAATTTACGAGTATAATAGATTCACTATTAAACGAGAATTTTTACAGTTGAATCGCTTTATCAACACAACTGTAATCATTCTCGTTTAATAGCGAATCTATTATAGAACAGGGTACAACTATTTATAGTGGTTAACAATGTTTTGAGAAATAAGAGGGAATTTTGCCTGTGTCAATCATGCGAATGAAAATTGCGAAATTTCGCAAATTTGCAAAATTTTCCATTTCGAAAGATTATTATTTAAATAAATAAATTTTCAGTTTCGGGTATTTAATTTTTTGGTGCCATATTCCTCAACACACAGAAAAATGAAGGCGGTTTTTACGTTACTGTTTGTGTTCACGTTGATTAATTTGTTGTTTTTGGAAGGTAAGAATTTTAATTGTCATTTTTATTCTATTTAACCATTTCAAAATCGACGATATATCAGACTGGTCGAAAGAAAAAAGGATTTGCTGACGACAAAATTAACATAGATTCACGTCGAAATTCTCTTGTTTGTTGCATCGAAATCCTTGTAGGAAAATGAGAAAATGCTTCTTATCAGCATTTTCTTCTTTTCCTGCAAGGTATTCTGAGCATATAATGTTTGGGAATGAGTTTAGTTGATAGTTCAACACAAACGTACCTATTTCATATATTCCTTATCGTGTTAATACCTTTCTCATACAACAAAATCTCAACGTTGTCCCAAATTTTAAGACTTGCGGGAAAGACGAAGAAAATGTTACTTTTTGGGAGGCAGCAAATTAAAGAAAACAATAAAAAACTGAGGGATTCCATATTTTCTTTTTTCTTTTAATGCTTTCGATACCCAATTTGTTAGTAGGTCAGAAATATGACTATATTTGGAAAGGATTATAGGATTAAAACAAATGTTATCGCAAAAAAATATTCCAAATTAGTCAAATCTAGACGCCATGCTAAGGCAACTTTTTAATCACATAATTTATCATTTTTACAAAAAAAAATACGACCATCTAATGCATGACGTCTGTCCACCTTTTATGCTTCAAACCAAATGAATTTCTTTTGGGTTTACACATCAAACAAAAAGATGTAATGAGTTTTAAAGTGACATTTCACATTTATTTCTTAAAGTATGTCGTGTTACAAAGATTGTTTATTCTAATGCGTAGAAATACTATCGGTTTTCTGAAGTTGTTATTTATAAGCGAAATACGCCTTTAAAATTGAGACAAAAATGACCAGTTCTATATAAATCTGAACTGTTGTCCACAACAATTTGTTTAATTTTAGCACAAAAATATATATTTCTCGTAAACGGTTCAATATTTTGGCTTGAAAATTTCAGAATTTTCATAAGAAAATATGCTCTTTCAGATAAAATAAAAGTAAAATCCATGTACAAATTATTCTGAAATGTCACTTTAATAACTTTATGGCAATTTTTATGGTTACAGGTTAGAATTAATAATTAAGTATATAAATAACATTAGACTGGGTTCTAGTATGATTATAGTTCGTTCTTTAACTTTATCCGGTCTAAATATCAACACGATAACGGTTATCGGTCTTTGATGTGTCATAATTTTATCTTAATGACCAAATTGTATATTGACGCCTGGACCCAGGCTATAAAAACATACACTTAGAGGCACTTCTAACATAACGTACCTTTTTGGAAGTAACTTAGCATTAATGAACCAGTTTCCATCCATTTTACAACTGCTTTAATTCATTTATATTGGTTTAAAATCTGCATTGATGTGATTTAAACGTATGTGTTGCGTTAGAAGTGCCACTCAGTGTAGATCAAATAAGCGTGTCTTTAAATTACAGGCGTGGACTGTAGAAGAGGAGGCGGCGGACGGAGTGCGTCAAGATACAGGTCTGGCGGCAGGTAGGCCATACTGTCTCTCGATTGTGTATACCTCACGAGAAATGACCTGGCAGAGCAGTATATGCTAACCGAATGGAATGCTCTGCCAGGTCAATTCTCGTCCCCTATAAAGCTCGAATTATCATTTGTTCAAATTGTAATTTGAATTTGTAAATAACAAGATGTATAGCGGACGAGAACCAACCTGACAGAGCATTCCATTCGATTAGCATGGGCTGCTCTGCCAGGTCATTTATCGTGAGGTATACTTTTGATACACTTTTTATCGTGTCTAATCATTCCATTTAAAATTCTCCTTTTACCCTTTTCAAAACAAGACCTCTTTTGAGGTCCCAAATAACATTGACATTAAAACATTGAAACAAAAGAAGAAACTGCTGACAGCCAGCAGTTTCTCCTTTTGTCTCAATATTTTATATGCAATATTTCACAAAATTTGATCTTTAATAACTTCCATGTAATGTTTGGCAGTTTTAGAAGTGGACCACCCTAAAACTTTGTCGTTTGGGAAAAGTTTAATATCCAACTGGAAGTGCCTTCACGCGCCCTTATGAACATTTTGGAGGTGCGTAATATCAGCAGACACATACGAACGGGGGGCTAGGGTCTAAGCCCCCCTCCCCAACAGTTGACTAGAAATGCCGAATTTTCCTTATTTTACACTGAAAATTTACGGAAAATCCAATTAAACCACTCCAATATTAAGGCACTGGCCAGGAGAGGGGCTTGACCCTCCCCCCCTTCCTCAATATATTATTTTTTAGCCTGATTAGTACGTACACTTTTCGCTTTTGATATAAAATCGTTTTGATCGTCTTATCCTTATTTCAAATTGAAACAGTCTATAATTGTGCCATTTTGGAAAAATGCTTTAACTAATGAATGAAACAAGCATTTATATACATATGTTTCTATTTATAGATACGGTGGTGGGGGAGGCGGACAGGCGGGCGGAGGGAATGTCGGTCTGATAATAGGGATCGTGATTGGCTCCTTGGTGCTCGTGGGCGCGATTATATTTGTAATTTGTATGTTTTGTAAAAATCGGTGACGAGTGGATTCTTGGACTACTTAATTTTTACAATTTAAATGGTGTGGATGAAGAAAAATCGTATTATGTACCACAGATGATATCAATGGAAGTGAGGGAGAGCGCTAATGATTCAAACCAGACGACAACAACAAGAGACGCAAATACCAACAACAACTGAAACAAGAATCATAATAATTGAGGATAGTGGTCTCGAATACTTTTTAGGACTCATTTGTTTTCGTTCATTTTCACTATCATATAATTGAGCCGAGATTTGAAAAACGTCCCCCATAACATTTGAGACAGTCATGCTTTGAGGCCACCATCTGCCAAAGTGCAGTCTGACCAGGATCAATGCTACTCCTCTACTGTTGCTACAGGCCATGACGAAGCTATTAGAGAACAACATGGTTCCTGGTCAGACTGCGTGTATACGCATGCTGATCTGAAACCATGTTGGGCTCAAATGATTTAAGGGACATTTTTCCAGATTCAGGCTCATTTTTAATAAAAATTATATTTTTTTCATTTACTATAGTCCGAATAAAATATGATTAGCACACGTTTACAACCTACTCTACCACACTAAAATTTATGAGAGAAGAAACCATTGGATTCGGTGCAGAGGGAGTGTAGCAACTTAGTACTGGAAATGAATCTCTCAAAGGCGCGCACGGTGCACATTATCTCGTCAAAATACATCGCTGATTTTCTTCGAAAATCTCGTATCTGCAGCTTAAAACAAGCTGCAGAAACGAGGTTTTCGTAGAAAATCGGCGACATAGAGAATAAACTTAGAAATTAATCAAAAGATCCTTGAAGCGGATGATTTTTCAGTGTGAACGCTTCCCAAAAGTCACATGGGTTACCCATCGTGTATTAACCCTCATCCTACCAACATATTTTACATACACATCCTACCAACTGGGGTCCATTTGGACCCCACAAGTAATTTTGATTTTCATTACAAAAATGAGTTTCACAAAAGACATATTCTTTGTTTAAAAGTTATATTGGTTACTAACAAATGATAATAGCACAAAAACATACGGAAATGAAAACCTACAAGGCCCTAAAGGGCTTGAATCGATCCATAGGCCTGTATTTATTTTACTACTTTATGCATTTTTTGCATAAAATCCAAGGGTACATAACTCATGATCTAAGATTTCGATCAAGCTGAAAATTGCACTCAGGCAAGATATCATAGTCACCAACATTCTCTTTGCGTTTTGTTTTCAGTAGTCAAAATTTCTTGATGTGAGAATAAAATTAGTAAAAAATTAGTCATAACCGCAATTTTGGACAATCAAGGGCAGATAACTCGGATATTTTTTATCAAAGCAAAATTCCTTTAAGGAATTTCAAAGAAGGTCGCCCAAGGATTATTCATGTGAAGTTTGGTTGAAATGCGTCCAGTGGTTTTTTAGATGAATATTTTTTAAAGAAAAAGTTTAAATTAATTTGAATAGTTGTAATAAAGAGTAATTATAGTGGGGTCCAAACGGACCCCAGCAACAAAATCAATATTACAAACTCAAAATATGCTAAAATCTAAAAATGTTGCGTGACATGAAGAAGGTTGTGGTAGACCAACAAACTCCTAAAATTTGGACACCAGAGTGCATGAGGTAAAAATATGGTATGCAAAAAATGACGCGTGGGGTCAGATTGACCCCAGTTGGTAGGATGAGGGTTAAGGATTCAAATAAGATGAGTTGGTTGTTTTTTGGCAATAAACTTGGACTTACGTCTTGTATAGTTTATGTAGACAAAACATTATCGAATGGCAAAGAATTTTGTGCAAAAAATAAACTGGGTTTAACGTTATGTTTTGATAAACCGTTGGTGTTGTTATAAAATCTCGTAACTACGGCTTGAATCAAGCCGTAGTTACAAGATTTTATAACACCACCTATGAAATACTATTTGTTTGTCCGAATTTACGTCACGATTAACTGGATAAAATCGTTCCCCATTTCAAACTTTTTATACTTCTGCAAGTGGAGGTTCGAACATTGCAGGTGTCTCAAGCTTGCAAGATTCGAATCAACGTATGCCAATTAGAAATAAACTAATTCCCCTTAACCCTATCCCAAACAAGACCTGGTTTTGACGTCCTTATAGAAAAAAAGCGTTGGAAAAATATTGAAACAAAAGAAGAAACTGCTGATAACCAGCAGTTTCTTCTTTTGTCTCAAAATTGTATGTGCCATATTTTACGAAAATCTTATCTTTAAGAACATCCATTTTGTCATTTGTGGCAGTTTTTGAAGTGGACCACCCTAAAATTTTGTCGTTTGGGAAAGGGTTAAAATGTTTACATTAGTAAAACATGTACCATAATATCATTACTGAACTATACTTGCCTACACGTCATTGCGCCATTATTTTTGTAAATATTAAATTAATTTTTCCATTATTTGTTAATATTTGTGTTAACGTGTACATTGTTATGAATAAATTGTTTCACGAAGATTCCACAGATAAGAGGCTTTTCAAAACGAAATATTTCACGAAATGTTCACCAAACCCTATGGTGGGGGTATTCATCAGAATTGTTTAGTCAAGACGATTCAAATGAGTACTAACAACATATGGTATTGATATGAAATAACAAATTTTGGATTGTACAATAAATTTCAGTTCTAATTCGACATACCCGGTATTATCTCTACTCACGATATAGCTCGGGATTGTTGACCTGGCAGGGCATATCTAGCTGACAGCTAGATATGCTCTGCCAGGTCATTTATCGTAAGCTGTAACCGTTCAAAATCCACTCGGTCCATTTTGAAATAAGCGAACATTCATAATCTCCTCGACCGAATTTCAATAGAGAACACTCTTCTCTCGGTTGTCAGATTAAAGGGGGTTTAACTAAACTTTTGACTGTTATGGTCATACAGTGGTAGCTTGAGCACCTAGATATGGATTCCTCAGCCATCCGGATTCGGATAGTATCCCCTAAATGTAGATTATAAACCATTCAACAATTTTTGGTTACACCGTTTACTAAGTATGATATTTGGATGTATGTCTGCAAATACCAAGATCGACAGGGGGAAGTTTGTTCTACGCTCATATTAATTTACTGGGAGAGATCCTTGTTTTTTTTTTTTTTTTTTTTTTTTTTTTTTTTTTTTTCTTCTTTTTTTTTTCGTAGATTCTCTACATGGCTTCCAGAAAGTTCCTTTTTTGTGTGACACGTCAAAACTCGGGCTTGTTTAGAACAGACATTATAACACGTTTCCGTAAAATCCATATATAGCGAAAGAAGAACTGCATCGGGTTTTATTTATGAAATAATAACAAGTTTAGCGGTCTTTATTGCCAATAAAACCCGATGTGCGACGGACTACATGTGTAGGTAAAAACCGAGGCGCACAGCGCCGAGGTATTTGCCTTAACATGTAGTCCAGAGCACAGAGGTTTTTATTGCGCAATAAAGACCGCTAAACTTGTTATTATCTCCATTATAACACTCTAAATAACAAAAACGCACATTAGAAATGTGTTATTTTGTGAAAATTCTGCCATGAACTAGTGTTCGGCGTAGGAAACGCATTGTCATTCAAGTGACGTCATTTGACGTTACCTTGACGCCACGTGACGTTTTGGCGCATACACAAAGCATAATTACATAGGGTTTTTATTGTAAATAAAACCCGATGTAGTTCTTCTATCGCTATATATGGATTTTACGGAAAAGTGTTATAATTGACCAATAAAGACCCTATGTAATTATGCTTTATGTATGCGCCAAAACGTCACGTAGCGTCAAGGCAACGTCAAATGACGTCATCAAATCAATGACGTTACTTAACCACCAAAGCGTTTCCTACGCCGAAAACTAGATCATACAGAATTTCCACAAAACAACACATTAATTTTAGAATGTTCGTTTTGTTTTTTAGAGTGTTATAATGGAGATAATAACAAGTTTAGAGGTCTTTATTTGCCAAATAAAAACCTCTGTGCTCTGAACTACATATTAAGGCAAATACCTCGGCGCTGTGCGCCTCGGTTTTTACCTACACATGTAGTCCGTCGCACATCGGGTTTTATTTGGCAAATAAAGACCTATAAACTTGTTATTATTTCATAAATGACGGATTCAAAGGTGAGGGGATGTGGTCTGTGTCCGATTATATAAAATTGACCAGGTTGAACATGTCCCTCTCCCCGATCCTGGGCTTAGCCCATGGGAAGTAACTTTAAGGTAGTCCACCCCTAATGAGATTCGCGCGAATTCGGAATTATTTGGACGCGGTCGAAAACATCCGGCGATGATAAGGTAGTTCACCCCTAATGGAATTTACGCTTCGTCGGAATTATTCGGGCGACGTCGTATACATTCGGCGGTAGGTTCGAATACAAATGTTAAACGACGTCGCACAAATAATTCCGACGTCAGGTGAATCTCATTAGGGGTGATATACCTTAATGACCGATCCCGAATATGTCCGGATACGTAACGACGCCTCTCGGAAAAAAGCCGATGATTTTAGGAATTTCAAAATGGCCACTTTACGGGTATTCTACCTTAATAAAGGATTGTAATAAAGGATTTGTATTGCAAAATTCAATATTACAATAGAGAATAATCACATAAAAAAAACTCAAAATATTGATCGAATACCCAAGTAGGCCTACATATACACGCAAACAAAACCAGACGCGTAGAACAAGTTTTAAATATCATTTTTAAGTGTATAGTCTTTTTGTTTAAGAAAGGAATTGATGACTGTGGTAAAAATGCGATTTAAAATTGCGAAATTTCGTAAATTTACGAAAAATTCCATTTAGAAAATGTGTTATTGGATGGAATAAATTTTCCTTTTGGGGTATAAAATTGGTGCCATATTTCTCAACACAAAAAATGAAGACGATTTTTATGTTACTTTTTGTGTTCGCCTTGATTAATTCGTTATTTTTAGAAGGTAAGAACATTTCTTTTAATATTCGTCGCTTTTGAACGAAAATCCCGTAACTGCAGCTTATTTTAAGCTGCAGTTACGAGGTTTTTGTTGAAAAGCGGCGTATTATTAAATTCTTAACACTTTATTAAACACTTTCCCAACTTACAATAATTCAGACTGTTCCAAATTAGGATGAATTGCAGACGACAAAGTTAATGCTGATTCGTTTAGAAAACCTGTAGATACTTGCATCGAAGAAAGCAGAGAAAATGCTGGGTCGGTTTTCTTATTCTTCGTTTGCCAAAGGATAAGAAGACAACGAACAATTTGGCTCGTTCTGAAGTTAATGCAAAAAGATGTCAATGTTTGTATACGTTTGTTTAAAGTGACATTTCACATTTATTTCATTTTTTAAAAGTATGTCTTGGTGCAAAGATTGTTTATTCTAATGCGTAGAAATGCTATCAGTTTTTAGAGGTTGTTATTTATAAGCGAAAAATACGCCTTTAATGTTGAGACATAAATGACAATTTCTATATAAATCTGAACTGTTGTCCACAACAATTTGTTTAATTTTAGCACAAAAGTATATATTTCTCGTAAACGGTTCAATATTTTGGCTTGAAATTTTCAGAATTTTCATAAGAAAAGATGCTCTTTTAGATAGAATAAAAGTAAAATTTATGTAAAAATCATTGTGAAATGTCACTTTAACAAAGTTAAAAATATTTGATGAAATAAGCATGTCGTCGCTGTTATTTCAAAATCTCGTAACTCCAGCTTGATTAAAGCTATAGAGAAACAAGGGTTTGCAGTAACATCGACTGTGTGTTGGTTGCTTTTCATTTTTATGCTCCCCGAAGGGAGAGCATATAGTCGCCGCTTCGTTTGTCCGTCCGTCCGTCATTCCGTCCGTCCGTCCGTTCGTCCGAAGCGATTTCTCTATAACCCTTGGGCCAAATCAAATGAAACTTACCATGTGAACTCCCTATGACATAATGCCGATGTACTTTTCCCAGTTTTTGGATTTGAGGCCTCGTCATGGGAAAAGGGGACTTAAGGTCAAATACACCTTTTCTCTAATTTCTCATAGTCTAATGGTCAGAATTTGGTGAAATTTCATTTTGAGTAGCAAATCAGATGCCCTTGACAATAAATTACTTGAAATTTGCGTATAAAAAGTATGTCATGGAAAAGGGGGGCTTATCGTTTGTTAGCTTAATCTTAGCTCTGTATGGCATACATTTATTGTGACAATGCCTTATTTGGGGAGCATTGTTTGTCTCTGACGGCTCTTGTTTAATATTGTTTTATGGGCGAAATTGGTGAGGTGGTAACGCGCTGAACCTGTAACACATTGGCCCCAGGTTCAATCCTCACAGGTTCAATCCTACGCCACTCCAGGCTTTCAAATGACACTATAAACCGAGGTCCCGTCTACATGTGACCTTAGCTGTTAAGTGGGATGTAAAACTCCATTAAATCCAATCTAATTATTACATTGTTTGTACGCGAACTTGAAATAGAATTTGTGAAAGAACTATGACAAAGATGTGAAAAATAAAGCTAAGTTGAAACATTTATACAGTCGACACTCGTTGTGTCGAAGTCAGAGGGGCCGTCAAAATACATCGACATATCCGAAGTTTGAGTAAACCGATTTTGATTATTTTTCGATGAAAAACGTTATTTAACCATTTTTCATGGGCATCGTATGTGTCCATGATTGAAATATAGTAGGAAAAGGAAAGAAATTGCTCGAGACGAGCAATTTTTATCCTTTTCCTACTAAATTTCAATGGCTGTATTTGTTTCAGAATTATCTTGATTAAACATTTTGATATCCATAATTATGTTGAGGACGGGACATGACTTTAACATCGACTTAAGCGGAATTTCGATTTATCCGATGTCGACATAACGAGTGTCGACTGTATAGACAACAATGATTTAGATTGGTTCAATACAAAGGTCATTTTGGACGTCGAGAAAGTGAACGTCAAAAAATTAAACTATAGAACACGAAGTATTGAGAAGAAAGTGGGAAAATGTAGATTGTCTGCATACTTTTCTTTTATGGTGACACCCCCCTAAAAAATAAATGTGGCCCGTCGCGCTAAAAGGGACCTTATCGGGTGTGTGAAAAATATCGACCCTAGTCAGTCTGCGCAGTCCGCGCAGCCAGACTAGGGTAGACACTTTTCATGTTTATGTAATTTTCTAAATCCGGAAGGTTTCCCCTGTCTTACTATATGTTCATTTTTCGCATACGGGATCTGATTGACCTATGATGAGTCTGACAAGTTTGTCAAAATTTGGATTTTGGGTATTCGGTTAAGTTTCCTTTTAGCGTGACGGGTCACATTTTAATGAATAAATAAATAGATAAAATATTTCTACACAGTAAGAGATGTCGGTACCGGGACCTGTGGCGAAAATGTAACGACCAACCTACGCAAAGTGTCTATTTTTGAATTGTTTTGTTTTGTCGATAAAAACGGTACCGTCGATCGGATCGAATTACAAGATCACAATGTTCAAATATTGATAATCGATCGCAAGTTACTGGGGGGGGGGGACCTACTAGGACAAACCACACACCAAAATTGAATTTTATGGATAAAGCGAGAAATCTACTAGTAACCAAAAGGCTCAAGTGGACAGTTAATCATTTTCTCTTTTTGTCTCAATCTTTTTATCTATCATAAAGGCGTACAGAAAATCCTTTCTTTATCAACACCCAATTTTTCGTATCCACTTTCAAATGGTATTGCCCTAAAAAAGCGTTTAATTTGGGAAAAAGTTAAGTGGTCGGTAAAAACTTTTGACCAGAATTTTGCCGCTTCCCAACGAAAACCTTGTAACTGCAGATTAATAGGCTACAAGCTGCAGTTACGAGGTTTGTGTTGAAAAGCGACGATGATAGCCATCAATAACGAATGATTTTATCCATTTAAACGTGAAGTAATTTCAGACAAACAATAGAATTTCCGTTGGTGTTGTTATAAAACCTTGAAAATACGACTAAATTCAAGCCGTAGTTACGAGATTTTATAATCAACAAAGACGATTTATCAATACATAACAGTAAATCAAGTCTATTTTAGCACAAAATCAATTACTACTGTTTTGATTACAGGCGCGGATTGTAGACGAGGTGGAGGGGGCAGGGGAAGCTACTCTAGATACAGCTCGAGGTACAGGTAAGGCTTCTCGACTGTGTTATGCTAAAAACCAGAATTTGATTTTCGGACAAAAAGTTCTACCTTTATGTTAAAGGGACATAACTTTCGAATTTCATTTTTTCAAAGTATGTGTATGTCTTGATGCAAAGATTGGCTATTCTAATGCATATAAATGCTAATATTTTTTGGGAAGCAAATTTTGTAAAATGTAGTTAGGCTAATATAATCAAACAGCATACATGATCACATAATCATGATGATCCGATAAAAAAGAACTATCATTAATTTTCTAACAAAGGCTTATCAGAGATAGAGAAAAAGACCAATAAAGGCAATTAGGTTATTTCATCTAAGACACACCCCCGCACACAACAGCCTCTGGAAGTCGTCCTTGGAGTCTTAAAACGCCACTCAAACGTATAGTGTTTGTTATTTTTAGTAACAATACTCTCAATCCCAAAGCGTTTTGGTAACAATACTCTCGAATCCAAAGCGTTTTAGTAACGATACTCGCGAAACCAAAGCATGACGTGCATAGTCGACATCTAAAACGAGTTAAATGTATCAAATACGAGAAATACCCACGGTACGGAAACTACAGAGACAGAGCCATTGGCTCTGCCGCGTAAATCCTCTGGGGCGCTTCCAGCCATGTGTGGGTCTGTCTCTGGGGTCGCGATTTTTTGACAAAAACAGGTGAGTGTTCAACTTTGTTGTTCATTTATTTTCTTCTGGTGCTTAAAATCGAAAAACCGGGAATGTCATGCTCCCCTAAGACCATTTATCTGCCAGTTCAAATTCTATGGGCTTCAAAGTCGGCAGGGTTTTCACAGGATCATTGTCGTCGTGGGTCGACCCTATGTGATTTTTTCTTGTTTACACCACGTATTCATGTACATTTCAACGGTAAGTAGCCAATTGCTGCAACCAAAACATGTGATATACTAATCGAGGGATAATCTCGATCAGACATTGCTTTCTCATGTAACAAAACCTTAGAAATGATTGGAAAACGTAAAGTTTGAGCAATTTCTATCGGTGGCTCTGTCTCTGGCGGCTGGCTCTGTCTCTGGCGGCTGGCTCTGTCTCTTTGTGCTTGGTGAAAAAAAAAATCTATCACAAAATTCGTGTCAAAGTAATTTACTCACACACTGAATAGATCATATTGTGTATGGCGAATGGTTCAGTCACCGATTAAATCCTTTGCAAAACATCGAACATTCAGCGTTGTTCAATTTCAAAGCTACAATTAAACAATGTCCTTTGAATGATCAAAGATCAGCGAGTCGAAATTGACGGGGGAAGAGGGATTTCGATTTATGTAAATATGTGACTCGGAACAGAACATCCTGTGATAAAGACATCGTACTATCTGGAGACAGCTACTGAACTCTCACGGCCACCGCGCAAAATGTGCCATTATTCGCTTTTATTCAGTGGGAAACATGCTTCTCTTTAATTTACATGTATTGGAATATACACTAACCTTTCGTCACGGCTCATGATTCTATGTAGTACTGTACTTAAGGCGACAAACTGGGTGTAGACAAAGAAACAATTACACGATGGGTAATCCACGTGATTAGGGGAATGGTCCACACCGAAAAATTGTCTGTTTCAAGTATATTTTGTTCTATATCTCAGTTTAAACTCTACGTATTTTGATAGAGAAATTGCACCATACGCGCTTTTGAGAGGGTCATTCCTGAACCTCTTTATGCATAGAATTCCATAGTTTCATTAAAATGCAACCAAAAACATTTATTTTGAATGTTTGGAGAACGTACCATGGGATTTGATGCGGAGTGAGTTAGAACCAGGGAATGTCCCTCTCAATGACGCGCGTGCGGTGCATTTTATCTGGTCAAAATCCGTCGAGAATTAGCTGAGAAAATACACAAAACAGACTTGAAGCAGACGATTTTTCGGTGTGAACGCTTCCGAAAAGTCAGGGGCCTGTTTCATCAAAACATTTAAGAAGTAATTTTGACTTAACGATGTCTTAAATATCGGTTAAAACAACAATCGCATAATCCAGGGGCTCGTATTTTCAAATGTGTAACAAAACATCTAAGTGCACGAGAAATCAGATTGGACCAATCAGGTTTGTTGTTGCAAGTAACTGCGCAAAAATGAAGCGTGCGAGCGTTGATAATACGGGCCCCAGGTCTTGATAAATTGGCGATACGCGTTTCTTGTCCTAAACTTGTCGTAAGTCATCGGTAAGACAAAAAATACGTCTTACAAATGAAACTGGCCCCTGTTTTTTTTTTTTTTTTTTTTTTTTTTTTTTTTTTTTTTTTTTGCACCAATATATCCGACATCTTTCCATTTAATCCTTCTCAAGCAAGACATTTTTCTGGTACATTGCGAGAAAAGAAAATGGCTCATAACCAGCATTTTCATATTTTTTTTCTCACAGATTTCAATGATAACTATTACGTATTTGATACTTCAGAGCTATGCGCAGATACATACATTTCTCTCTCATGGGGGGGAGGGGGGGGGGGGGCCATCTGCATCCTTGCATGTCTGGACATCATTTCGAATTGGAGTAGTCCTAATAAGATGTAAATGGAGGGCATGGGGTTGGGATGATAAAGCATTTCAGTAAAAAACCGCGTAATAGAGGAAAACGAATACACATTTTGTATGTTCGAACCCCATCATAGAAATCCCGAATCCGATATATAGTTTCACTTGCTTCTTTTGCATACTTAATGCCAAGCTTTCGTGAGAAAGTGCATATCAATTATATAAACAATGTTATTTCTTAAAACATTTCTAATCTGCAGCCAGCCACACCACCACCACGACCATCATCATCATCATCGATTCGTTCATCATCTGCCGTACTAGTTCGCAAAGAATCTCTCAACTACTCCAACGCACTAAACAATAGGCTGATGTGCCTGTTCTATTTAAAAGTTTGCACTTGAAACTTGTTACAAGTTTGCACTTTGTGAATCATTATTCTAATGTTGACACAAACTCATTAATTAATCTAATGTATACCATGTTTAAGAAAACGACAAAGAATATTTGCGAAGCAAAAACCGAAACGACTAGCAAATTCTTCAGCCTTTGCTTTGTTGGGTGGTACAAATTAAACACTAAATATTGATCCAAAAGAGGACGTGGTCACTAGGCTAACAGTACATAAAGCGAATGCGTCACATGGTTTTATTTGAGTGCGTGTGTAATGATAAGCGAAATCTCCTTAAAAGAACAACCCTTGGCCTTTATAAGTCATCATATATTGCACAACGGGCTAAAAACTAAATTTAACCGACAGTTCAAAGCGGAGCCAGTCGCCAGAGACAGAGCCAGCCGCCAGAGACAGAGCCACCGATAGAAATTGCTCAAACTTCACGTTTGCCAATCATTTCTAATGTTTTGTTACATGGGAAAGCAAAGTCTGATCGAGATTATCCCTCGATTAGTATATCACATGTTTTGGCTGCAGCAATTGGCTATTTACCGTTGAAATGTACATGAATACATGATGTAAACAAGAAAAAATCACATAGGGTCGACCCACGACGACAATGATCCTGTGAAAACCCTGCCGACTTTGAAGCCCACAGAATTAGAACAGACAGATAAATGGTCTTAGGGGAGCATGACATTCCCGGTTTTTCTATTTTAAGCTCCAGAAGAAAATAAATGAACAACAAAGTTGAACACTCGCCTGTTTTTGTAAAAAAAATCGCTACCCCAGAGACAGAGCCACACATGGCCGGAAGCGCCCCAGAGGATTTAAGCGGCAGAGCCAATGGCTCTGTCTCTGTAGTTTCCGTACCGTGATACCTGTCCCGTGGACCTAAGAAGCTATGTTTGTACAATTATATTGATGAATCGTCTTTAACATAATGTCATAGGGGTGGTCAAATAGAAATAATAACAAAACCCCATATATCTGATGAAATATGTGAGAAAAGTGTCTCGATAAGTCGGAAAATGGGTAAAAAACAGCTGTCCCGCCTCGGGGGTGGTCCAGTTCATCACTTTTGTACGGAGAGTACATATATAATACATATACATGTAGATATACACTATACCTAGTATCCCAACCAGTAGCTTTTCCAAATTGTTTCTAGCGGTGAAATAAAGAAATTTAAGAGAAATGCATTTTTCTGCGAACAATTATGCATATGTCCCATGGTCTGGTGTGAATTACGTTATTTAGTTTTACACACATCCTAAAACGAAACCATATTTGAATATATGATGCTAAAAATATCATTTATAAATAGTCAACAGCATGTGCAAACACATTGTACCGGTATTACTCTTGAAGGTAGCAGTAGATTGTAGTAAGTCACACTTTGCCATGAAGGAAGCTACCCCGCTCAAGGAGCAGAAAATGCGAATTACGTTAATGCTCTTTACAATTCCACTCAATCAACACTTAAGTTAAATACATAGTTGGGCATGTACCTACACATGTGCAGATTACATAAACCAAGAAGAAAATTTCTCTTCAGAATTATTACATGTGGAATTTTATTGTATGTTAAAAATTGTGAATTACGTGTCTGTGAATTACGTTACGTCATTTTACGTTCCATAAAATATTTTATTCATTAAATGTTGCAAAATTAGAAACACCCGGGTCATGTTTTAAAATCTTTATCAAATTCAAGTAGTTAATTGATAGTAAAACCGAAATATGTCAATGAGAAAAAATCAAGACCGAAACTACAGAGTGTCCCAAAAAAAACGGAACCCTAATTCAAAGTCAAATATTTTAAAGCAAAGGCAAAGAATCTAATTTTTGAATTTGCAGTACTGAAGATACATTATTTTTGCATTTGTGTTCCAAATTTCATTTAAAAATATGCATCGGTTCAAAAGTTATAAGCAAATTAATAATGACACTAAAAAACGATCTGACATGATATTGATTTTTGCGTCTTGTTTGTTCGTGAAAGCGCACTAACGGTCAGCTGTTTCATTTCTGTACCGCTGTACATGTATGTACCGATTTTCTCCAAATTTAATATGTATACGTGCTGTACGTTCAAATTGAGTCCATGGGGTGTTTTTTTAAGTAATTTCAAATTATAATGCAATTCATTTCACATTACGCAGTTTTAACTTTTAATTGCATAAATTACAAGCATGATGTTTCCTAAAATTAGTCCAGTCTTAATTTTCTTGCAAAGTATATATTTCTGTGGATCATGATTTAATTCTTTATGGTGAATTTTGTGTTATTTCAACTTATTTGTCATATATGAACATGTTTTGCAAAAAGTTCAGTGTCAGGTCAAATGAAACCCGTAATACTTTTCAATTGAGCGGTGACCGGCATGTTGGTCAGAAATAAAATAAGTGCTTATATGGTTATTATTCATGAGTCTGTGGTGCACTTTGATATTTTGTTTGTATTCATTTCAGTTACATCGCAGCTCTTCTTTAACAGTTTAGTTATTAGCAAAAAAGATGAGATGAAAATGCACAATTGTGAGAACAATGTTTCAAAATCACTTTTGTATTGTATTGAATATTATTCAATGAGTGTAGGCGCGCGCTGCGAAACGAAAAGATCGGTATCGTGTTAAAATGGTTTTCCGGGTATATTCATTTGAATGCCAATATTTTCAAAAGTAAATATTATTTTTCATCCAAATTTCAACTGCTAATAGAAGACTGTCGTTGCTATTGCATATGTAAATTTGATGGAGATATATTACTTGATACATGAGAAATGCACTTTCAAAAATGGGTTCCGTTTTTTTTGGGACACTCTGTATAGTGGGACATTTTTCGTTCGTAATTGTGCAACTTAACTCGTTTTAGCTGACGAAATCAACAATGAAACGGGGAACAATTGACTGTAAATCCATTAGAATAACCACCTTACCGGCTATTAACGAATACATTCAATTTCATAGTTTTGTTCCACTTAAAACTTCGCTTTATCGCTGCATGTTGAATGCACGTGTTCTTTATCGCTGTATATTGAATGCACGTGCGTCGCCATTGTTTTCTCCACATATTTAGGGAGCCTCGTTTTGATAATGTCGATTTGTGACTATTTTAGTAACAATTCTCATGTATATAATGTTCATTTCCCATAAACCCATTTTTTGCCTCCGGAATTGTGTTCTGCTGGTACAGAATAAAACATAAGTGAAAGGACCTAATTAGCAAAACGTTATGAGGACAAACTGCTACTTATGTAACAAAACAAACTGCGATTATGGGTACATGTACAAAGCGAGGCTGAATTAGCATAATTGTGACTGTCTGTTTGGCTTTTAAATTTAACTGTTTTGGGTAATTGAATAAGAAAGATCGATCTCCAGAAAGAAATTCAACCCTTTTGGAAAGAAAAAAATAAGATTTAACGGAATGCTGGGTTGCATTCTGGGGTCCGCACGTAATATGCTTTGAGCCGGGAGGGATCTTATAATGCTACAAATACACACACAACACCTAATTGACCAAACGCCGATTGTCAATCAAAAACATCGATTAGCCAATGGACGATCACAAAAATGTCATGCCCCAATTATTCATCGTTGCACGTGGTTTTGTATCGATTTATCGATTGACAATCAAAACAATCGACATACCAATGACAAAGAATTTTGTGCTAACAATAGACTAGGTTCAACGTTATGCTTTGATAAACTGTCGGTGTTGTTATAAAATCTCGTAACAACGGCTTAAATCAAGCCGCAGTTACAAGATTTTATAACAACAACTACGAAATACTATTTTGTCTGTCCGAATTTACGTCACGATTAACTGGATAAAATCGTTCCCTATTAACGACCACATGCCCATTGTTTGCCTTAAATTCTATGTTGGGCGGAGCGATCTGTCGATTGGCGTTTGGTCAATTGTCGTCTGGTGCAGCTTTAATATTGGAGTAGTCCCAAAGTTGGCCGTTCGGGAAAGGGCAAAACCAGAATGTTCTGTTAACCAAAGATAAAAAATGTAATTGTTGATTTAATTTGTAAGGCCGGCCAAAGTGGCAATAATGGACATGCACTCCATGCAATCTGATTAAAGTCCAAGATGTATGATAAAATTGTCTATTTGGCCAAAGGCATTGTTTGCTGATTTGCCGAATAAATGTATTTTGTCGGTTGGAAGTCAAAACCTCGCAACTCCAGCTTTTTCAAGCTGTAGTTACGAGGTTTTGACTTCCCATCAACGATTTGAATAATATTTGTTAACTCTTTAACATCAGTATCTGAACCCGTCCGTAAGCGAGTCATCTTCTGCGACCTTTCTTCCCACCAATGAAATTTGAGCTTCCGAAATTGTGAAAACGATTTGAACCCATTACTGCACAGTGACGCCTTTTGACTCCCTAACAGGATTGGGAAAATATTGTGAAAAATGAAGAAATTGCTTGTAACAAGCAATTTCTTCATTTTCCACAATGCTTTCTTAACCAAAATGGTTTGACTTTTAAATTTTCATCAACTTGTAATTGTCGTCTGCAGCATCTTTGAAATTGGAACAGCCCAAAATTGTGTCGTCTGGTAATGGGTTAAACCGTAAATATGTGAAGTTTCAGTGCATAATCATGTGTTGGCAGGTGCTTGCCATGGACAATCATATACTTTATAACAAGAGATTCGTGTGTTATACGTATAACTCTTTTCCGGCACAAGACCAGCTGCTTTTGACGTCACCAAAAGAAACTGCTTGGGAAAATATTAAGTCAAAATAAGAGAATGCTGTCTATCAGCATTTCCCTTTGTCTCAATTTTTCAATGCTACATTTCACACAAATTCCGTCATTTTAGATCCATTTTGCCACCTGTAGCAGGTTTCAATTCCGACCAATCTAAAATAGGGAACGATTTTATCAAGTAAACCGTGACGTAAATTTGGACAAACAATAGTATTTTCGTGGGTGTTGTGATAAAATCTCGTATAATCCATTTTTATTCACCTCACAGGGTGTGGCTAAGCGAAGAGGTTATTTGACGAGTTTACTTCTCGATATCTTTGTTGATATAAGAGAAAAACGTGCGGCACGAGCATGAACACATTTCGAAATTGAAAGAACGTTCTATTGTAAAATGACTTGTTATAAAACCTCGTAACTACAGCCTGATTCACGCTGTAGTTATAATGTTTTGCAATAATACCGACGATGTACCGCTAAGCGAGAAGGCTGTTTCTCCTCAAGCTTAAATGTAATGAACCGTTTACTAGGCTCCGCCCTGTCTCCCGAAAAAAAATCAGAATATAACTACGGCTTGATTCACAGACGGTTTATCAAAACATAAACCCAATCTATTTTAGCACAAAATTCACTGCCATTGGATAACCGATTTGGGTTTTTTCAGAGATCACAAAAGATGAATCCTAACGGGTGGGTGTAAGATGTTACTGAAAAGTTTTACATCTAGGATTTTAATCAGATTGGAACGCCACGATGAGTTGCCGAGCCCGGATAGCTCAGTCGGTTACGTCGGAGTCTGTCAATCCAGGGGTCTCGAGTTCGAACCCCGGCTCGGCCAATATCCATTCTGACATCTGACAAAAGCCATTTGTCTCTCACCAATGGGTGTGAGTCATCTGTGTGAGAGAGCAGCTGGAGACCTAGTTTGGATCTTGTGGTGGTACTGGTGCGAGGAATACCAGGAACCCACGGTTAGGTGCTCCAGCCGCCGCGATATGACCATAGAAATTGAAAACGGCGTAAAACCCCAATAAAATCAAAATCCACGATGAGTCTTTCTGGTTGTGCATGTACAGCTTACAATAGTATTTCGTAGGCTTTGTTACAAACTCTCTTAAGTACGGCTTTATTAAAGCCTTAGTTACGAGATCTTATAACAACACTAAGGTTTTATCAATACATAACGCTAAACCCAATATATTTTAGCACAAAATCTATCGCTATTTAACTCAATACCATGTGGTCAAAAATTAAAGATGTTGTACTTGGCAATTTCAAATGATGCAAGTTTATAAATACAATTTTGCTAGAAGACATAAACATTCGGTTGGTAACGACGAAATTATTTGTTAGAAGCAACTTCTTCATTTTTCTAAAAAAAAAAAAAATGAAGCATTTATCTTGTGGTGCGTCTTAGAGCATCACATTCTGTAATGAGGAATGGGTTGGAAATTGATGCATGACAATAGCAAAGAATTTTATACTAAAATTAGACTTGGTTTACCGTTATTGATAAAACGTCGGTGTTGTTATAAAATCTCGTAATTACAACTTCAATCAAACTGTTGTTTAAGATTAACGCCGACAAAAAACTTTGTTTGTCCGAAATTAACTATTAGTTGTTCAGCCAATTCTATTTATAGAGGTCCCAGAGGTGGGGGAGGCGGACAGGCGGACGGAGGGACGGTCGGTCTTATAATCGGGATCGTGGTTGGCTCGTTGGTGCTCGTGGGCGTGGTTATATTAGTGATTTTCATATTCTGTACGAATCGTGGGACGGACAAAAGCCCTCCAGAACAAAAGATCTTTCCAGAAAGAAGCAACCCAGAAGTCAAAATCCCTGTCTAAATTCTGTATTAAAGATATTAACCCTTTCCCAAACGACAAAATTTTACGGCGATCCACTTAAAAAACTGCCACAAATGGCAAAATGTATATTATTAAAGATAGGATTTGTGTAAAATATGCCATAGAAAATATTGAGACAAAAGGAGAAACTGCTGATTATCAGCAGTTTCTTCTTTTGTTTCAATGTTTTCCCTAGCCAATTCTATTAGGGACGTCAATACCAGGTCTTGTTTGGGAAAGGGTTAATAATATTGATTGGTGCCATTGATGTAATGTAATTTGATACAAATCAAGGGTGGATCCATGATTTTTTCCAGGGGGGCGTCCAAGCCCGAGATTTTTTTCCAGGTGGGGTGTGTCCAAGCTCAAATTATGGCGTAAAATGTAATAAATGTGTAACGTTACATTAAGTTTACTCGTATATAGTAAACATTTAGTTTGCGGCGAATGCCAGGGGGCGTCCGGACCCACACACTCCCTTCTAGATCCGCCCATGCAAATCTGCGCCATGAAGAATACATAGAATACAGTCGACACTCGTTGGTTATGTCGACATCGAAAAGGTCGAATTTTCGCTTAAGTGGAAGTTCAAATCTGGTCCCGTCCTCATTAGTTGACATAATTTTTTCAAACAAAATAATGACGAACTCATTATACATGTAGCTATTGAAATATAGTAGGAAAAGGATAGAAATTGCTTGAAACGATCAATTTCTTTCCTTTTCCTACTATATTTCAATAATAATCGTACTTGCTTAGTTTCAAAAAGGTCAAATATCAACTTTATCGAAGCCGAACATAATCGGATGAGTCGAACTCCGGATATGTCGAGGTATTTTGACGGTCCCTCCGACTTTGACACAACGAGTGTCGACTGTATATTTAGACTGTATGAGAACAGGTGGACGGACGTTTTGTCCACGGACGTTTTGGCCAGGACGTTTTGGCCAGGACGTTTTGGCCGAGGACGTTTTAGCCACAGTATTTTACAAGGTAGGACCTTTTAGCCAAAAACGATTTGTTTAGGGAAAAGGGAAATTGAACAAATTGAATTTATTTCACAGTTGTCATAGTTGTACTTTTAGACATTTTGATAATAAAAATGACATATTTATTTTATTTTTTTAATTTGGGGTCACGGTTATTAATATTTCATATTATTTAATATTTGGCCAAAAGGTCCTACCTTGAAATATATTGTGGCCAAAACGTCCGTGGCCAAAACGTCTTGGCCAAACGTCCGTGGCCAAAACGTCCTACATTCATGAGAACATCATTGGTCAAGATCAGACTGCGCGTGCATGTACGAGTACAGACTGATCTTGATCAATGCCGATCTGAAATGTTGGAAAAGTCACCTTTTGTCAATTTCAGACTCATTTAATTTTGCCAGATTTCGCAATTTTTATATTTTTCTCTATTTTGTTTACAACATGTGCCATTTTCATTAATTTTGTACATTTATCCATCTAGTTCATCATTAACAGAGTGGTAGTGAAAATATTTTTGCATTTTCATTAAAAAATGAATTTTTCGTTTGAAGTTCTAATTTCAGCTTTTTATTCAATTTATATAGATCTATAACTGACAAAAATACCCGTTGCACGACATTTCGTCGAATGAGGTTTCACCGAAACGATGTCTCATCGAATGCTCTTCGGTAAAAAAATTAAGAAAACATGCCAATCAAGTATTTTATCCTTTGTGAGACATTAAAATCTTTTAAAGGTGGATTAAAAAAGAAGGGGAAAATCCGTAACAACACAATTAGCACCTATCTAAATAAGAAAATGCTACAGGTTAAAAAGAATTAATATGACTGCCAAAATGAAAACTCTCTGTAAATCAATGTCTGACAAAGATTAACCCGTTCCCCAACAACAGAGATTTTAACTTTTCTCTTTTGAAGATGGTGGGGGCACAGAAAGGATTTGTTCACAATATAACAAAGAAAATAATGAGGCAAAATTAAAAAATGCTTGTTGTTGGCATTTTCTTCTTTTGTCTCGATGTTTTCCAAGCCTTTTCAAAAAGGAACGTCAAAAACAGGTGGTGTTTGTGAATATGTTATGGTTATTACAGTCGATAAAATGCCTGTCACAACAATATTATAGAAAGTTGCATTTCATCCACTATACAATGAGAGAAAAGAAGAACCAGCTGGTGCATTATTTGAGGGCAAATATCAGAGGTTGGTTGAGAAAGGGTTTATCTCTTTTTTTAAAAACAAGACCTTGTTTTGGCGTCCCTTATAGAATTGACATGGGAAACATTGAGACAACAGAAGAAAATGCTGATAATCAGCATTTACTTTGTTTCACTGTTTCCTAGGCTATAATTATCATTTAAAAAATATCATTAGTTTAATTAATTCTATCGTCTTAGCCCTAAAATTTTGTTTTGGGAAAGGGTTTGATTTGGCAGTACACAGTAATTTACACGAAAGTGTCAGAAAGGTGTGAAATCTTTATCTTCAAGTCACATCACCTGGCTTCCAGTCATTTCACACCTTTCACACCTCCGTGTAGTTGTACTCCATCCAATCAACGAAGCCTATCGAAGGTAATTTGTCAGAAATCTTTTTCAACAATACATTCAATCGCAAACACTAGAATGGGTAACAGCATCATCTTCCAAGCTCTTGACGTCCGAGCCACCGAGATGGAACGCAAAGTACGTCGCGTCAGTGAGCAGTACAACGTCATCAACCGATATCGCCAGCAGCTGAAACAACGTCTAGTTAACGCTAAACGACGTCGACAACGTAGCATCGCTTACAACCTGACGTTACGTCTCAGCGTACTCGGGGGCGTCATGAACATGCTGATGGAGTACATGCGAGTCCTTACACGCGAGATTCGAGAAGCACGTTGGCTCATTCTCAGAGGGGTCTTAATCAACGTATTCAGAGATAACGCGGAGTCAGACAGCGAAGACGAACTACTTGTCAACTTCAACGACGCTGATGACGACACATCCGACGATGACGACGATGACGCATTTGACGATCATTCTGATGAAGAAAATTTAGACGTCGACCTCGCAGCGATGGCGTTTTTATAGACCAACTCAACAACAACACAAACAACAACAACCACAAAAACCGGCCCTTTTCAGGGCCAACCATTTCACAAGAAAGTTTTCCATTTTGTCTGATTTTGTCTTTTTTTCTTCTTTTCCCTCTCCTGGTTAACCCGTTCCCAATCGGTAAAATGTCAGTCTCCCTTAATTCGAAAGCTATTACAGATAGCAAAATTGGCGTAAATGCAAAGCGAATACGTGTAATTTTGGCACAAAAATATCTAGGCAAAAGAAGGGAACAGATTTTCTTCATTTACCTCAATACTTTTTTTACGGACATCAAAAAAGGTCTTGTTTTGGAAATGATTGATTGGACCTGTATCCACATAGGGTCACATTTGACGCCCAACAAAGTAAAGGCTCGGGAAAACATCGTGGGAAATGAAGAAATTGCTTGTGACAAGCAATTTCTTCAGTTCCCACATTGTTTTCTAGAACGAAAGACCCAAACACTGCAAAATTTCTTCAACTAGAAATTGTCGCTTGAAACATCTTTGAATTTGGACAAGTCTAATTTACCGTCTTATAACGAACTTAATTTAGACTATTCCAATTCCAGGAAACCATGTGAGAAATATGTATTCAACCCTTTCCCAAACGGCAAAAAATTAGGGTGGTCTATTTTGAAAACCTCTACAAATGACTAAATCGTTGTTGATAAAGATAAGATTGATGATAAATAGCTCAGAAAACATTGAGACAAACGGAGAAATTGCTGATTATCAACAATTTCTTCTTTTGTCTCAATGATTTCCCAGGTACTTCAGGTTATGGATGTCAAAAGCAGGTCTTGTTTGGAAAAGGATTAATAACGGAACTGTAAGAAAGAGAATACTGAGAAAAGCCGAAAAATCTGGTAGTGGTGACTTATCAACTTATTTTTTATTTTCATTTTTTGTTCTCTCCATGTGTTCGCGACATTTTTGACAAGGGAAACAACTCTGCACAAAGAGTTGGGTAGACAGTTAAACAATAACCAAATATAAAAGAACATTTATTGTAATAACAGTAACATTAAACATAATGTATCTACTTAACAGAACTGTATAATCTATCATGCAGTAAAAATACAAAATTTTATAGCCATTTTCCAAAAAATCAATTTAACCTTTTCCCACATCGCAAAAAGTTAGGCAAATCAAAATTCACCAGAGATGTTGCAGGCCAAAGAAATAATCCAACTGTCAAATAAGGACTTTCTTTAACCCTTTCCCAAACGACAAAATTTTAGGGTGATCCACTTCATAAACTGCCTCGAATGACAAAATGGATGCTACCAAATATAGAATGTGTGTAACATATGGCACAGAAAATATTGAGACAAAAGGAGAAACTGCTGGTTATCAGCAGTTTCTTCTTTCGTTTCAATGTTTTCCCAAGCCTTTTCTATTAGGGACGTCACAACCAGGTCTTGTTTGGGAAAGGGTTAAAAAGGTTAAAAATGTTTGGGAAAGGGAGAAAATGCTGGTACATGCATAATATTATAATTATGTAGTAAGAATTTTCTCCCTTTTCTTCAAAAGTTTTCAAATGACCAACAAAATTACTAGTCAGACTCTGTTTTTGAAACACTGTAAAAGACCATAACATTAAAATATACATAACATAAAAATCTCTAAGAATAGTTCTTATTGCAAGAAGATGCAAACTACCACACAGTGAACCTTTTTGACTCCCTGCAAGGTAATGGCTTTGGAAAACATTGTGGAAAATGAAGAAATCGCTTTTCAGAAGCAATTTTCCTAATTCCCACAATGTTTTCTTCCCTAAAAAGACTCCCGAAAAAATTTACATTCATCTGAAATTGTTGTCTGCAACATCTTTGAATTTGGACAAGTCTATAACATTTTGCTGGTTGGTAATTATGGGATAATTAAGCCTTTCCCAAACGACAAAATTTTAGGTTGATCCACTTCAAAAACTGCCACAAATGACAAAATGGGTTATTAAAGATAGGATTTGCATAAAATATGACACAGAAAATATTGAGACAAAAGGAGAAACTGCTGGTTATCAGCAGTTTCTTCTTTTGTTTCAATGTTTTCCAAAGCCTTGTCTATTAGGGACATCAAAACCAGGTCTTGTTTGGGAAAGGGTTAAGGTATTAAAACAGAAGAAGCTGTTTTTCAACTTCCGCCACAATTTCTTTTCAAAATCAACAAAAAAATTCAAAAGTTCAAATCGCTTGGGTTTAAGGTAGTTCACCCCTAATGATATTCACGCGACCTCAGAACTATTCAGGCAACATGAACCTATGCGGTGGAATTTTCGACCGCAGAATGAATAATTCTGGCAAAGCATGAATCTGATTAGGGGTGGACTACCTTAAAAGTTAAGAAATTACTTGGTAAAATGGCAATAAAACTTTTATGTATACAAAATTGTGAATGACAACAGCAACAACAATGTAAATAAATTTTCTATCTAAAAAGCTTATTTGATAAATGCAAAGCATAAAATATGAAAAGCAAAATTATTCATTGGTCCTCTACTAGCATTAATATAACAACAAATTTATGAAATATTTATATAATAACAAATTCATACAAAGCTTATTATGATAACAAATTTGTACACACAAGAGCTGTCAGATGACAGTAGCCCTTTAACCCTTTCCCAAACGACAACATTTTAGGGTGCTCCAATTTAAAAATCTTCTGAAGAAATTGATGCTGATAAAGTTTAGATTTGTGTACAAAATAGCAATGAAAATATTGAGGCAAAAGGAGAAAATGCTGGTTATCAGCATTTTCTTCTTTTGCCTCGATGTTTTCCCAAGCCTTTTCTTTCAGGGACGTCAAAACGAGGTCTTGTTTGGGAAAGGGTTAACATTCTATGAGTAAGTGCAGTTCATAAGGCAAAATTGGCCTGTTCCAAATTCAAAGATGATGTGGGCTACAATTTCAAGTGAATTGAATTTTAGTCTTTTTGGATAGAAAACATTGTGGGAAATGAAGAAATTGCCTGTCACAATCAATTTCTTCACTTTCCATGATGTTTCCCAAAGCCTTTATAATATTGCAGTGTATCAAAAGGTGTCACTGTGCGGTAATGGGCTTTAGTAACCCAATATTTGTGTCAAGATCTATAATCACCATGTAGTCCACCATTTTCCAAAACCTGGTATTGATGCTCCTATTAGAAAGTACTTAAGGTATTTAACCCATCATTAAAAACTCCACTTTCTAGCCATGGGACATGCATCAAATTACACACTCTTCTAAACAAACTTCAAATAAGTTGATTCACCGTGCCGGATTTCAAGATTATGCTTCAAGAAGAAAACAATTTACAAATATCTTTTTACTCTATATTCATATGAAAGGGGGGTAATTCATGGCATTTTTGTCGAATATTTCCATAACTATGCATTGATTCAAAATTCTAAAACGTTGAAAATTCTTATGCTTGTATTTGGAATGGAAATATAACAAAGTTTAGGATTTACTGGTACTTTTCAAATTTCACCTCTGGCTCTTTGTTGCTAATGATGGGTTGTATACCTTAATTAAGGAAACATCAAAGCAAAAGAAGGAATGCTTATTTTCTTGTCTGCAACAGGCTTCACATTGGAAAGAACTTACTTATTATCCTTTCGTAAAGGGTTAATCTAAAATTTTCGAACTAAACTTTCCCAAATTCACAATCTCTAGATGTTCAATGCTTTCCAATGTACTTTTTTTATAAACCTTTTTGGGAAAATGGAGGAATTGCTATTGAAAAGCAATTCCTGAATTTCCCACAATGTTTTCTACCCAGAAGGACCAAAAAATGTAAAAATTTTAAAAAGTTCCATGAAATTGTTGTCTACAATACCTTTGAATTTAGACCAGTCTAAAATTTTGCAGTCTGGTAACAGGATAACCCAATACCAGATGGCAAACTTTAATACTTTTCCAAATTCAAAAATGTTGCATTTCAAGTGAATGAAATTTTATATTTTTTTCATCTTTTTGTGTAGACAATATGTATGAAAATGAAGAGACTGCTTGCCACAAGCACTTTTGATCATTTTCCACAATGTTTACCAAAGCCATTATCTTGTGGAGCATCAATGTGTGTGAATAGGTTAACCCTTTTCCAAACGACAAAATATTAGGCCAGGGTTATTCAAATTCTAAGCTACTGCAGATGACAAAAAAGACGTTGATGAAGATTGAATTTGTGAAAAATAAATCATAGAAAATATTGAGACAAAAGGAGAAAATGCTGAATATCAGCATTTTCTTCTTTTGTCTCAATGTTTTCTCAAGCCAATTCTAATAGGGACATCAAAACCAGGTATTGTTTGGGAAAGGGTTAACCTCATTCTAAACCATTTCCCAAACAGCAATATCTTAGGGTAGTCTGATATACATGTAAAAGCCGCTGCAGATGGCAAAATCTGTGTTGATAAACAGTGGAGTTGTGAACAATTTAGCACAGAAAATGACACAAAAGGAGAAAATGTTGATTATCAGCATTTTCTTATCTTGTGTCAACGTTTCCCCTGCCCTTTCTATTAGGGATGTCAAAACCAGGTCTTGTTTAGGAAAATGTTAAATATCATATCTTCTTGTTTCCCCTGCCCTTTCTATTAGGGATGTCAAAACCAGGTCTTGTTTAGGAAAATGTTAAATATCATATCTTCTTCCTATCCTATCTAAAGCTATTTTCTAAAATAATTTATTATTTCTTTTCTTCTAAAATAAGGTCAGTAAAATAAAGCCAGTAAAAGAGCAAAACTATGATCCCCTTTCTATACAAAATTCCAAAGTGCAAATAACTATGTAAATAATACTGATAAGCATACATTAAATGTACTATAAAACATGTATTAAATGAAGTATATATAAAAGTATTTTTATGTTAACTTATTTCCCAATGAACCAACAGTACAGCACTTTATTTTTGCTCAGTCCAAATTCTGCGGTTACCCTCTCCCAAAAACAGCTCCAAGGGTACGAAGATAGCAAATATGTGTGATTTAACCCTTTCCTCATTGGCAAAATTTTAGGGTGTTCCAATTTTAAACCTGTAGCAGACGACATAATGGATGTTGGTGAAGATAGGATTTGTGTACATTATACCACAGAAAATATTGTGGCAAAAGGAGAAAATGCTGATCATCAACATTTTTTTCATTTGCCTCGATGTTTCCTCAATCATTTTCCATCAGGAACATCAAAACTGGTTTTGTTTGGGAAAGGGTTAACCCTTTACCAAACAACAACATGTTAGGGTGTGCCAATTTGAAAGCTGTTGCAGACATCAAAATGAACGTAACTAAAGGTAAAATTTGTTAGTAATATAGACTAGAAAACATTGAGCCAAAAGTAGAAAATGCTGATTATCAGCATTTTCTTCTTTGTCTCAATGTTTTCCCGAGCCATTTCTTTTAGGGACGTCAAAACTGGTCTTGTTTGGGAAAGGGTTACTTAACAAATTTAATACCGGGTATTACAGCATGGTATGCATTGAGAGAAAAAGGAGAAAATTTCTGGTTTCAACATCTTACTTTCTCTCGATGAGCACTTTTAAATCGTTTTTAATTAGAGACTTTAAAAACAGGACAGGTCTGATTCAGGAAAGGATTGACTGCACTTCCCATGAAAACCTTAAAATTATATGTTTGAATTTGCAATACAAAGAATTAATGGAAACTTAATAGCACTGTTTGAAAGAGGTTACAAATTGTCAGTGTAAATGCAAAACCTCGTATGTCAATTTTTTTTGCGATTTCCAAAGTAAAATCTTGTATGTCCATTTAAGACAATTCTTGCAGGTTTTGAAATATTATTATTGATCAGTATTAATGACACATTATTGGTGAATAATATGTCCAGATTTCAGAAAAAAAACTTTCACTTTGGGAAGTTATTTCACTTTTTTCCTTCCCCTTTAAAATTTTCCAAAAACAAGATACAAGGTTTTGCATTAACAACGACGAAATATAATTTGTACATTTACTATGTAAATCTTAATTTTTTTCTTCCCTATGATTATGTTCAAAACATAATTGCTTCAATTTTTGGCAAGTCTATGATTTAAGTTCCTTTTTCTGTTGGACTATTGTCATTCATATCATTATATAACAGAAAAGTGCAAATAGAAACAGGTAGTTTTAAAGCTTGAACATCTTTGTCCAGGTTGCCAAATCTTCGTCCCATGGACAATCGAATTGTCCGCCGACAAAAATTCTTCAGACTAGGTGGGTGGGTTGTTAGAGTGTCAATCATATTTCTAGTTGACACATGTAATGTTTTAGTGTTTCGAACAAAGTCTTCCATCTTCATTAAACAGTTGATCCCGTTCTCACAATGCACATCCACTAGAAATTTTATCATGAGCACTTTCTGCTTGTGAACAGCATGCTCTAGAGCGTTACATGGCCGGCATGTTTTACTTAAAGTGGACCTTTGATCAAACCTACAAAGAGCATTGGTTAAAACTTTCATCATTTCTAGATTTCCAATGTCGACAGCAAACCAGATCGGTAAAGTACCCCCGTCATCTTCAATGTCAGGGTCGGCATTGTGGTCCAGAAGGAGTGAAACTAAATGTGCCGTATTACCGAAACAAGCTTCATTTATTGCCGTCATTCCGTGTAAACCCCGAACATTCACGTCACAACCAGACGATAATAACAGCAATGACGTTTTCCGATGTTTACTCTTTACTGCACTAATGAGAGGAGACATGCCATCTTGGTTCTTGGCATCAATGTCAAATCCATTCTTAATTAACTGTTCACAGCATCCAACATTTCCACTTGCCGCAGCAAAATGTAATAAGGTGTTTTTATTATGGGGCTCCTTGCTCAAGTCAGCTCTATGTTCCAGAAGAAAGTTTATAATATTTATATGTCCTTTAGATGCAGCTAGGTGTATAGGTGTACAGCCAAGTGAATCTTGAGCATCAATGTTACAGCCGACTTGCAACAATTTACTGCAGCACTTTAAATGATCTCTCTCTGATGCGAGGTGTAAAGCCGTCCGTCTGTTGTAGGAAGCCATGTTTATGTTACAGTTCCTCTCCACTAGTAAGTCTATAATACTGTCATGACCATTCATGGCCGCCATCATGAGTGGTGTAAAACGCCTCACTTCCTGCGCATCGATCTCAGCCCCAGCATTCAGAAGCTGACGGCAACACTCTAGATCTCCGTGTTGAGCGGCAAAATGAAGAGCCGTAGATCCCGAATGACACATCTTATTGACATCACTACCATTAGCTATATAAAATTTCAACAGTTCAATATGACCCTTTTCTGCAGCTGATATCAGTGGAGTATTTCCAAACGAGTCCTCCTCCTCAAAATCAGCTTTTGCATTGACTAGAAGTTTACAGATCTGAAGATGTCCATTTTCTGTCGCACAATGTAATGCGGTCCGCTCTAGATATCCTCTACGCCGCACGGCAGCTTGATGAGCTAGTAGATACTTCACAACGCTTGTGTACCCATTTAGACAGGCGAGTATCAGGGCTGTATCATCTTGTCCATTCCTGGAGTTGATATTGGCACCAGCTTCAAACAGAAGCCTACAGGACTCCAGATACCCATTCTCGGCAGCCATGTGCAGCGCTGTTGACTGTTCAGGACCACATTTCATTTCTAAATTACAGTTCCAAAGTGTCAACAACTCTACAACAACTGCATGACCTTTCGCAGCAGCCAGTGTAAGCGAACAGTTTCCTATAATGTCCCTGACGTCCGGTGAAATGCCAGCCTCAAGTATAGACGCAGCACAGTCTGCGCGACCCAAACTTGCAGCGTAACACAAACCAAGCTCCAACTCACGCCCTGGAATCTGGTTCCTCTTCACCATGTCACGAACTGCCGTTACCTCATTATCACGAATAGCATCTGTGAACCTGGAAAAGAGGCAAAATTTCATTTGAGCCGAGATCTGGAAACTGGGCCCTTATAGCATTTTGGACAACAATGTTACCAGATCTTCCAGAGGTTAATCCATTCCCACTCAGAGACTCGTTTTGACTCCCCGCAAGATAATGCCTTTGGAAAACATTGTGGAAAATGAAGAAATTGCTTGTAATAAGCAATTTTTTCATTGCCCAAAACGATTTCAACACAAAAAGATTACGAAAGTTTAAATTCATTCACTTGAAATTGTCGTTAGTAACATATTTCAATTTGGACAAACCTAAAATTTTGCCGTTTGGTAATGGGTTAACCCTTTCTCAAACGACAGAATTTTAGAGAGATCCACTTCAAAAATTGCCATAAATGACAAAACGGATGTTATTAAAGATAGGATTTGTGTAAAATATGGCACAGAAAGTATTGAGACAAAAGGAGAAACTGCTGGTTATCAGCAGTTTCTTCTTTTGTCTCAATATTTTCCCAAGTCTTATTTAATAGAGTCGTCAAAACCAGGTCTTGTTTGTAAATGGGTTAAATGCAATCTCATGTGGAGCCATGCTGCTATCTTAAAATTTTTTAAAGATCATAAGAAGCTATTGAAGACCAACATGGTATATGATCAGACAGTGTGTTACTATAAACACAGGCTGATCTTATACCATACTGGGCTCAAAAGCCTTAAAGGACCTTTTTCCAGATCCTTGGCTTGCTCATTTAAATATTAAACCCATTAACAGACAGCAAAATTTTAGACTGGTTCAAATTCAAATATGTTGCACAAACAGTATCAAGCGAATGAAATGTTCAATTCCTTTGGTCTTTCTGGATATAAAACATTGTGAGAAATGAAGAAATGGCTTGCTACAAGCAATTTCTTCAATTTCCACTTGTAATAGCTATCATCATTTTCTTCTTTTGTCTGGACCATAATTATTTCCCAAGCTTTTTTATAAGGGACATAAAAACCAAGTCTTGTTTGTGAAAGGGTAAATGTCAATTTCTGATCAATTAGTATAACCCCTTTAATTCATAGATAGATGTGCAATGAAATATTGTTGAATTTTAGCCGTTTCCAAAACAAAACTTAATTTTAACATACCTCAAATGAAATGCTTGGTAATTGAGTCAGAATACAGGGAAAAAGACTGACAATTTTAACTTAGGGGCCCAGAATAGCAAAATTCAATACTTAAAATTAATGGTATGGGCATTTTCTCTAAATATTCAGGGGCCCAGCCCAAAATCAAGGGGCCATGGGCAACTGGGCCCCTGCTAGTCTTTATCCCTTGAGTATTGCAACAGCAGTGACAGATCTAGGATTTCTCTGAGGAAGGTTCGAATATGCAAATAGGATGGATTGTTTTCCTATCCTTATACAATTTTGACTGAATTTCTGCATGAAAATGAAATAATCAGGCTTCAAAGGAGAGTTTGTTTGAATCCCCTGAACCCCCTCCCCCGATACGCCACTGAACAGTGAGTCAAATGAAGGAAATGCTACTTTAGAACCATGATTTTCTCCTTTTCCTCATTATTCTTTCTTTCCTACCATGTGCATTAACCCTTATCATGCTAAGCGCGACCACAGGTCACGCTGCCCTACCCCATTTGCCACCGCTAAGCGCGACTCTAGGTAGCGCTAAAGGGGTTCCCCAGATATGAGCCTCGTATTCACGAACTGATGACGTTTTATGCAAGTTTTGAGCTATATTTAGTAGGACACTCTCAGTGAAGGTCAATTCTGTAAAAATATCAGCCAACCAAAAGCCTTAGACGTCATAATGATGCACTGAATATTCAAATTCGAAATTGGGAAAACCCTAATCCAAAATGGCGGCGCTCAGAAGGCAAACATGTTGATGAAGTTGTGCGTGAATTTTTGATGATAGTAACTTTTAAACGGAAAGTGACTATAGTAGTGATGTTTAGAAATATATTTGGAACAAAATATCGTAGATTTGGACTTTGTGTGTTAAATACCGATGGAATAATGGCCCCTATAGCGGAACGAACCAACTGTCACTTTTAGTGGGTCGGGCTTGATTGACAACGGATTTGTTATGATGCAATTTAAGTGGGTCAAACTAAATCAACAACACGGAATTCTCGATGATCCTTCACGATATGTAGTCTTCCTTCAAAAACACAGGGTTTATAGGGCTAAAATGCCTCATATATTCAATTTATAGTGTCGGAATAGGTGCACCCCATTGCACCCCACTGCTGAGAATCAGCAGTTTCTTTTTTTGTTTCAATGTTTTCCCAAGTCTTTTCTATTAGGGACATCAAAACTAGGTCTTGTTTGGGAAAGGGTTAATTAAAATTGTCAACTGCAAAGATTTTCAGTCTAGAAATGTCGAAATAACATCATTTAAAAAAGGCAAAATCTAACTCAATGTATAGGCTACATGTCAAACATGACAGTTTTGGTGTCTAAATTGAAATGGTAAATAGCCAAAAATCAATCATGGATGGTCAGTGACAATGGGTCTTTTCTTTTTTGTCAAAACGACAATTCCAAACAAATGTATACCAAACTACCAAAACGCAAATTCAGGTTACACTTCAATGTTCTCTGAAAAAGTCTAGAAATAGTTCAGAATTTACACACAAAACACTCCACAAGGGCGGATCTAGGATTTTTTCCAGGGGGGGTCCAAGCCCATGATTTATTCCAGGGGGGTCCAAGCTCAAATTATGGCTTAAAATGCAATAAATATGTAACGTAACACTAAATTTATATGGTCAAAATTTAATTTTCGGCCAATGCCAGGGGAGGGGTCCAGACCCCCCCCCCCTCTAGATCCGCCCATGCTCCATCAGAATGTCAAGAAATTTCATCTTTCCTCATAACTCGGACACAAAACGTAGTCTCTGTCAGAACACCATAGATATCACACTCTCTCGGAGAGACAAGCTTCTGAATCAACAACGAACACAATGAAGTATTCCAATTCTACACTAATTTCATTGGCTAAAACAGTTAGAATAAAGCCAAGGCAGATAATTTTACGAAATAAAGTATACTATCAGAGTAAGGTAAACTCGGACATTGACAAATTCATTGAACGGGGAATCTCGGACGCAACCGTTGTTTTAATACATTCCAAAACGATAAAGTTTTGCACTGCTCAAATTTGAAAGCTGTTGCAGTCGACATCATTTATGTTGCTAATTCACACATGAAAATCAGATAAACATGGAGAAATCATCTAGTGTCCGAGTTTAAAATAGCAAAATACGATAATACGTCGGGTAAAGTCGGACACTACGTCACAAAAAATGAGTAAACTTCCCCAAACGTCATGATACATGTCACGTGGTGTCATCTTTTCAGGCGCATTCGATTGATGACACGTTATACCTATAAATACAGCTGATTTTGGGAAATACTTCATAAAGAGAAACGTCTGGCTGTCCGAGATTACCCGGATTACACACATGTCCGAGAAATCCCGAATCTCCCCTAAATGTTTTTGTTAAGAACATCATTGAAACCAAGCGAATTTGTTTAGAATGCGGTCAATAATTCACATGACAGTTATCTAAACAACTAATTCAACAAAATTGGAATGAATTATTCACAAAATGTTACAAAAGAACGACGATCCAAACAGTAGTCAGAAAACAATATCCGAGAATATCAGTATCCGGCTACTGGTACACTTCAATGAAAATGAAATTTCACTTACTGTGACATGTTGACGGTTTTGTCATCTATGTCTACCTCGCGAATAGATCGTCTTTCATTTGCACGTCTGTACTATATCAACAGATTTTACGTGCTGTTGTTGCAATTAGTGCTTTTAGTAATTTGACAGTTGCAATCAGCTTCCGCCATTTTGTAAATTTATTGCAACTAAAAATAAACAAAAATTTTAACCCCGCCTACATCTTCTGCAAACACGCCCACTTTTAAACTTTTACGGTTTTTCAAATAGAATTAGGCATGATGTTTCGTGTCTGAATAAAAATGAGAAAAAAAAAACGCGTAATGTCTCTATGCTAGGTTCCCTCTGCCGATCAAATCAACTCGATCAAACCCGATCAAGTGATCGAGTACCGATCGAGATCGCTCGGCATGGGTGATCATCGGGATTGGTCGAGATGATCGAGGTTGGTCTGCATCGATCGGTTGACCTTAGAATCCTGCCAATTTGTATCTACACGTCAAAAAAAGGATAATAATAAAAAAAACTCGTGTAGCCTACATATCGATCGACTAGAAAACATATCGGAAGTTGCTCGAGTATAGATCGTGTAGAAGATCGATATTATCGACAATCAATCGTGTAGAGATTATAGAACTTTGTGATCGAGTAGGCCCTAGGTATCTTCAACCGGGATTTGATTGGATGAACAGATGGAGCAGAAGTCGAGTTGATCGGGATGCGCTCGGGAATTACCAGTAGGGCCTACAAGTCGAGGTGATAGAGTGCTTCCAGCTGCAGTGGCTCAACTCGATCTACTCGATTGCTAATTAAATTCTCTCGACCAAACCCTACCAAATGACTACTTCTCGATCTTAAGTAGATCGAATCCGACCTCTATAGGCTACCCGAATTGATCGGCTGAACAGATGAAGCAGAGGTCGAGTTGATCAAGGTGTTGTCGAAAATCACTCGAGTAAGTCGAGGTAATCGAGTAGGCCTACACGTTCGGTGCAGGTCGGGATAAAAATATCAACCCGATCACACTCGATCGCCAGACACGATTGATTCTCGATAAGGTCGATCTTCCATTCGATCTAGATACAAAATCGCTTCTCGATCATTTTTGTACACGATCGCACTCGAGTAGGCCTATTTTTGCATGTCAAAAATATCGTGTAGGAAGCCCGAGCGATCAAGATCAATTTCGGCCAACCTGACCGTTCCCGATCACCCTTGCAGACTGAATTCGATCTGTATTCGATCGCTTGATCGAGTTGATTTGATCGGCAGTGGGAACACTAGGTTGTATGGTGATAAATGTGTGCAAACATTACGCAGATTATTTTAACAGAAATATGGAAAACTATTAGAAATAGTATGCCACGTGATTCCACGCTCTGGGATATAACACGTACGATTTAGATAATGGTTCTCATTGGTTGAAAGAATTTGAAATTAATCGTTCTTTTTTAAAAGTATGCATACATAAATGGCGAGCAAATAGCTAAAGTTACCTTTATGCCTTTTTCAAATTATGTATATGTTTAAACCGAAAATATTATGAAGTTATAATGAATATGTTAAATAGCCTCAGACAATACAAAAAAACATCCAGTACACGATACTTACCGACCATCTGCTACTAGAATAGAATCAACTCGATCTGGTCGCGTATAGATCGAGATGGTCGGGTCTTGATTGTGTAGAGCTCGAATACTGGTCTGGGTGATCGGGTTGAAATCGGAAAGATGGTCGGGCTGCAGTCGGGAAAAAATCGGGAGTGCTCGTGCAAGGGTCTAGTCTGATCGACTAGAGATCAAGAAGAAGCCGTGTAAATACATTTGGTAGGGCTAGATCGGGGAGATTAGGTGGTCGTGTTTATCCAGTTTATGTAAGATCGGCAGTGGGAACCTATGTTCTCACTGTCGATAAAATCAGATCCATCAAGCCGTCAAACAATCGAGTAGAAAATCAATCGGGAAGCAATCGTTTATTGATATCACGGGGTATCTATAGACGACTGATCTGATCGAGAACCAATCGTGCCTGGAGATTCAAGTGTGGTCGGGTTAATTCAATATATTTTACTCGACCTTGCACCCAACCAGAACTCGATCACCTTAACTTGAACTCATTAGTGGCTCCCGACCACATGCCAATCGACTCGACCTCTGCTTAAACCTTTCCCAAAACAAGACCTAGTTTTGACGTCTCTGACAGAAAAGGATTTGGAAAACATTGAGGCAAAAGAAGAAAATGCCGATAATCAGCATTTTCTCCTTTCGCCTCAATATTTTCTGTGCTATATTTTACACTAATCTCATCTTTATTCACACCCGTTTTGTCGTGAGCAGCAGCTTTCAAATTGAACCACCCTAAATTTTGTCGTTTGGGAAAGGGTTAATCTGCTCACGTAGGCTACCGATCGAGTCGGCTGTAGGCCTATGCCTAAAGGTCTGGTTGGTCGTCTAGTGGTCGGGAAAAAAGTTATTTGGTCAGGATTGATAGTGGAATTTATGCGATCGAGTTGATCGAGTTTATTTGATCGGCATTAGGAACTTAGCATAAAGATGCAGGCCTACAATATCACATATGCCTATATTTAAAGCGGACATATTTGAAGGCGGCGTTAGCCCCCCCCCCCCCCCCCCCCCCCCCCCCCCACACACACACACTTCCATTTTAATCCTTTCAAAATCAATTCCACTTGTTTCAACGTCCATAAGCCATATAAAAAGTAAAGGAAAACTTCAGGCATTTTTTAGAACAAAATGCTTATGAACCGTATTTTCTCTATGGTAATCTGTAGGCCTATAGGCCCTTTACATATAACCTATACTTATAAACCTGTATTCACCAAAATCCATTTTGTATTCTAGAATAAAATAAGATGACAGCATCCTTAAATTTGGAAGAGTCTTAAAGGGGCCCATTCTATGTTTTTATGCTTCCGAACTATTCGGGAACTCATAGATCTATTTGTGCATGGAAAAACAATTAGCAATGCATAAAAACCTCAATCGAGGCGAAAAACCATCTTTCCTTTGCTATAGATCAATCCTTTACAAGCGTGTTTACACATTCTATTTTATTACGAGACAATGTCAAGGTCAACGAGACACACCTCCGCTGTATTAACACACCGTACAACCGGTTGTGTCGATGACTGTGACCTTATTTGCGAGGGATACATGGAAAGGTTTATTTTGTACAAACACTGAACATTTATACGCGTATTTATCAAATAAAGAATACCAAAGATCCTTTCGTTTATTTATAAAAAGTAAATTCATTTGACCTACCATGCACATGACATCAGATGCCGAATCTGTCTTCGCTTACTTTCGACTCAGCCGGTTGTACGGTGTGTTAAATCTCACTGAGCACAGATGACGTACCTCTGACGTAGCCTAATTGATTTTTGAAGGTTGGGCATATGTAACCGTTGCAAAACAAGAACAAGGACGCCCGCACGTTATTAATTGACTTGGATTTTAATACTTAATAAAGCTCGATGAGTGCTATCAATGGACATAAATGATCTACCCCTTCAGGTTGGTAATTTCATACGTTATTTCTGGTTTGTAATTATTGTGCCATTTGCATTTTCGACAGCCTAGCTGGTCCCCCTTTAATATTTGTCGTTTCGAAAACGTTGAAAATATGTTGATGTTGATAACAATAAAATTTGAGCGCAATCTGGCAAAAGGTCCTACATGTATATCATTTGAAACCAACATGGATAAAGTTTGAAAACACGAAAAACGCTTCTTGTATGGATCTAGATCGGTCTGTGCATACGTAGCCTACAGTCCGATCAAGATCCATGCTGTCTGTTAGCAGGCCTATCTGCATTTGTAGGTCCTAAAACATCTCTCTGAGATAAGTGTTCGACCTACTATTTGGACCAATGAAACTGCAGCATATTTTCAAATTTCGCCGCTATATTTCGCATAAACTCTCTGTCGACTAGTTTATGTGACGTCTATACATAGCCATACCCCGCCTCTAACGAACACTAGGCCCTAAGTCAGATAGAGTCTGTATAGTAGATTCTACGCGATATAAACATTCTATGGGCTGCGCGCATTTGAATGTTTATTTCGCGTAGAATCTACTACATGTATACAGCCTCTATCTAATACGTAGAATTGATCCTGATCAGACCACAATTGACCACACACTGATATGAAAATTTACGCAATTGACCCTTTTCCATTATCGTTTTATTCCGTACCCACAGAGCTCTTCCGATAATTCGAGTCTTCTCTGTTGAAAATTCGCTCGTTGATATTTAGATGTCGTTATTTACATCAGAGGAACAAGCGACATAACTTGTGTCGGACTTATCTTTTGTTTTTGAATGGGACAGCGCTCTCCAAATATCGAAGGGCGAATTTTCACCAGAGAAGACTCGGATTCACTTCCGGTGGCAAACAAAGGGCAAATGGGAAATAAACATTGTATTAGATCTATAGGGAATCGAAATGGGTTTAAACTGCATCGTTTATCAATGCAAGAATCGGAAGATAAATGACAGAAGTAGCCTAATGAGAATCTTCACTTTTTCCGATTTCCACAAGATCACCAAAAGCGCAGAGCATGGATAAAGTCAGTGGACAGGGATGAATTTCGCCTTTTGCATCCAAGGACGACTTCCGGTGGCTGTTGTGGGGGGGGGGGGATCATAGTGGAAATAAGCTAATTTTCTCAAATGTTATGAGGGCCCTATCCCAGATCCCAGCTCAAATATAATGAGGGATTAGCCGTCATTTTGGCAAAAGTTCTACAAGAACCATCACGACAAAGTGTGGCTTTTTAACGATTATGATATAGATTCTATTACCCCCAAACAACCTTTTGTTTTAATACGTAACCGACAGTCCAAAAGCATAGGAAAAAGCAACCCGATAATGAGATCTGCAACAGAGCCCTGTGAATTTGGATCAGTCCAATGTTTTCCTGTTTGGTATAGTATTGACCCTTTCCATAATGATAATATAATAGACATGTCCGAATTCATGGATGTTGCAGAAGACAAAATAAATCGACTTTCATGTTATGAAAAAGATCCCCTTGATAAAGTGCCAAAGTTAGAAGAATCGCGGTCCTAATCAGCATCTTCTTTTTCTTCTATGTGTGCCCCACTTTAACACTTAGGCGATTCAAAATGTGTGTCTGTTTGCTATTTTGTTAACCCATTACCACACAGTAACTCTTTTTGACTCCAACCAACGAGATGGCTTTGGAAAACATTGTGGAAAATGAAGAAATTGCTTGTGACAAGCAATTTCTTCATTTCCCACAATATTTTCTATACAAAAAGACAAAATATTGTAAGATTTCATTAAATTTAAATTGTTGTCTGCAACATCTTTGAATTTGGACTAGCCTAAAAATTTGCTGTTTGGTAATGGGTGAAAGCCAGAGATAATTGATCCGGATCTGATTGTTATGATGAATCTTTAGCATAGGCGTAGGAAGAGGAGGGGGGGGGGGGGCTCTCGTCCGCGAATCGAAGTCCTCCCGACGCTCAAACAAGCTTCGCCAGATCGTTGAGTTTGACATCTGGGTCATAAGGCGCACATAGAAGGTACAGCCTTTGAGGAAGAAATTTATGGCAAACATACCGTCTTTACCCCAATAATTTAGAAAAGGGGCCTGTCCCCCTATGGCCCCCCCCATAATACACCCATATTTTCATTTACTTTAACATTGCCCCCCCCCCCCCTATTATAAACCTTCCTACACCTATGTTTAGTAAGGTAGAATGACCAAATCAAAAGTGGGAAAACGTGACATTGGACAGACTGCATACCGAAGCATTTTGCGCTTCAATTCTCCTCTTTTGGGAACGATAGGTTATCTGAAGGATTAATCATTCATGAATCAATAGGCCTACATCGGATTTGATGCTGTGTTTAAAAGTACAAATGTGAAAAATGCCAGTTCTAAGCATTCGGTAAAGTGCACAAACCTTCGCAATACAACAGATAAATTTTCGACGAGATATTATACTATAGGCTATATCTCGTTCAGCTACCCTTTTTGGTATGGCTTGGTATGCCTTTAATCATATCCAAGGATTAAGCAAATTATTGGAATGATCAATTTGGGTTAAACAAGTTCAAATAGAATTGGGTCTGTAATGCTCAAATCGTTTTCCTTCTTCTAGATAAGCGAATTCTTACAGTTCTTGGTCACATGAAAATTTAAGATAAAAATAATACCAGAGAGAAAAATATCATCTATCTAATCAATAATTGTTAAAATGTGTAAAAGAAAAGGCATGGAAGATCAACAAACATATCTATACATCCTTCCTTTTTTTAAGTAGACGAATTTCGAAAAGGTTGGCCAAGTTTTAGAGAGGATTAATCAGCTTAACTGATTTCGTCAGTAATGAATGACATAAGTGAAATAATAATTAATCGGACATTATTGGGGTGCATGGCTGTTACATAAGGTGTTTTCGATCATTATAGGATGTCCAATTTTCATGCGTTTTTATGTGAATTATTATAGTGTTTTCGATATTACACAATGCAATGTAATTAATTCACTTTTGGATAAAGACGCCAAAAATTGCGCTTCATCAATAAAAGTATGCCTTAGAAAGAAGAAGTTTAACGGGTATTCGACGAAAAATGCTTGTCAAACTAAAACGACTTATATTTGTGTAAATTGACTTTGATCATAACGGTAGAAGACGAATATCATTTTCTATTAAGTGATCTAATAAAGTAATCAAAATGAGTGTGAACGTGTTGCCTGATATGGACGAACCCCGGATGAAATATCTGGGGAACCAGTTAAACAGGAGCCGCAAGTCGTCTCTGATAGAACTTGGGAAGATGAAGTCGTCACTGGATATTTATGTGAAAAGTGTGAACAAATCGGAGAAACGAGAGAACGGTAAATACCAACTGACAGGCATGAGACTGAAAAAGCGACTGGCGAGAGTGCGTGGTACACAAAAAGTGCTGAAATCCAGACGCGAGCAAAGTTTTATGAAAAATCCAGATTTGGATTTTCCTTATGGAGTATACGAGGGTGAGAAACTTGAGTCCTACAGAAGAGAAGTTGACGATATCATCGAGCGGAAACATCCTAAATACAGGAGACAGAAGGAGGTGGAACAGCACCTACGTGACGGTAAAATGAACGGCCGGCTGCTGGATAATCACGTGGCCAAGATGGAGTTTGAGGACATCATGGCGCAGGGGTATCGCAGTAAGGTCAAACGTAACGTTTATCTGAGGCGAGAAAACCCGCTAACACAGACATTTTTCAAGGATTCGAGGAAGTTTTTCGGACGACCACGTGACCTCGCTGATATTTACATACCCACGGGTAAACACGGGACCGTGACCCCTAGAACGGAGGGTACTCCAGTGACCCCTGACACTCCGTTTGATACTAAAGGGAGACAATCCAGACAATCCGATACGGGGTCGGTAGAATCCGCCGTGCTAATGTTACCGGCCCTTACAGTCAGTAAAGACTTCGTGCAAAACAAAATGAAGCCCTCGACAAAGTTCAAGCTGCCTAATCTGGCTATCAGGCGAGCTACGAAATGTTCGGCAATGAGTGAGCCCAGGTTGCCGACCAAGGACTTGTCGCATTTCAAAGGAAGAAGGGCTACCACGTTTATGTAATAGCCTTTGGTCAAATATCTACTGCTTAACCCATTACCACACAGAAACTCTTTTTGACTCCCCACAAGACAATGGCTTAGGAAAACATCGTGGAAATGAAGAAATTGCTTGTGACAAGCAATTTCTTCATTTTCTACAATGTTTTCTACCAAAAAAAACAACAAAAATTTAAATTTCATTCAATTGAAATTGTCGTCTGCAACATCTTTGAATTTGAAACAGTCCAAAATTTGTCGTTTGGTAATGGGTTTAAGAATCAAAGGGTCGTGTAACTTAAAAATTCAATATGAAATGAAACTTTACAGGACTTCTCTTGAAAACTGCACGATACATACTTACCACAGGCCCGTATGAAGCAATTTTTATAGCGGGGTGGCTAAAGCCCCAATGACTAAAATATTGGGTGGGGGCTAAATTGGATTTTCCCTAAATTTTCAGTGTGAAATAAGGAAAATGTGACATTTTTGTGAACTTTAGGGGGGCATAGCTCCCATAGCCCCCCCCCCTCCCCCCCTAAAATCGGTGGTAAATGATCTTTTCATTGACTGCAAAATCTAGAAACCTGGAAACTAGACATCAAAAAGTATTAAATCAAATACAATGATTTGCCTTAGAATAAATGTCGAATGGATAAAATGGCGATTATGAAAGTTTTCTGTAAAACTTATGAATGTGAGTTTTTGCGTTTAAAATTTTAAATCCCATATTGTCTGTAAATATTGACCTGGACCCGATGAATATGCAATGAGTATTTGTGACACGGAATAATCAATACTTGCCAGCAATCCTCAATATCGAGCAGAGTCGATAGTTTCCATCAGCATTATGACTTTGTATTCTGCACATGCTTCTCGTACAAACTCTTTTTGATAACCCCCCTTTTCGCCAAATTCCAGGTGGGGGGGGGGCTCATGACCCCCTATCACCCCTCTGGATCCGCGCATGCACAGCCAAACACTGAAACAGGGTTCTCCTCAGAATAATTCAAAGCTGTAGTGGCATTTTGAATAAGTATCGTAAACCTTGAAGCACAAAGTGTATATACAAATATTTGTGAATAAAAACATGATGGGGAAAGATGAAATTGCTCATTTTGAGCAATTTCTTCTTTTCCCATTTAATGTTTTTATACACAATTATTGCAATTAAAATTACAAAATTGCATTATATATCAGTTTTTGACATGAAATAACTGAAAATGCCATTTATTTGAAATTATTCTGAGGAAGTAAAGCTGTAGGGGTACTTTTGAAGCTGTAGTGGCATTACACTGATTTATATGAAGCTGTAGTGGGCCGATTCAGCTTTTTGGGCTGTGGAGAACACTGCTATGTACAAGTTGATCTGAAATAAATGGTAATCACAAATCGTCGCTTTTGTTTGAAAACCCCGTACATGGGCGGATCTAGAGGGGGTCGTGGGCAGGGGGTCCGGACACCCCCCCCCCCCTGGCATTGGCCAAAAATTAAATTTTGACTATATAAATTTAGTGTAACGTTACATATTACCTACATTTTAAGCCATAATTTGGGCTTGGACCCCCTGGAAAAAATATTGGGCTTGGACCCCCCCCCCCCCTGGAAAAATCCTGGATCCGCCCTTGCCGTACCTGCAGCTGAAGACAAACTGTAGTTACGAGGTTGTCGAAGAAAAGCGACGAAATACTTAATATAAACGTACCGTTTTCAAGATCCCGCATCAATTAAAAATATGATACGGATTTTGGACTACCAGACTGCATCGTTACGACGGTTTGCGATATAAGCCGTTCCGAAAACAATGAATCCCTGGTTATGACGTCCATATTGTCTATAAACGATATTACGGCAGTAGAGAAGTGGAAACGGGTTCTTAATTTTCAATACAACGTTGCATGGATTGGCTCGAATCTTGCAGGTAATACACCTCTAGTATTCGAACCATCACAGCATACAAAATAATAGCAGTTTGAAGCTCTATTTTCCGTTGTTTACACGAGTAAATTGTGTAAACATGTCATGATGTGCCATAATGTTGTCAACGGACTATAGAACGGAAAGCTTTCGAATATTTAGAAGACGACACAGAAACAAGTATCATTTAAGGTACTCCACCCCTAATGAGATTCACATGACGTCGGAATTATTCGGGAGACGTCGTTAACATTCGGCGGTGGAACGTTCCACCGCCGAATTTTTACGACGTCGCCCGAATACGTAACGAATTTTAACGACGTCGCATGAAAATTTCCGACGTCGCATGAATCTCATAAGGGATTGGACTACATTAATGTGTGTGATTTCTATGTAGCACGGAAAGCTTTTGGCGAAAGGGAGAAATGGTAGTTACTAGTCAGCGTATCCTCTTTTCTCTCAATGATCTCAAAAACCCTCTTAACTTTGTATATGCCAAAACCAGGGTTTGTTTGCGGAAGGGTTAAAGCAAAAAGGGAAGTATCGTCATTTTTCAACGAAAACCTCGTAACTACAGCTTAAAACAAGCTGCAGTTCCAAGGTTTTTGTTGAAAAGTAGCGGTATTTTATTACTATGGCACTCTTGTTTTGACTCGACATAACTCGGTGAATATAGACTCGGTCGGTCAAGTAATTTGCCATAATATTGCCCTATATACATAAAAGCCCAATTAATCATTTAAACGCCCCAGCAAATACAATAATTGGGATCATAAAACAATTTCAAGCGTCATGAGCAAAGTTATTGTGTGGATATCTGGGAATGTGTCAACTCAAACGTGCGGTGTCCGTCGTCGATATAGATTTGAGTTTATTGGGGTTTTACGCCGTTTTCAACTTCTATGGTCATATCGCGGCGGCTGGAGCACCTAACCGTGGGTTCCTGGTATTTCTCGCACCAGTACAACCACAATATCCAAACCGAGCCTCCAGCTGCTCTCTCACATAGATGATTCACACCCATTGGTTAGAGACAAATGACTTTTGTCAAATGTCAGAATGGATACTGGCCGAGCCGGGGTTCGAACTCGAGACCCCTGGATTGACAGACTCCGACGTAACCGACTGAGCTATCCGGGCTCGGCGTCGTCGATATAGATGGCTCAGTGCGAAACGGTTGTAACTGTCTATATGTTTATAGACTGTTACAACCGTTTCGTGCTGAGCCATCGATATTATTATAGGCCTACAGGCCAAAATAGATAGAATGTCGAGTACCTGAGCATTAGGTTTAGAGTTCGATTCCTAGCAGCTGAGGCTTATCTTTGACTTTTCACAGGCGAACACACTGCGCACGAGCACTGATTCGGTACCGGGTGTCTACAAAGTACACGTTATGTCGACTTCGGATAAGTCGAATTTCCGCTTATGTCGAAGTCCAAATCTGGTCCGTCCTCATCTATTGACATAATTTTTTCAAAACGAAATAATTTCGAACTGAATATAGCCATTGCAATATAGTAGGAAAAGGATAGAAATTGCTCGACACGAGCAATTTCTTTCCTTTTCCTACTATATTTCAATAATATTCGTAGTTGATAAGTTTCAAAAACGGTCAAATATCAAATATCTCGAAGCCGAACAAAATCGGATGTGTCGAACTCCGGATATGTCGAGGTATTTTGACGGCCCCTCCGACTTCGACACAACGAGTGTCGACTGTATATACATTTTAGATGATTTGTCCCTTAAAAGTGTTCATTATAAATACATAAAATCGATTGTCGGTGTCATTTTTCTTTTTAATTTATTGTAACTAAAATGGAACAGTAACAATCGCAAACATGATTATGTTTTGGTTAAAGTTAAACCTTTCCCAAACGACAACATTTTAGGGTGGTCCAACTCAAAAGATGCTGCAGACGAGAGAAATTATATTTGTAAAGATTGGAATTGTATGTGATATAGTCAAGAAAATATTGAAGCAAAAGTAGAACTTCTTTTGTCTCAATGTTTTCAAAAGCCATTTCTATCAGGGACGTCAAAAACCAGGTCTTGTTTGGGAAAGGGTTAATACACTGTGCGCAATTGTGATAAAACACATTTGGTCGGCTGCGTAATAGGGGTTTAAATTTAAACTCTGTCTTTAAAAAATAATAAATCAAATGCTTGACCAAGGTCGACTTTACACTCATTATGCAACCGGTCCTTTTGGTCTGGAAACTATGGCTTAAGACAAAGCTGTAAAGATAAGAGGAGAAATTGGCTTTTCACAAAGCAAACTATCTTTCCCTGCTCATCAAATCAAATGTTATGGGTACTCATTTGAATTGTCTCATGTCGAGACGATTCAAATGAGTACACACAACACAGTGTTTGTGTTAGAAATAAACATTGTAGAATGTTTTCATCTTCTCCTATATCTTGCTCTTTACGATATTATTGAAACATGTGGAAAGACCAATGAAATGGTTTAATAGCAATGTGCCACTGCCCTGATAGAAAATATGAAAACAAATGAATATAATTGATACGTTGAATACGCCCTAAATGTACAAACACATTCAACAAACTTGGATTTCATATCTTAAAAGGTAAAATATATCTTTTCACATAACTAGCATCGTTTTCTAACGGGCCCAGTCACCATAATTGTATTCTACAATTCCACAACTTTAGGGTCGTGTTTTGTCTGTTTCAGAAACTCCGCCAACCCTTCCATTGAGATCACTAACGTTGCCGTATTCACCATCGGGTGAAAGTTTATCTTCCTGTACGTACCGTCCGTAAAACGTTTATCAAGAACCAGATTTACGTCATTGTTGACGTCATTTATTATCGCGAAAAGCGTCACGGCACCTTGAGTAACGCCAAGCTTCTCTTGCAATATGCTCTCGTCCGCGAATCGAAGTCCTCCCGACGCTCCAACAAGCTTCGCAAGGTCGTTGAGTTTGACATCTGCGTCATGAGGCGCACATAGAAGGTACAGCTTCTTTTTCTTGTCTTTCAGGAAGAGGTTTTTGGCAAACATACCGTCTTGGCCTTCCATATACGGCAACGAAGCTTCCACCGTGAAGACCTGATTAAAATCATCATGAAAGAAAAGTATTTGTTAAGTCACTTATGAGATAAGCGAAAGCGAGCACAAAAATATCGACCCCTGATGAAATTTGAACCTCTCTGTCCCTAAACGTACTCTCTATTACGTCGCAAAAGCAAGCTTGAGGGGCCCCATTTTAACACCCGGCATACCCACGACGTGGAACAACCAATTTTCTAAACAAAATCCCAAAATGCAACGGATCCCATATGTCTTAGGATAAACCCACAGTGCGTTGCTAATTTGTCTTTCTGTATGCTAACATGTAAGGGTCGCACTTACGCTACTGGAAAGACTCAGTTCAGTTAAAACAACTTAAGAAAAACACGGTGGAAATTGTGCATCATGGGATGGATAACAACTACGGACAAAACTTATCTCGATTCTGGTCAAATATTTTGCAATAACTCCTTTATTTCTGCCTCAATTTTCAAAAGGTTTGTTGCATATATCCAGCCTTACTGAGGTTTTTCCTCGGATATATGGATTATTTGTGGTATCCTTTCAATTTTTCCTAAAATTGACCCCAACCGACCAGAAAACGAAATGATAACGATTACGGCCAAATTAGCCACTGATCTTCGGTAGGAAAGTATGCAATAACTTTCTTATTTCTGTGTCAATTTTCAAGCAGTTTGTTGCATGTACCCCGCCTTTCTGAGGGCTTTCATCAGATGTAAGACTCATTTGAAAGCTCTTTATACTTTTCCCTAACATTGATCCCAATCGAACAGAAAAACGATTTGAATTATTTCTCGTTTTTCTGATCGGTTGCGATCAATTTTTGCAAACAGTGCACGAAGGTTTCGTGTTAGCTAAATGTTTAAGCTGCTGCCATATTACGTACACCATGGCATATTTAGAGATATGCAACTTTCACAATAGCCAATGCAATAGCTCTCTCCAAAAATATTAACCATCAACCGAAGTGTGTGGGCTGATTTTCTCATTGATTAACGGGGTGAAAATCAAACGTAATTGAGCACAGCTGGGTTACTATGCGATTTACACGCACCCTGTCATGTGATTAGCTATCTTGAATGATTCAACATATCTTTATCACGACGATGAATGACAGATAAAATGCCCCTCGTGGATAAAATCTATGCTAACTTCAACACGGTGGGTAATCACGTGATGCAACAATTTAAAAAAAATCTTCAAGAATTTTGTTCTTATGGGACCGATTTGAATTCGGTTTGAAGCAGAGAAAGCGGACAGACGTCACGAATTAGATGAACGTGTTGGATTTTTGAAAAATCAACTGATAAACAGGTTATTGAAGATAAACCAAAATTTTGGTTTATCTTCAATAACTTTTTTATCAATTGAGGTTTTAAAAATCCATCACATCTAGCTTATAGGCCTACCTGGTATTTTCCCACACTCTCTGTTGCAAACCGAATTCAAATTGGTCAAGTATAAACAAAAATACTGAAGATTTTCTGAAATCTTGAGTCACGTGATTATCCATCATGCTCAAAATGTCCTAGGTCTATGCGTCGGTACACATTGGATTCCACTGGTATCGTTTGAAACAAGGAACTCCGAAAATACTAGACATAGATCTATGACATAATTCGATTCCTTCCTGCAAACCCATAAATTGTTGGGTCTAGTGCTTAACGAATTTTGAGTAGTATATGCTGTATGTACAATCTATTAGGTCAAACGATTCTTATCGCGTTGTGAAGTCCTTGGAGGTTTCGACCTCAATCTATGAGGCGATCTGTGATCAAAACAATGATTTAATGAGGCAGTATTAACCTTTTCCCAAACAAATAGATCTATTCCCAAACATTAACCTATTTCATATGGAAATCCGCTGCAGAAGGCAAGACAAATTTGACATTTAACAAATTAAAACATAGAATCCTTTGGGGGAGGGGAGTTGACCCCTCAACAGATTCTGATAGATCAGAGACATATATAGGCCTATAATTTTATCTATGTCTCTGACTCTCTGGATAGATCTAGATCTAAAGCCATGTAGATTCTAGCTATTTCTAGATCTACATGTCTCGAAAAATGGACTAATTTGGGAAATAAAAGGATGAACATGTAAATAGAAGAAGTATATTACCGCTGGGTGTTCGATCGTGGTAAATTCGATATTCCATTCCTTTAGTTTGTTTTCCAACTCTTCCCTCCCCACGTGGCCTTGTGTTGATTCCGCCATTGTGGAATTCCCAGATGGAGTCTCAGTCCCAAGCACCTGCAATATGACGTAATATTAATCGATTAATACCAGAGATAATGGATTTCCTAATTATTCTCATAACCAATCACACAAATCATCCGCGATTTCAACATAAATGCCACTTTATATTGACAGTTGTATAGCGGTGCATAGGACGTGAGTTCTATTTTTAGAACATTGCCCTCAGGGGATAGTATAGAAAAGATATGCTCCGATACATACAAGTTAATGTGTTACACACACAAGTTTACTTAACAAGTAGTTGTTTACGACCCGGAATATAAATTTTTCTCTCGATTGTTTGTTGGATTTTGTTTGTTGGATTTACAGTGAAAAAAGGATACATAGCGCCAGAATGGGCGCTGTAGTTGACGAGGAAAATAAGTTTATAAAGTGCGTGGTAGCGGGGGATGGGGCGGTCGGTAAAACTTGTATGTTAATGAGTTATGCGACTAATAAGTTTCCCACGGAGTATGTCCCCACGGTTTTTGACAACTACGCAGGTCAGTATCTACGGTAACATCCCAATTGGTCTACTCCCATTTCGTCTACTGTCTTTTTAGTGCATTGAGTCCCAATTCGTCTACTGTCCCAACTCGTCTAGTCTACTTTCATGTTAAATCACCAATAAACAACATCATATTTTGTTTAAAGAAAAGAAATTAAGTCAATATATTCATAAATGAAGTAAAAATGCAAACAATTTGATAAAATTTATAAAATATCATATTGATTTACAAAGTATAGAAAAGTAGACGAAATGGGAATAATGTCCAAAATAGTAGACGAATTGTGACAGTGAGTAGACGAATTGGGAGTAGACCAAATGGGATTAAACCAGTATCTACAATAGAAGTTTTAAAAACTTTAAAAACAATTTCCCAGACGCCAAAAGCGCGGGGTACTATTCGAATGTCAAAGATGCTGCAGACGGCAAGATGGGTGTAGTTAAAGACAGAGAAAGTGTATGTGATAGAACAGAAAATATTTTTGGTAAAGGAAAAATGTTGCATAAAAAAGTAGATCTATAGTTGAGTTCTGCAGATAAACAAATTCTTAATTATTATAGGCTTTTCTTCACTAGCCTAAATGTTTTCACACGATCATTCTGCTCGTTTGGATAGATCTACTTCAAAATCAGGCCTTGTTCGGTTTTTTTTCAAACGACAGACACAATTCTAGACGAGTCTTAATTGAACATAATTATGTCGAAAATTTCCATGTCCTCATTCTTCTTTATGACCTGGTTTGACGTCCCCTTTGGGAAATCTTTGGAAAATCTTTGGGAAAAATATTGAGAAATAAGGAGAACTAGACTATGAAGCCAGTAGGAAATGGTCTGTCCTTTTACACTGGATTCTTTTGGTACTATAGTATAAACATTGATACTAAGGGTCCGAGCCAGACTAAGTTTTATGCGACAATTTTGAATGTGAACCAGTCTGAAAAAACTACTCACTGTCCTAAGAAAGGGTTGACAAGTTGACAGATGACTGATAAAAATTAAATTAGTTACAGACGACAAATCAAAAAATGTTGATTTTCAGGGCATATCTTTCTTAAATTTAGAAAATGGGTTAACTTTATAACGACATCAATTATTAGACTGGTCCAAATTAGAAGGCGTTGTAGACTGCAAAATTAATGCTAACCCATGTGAAAAATCTTCAAATTGAAGAACATGTATATGAAATCTTGAAGGAAAGGTAGATAATGCCGATTATCAACAGTTTCCCATCTCATTCAATGTCGTCTAAACCCATGATATCAATTTTATTCGGACGGGTTACCAATTTTAAGGAGTCACAGTTTGGGAATGGGTTTAGGGTTATTATTCAACGCACGTACACAGATAGCTTGAAACTTCTTTGAAAAATTCAAGTTACATAATTGTCTGATAAACCACAACTTTACCTCCTCCGGCAAATTCCAAAAAAAAGTGCACAATCAGCTCCTTTAATAAATACAATTACATATATCTTCGTGTTTCGTGTTTAATAACTCCTTTTCAAGTTTTGACACTTCATTGAATCCGATATGGATTAGGATCTGGAACCAAATGTAGGAAATAAGAAATCGCTGTCTGATGGTCAGCATTAATTCTTTTGAACTGTCTAATCTATAACATGGAGCTTTGATACTTATAAGACTAGTGAGTAAATAGTTTTGTGAAATTGTCATCTGCAACTCATTTCATTTTGGACTAGCGTTAACAATTTGTGTTTTTGAAAGGGGTAATTATCCTCGAAGACCACGCATTGTTGTTTAAATACTGGAGCGTGATGCTTATGACACAGTAGACGTGGATAGAAATCTGTATTTTTTTACGAAACAGAAATGAATTCTGAGGAATTGGTGGCCTTTTCCATTTTTTTCAAAATCTGAATTGCTGGACGCGTAGATAAAAATTTGTCTTGAGACAAATGACATGACAGAGCATCTCTAGCTCAGGTAGCTATTAGCTAGAAACCCAGCATTAAGAGGGAAGGGTTTCAACCATTAAGCAGGATATTGTTCGTATTTCGCAACAGAGCTATAGATAAGGGGGGAGTTTAACCGCAATAACCTTTCAAAATATATTTCAATTATCAAACCCTATGTTGTGCGTCCTCAGTGGAATTGTCTCATCGCGATGATTCAAATGAATACTTACAACATAGGGTCTAGATTTTAAATAACAAAAAATAATTATTATAATGCTTTTATTATCTCTTAGACTTAGGCCTATCTGTTAATCTCTGACAATGCTCTTTACGTCGTAGATTTCGTCTTTGACTTTTGAAGGCGTGTTTTTAATAGCTTTTTCTAATAACGGAGCGTCAAATCAAAAGGATCCGAAAATTTGAATAATCGGGCTCGAGCAATGCCCTCCCAAACATTTTAAGACTGATATTCCAGATAAGCGAAAAAATTGCATACATGCATGGGTAGATACATGTACCATTACCCTTCCTTCGTATAACTCGGTTGTCGAACGTATGAGCCAGGATCTGGACAAATGTCCCATAAGGCTTTTGAGACCAATGTGGTTCCAGATCAGCCTGCGTATACACGCAGAGTAGCATCGATAGGTCTCAATCAGACTGAACCTAGTCACATACTGATGCTGAAACATGGCGTCTCAAAAGCTATACATAAAGGACCCTTTCCAGACCCAGGTTCGTATATACAGTTGAAGAGCATTCAGTAGCACATGGTGCTGCTTTTCAACAAAAAACTCGTCAATACAGCTTAAAAGAAGCTGTAGTTACGAGGCTTTTGTTGAAAAGCAACGAAATTGTGTTTGAAATTGTGCAAGAAATACCAAACTAGCGATTACTTGCATTAGTCGCCATAATGATATTCGAAAATGGTTGAACTAAATGTTGAAAACAATTCAATTTTAAATACACTGTATCTCTAATGGTAAGGATGTAAACTTTTATGTAAATAAGGTTCATTTCCGTATTTTGAACTAGGTCAAATACAAGTTACTTACACATATATGTTAAAATGAAGATGTCAACCGAATGATTTTTGTTTTATTAGTGTTAATATTTGCCTGATAGATGAACATTGGCTTTTGTTTAAAGATATATTGCTGCTAGACTATACACGATATTTCAAAATGAAATGTTAACCATTGCTTTTTTTTTTACAAAAAATGGTAGTACGCTTAAAATGCATACAGGTCTTTGTTTCAAAGAAAAAAAACACAACAATGCATGATATTGACTATCATAGAGCTATGTATAAATTTCAAAAGTATCATGTAGGCTGCAGGGCCATTATAGGCCTATGCATTAAATAATGGAACCAACCAGGAAAACGATTCAAATGAATGACCGGAACACAATCCGTAGTAGTTTGATCTTTCCTTTTGATCAAAGCGTTTGTACATGATATAATTATTAGACAGTTTTATTAGATTCTTTGAATTTGGGCTTTGATGTTGTGATGAAATGTACATAGAAAAGTCGCTTATAAATAGAGCAGCCGAGAACCCTTATTGGCTTTTACAAATTAGACCAACATGATTCCAGATAAGAATGTCGTCGTTTCTCTAATAAAAACCTCGTAACTGCAGATTGTTGTAAGCTGCAGTTACGAGGTTTTCGTTGAGAAGCATCGGTGCGTGTGTACAAGCAGTTTGATCACGCATGTTGATCTGACATAGCTTCTTCGGGACACGCAAGTTAAAAAAATGGGTCCAGATCAGCCTGCAGTTAGCCAATTTCAGGCCCGTAGGAAGCAATTTCATATTGGTTGGGCGAAAGTCCCTGTATCTGAATATTAGAGGGAGGTGGGTAGGGGGGGGGTGTGTCTTAACCGGATTCTCCCTAAATTTGCGGTGTAAAATAAGGGAAATTCGGCATTTTTGGCTAACTTTTAGCTCCCACTAGCCTCATCCTGTTCCTACGGGCCTGAATCTATATGTTCTGCTTTGATGAATCAAAACTTTTTTTCTTTTTTTCCGTTTGGATCTATATTCAATTTGTCGCCTGAATCTTATTTGAATTTGGGTGAATCTTTTTAAAATATGACTTAGACTTACATCGCTGCTTTTCTGCGAAAACCTCGTATCTGTAGCTTAAAACAAGCTGCAGATACGAGGTTTTCGTAGAAAAGCGACGAACTATAATTATGGAGGTGGTTTGAGTCATACGTACTTATACTTATAAAGAATCTAGATCTCTCTAAAATCGCTTTGAATTAAAGAAACCAGTATCATCATCAAAGATAGGTCTGTTATCGTTCTAGTGTCTCTTAAACCTTTACCAAACATTCCATAGATTACACCCCCTAAAACAATGAAGCGTGGAAAAGCATTGGGAGAAAAGAAGAAAATGGTGATAACTAGTAGGCCCCTATCCCCCATCAATGCTTTCCTTGATTGAACTCGGCGTACACTTCTCCCACACATCGTCTGCATCATCTACATCATCTTGGGCTAATTTGGATTTTCCCTAAATTTTCAGTGTGGCAAAAGGAAAAATCAGCAATTTTGGCAAACTTGGGGGGCTTAGCCCTCCTAGCCCCCTGTTCCTACGGGCCTGTTTGGAAAATGGTTAGATCTAAGTGCTATTAATTGTGTGGGTGTTTTTTGGTAGAACCTGAAACTCTCGTTCGATGTGGTACTCGTAATCGAAGGACCATAATACATAACATTTATAGCAAAGCGTTGACGATTTTTTAATCAAGACAAGCCAGAATTAGCCTATCTATGCCATTTGTCGTTCTGATACACTATGCTTCTTTTCTTTCAAGGTTTGATAAACCCATATCCAGTTTGGTCGTCAAAATCAGTCACCGTTTTTGGACTATGTTAAATTGAGCATTATCGAGATAAAAGAGACCATCATGGATCCTGATCAGACTGTGTGTACAGTAACACACTAACTGATCTTGATCCATCTTGATCACAAATAAATCATAAGATTCAATAAAAAATAATTTCTTGTTTACACATCGCACTTAATCTACAAAAAGTGTATTGAATGGAAAATGTATGGGCAATTATTGGGAGGTTGTAAACAACTTTATCTCAAAATATTGACGTTAATATTCACAAAAGGAGTGCTTGTCCATTTATGAGTCATTTATCCCTTTCCCGAACGACAAAAATTCAGTGCGGTCCTATCTAAAAGCTGCTGTAGGCAATAAAATTTATGTTAAAAAGGATGGGATTGATTTACAATATTGCACAGAAAATAATGAGACAGAAGGAGAAACTGTTGATTATTAAGCAGTTTTTTTCCTCTTGTCTCAATGTTTTCCCCAAGTCTAGCTTCTTAGGGATGTCAAAATCATGTCCTGTTTTGGGAAGCCTTCAAGAGTTATTTACAATTATTTACATATTTACAATTGAGTAGGGTCCTTGGATGTAGAAAATGGCCCTTATTTGGGTATTTGAGGCCACCATGGATCAAGATCAGACTGCGTATACACGCAGTCTGATCAAGAACCATGTTGTTCTCAACTTAGCCATGACTTGAAGCATCAGTTAATTTTAACCCTTTCCCAAACAAGACCTGGTTTTGACGTCCCTAATAGAGATGGTTTGAGAAAACATTGAGGTAAAAGAAGAAAGTGCTGATAATCAGCACTTTCTCCTTTTGCCTCAATATTTTCTAAGCTATATTGTACCCCATAGTTATCTTCTTTAACACCAATTTTGTCGTCTATAGCAGCTTTCAAGTTGAACTGCTTAAGAATTTGGTGATTTGGGAAAGGGCTACTGTAAGTTAGCAACTTTGGTCATGATCAAGCTGCGAAAAGACACAGACTGACATTGAAACGTGATTGCTTCAAATGCTATAAAGGCCAATTTTCCAGATCCTGACTCAATTGTATTTCGACATGTTTCAGTTTCTACATCCTATTTCGGTTTTGTAATTACACATATGCATACAATCTTGCTTTTCTAGAAGCTGAACAAATGAAGCAGGCCCGTAGGAACAGGGGGCTAGGGAGGGGAGCTACCCCCCCCCCCAAAGTTGGCAAAAATGCCAAATTTTCCTTTTGTTCACACTGAAAATTTAGGGAAAATCCAAATTTGCCCCCCCCCCCCTAATAATCAGACCATGGGGCTTTATCCCACCCAATATGAAATTACTTCCTACGGGCCTGTGAAGGTATTATTAAACTGCACTGGTAGGCTAGAGGAGAAAATGCATTTCGTTTATTCTTTTGTAGGCCTGTATAATTTGTATTCACCAAAAGGCATGTTTGCCCATTTATGAGTCAATTATACATGTTACAAGTCAGGGCTTTTCATCCTTCTATAACAGAGGCCGAAATTCGGTGGCTTCCCAATTGGAAAATAGTTCCTTTTTTCCCAATTTCAAAATAAGAATTTCCCAAATTTCAAAACTAAAATTACCTACCGGCAATTCTAGTCACAAAATTGCAGTGTGTGTTCTATAATTCAGTTATTCTGGCTATAAAGTGTTGTTTAAGAAACTTTATTTTCATTTGAACATTTATTCCCCTGTTTCTTCTTTTTCCCAATTTGCCCAAAATTGCGCTAAAATTTCCCAAAATGACCGACCAGGGGCCCTTCCCAATTTCTGGAAGAAAAGCCCTGCAAGTGTATTTCGCCATGTTTCTACATCCTATTTCGGTTTTGTAATAACACATTGTCATGCTATCTCACTTTTTGAGTGCTGAGCAAATGCACGTATGACTATACATAGCGACATGAAAGGAGAAAATACTTTTTTGTCGATATTTTCTTTCACTTCAACAATGCTTTTGGTTAGCAATAATGATGTGCTCTCATATTTGATTTTCCAAATTGGTAGGTTGGTCGGTCGGTCGGTCGGTCGAAATTTTATTTCCCAAATGTTGTGCCATGTTGTGGTGTCGCTTCAAAGACGCTTCTGAAAGATCAACATGACTTGGGTTCTAACAAACGACCTCTAGTCAGAATGTTACCAACATACACTGGCAGTCTGCCTTGTAGTTTATTAGACCAGTCCATTTTGTCAAATAAAACTGGGAGAGTCCAGAAATGACAAAAATATAAAATGACAAAAAGTGGTGTAATTAGTAGGATATGACTAATATACAGCTTGAATAAAGGTCACGCAAAATAGACTCCCGGGCGATTTGAAAAGTTTAAACCCTAGCCAGTAGGCTTCTGCGTCAACCCTTGTTTATAAACATTTGAATAAAACTTTAGGTGGAAAGAAGGACATATTATAGACGGCGAGATTTGACCCGGCAGAGCAGACCAAGCGGAAAGGTCAACAGACTTGTCGTCCAGGGGTGATAGGTTTGCCGGAACCCCTCGTGATTTGCCAAACACTTCGCATGCTTCGCTATTTACAGCTAATAATCATATTATTCAACGCCTTAACAGTATTTGCACGTGCAAAGGCCTACATTTGTCGCGTCATCTAAAAATGGTAATTCGTTAACAGAATATGCAAAAATGCCGATCCTGGTCAGCCTGTGCCATCTGTTCGGTATGACCAGGATGTGAACGGTATTAAACATTTTCATTTTTTGGAGATTACGCCTAGGCTATATTAATGATTTGCTTTACTGAAAATTTCGATCCAAACGGACCACGGTAGCTTAACACCTTTATTTGACTAGATTAGATAAAATCTTATTTTCACATGGCGGTACAATGATGTATAACGGATACAGTGCACGCTTTTACGTAAATTAACGACGGACCATTCCCATCTAAACTGGACAATAAACTGTTCCACTTTTCTGTACAGTTAAGGTCACTCTGCCGGGTCAATTATTTTCCTCTATACATGCATAATGTGAATAAATTTCAAACATTTTTAACCCCGTTTGCGTGGAATTCGACAAATACATATCACGTTTTCGCAATCGAATTTCTATCTCCAGTTTGTTACTTACGAACGTTCGGAAGGAATGAAATTGAGGCTCAATCATTGGCTTCGTAAATATATAGATTACTGAAGTCTTAATCCCCGTCGCCCGATGACTGCATCTTACTAGCGCTCCAATGAAAATTAACACATGTTAACAATGTATTTCAGAGCTTCATAGAAGTACTTTTGACTGAAAATTTTTTTGAAAGATACGTAAAACCACAGGACATGACAGAACCAATCCCGAAGTGTTGTCCACCGAATCTGTCCCATCAAAGGCCGCTTTATGTTGCATTCTGTGTAAATAATGAATGAATTCAACTAATCAACTGATTGAATTTGTGGAGAAGTCTATGAAAACATGAGGTATTGGCACACACACGAACGTAATTATGACGCAAGACTGGTAGTGCAATTTTCCCAGAATCTTTTTTTTTTTCTGATTGACTACTATAGCCTACCCACAATATTTGTTTTGGCGTAGATTACCTAGGCAATATTGTTTGAAAAGCATTCGGAGACAATAATTATCTTTAATTTATGAAAGCCAGTATTTTCTTCTTTATTCACAATGATTTTATCGACGCAAATGATAATTTGTATTCGTTGTCCTCATTTGTGTCGTCGACCCTGCCTTTGATTTTGAGCCTCTTAACCCATTACCAAACGATAACATTTTAAGCTTGTCCAAATTCAAAGATGCTACAGTCGAACCTTTCGTGTGGATTTAATTTAAAATTCACCAGTCTTTTGGGTTATAAATACTTTGGGAGAAAAAGAAATTGCTTGTCACGGGCAATTTCGTCATTTAACACAATGTTTTCCAAAGAATTTATCTGAAATGGAGTCAGAAAGAGTCAATTTATGGCAATACATGTATGCAGTTGTATGGTAAAGGGTTTGGTAACTTTCAAACGGACTAAGTCCTTAACCTTTGATCGGATATAAGAATGATTATGTCTCTATAGTCCTTTCATTACCAACGTAGAAACTCTCATCAACTCTTTCCCTGACTTGCATTTTTCTTTCATGTGGAAGGAGCTGTAAACGGCGCACCAGACTATAGTGAAAAAAAAAAGCTATTCAAAGCATGTAGCAATCCCCGAAAGATGTAAATAGTATCATCGACATTTCCTTCTTATCTTTCTTCTTCATTATTTCAATGGTTGTCTGAACTGATGTCATTTTGGGTCGTCAGATTCAGGAACCATTCAGGAACCCGTACTATCAACGAACGTGCGATAAATTCACCATTATTACCTCCAAACCCGTTCATGTTCATCATGAGATTAAAAAAAAAACTGATAATACGAATGACTTCGTATGTCTGTCCGAGTGAACGAACACTTGTACATCCACATTTTGCGTAATCCATTCCTATGAGATTTATGGACATATACGAACGTATGCATGGGCGGATCTAGAGGGGGCCTGGACCCCCCCCTCCTGGCATTGGCTGAAAATTGAATTTTGGCTATATAAATTTAGTGTAACGTTACATATTTACTTCATTTTAAGCCATTATTTGGGCTTGAACCGTCCTCCCTGGAAAATAAATTGGGATTGACCCCCCCCCCCTGGAAAAAAATCCTGGATCCGCCCTTGCCTATGTCAGAAGTTGGATGAGTTCACAGTTGGATATCATCGTAGATGCTATGCAATGGTCAGGTGTTCCGGGCACCGCGAAATGAGTTAAATAATGTTAAAAGGGGTCTATCTTATGACGTGTCTGACACTTAATGACCAAAATGAGAACGAAATAATTGCCCACTTTACTAGATTTATATGGTGGGATTGTGTTTTATATTCTTATATGTACTTATATGTAATATGCCTGCAGTCAGTTGTCATATTTATGTTGTAAACATCAGCCCCCCCCCCCCCCCCCAAAAAAAAAAAAAGGGTTGGCCAAGAAAATGACAAAATATTAATTTTCCATGATTTACTCTGAAAAGGGGAAAATCCAAATTAGCTCCTCCAATATTCAGACACTGGCCTTGACATGGGTGCACCCCCATATGGAATTGCTCCCTTTGGGCCTGTGTAATATTACGGGTCAACTGTAATGATATTGTTTTGATTTTGTCTTGTCATATACAGGTGTTTCATTAAGAGGCGGTGGGGGGATTTTCCCGTCCTATTTGACTGAAATTGAGTACAATCTCCCTGCTACTTTTGAAAATTTTGTATGGGGTTAATAGGGAATACACAGAAAATCCCCCGCCTACTTTACCTTCTGGCCCAGGTGGCCAAAAAGTTATTTTGAAACTACTGCATAATAGCTAGAGATGCTTTGCCATGTCATTTATCGGGACCTACATGTATGCTAAAATCTGTATTAAAATCATTTCGATCACAATGGAAGTCCCAGATGCAATGGCTCGATGGAAATCATCTGATTGAGACGATAAGTACCTAATGGATCAAGATAGGTCCTGATAACATAATTTAGATGCGCCACTGATAGAGAAGTCAGCCAATAAGTAATTGAATTAATTAATTAATTGAATTAATTATCATTAGTCTAAATAATCATCGATTATAAGGAGTTTTGGACGAAATATATAATGTTTTATGCTATTCAAAAATACGATATTTAGCTAATGCTGAAGAACACGTTGATAGAAGTTTTTTTTTTTCGAGAACTCAGAAATGGAAAAAAAGCCGATACATCGCAGGCCCGTAGGAAGCAATTTCATATGGGGGGGGGGGGGCTACAGGCATTGTCCTGAATATTGGGGGGGGGCTAATTTGGATTTTCCCAAAATTTTCAGCATAAAATTAAGAAAATTCGGCATTTTTGGCCACCTTAGGGGGCTTAGCCCCCCCCCCAAGCCCCCCTGTTCTTACGGGCCTGCATTGCATTGCATTTCCTACTTTACATTCGTTGGTTCTCAAAGTTTCGTCTATTAAATTCGCCAATAGGGCACGATTTTATCCAGTTAACATTGACGTAATTTCGGACAAATAATATTATTTCCGTGTGTGTTGTTATAAAATCTCGTAACTACGGCTTGTGTCAAGCCGTAGTTACGAAATTCTAGAACAACACCGACGGTTTATCAAAATGTAACAATAAACATAGTCTATTTCAGCACAAATTTCATTGCTTTTTATTACCCAGCAGATCACCCTCAGTTTTACTCGACTTTGGAAAAAATGAACGACCAGATGATAAAAACTTTATGGGAAATGGAGAAAATACTAGTGACCAGAAACTGATGTTTATTATTTACTACTTTTCATAAGTTCGCCAAAAAAAATAGTGGTTTTGTTGTAAAGGGTTAATCTATTAGTTCATTATCACGAGATAACTATCTTGTCAGATTACATCTTTACTAAGGTATTTCGTCACGTTACTTTGTAACTTCTTAACCCTTCTCAAACAATATTTTTTTTGACGATCGTGGTGAACATTTGTAGAAAATATAGCGTCGCTTTTCACCGAAAATCTCGTAACTGCAGCTTGTTTGAAGCTGCAGTTATGAGATTTTCGTTGAAAAGCAGCGATATCTTTATTCTTAATATCTTCTACCTTGTAAAATGAACTTTGAAAAAATTAAAGAATTTGATAAATTCTTTGGTTATAAGTTGTACAACGGATGTGTTCTTGTTACTTGATTATTTCACGGAAAATGAATTTCGACGTGATAAGAACCAGTCATGAGATTTCTTGTAATTTCTACTTCCGCTTTCGTATTCTTAATCCGGATTTATTGTGCATTTTTTTAAACAGCAACATCCTAAGGGATCTTTGTGGCTTGTACCCAATCATGGCAAGGTTTTGACGCCCTTAATAGAAAACGTTATAGAAAAGCATTTCGAATGAAATGCATCAATGTTTCCCAAGCCTTTTTCATCTTTCATCAGATACGTCAAAGCCAGGTCTCGTTTGGGAAAGGGTTTAAAACAGCGTTTAGACCGCAGAAATTTGACCCGGGATTCATTGAAAAGAATTGATAATTATTTGTTTATTGTTGCACTTTGTGCCCCGAGCTATGTTTTGACTCGTCCTATTTGCACCATCTTTTGTGTTTAGTCTAGATGCAACCATATAATTATATACACCCTTACCATTGTTGGTCCCTAAGAATAGACTAGAAATCGATTTTATCAATTAAATAGTGACGTAGGCTCGGACAAACACAATTATAAATATATCTTCATATCATCACCTACCCGTTTTTAGATCTGTATACCAAAATCTATCCCTATTCTAAATAAAATTTATGTGCTAGAATCGGGACACGAAATCACTGTGGCATTTTAGACCCAGCATAGACCCAGATCAGTCTGTGTGTAAAAACAATCTGAGCAGGAACCGAAATGTGGACCCTAAATCTTCATCGCTGTGTTTAAACACTGATAAAAAGGAACTTGTTTAATATTTCCTTACACAACTTATTTTAGGGGGTCCAATCTGAAAGATGACACAATTCGGAGTGAAAAGGAAAGGATTTATTTACAATATAGCACAGAAAACATTGAGACAAAAGGAGAAAATGCTGATTATCAGCATTTTCTTCTTTTGACTGAATGTTTTCTCAAGCCCTTTCTATCAGGGACGTCAAAATTAGGTCTTCGGAAAGGGCTAGATCTGCACTACCTTAACCTATATCCCGCGGCATGTACATGCACCTGTGACATAACTATGTCAAATATGATCATATTCAGTTATTAACATATCAATCAGAATTCGATGTTGCGTGAATTATAATTTTTGACACCTGACAAAATATGATACAACTATAAACTGATCATTTGTTTAAGTCTAAAGGGGAATTTTTCATCCGTATCTTACACATTCACAATTTAAAAATAAACCTGCTGCAGCTAGTCTTAATTGTTCACCAAACGCAATGTTGTGGGTACTCATAAGAATAGTTTGACAATTTGACAAACGCGTTGGAAAAAGCAAGGTTGGATCTATAGAGGGGTCGGGGGTCCGGACCCCCACTCCCTGGCATTGGCCGATGATTAAATTTTAACTATATATAACTTTGGTTTAATGTTACATATTTAACTCATATTAAGTCATCATTTGGGCTTGGACCCGCCAAACCCCCCTGGAAAAAAATCCTGGATCCGTCCTAGAAAAGGGTGAATTGCATAGAAAATCTGGAGAAACTTCAAGTCTCTTCGTGTTTCCTTTTATTGTCCAATCCGTTTTGTTAAGGACGTTACACAATAACCAAGAATTGTTAAGAAAATGGTTAAACATGATATGACACGCATTAGACATGTAATAAGGTAATAATTATCGCTATACTGTCACTTGATAGTTGTTAGAAAAGACAATTTTATTACCGACATCTCAATCAACGCAAAAGTGGACTTTATTTAGACATGAAGTCGTTGTTCAAAACGTCTCTTCTCAGCTCGATTTTCAAGGAATAGAATACACAGGTGGCAATCACGTGACTTTGTTATGATATGTTTTCCTAACTTTTGTAAACAAAAACACTCGGTAAGTACACATTTTCTCAAATTTTGAATCACATACTTAACAATTAATATTGAGATACGTACCATTCGACACGTCGTACCCTCCGGTCCATTTTAATACCAATATCTTCCCTCAAACCCCTGTCAAAGCTGAGAACATTCGTGCAAAGTATTTTTGAATGCCGTGATATATTTTCTTAAGAAATGTTTGCACTTTGCACGAATGTTCTCAGCTTTAACTTGGATTTGAAGGAATATCTTTGTATCAAAAGAAACCGGAGATTACAACGTATCGAATGGTATGTATCTCAATACTGAGAGTTAAGTATTTGATTTAAAATTTAAGAAAATATGTAGTACTTACCGAGTGTTTTTGTTTACATAAGTTAGGAAAGCATATCATTACAAAGTCACGTGATTGCCGCCTGTGGAATAGGGCAGCTGCTCCAGCTATCCGAGCATCGGCTTTATTGTTGGCGTCTTTCATACTAGTTTCTTCAGATGACAGTTTTAAACCCCTCTCTTTTGCCTTTGCATGTTTTCACTTGATAGTTGAAGCAAATGCTTGCTTTGGAAAGAGTTAAACCCTTTCATAAACAACGCCAAAAGGTAAAATTTGTAAATAATATAGCAGAGAAAACAGTGGCACAAAAGGAGAAAATGCTGATAAACAGCATTTTCTTCTTTTGTCTCAATGTTTTCCCATGACTATTTTATCAAGGACGCCAAATCAAGGTCTTGCCTACTGGGATAGATTTAATTGATTAAAAATTTGTGCAGATAAACATCATTTCTTCCTTTGTCTCAATGTTTTCCTAAGACTACATGTATTTTATTAAGCAGCCAAATCCAGGTCTTGCCTGGGAAAAGGTACATTTACTAAAATGATCTTTTTGTATATTTTCAGTGACCGTTTGTATAAGAGGGACATCGTACCAATTAGGGTTATTCGATACTGCCGGGCAGGTAGGTTGATATTTATTTTACTTATTACCTAGCAATGAAAGTTGAATGTGCTGCATTTTGGCAACAATGTAGGGAAAAAACAAGTTATATGTAAAATCATAAGAAAACTGTAGAAGAAATCTATACGACCAGGTGCATGGCTATGTAAAGAGGTCTACATTTTCATCTGTTTTGTAAAATGTGGTAAACAAGCAGCCTTTCTCAGACATATGAAATGGGCTTTTAAACAAATTGCGATGGACAAAAGAGAAAATGCTCTTCAATATTTCGTTTGCTTGGTTTCATGACTTGCGCATTACAATACGGTCTACTTTCTATTTCATTGCCTGGTTCCAATAGGAATTTATCTAAATCCGTGTGTCTAGAAAAGCGACAAAAAGCACTTTTCTGTTACAAATCGTTGGTTATATTATATAACCAACGATATTTAACAGAAAAGCGCCGTTTCGAAAACGTCGTAAGCTATAGTCACATCATTTTTTTACGTAACCGAAGACGTTCTTATTTATCTACTTACAGGAGGAATATGAAGGTCTTCGTCTGCTGTCGTATCCCGGCACTCACGTGTTCTTGCTTAGTTTTTCCGTTGTCATGCCGGATACCATGAAAAATCTGGAACAAAAATGGCTGCCGGAAGTCAGAAATAACTGTCCTACTTCCGCTTTTCTCATAGTTGGTACCCAAATAGACTTACGCGAGGACGAAAAGACGCGCCAAAAATTACAGAAGCGGAGACAGAAACCAGTCACCCCGGAAGAAGGTACTCGATTAGCAAAACGAGTAAACGCGGACTGTTATGTGGAATGTAGTGCCTTAACTCAGAATGGATTGAAAAATGTGTTTGACGAAGCGCTGTTGGCGGTCTTAGAGCCGAAAATAAAACGCCGTGCACCTAGGAAGAAATCGAAATGTGTAATTTTATAACCTATATGATTAGGTTACCTATAGGAATTGTGTTTTAATTGCAATATGTGCCTTTAAAAAGTGTTCATAGTTCACTCGTGTATACAGATGATATTCGAATGGTGCTGAATCGAAGTCTCTGAACATAGAGATTCCGTATCAATACGCAATTCAGATGTTTTGTAGCCATGCCATGCCGGAGAAACTGGTGATATTCAAGAAAGTGTTATACGTGAAACTTACATCAGACGAGATATGCAGTCCACACTAGTTATCTCGACATCGGATAAGTCGAATTTCGGCTTAAGTCGAAGTGAAAATGCAGTCCCGTCTTCATGTATGTTTATAACAAATTGCAAAATAAAGTAATTTAAAAACAAATATAGCCATTAAAATATAGCAGGGGAAGGAGAGAAATTGCTCGTTTCAAGCAATTTCTTTCCTTTTCTAGTATATTTCAGTTATGCACGCACTTGATTAGCAACAAAAATGGCCAAATGTAATGTAAATCGGAATTGAGTAAAATCGGATGAGCCGAACTCCGGATATGTCGAGGTATCTTGGCGACCTCAGACTTCGACACAACGGGTGTCGACTGTACGTACCTCTCTTCCAATCAGATTACTAGTCGCTTGATTGTCTTACTATTCTGAAATCATTGAGTGGTGAAAACGTGTTCTTATTCTACGCATTGTAAAATTTGTATGATGACTTTAATATCTAAATCGAAATCAAGTTGGTGGCCGTCGATGAAATGGAGCAAATGAAAGAAATGAAAGAATAAGAAATGTACCAACAAAGATGCAGATAATTATGTCATTCGTAACTCTCTATTTATCATCCAAACCGTGTACTGTATGTCGATGCTTTTCAACGAAAATCTCGTATCTGCAGCTTGTTTTAAGCTGCAGATACGAGGTTTTCGTAGAAAAGCGACGATGTACTCATTTGCATCGTCACGGTGAGACAATTATAATTAGTGCACGCAACGAAGGGTTTGATTTCTGTATGTGATATCTATTCATTAAAAAAAGATACCATAATATTTGTCTAGAATAAAGGTAGTTCACACCTGTACTAAGAATGAGATTCACGAGACGTTGGAATTATATTTGGCTGGTCTATACTAACTATGTAACTTTTAGCATATCGTCGATTTTCAATAAAAATCTCGTATTTGCAGCTTGTTTTAAGCTAGAGCTACGATATTTTCGTTGAAAAGCAGCGATATTTTAAAATTCTAAACGGATCCAAATTCAAAGATGTTGCAGACGTCAATCCAAAGTGAATGAAAGTTTGCATTGTTTCGTCTTTCTAAGTAGAAAATATTGTGGGATACGAAGAAATTGCTTTAAACAAGCAATTTGTTCATTTTACACAATGTTTTCCAAAGCCATTTTCTACTAGATTCGTCATAACCAAGTCTTGCTCGGAAAATGGTTAAAGGATTTTGAACCTTGTTTTACTGAAAACTTATTTGCTTCTTATTTACACAGAAAAACTTATCTTCATTTTTATGCATTTTATGCATGTTTGTCTTTTCTTAGACTGTTTATCAAGTTATGTTCAATATTATGCATTTCGGACTTTTCCAAGACTGTTTGTTCAACTATGCTTGCAATGTTTTGTGTTGAATATTAAATTTATATATTTTCATTAATAAATTTTTATTAGATGTACTTCTTGATTTATTGAAACACTGTCTTTACCATAAGATTAATTAAGACACTTTTGCAAGTGCGAATATCGTTCATCTGAGTTGGGATATGGAAAAATGCCTTCCAATAGCATTTGAGACGAATATGGATCGAGATCAACCTGTGATTAAATACAGTCTTATCTTGAACTACTTACACACAGAGCAACTTATAAGAGGGGATGAAACCATTTTAAATTTGTTAATTCAAAAATTGAAATACAAACACCATGTTGTGGGTACATTGAGACGATTCAAACGAGTACTCTGAACATAGGGTCTGACGAACAGTTAAAAATGAAATATTGCATTTTGAAAAGCCAGCACGCACTATTATCTGTAGCTCTGTCTACGTTTTAACCCTTTACCAAAAAAACAAAATTTTAGACTGATCCAAATTCAAAGATGTTGCAGACGACAATTTAAATCAGATGAAATTTTACACTTTTGGTCTTTTTTGTAAGGAAAATATTGTGGGAAATGAAGAAATTGCTTGTCACAAGCAATTTCTTCATTTTCCACAATGCTTTCCAAAACGATTATCTTGTAGGGAGTCAAAAAGAGTCACTGAGTGGTAATGGGTTAATACAATTGCTACGAATCACGGAACAGCTTGTGGAGATCAGCATAGATCTTGATCAGACTGTGTGTATACAGGTTCGCAAGTTCCGCCATATACGGATGTAATGCAAAAGGCGGCGTATATTCTGCATATGGAACGTTTGTGCCTTCTTAAATGTGTTTCTATTAAAATCATTCTATAATCTAAAGAATTAAACTTGTAAGTTATGACAAGAAAATGTTTTGACGCAAAATTGGAAATTGCTGATTTTGTAAATATATTCTGAACTTAGATCTAGTCCATTCAAAATATTATGACCCACGACATTTACGCATTTAACCTATAAGGAAAATGCGTTCTTTTTTCCAATACAATTTTGCATGCGTTGGTTCGGATCTTGCAGGTGCTTGACACCTGCAAGATTCGAACCATCACACGCAAAATTACAGTAGTTTAGAGTTTGATATCGCGTTGTTTACATAGTTACATTTTGTAAACTATTTTGTTTACTATTATATCGTGGCCGGACCGTAGGAACGTCAAAACCAGGCTCCGGTTTCTCGAAAAAAACCATTAGTACGTTCTCAGACTCAAATCTGAGCACCGTACTCAAATCACACGAAATCCACGTGAACTTCAAAGTGAAATTTCAGAATTTTATGTCATAAATTTTACTTTTATTTTTATCTGAAAGAGCATATTTCCTTATGAAAATTCTGAAAATTTCGAGCCAAAATATTGCGCCGTTTACGAGAAATTAATATTTTTGTGTTAAAATTGAACAAATTGTTGTGGACAACAGTTCGGATCTATATGCAATTTATCGATTATGTCTCAACTTTAATTAAATGCGTGTTTCTCGCTTATTGGCAACAACTTCAAAAAACCAATAGCATTTATACTCATTAGAATAATAATCTTGGCATCAAGACATACTTTAAAAAAATGAAATTGGAAAGAAATGTCCCTTTGAAATGAATACCCTTCAACGTTGGAGAGTATTCCATTGAAGTCGAGCATGTACTCATGAGTATGTAGGCCTACTTGAGTTTTTTTCGAGAAACCAAGGCCAGGCCCCGGTTTCTCGAAAAAAAAACTTAAGTACGATCTCATGCTCAAATCTGAGCACCGTGCCCAAATCGCACGAAATCCACGTGAACTTCAAATGAATACCCTTCAACGGCGGAGAGTATTCCATTGAAGTCGAGCATGTACTCATGAGTATGTAGGCCTACTTAAGTTTTTTTTTCGAGAAACCGGGGCCAGGTCTTGCATGCGAAAGGGTTAAGGTATTGATTTATCACCAATCTAGATTACATGCCCCATTATAGAATTACGTTACGCTCATCTCTCAAAATGTTTATCCTATTTAATAGATGTTGGGTATTATCAATAAAATCTGCTCGAGAATCTAGGAGAAATGCCAATATTGTAGCTTTTCAAAGGAAACCTCGTAGCTGCAGCTTGTTTAAGCTGCTGTTACGAGGTTTTCGTTTAAAAGCAGCGATATGCAGACGTTTTTACTTGGCACTGGTTTTTGTTTCACTTTCAAAGGTTGGGCATCATGAGGTTATATTAAACCTTTTTCCAAACAATTCCTAAGCATCATAAAGAAAAAAAATCATCAAATTAGTATGTCTTTGAAGTCTACGTATTTAGTGTTCGTTACTAACAGAAACAAACGACTTTAAAGCGAAACGAATGAGCTTCTATCAAATGGAATAACATCTGCTTCAAGCGATAGATTTTGCTTTCTCTCGAAATGGAACATCTTAAAATCAAAGGCCTGAAAATTTAACGAACACAGGAAGGGGGTCTTTTTTATATCTTTAGTACTTTCTGAAGCATTGTTCAAGGGAGGGATGGACCTACGCCTGCCCCCTCGCCGACGAAAAATGAGCATCCATTCCCAAACCACAAGTTGATTCCCCATGGTCCTGGGTATGTAAATGTATGAAGCCGTTAGCAATCATGGAAAATATCATTGAAGCTATTGTTCGAATCCTGGCTCGGCCAATATCCATTTGACTACGAAAGTCATTTGTCTCTCACCAATGGGTTTGAATCATCTATGTGAGAGAGCAGCTGGTGACTCGGTTTAGTTTATTATATATTATAGCGGTAGTGGTGAGAGAAATGCCAGGAATCCACGGTGCTCCAGTCGCCGAGATTAGACGTTGAACCCAATCAATCTATTATCATGGTTTCCTCAATGCAAACACATGAATCGTTTGTCCTGGGTTTGTTCAGCTGTTCCCCGATTAGATAAAACTAGAAATATAAATAGAGCTAAATTATAAAATGAATGAAAATAAAATGTATAATAATTTTGTACTTACAACAGTTTTTATATAAACAAAAAAAAAGTCTTAAAAAGTCAAAACAGCCTGAATACCAGCATGACAAAAGATATGGCCGGGAATCGCGTGATCCAACAAGTACAAATCGCTGCGCTTTTCTTCGAAAACCGTGTAACTACAGTTTAAACTAGCAGCAGTTACGAGGTTTTCGATGAAAAGCGACGATATGGCATTCGTGTATATCGACGCCGCAGTATGTGTGGTGAAAATCCTGTGATTAGATAATTGTCAGAAATGCATGGAATCAACTATAATTAACCACTTACGATGGAGTGTTATTGCATTTCTGTGAATTTCTGTGAATTGAAGACCGAGGGAAAACACGTAGATCTACCACAGTCTCACTTAAGGTAGTTTACCCCTAATGAGATATGAAGAGATATTCGCAAGCTTTGTTTCATATTAGGTAGACTAATATTGTCATACGTAATCGAGATATGAAATTGACTAAAATTCTAAGGCAATAATGTTATTTTGATTGGCACACATTTCGCACTAACCTTAATTTCAATTTCAAAAAAGGTGAATGGGATATTTTGCAGACAACTGCTTCTTACTAAAACAATACTAGATAGAATCAATCTTTCTTCGGAAATAATATTCCCTTTCTATAAATGTTTGCATTGATGATAGAAATAAAAAAGGGAATTGTATTTTACTTAGTTGCCTATCAATGTTTGTAGATACTTGCATAAGACGAAAGTCAGATAAGGAACGATTTTATCCAATTAACCATGACGTTATTTCGGACAAACAAATAGTATTTCGTGTGTGTTGTTACAAAATTTGTAAATTTCATTCAAGCCGTAGTTACGAGATTTTATAACAACACTGACGGTTTACCAAAACATAACGATAAACCTAGTCTATACTTAGCTAAAAATTCTTTGCTATCGAGTTTGACCACAAAGATTTTTTTTAAATAAAAGGAGATAACTCTTTCAAAACGTTATTCTCTCTCTACTACTTATCTCCCTTCCTTCAATAAATAGCGTCGATCTTTAGCTCCACTGTGCTGTTGTCATGGCGTTGTGTCCGTCGTGCGTCCGTGCGTGCGTCCGTACGTGCATCCGTCCGTCCGTTAACTTTTTCTTTAAACATCTTCTCCTCTTATACCAGTGGGCCAATTTTGACCAAACTTGACAGGAATGTTCCTTGAGTGACCCTTTTTAAAATTTGTTCTTGAATTTTTGATTCGTCAAAAAAATAAGTTTGATCACCAGCATATATCTGTTTCCTTCTTTATCTTTTGCAATGACTTAGAGATGATCCTTTTTAATAACACGACTTTGTTGAGTGTATCAACTTTGAATTTGTACATAGATCTAATTATGCAAAAAATATTTCGGAAAGAATTAAACGTGTGAATTAGAATCATTATAAGCCCCCTAAGCCTCATCATGTACGATGTTTCACCTTTGATAATTGTTCATAATGAGATATGCTTTTGATCCAGCTCCTCGGTGAAATGAAAATTGCTTATAATTATTTTGTTTTTCAGCAACCTTTCTCTGAATAAACGCAAAGGAATCGATTTTGACAGGTAGGCCTAGACATTGACGAAATTTCGGACAAATACAGTGCTATTTACCTATGCTATTTTTAGCATGTTATACTCACATAATCGATCCCTTCACCCCTTCTTTTCAGCAGAACAGAAACATTGTAATCTAGGCTTCTTCAAAGGGTGTTTTTGGTGTTGTTGTTTTTTTTTTTTGTTTGTTTGTTTTTTTTTTTTTTTTTTTTTTTTTTTTGTTTTTTTTTTTTTTTTTTTTTTTTTTCGCCTTGTCTAGTGCAAACATTTTCAAATCGATTTTGTATGAACAAAACTACATTTCTTAAAGATTTCAATTGTTGTTCTTACACGTGATTCATCGCCAAGTTGTATACCACAGTGGTTTTCAATAATAATGATTCTGTTGGATTCGTCAAAACTTGGGATTGTTTTGTGAAAAGAGCCGTCGGGGAAAATATCTCTTAGCTTCAAAGATGATTGGTCTCAATTTTGGGGTCAAAGAAAGGTGGTTCCGTGGCATTTAAAATTTATGGAGTGTCGGTCTCTTATAAGTAGCATTTCCCGCATTTTTACCAAAATATAATCAAAAATATTATCAAAACGCATGATCATGTACCAAAATTAAACATCATCCTTAATCCCAATCTTTTCTGTTGTTTGTTAGCATTCCGTTTTAGTCTACTAGTTCATTCATATGCAATTTTCGGCATGCAAATGGTATTCGAGTGTAATTTCTATCATATGTTAGAATTATCAGAAAATATTCTAAACTGATAGTTCGACATATCAATTATTTTAAATCAGATATAGAAGGTTATTCAATCGTTATTTCAAGTCATTTTTTAGTTTTCGTGCTTAAGGGCCCCTATGTATTTTAATAAGAATGATTGTACCAATCCTTGTTTGATGTACTTTTCGTTAAAATGACATTTCAGAATTTTTTGTCTTGAATTTTACTTTTATTTTATCTGAAAGAGCATATTTCCTTATGAAAATTCTGAAAATTTCAAGCCAAAATATTGCGCCGTTTACGAGAAATTTATATTTTTGTGTTAAAATTGAACAAATTGTTGTGGACAACAGTTCGGATTTATATGCAATTTATCGATTATGTCTCAACTTTAAATGCGTGTTTCTCGCTCATTGGCAACAACTTAAAAAAACTAATATTTTTTTTACTCATTAGAATAACCAATCTTGGCATCAAGACATACTTAAAAAAATTGAAATTGGAATGAAATGTCCCTTTAATGTAGACCAGTTTAGGAGATTGGTGCAGAAATATCTCAATATAAAAGTAGTGTATATCTATAACGTATATTTGCTCAGAAAAGCTCGTATCTACCGCTTAAATAAGCTACAATTACGAAGTTTTGAAGAGAAGCGACGATACGTAAGTCTATATACTCAGTTACAATAGTTTTACTCCGTGTCTTCGACATGTTTATGCAAGTACGTTTGTATGGAATCGCAGAAAATATATAAATTAAGGTAATGATGATATTACATTTAGACAGGTGTCGTCTAGAGTTCACTATATTCTTGGAAAATAACGAGTAGTAATTACTAATTAGTCTTAATAGGAAGGTGTATATGAGTCCGGATCTTGTAAAAGAGCCTATATTATAGCCTAATTTATAGGACTAACCTGGATCCAGATCAGACTGCGTATTTACGCAGTCTGATCAAGATCCATGTTGATCCCTGATATAGAGTTTTCATTGTATACATGACGTGCTCCTAAAAGAACGCCATGTCGACGCTTAAACCTGACTCTTTTAAGCAAATTAATAACATGGAAACGAAAAAGGAACCGTTGACACTCGTAAGGTCGCGAATAAGTTGAATTTCTACTTAATGCTAGGTTCCCACTGCCGATCCATTCAACTCGGCCAAACCCAATCAAGCGATCGAGTACCGATCGAGATCGCTCGGTATGGGTGATCGGGATTAGTAGGGATGATCGAGTTTGGTCTGCATCGATCGGTAATTTTGCCAATTTGTTTTAACAAGCCGCGTTCCCATGTTCCCATTGCCGACCAAAATCAACTCGATCAACTCGATCGCCTAAAATTCCCGATTAAACTAGATCAAATGTATTTAAACGACTTCTTCTTTATTTCTTGCCGATTAATTCCCGATCATTTTTGCCGATCACTCTTGCGAACCAAGCTCGATCACTACTCTATTGCTTGATCGAGCTTGATCGAGTTGATTTGGTCGGCAATGGGAACGCGCCTACACGTCAAAGAATTTCGTGAAGCGATCGAGTAGAAAACACATCGGGAAGTTGCTCGAGTATCGATCGTGTAGAAGATCGAGCTGATCGGGAGTAAATCGTGTAGAGATTGGGTGTGACCGGGTAGGTATCTTTAACCGGGTTTTGATTGGATGAACAGATGGAGCAGAAGTCAAGTTGATCGGAAAGACGTCGCGCACGGTATTGGGGATTTTTTCAAAAAACGCTACCCTCTGCGGGTCCTAACTGATTTTTTTTAAAAACTGTTTTCCTTCTCAAAACTTTGTTATATATCAAAATAACCGCAAAACCATGATCTTTTTCAATGGCATACTATTTTCAGGTTGTTAGTTTATATAAATTTGCTAGAAAGACTTTTTGTTCGTAAATAAGGCGAAAAACGCGTGTAACATGTAACATAAATTTTCAACGGCGACGGATATTTATAAACAATTTTGCGATTAAGTAACGTCAAACACATTGAAAAAATATATCATTTGACAGTGGAAATGCTGTAGAATGTTTTGTCGAACGAAAATCAACTTTTGATGTCGATAACGCAAGTAAGCCCGGTTTGTTCACGAAAAATTGCAGTGTAACAATTAGAATTACGTTGTAGAATCAAAGTGCTGAGAGCACTGTAATTGGACGTCTCTGATTGATTGAGCGGGATTGTACATGAACGAAAGATATTTTATTCATTCTTCTGTGTTTAATCCTATAAGATCGGTTTCGGACATACGAAATCGGCTTTAATACCAGAAAACCCTTCTCAGGCTTCAAATTGATTTGATTGCCGTTTCAAGACAACTGATTTGTCGCTATGAATAATCACTATTAATTTAATTACCAAATTCAATTAAGGCCATGCGATTAGCACTTTTGTCTTCTTGTTTCGGTTTACTATGAGTATTGTCGTCAGTTATACTTTTCATTGATTTTATAAAGTACGCTACAAAGCAATTTATTCAAAATGTAAGCCAACGCGCTACATAAATGAAAGCCGCGATAGCTCACTTAGCAGAGCACTCACCTTGTACTCTTTACACGTTATATCCGGAAGTCCCTGGGTTCGAATTCTACTCAGACATTGTTCTTTTTAATCATCTTTTTTTATACGCCGCCGAAGGCGGACGTATATTGGCGTCATCTTCTCCGTCTGTCCGTCCGTCCATCTGTCCGTCCATCCGTCCGTCCGTACGTCCGTCCACTTTTCTTGTCAACGCAACTCCTCTTAAGTTTCTGGCTGGATCTTCTTGAAACTTGGTCAATGTTATCACCTTAATTGGTGAATGTGCATGAAGGAAGGATTTTATGGTTCGTTGATTTTTGCCAGAGTTATGCCCCTTAAAAACTTAGTCTCTGGGGCTTATTGAAATTGCAGCCTTGTCAACGCAACTCCTCCTAAGTTTCTTGTTGGATCTTAATGAAACTTGGTCAATGTTATCACCTCAATTGGTAGATGTGCATGAAGGAAGGATTTTATGGTTCGTTGATTTTTGCCTGGGTTATGCCCCTTAAAAACTTAGTCTCTGGGGCTTATTGAAATTGCAGCCTTGTCAACACAACTCCTCCTAAGTTTCTGGCTAGATCTTAATGAAACTTGGTCAATGTTATCACCTCAATTGGTAGATGTGCATGAAGGAAGAATTTTATGGTTCATTGATTTTTGCCAGAGTTATGCCCCCTTAAAACATAGTCTGTGGGGCTTATTGAAATTGCAGCCTTGTCAACGCAAGTCCTCCTACGTTTATGGCTGGATATTAATGACACTTGGTCAATCACCTCAATTGGTAGATTTGCATGAAGGAAGGATTTTATGGTTCATTGATTTTTTCTAGAGTTATGCCCCCTTAAAACTTAGTCTCTGGGGCTGATTGAAATTGCAGCCTTGTCAACACAACTTCTTCTAAGATTCTGACTGATCCTTATGAAACTTGGTGGATGCTATTACCTTAATTGGTAGATGTGCATGAAGTAAGGATTTTATGGTTCATTGATTTTTGCCTGAGTTATGCCCCCTTCAATCTTAGTCTTTAGGGCTTAATGATATTTCAGTCTCGTGAACGCAATTCCTTCCAGGTTTTTGACTGGATATTTATAAAAACCTTTTTGTGAACACAACTTTTTACAGGTTTTTGTGTGAATATTTATAAATCCTTGTCAATGTCATTTTTTTGTCTCAGGTTTTATAAGTGGCGGCGTATATTGTGACCATGGCACTCTTGTTCGACTTCTATCTCCACCATCGTTGGCGAAAAAACGACCGCAGTGATTTAGAATCGATCTTAACACAAATTCAACGAAATAAATTAATGAAACGCCGATCATTTACATACAATTCCGCTCAATCAATGAGAGGCGTCTAAATATAGTGTTCCAAGCACTTTGATTTTTATTCCTGTTTAGAGTAAAAAAAGAAAAAAAACACGGTAGCAGTTTTCCCTGGTTGTGGTTACAAAACAAATTCAATACATACTTTTCCTGAAACAAAATACCAGATGAATTGGAGCACCTAACCATGGATTCCTCATACCAGAACTACCGCAGCATCCTTACATCTACAGATGTGCATAAAAAGAAGAAATTGGGAACGTGCCGTCGGGAAAATGGCAGTGGAGTACAATAAGCAATTTAAATCTTCATATCATTATCAACGAAAATTTGAGAATAGCAATGTCCCTATCTGTAAACATATTCATACGATCATCCAGGTACCATCTGTTGCAGACCCATTGCTTCATCTTCTTAGGTCAATACACGTAAACGGGTCTCTTAAACGAAATAAATACAGATCGCTGTCACTTAGTCTTATACTAGTAATAATCATTGTTGTCATGATCATCGATCAGTATGTAAATAGGTCATGATACTGTCGAATATCAGTGATACAGATGCTGGAGAAAAAAACTCGTAAGAGCAACTATTTTTCTGAATAGGTGGATTTCACTAGTATCTCATCTGAGGCTGTTCAGATGGAACCCCAAATTGTCATCGAGTCGAACCCGAGTTGCGAAATGAACTCACTCCCCGATAATCAATTTCAAAACCCTGGTTCCAAAGTACGTCTCGTGGAAACCCCGTTCCTTTAAATATGTCAAAGACTTAAACAACAATGATCAAAGAAAAGGAACCTATCATACACAATACGTGCATTAAATTGGGTAATCATTCTAAAATGTGTGTTTTCAGTAAACACATCAAGAAAAACAAACGTTTTACAGAAGAAATAATCCGAACTGGTTTTGAACCAACGGCGTTCCAAATTTCAAACTGAAAAAAGGTTGCGAGGTTAATCCTTTCCCGTTTGAGCTATCGCTGCTGCTGATGATATAGGGTGTCTGTTTACATTATAACCATAGTGTATGCATGTATCGCTTTCTAAAGATCGTACCCTTTACACAATAAATATTACGAAAGTCAAAAAACTACAAGAAAATGATTAAATCGAAAAAAGATCGTAAAGTTGGTTAAGACGTGGCATGAATTGAATCGGCCAATGAATCTTATAGTATTTGTTAGAGAACACATAGAAAGTAGGAAAAGATACGACAGTTTTCCTGTATGGTCGCAAAATCTATTTTGAATTTTGGTCAACTGGCAATTGAGTCTGAGAAAGGGTTTTTTGGTAATGAAAACCCATTTCGCCTGTCCAAAAGTGGTTATAAGAATTGTACGTCCTTTCGGACGTCCAATTAAAAATTTACAATTTCGTTTGATATTTTGTGAATTAATGACTGAAATGCAACAAAACTTGATATAAGAAATATTATTTTTCTCTATTTCTATAATATATACAAGAAAATTAGTTAGCATAATAAACGAAGCATTTATGATATAGAATGCGTGTGGACAGAAATTGTTTCAGGTCGTTCAAAACTCTACTTTTTTACCCTTTAGAGTTTAAAAAATATCGGTTCCCTTATTCATACAACGATTTAATTTCAATATGGAAATATTATTTTTTTCTTGTTTGTTATATCAAAATTTCAACGCAAAGTAATGAAACGTAAAAAAGATATTCAAATTTGTTCGTGTGGACAGAATTTTTATAAACGTATTTTTTTTAATTGACGTAGCCTTAAAAGTACCTATGTGGCCCATTTTAAGACGAAAATAAAACGAATCAAAGTGAAGTTAAAGCTTAAGAAGTGCAAAAGACAGAAAAGGTAGAGATTTTCTTAAAACATGGTCCTGTCTTTTTAAATTACTTTAGTTTGTACAGAGAGTAAGCATTAAAAGCACAACACAACCGTCTACGTAAAAACTTCAACGTTACGCAATTATTAGAATAATGACGTTCGCTAGTTTGACGTTACATTTAGTTCCCCAATACCGTGCGCGACGTCAATGCGTTCGTAAAAAAATAATTCGTAAATGTCGAGGTGATCGAGTGCTTCAAACTGCAGTGACTCAACTCGATGTACACGGTCGCTTACATTCCCTCGATCAAACCCGGCCAAATGAATTCTTCTCGATCTCAAGTCGATCGAAGGCGACCTCTATACCCGATTTGATCGGGTTAACAGATGAAGTAGCTCGAGTACATGTCGAGGTTATCGAGTGCATATGCAGTGAAGGTCGTGATAAAAATATCAACCCGATCACACTCGATCTCCAGGCCCGATTGATTCTCGATAAGGTTGATCTTCTACACGATCAATACACTTTGTAATCGCTTCTCGATCAACTTTGTACACGATTGCACTGGAGTATTTTTGCATGTCAAAAATATCGAGTAGGAAGCCCGAGCGATGCAGATCAATTCATCACCCCGACCGTTCCCGATCACCCTTGCAGCCTGTTCTCGATCTGTACTCGACTGCTTGATCGAGTAGATCTGATCGGCAGTGGGAACACTAGGTCGTATGGTGATAAATGTGTACAAACATAACGTGATCCCGCGCAGATTATAATAACAGAAATATGGAAAGACAGAATAGTAAATTCCATTCACTTGAAATTGTCGTCTGCATCATTTGTACATTTGGAATAGTCTAACATTTTACCGTCTGGTAATGCGCTAAGTGAAAGTGAAAATGTGGTGCCATTCGCATAAATTGATTTCGAAAATGTTATCCAAAATAATTCTGAAACAAATATATTCATTGAATAAAAAGTAGGAAAGGGATAGAAATCTCTCATTTTTCAGCAATTCCATTTTAACCACAATATTTCAATTTTTAATGTACATGACCAGCCAAAAATTGCTACCCCTTTCGTAGTGACAAAATTAGATCTCTGCCAACACAAACACTACTGTAAGATTTCAGCCAGTGAGCACATTTTTTTATTTGGTATTTATTCTAAAATTCTATTTATTCTATTCTATTAAACACGCTTTTGCTAATGTTAAAACATTCTTATGTGTTGGATGTGATTTAAGCTTTAATCTTAAACTTTATGCTTTCATCCATCTTTATTTGGGAAAGGATTAAAATGAAAAATACCATTTATGTTTTACTGAACCATGTCGTCTCTGAGACAATTCAGTTAAGAACCCACAACACAGGGTTTTGAGTTAAAATGACAAATTAAGAATATAAAATAGTATTTATCACCCAACAGCAAATATATTAATTACACTGCTCCGAACTGAAAGCGGCCATAGTTCAGTTGGTAGAGACTCTCACTAGAGTTGTCGGTGGTGTTCGATCCCCAAACATCCTTTCCGATATTTTCTCCCACCAATGGTTTGATAATCCTAAATATGTGCGGGATCTCAAATTGAGGTTAGGAAAGAATGTTGTGATGTTTCTTGTGAGACAAATGACATGAACCCATATAGTCTTCGCTATATGACCATAGCAGTTCAAAATGCCATTAAACTCAAATCAATCAACCAAGTTGAAAGTTGTTTAGATGCAGAAAACTTATGCCAAAAAAGGTTTATATTTAGCTTGGTGTACAATGTAGCACAAAAAATAATACGGGGCTAAATTCTCAATTTTTTCTTAAAGAAGTTCTCCCCTAATGTGATTCAAGCGACGTCGGAATTATTCGGGCGACGTCATAAACATTCGGCGGTCGAATGTTCCATCGCCGAATTTTTACGATGTCGCCCGAATAGGTTCGAATACATGACGCAAGAAAAAATCTCATGACGCGTGGACTACAGTATTTTGTGGACAGAACGCATTGTTTGGGAACGGGCTATAGAAATTTCTGACTTTACAGCGCAAGTAACCGATCGCTGTCCAACGGTTCTCATATCGCATAAAATGTCGTTCTCATTGAGATGATCGAGAAAAATTTTGTAAGGTCAATTTTCTGCAGATAACAAGGTAATATTGAGATATTCATTTTTCTAATTATCTCTATTTGTTTATTCATTATCTATTTATATATTTATTCATTTATTTATCTGTCTTTTTATTTAATTATTTATTTATTTATTTATTCATTCATTTATTTTATTTGGAATAGTCTCGGAGTGTCCGCAAATAATAACTGGCATTGGCATTAATAAAAGCGAGAGCTAAAGAAGAAACATAGTATAGATTCTAAGTAAGGAAAGAGAAAAAATATTAAAATAAAAGTGTACATTTACATTTATTTTGTCGTACTTTGAACTTTTTTTTTTTTACTTTCTTTTAGAAATAGCCGATTGTTGTATAGAAGACACGAATAAATCATTTCAATATCAATTCATTACCATAGTAATAAAAAAAATTATATTTTTCATATTTTTTTTCTTTTTAAAGGACGTGTTGCACCTTGAACGTTTGGAAAACGTACGGAAACCTCCAACAGTACATTCGAGTATGATGTAGTCCCGAGAAGGCCGACAGATCAATTATTGGAATAGGTAAGAATCGTCAAATTCTTTCTACAAAATAATCGCATCATATCCCCCCTCCCCCGACCCCCCCCCCCCCGAAATCACTAAGGCACCTGTCCAATCTGAAAGCTGTTGTAGACCACAAATAGATGCTGATAAAGATATAATTTGTATTAAAAAAACAAATCAGAATATTGAGTAATAAAAAAATAAATAGCTTTTATAATGATTTAATCAGCATTTCTTTCATTTGCCCTTTCCTATTGGGAACGTGATAATTTAGCATTTATTTGAAAAGTGTTTATGCATAAATATCCGTTTAACCCATTACCAGACGTCAAAATTTTGGACTGTTCCAAATTGAAATCTGTTGTAGACGACAAGTTCAAGTTGATAAAATTTTAAAAGTCTTTCCATTTCATGTTGGAAAACATTGAGGAAAATGAAAAAATGCTTGTCACAAGCAATTTCTTCATTTTCCACTATGTTTCCCCAAGCATTTTCTTGTTAGGGAGTCAAAAGGCGTCACTGTGCAGTAATCCAGTGACGCCTTTTGACTCCCTCACAAGAAAACAGTTGGGAAAACATTGTAGAAAATGAAGAAATTGCTTGTGACAAGCAATTTCCTCATTTTGCACAATGCTGTCTAACCCAAAATGGTAAGATTTTTGAAATTTCATCATCTTGAAATTGTCGTCTGCATAACATTTCAAATTCGAACGGTCCAAAATATTGCCGTCTGGTAATGGGATAATGGGTAAAAAATGTGATCCGACATGCTAAAAGGGACCTTCTTGGAAGTGAGAAAGGGATCGATCATAGTCAGTGTGTGCAGATGCGCAGACTGACAAGGATCGAAACTTTTCAATTTAAAGTAACTTTTTGGATCTAAATTTCTTTTCATATTTTTAGCTCCACTGGCCGACAGGCCAGCGGGCTATTGTCATGGCGGTGTGTCCGTCGTGCGTCCGTCCGTGCGTGCGTCCGTCCGTCCATCCGTCCGTAAACTTTTTCTTTAAAGATCTTCTCAGAAACTACCAGATGGATTTCAATCAAACTTCACAAGAATGATCCTTGGGTGACCCTCTCTCAGATTCCTTCAAAGAATTTGGATTGAACAGGATAACCTGAGTTATCTGCCCTTGAATGTCAAAAATAGCTGGTTTTGACTTTAGTTTTACTCTAAAATCCACAAATGTTAACCAATCAAGACAAAACTAGAACAGAATGTTGGTGACTATACGATCTTGCCTTGGTGTAATTTTCAGCGTGATCTGAATTTTATTTCATGAGTTATGTGCCCTTGAAATTGACAAAATTGCCATTTTCGGCTCTATTTTGACTTTGTTTTCACTCTAGCAAATACAAATATAGACCTATCTAGACAATACTTGTACAGAATGTTGGTAACCATAAGATCTTGCTTTGGTATAATTTTCAGCTTGATCTGAACTTAACATCATGAGTTATTTGCCATTTTGGTATTTACAAAAATGCCATTTTCGGGTCTATTTTGACATTACTTTCACTCTAGCAACTAGAAATATTGACCAATCAAGACAAAACTTGTACAGAATGTTGGTGACTATAAGATCTTACCTTGGTATAATTTTCAGCTTGATCTGAATTTTACATCATGAGTTATTTGCCCTTGAAATTGACAAAATTGCCATTTTCGACTCATTTTCGACTTTGTTTTCACTCTAGCAACTACAAATATTGACCAATTAAGACAAAACTTAAACTTGCAAAGAATGTTGATGACCATAGGATCTAGCCTTGGTTTAATTTTCAGCCTGATCTGAATATTACATCATGAGTTATGTGCCCTTGAAATTGACAAAATTGCCATTTTCGACTCTATTTTGACTTTGTTTCCATTCTAGCTACTACAAATATCGACCAATCAAGACAAAATTTGTACATAATGTTGGTGACTATATGATTTTGCCTTGGTGTAATTTTCAGCTTGATCTGAATTTTATATGAGTTATGTGCCCTTGTTATTAACAAAATTGTCATTTTCGGCTTTCTTTTCACTTTTACAACCATTAGTATTAACTAATCAATACAGAACTTACACAGAAATCTTACTGACCATACGATCTTACTTGCTTGTAATTTTCAGCTTGGTTATGCATTTGCTTGTTTGCGCAGCCTGAACCTTTGAAATTGCATTCAACAAGACAAACAATCAGGCCTGTGGAGCGCTTCCAGGCCGACAGGACTGTCTAGTTTATAATGTCCATTTTCCAAATACGACAGCATATTGACATCTGATTCGTCTGAACCCATTCTCGAAATATGGATAAATGAACTTAGCAGAATGTCCCTTTTAGTCTGACGTGTCACAGTTATATGAATCCTTTCCCAAACGACACAATTTTAAACTGTTTAAAATTCAAGGGTGTTGCAGACGACAAGAAGAAAAACACTAATAGTTGGCAGTTTTTTCATTCCTCTCAATGTTTTCCAAAAGATTCCATTACGGGGACGTGAGAATCAGGACTTGTGTGTAAGAGAATAAATATCGACTGGAAGTCTCAAAACGAGTCGCAATAGCAGACGGGTCTAAACGGTTTCTCAAGTAAGACATTTTGCCAGTATTATTCAACGAGAGTAAACCTACGACAAAGTCACCATTATGATAATGATAGATGGCGCACCCAACTTGGTTGCAAGATAGCTGATAATATGTGGCCCTGGCTTTGAAGTCCTGATCTGATAAATCTTGGATATATTGCTGCAAATTAAAACAAATAAATAAATATAAAAGATAAAATGCTGATAACCGGGATTTTCTCATTTTAGGTGCTATGTAGCCTAATATGAAATCAGTAACAAAGAGTTTTAAATTCAAAGTAAATGGGAAATTCTTAAAATGGACTAATGATAACAATGCTGTCTGCATCAATAGTAACTTGGTACTATCCGCCCGTATTGATTGATTGATTGATTGATTGATTGATTGATTGATTGATTGATTGATTGATTGATTGATTGATTGATTGATTGATTGATTGATTGATTGATTGATTGATTGATTGATTGATTGATTGATTGATTGATTGATTGATTGATTGATTGATTGATTGATTGATCGATCGATCGATTGATTGATCGATCGATCGATCGATCTATGCCAACTTATTGTTAGGTTGTTGATAATTGAAGTCAGAACACGTTGGCGATGTCGGTTGTATTCTGTAAAGGCCCGGTCCCACTGGCAGATTGACAAAAACGTATGCAAAAAGGACACAGCGGACGAGCAAAATTTCGGTAGTGGTACCATCCGTTTTCATCCGCTTTTAGAAGATGGCGAAAATATAACGGAAAAGAGCGCACGTCAGTAGTATATAGCGGGGATGTTAAACGGATATTCGTGGGAAGCCTGGCGGATGGGAGCGGATGTCAGCTAAATATACGGAATACATCCCAGATAAAAACTCCTTTTTGTATACTTCATATACACGAAGCATATGCAGTTTCGGTTGATTCGAGTTTCAAGGATGCCTTTAGGATGGAGAAAGGATACAACGGACTGATAACGGACATAGAATGTCTGTTGCTCGTATATATTACGGATTTATATCGTACACGACGGAAGGTTCATCCGTTCTAAAAGTTTTGGGCAGCCCAAAACTTCTTGCGCGGATGAAATTACGGTTGACGGATGCCCGTTGGATAAAACGTATGCAATAAGTACACATCGGACTTCCAACGGATGGAAAGGGACGTCTAACGGAAAGCAAGATTTTTTGTACGTTTTATATCCTCTTTGCATCCGAAAGTGCAGTGGGACCGGGCCTGAAGAGTCTGCATTCTTGTAAAATCATCGACCATTTACCGTATTCTTCAAATATTGAAAACGCCGCTAGTTGATCGGGTGATTTGGCCAAAGTTGTCATGCAAGTTTCTTTGATCACAGATTTGGCGGTAATATACACAAACGATCCGTGACAAGCCATTGACATGCCACTGATAGGTGTTTTCATCGGAATCCTGTTGATCTAATTAGTATCTGGAATATCGGAAACGTGTAAAAAGTCTGTCGGAATCCATCTGATGTTCAGCAGTATCCCAGCCGATCGCCGGCGAATGGTCAACGAGACTACTGACTCTTTTAGAAACCAAAACATCCACCGATTGATTTGACTGGCTGATTGGTTAATATTAACTTGAATTCCAATTGGCCCATGCGCAAACTGTTTTCATGAGCCAATGCCTCGATAAAAGGCCGACATATCACCATCTTATCGTCAAAATTATCTTTTATTTCACCAAATATCGGTTGTACCCTGGTGCAGATACGCCGACACATCCACGGTGGATAATCATGTGATGCAATAATTACTGAATATCTTCAATAACTTTGTTAATACGGGACCGATTTGAATTCGGTTTAATGTAGAGAATGTGGACAGTCGTCACGCATAAGCTGGACGTGTTCGATTTTTTTTTTTAAAAAATCAACTGATTAAAAAGTTATTGAAGATAAACCAAAATTTTGGTTTATCTTCAATAACTTTTTTATCAGTTGATTTTTTTTCAAAAATCGACTGATAAAAAAGTTCAAAAATCGAACACGTCCAGCTTATTCCTGGCATTTTCCCACATTCTCTGCTTCAAACTGAATTCAAATTGGTCAAGTATTAAAAAAGATATTGAAGATTATCGGAAGTTCTGAGTCACGTGATTATACACCGTCGGTGACTACTCGCCGGCTGTCAGTCGGAACATTGCAAACCGTCTGACAGACGTTCACTTATAACTTTACAAGTACAACATACCAGATATATATATCTCGGTGTATAATCACGTGATTTAGAATTTCCGACAATCCTCAATAACTTTGTCAATACTTTACCAATTTGAATTCGGTTTAAAGCAGAGAAGGTGGGAAAATGACAGGAATAACCTGAACGCGGTGGATTTTTGAAAAATTAACTGATAAGTTGATAACAAAGTTATTGAAGATCAACCAAAATGTTGGTTGATACTCAATTACTTTTTTAACGGTTGATTTTTCAAAAATCCACCACGTTCACTTAATGCGTGACGACTGTCCACATTATCTGCTTCAAACGATTTCAAATCGGTCCCATATCAACAAAGTTATTGAAGATTTTCTGAAATTGTTGTATCACGTGATTATACACCGTGTATATGGTCCATTTAATCCTGTCGTGAATTATCGGATATCTGAATCACAAATCAAAAAATAGCTGATGCAGTCGAGACTTTGCTATTATGTTACTGCTTCACAAATATTTTCTTCAACAATCCCAAATGTCTGTGTTCAACGGACCGGTAAAAGTACACCGAAACCGACGACACTTCGGTGCCGCCGTTTTTATGCAACTTAGGTATTCTATCACATTATCTAACCATAGCCTCTGGTCAGCCGCACCCCCCCCCCCCCCCCCACACACACACACACACCCTCCCCCTTCCGTCCCCAGTCCTGCAGACCAGATTACCAGAAACTGCGCGAAATCGGCGGGCGGGAGAGTCGTTTTGCCTCCTGACTCAAATTGGCATCAATTATGTTTCGTTCTTATTCACCCACACATTCGTCCCGAGTAGATCTACTGGTGGTGGGTTTTTTTTTTTTTTTTTTTTTTTTTTTTTCTTTTTTTTTTTTTTTTTTTTTTTTTTTTTTTTTTTTTTTTTTCAAGAAGCAAAATTGAGAGGGATTAGAATAAGACTTAGGCTATCACTTTCTTCCGAATTGATGTAAAATAAATAATTTTTGTCGACAAAAAATGCTTCACAAAAATAGAAGATCTAGCAAGGAAATGGTTTATTGAAAACAAGACATGTATACATTTTATTTTTTATTGCATGTCATTGGCCCATGGTAATTTATAATAGCAATAAACAAAAGGAACTGTATATTCGAAATTAAGCTTTTATGGGAACATCTGACATAGGGAATATTGATTGAAGAAGAGAAAATGCCAGTTTTTATTATTTTCTCACTTTTCTTTTCTGCTTTGAAAAGATTTTCTCTCGAACAGATGTTATCATTATTTATTGATTGGAAAAAAATATGAACTAAAGTCACAAAAGCGGCCGTGGAAACAGTACTTTTCGTATCATATCAAACAACCTCTTATATTTCTGTAATTCGATTTTAAGGCGATAGTTTTCACATTCAACAGTTTAGTCATTTGACCAACACTTCTGTTTTTACATCTAATAGGCCTGTCCCACCTAACCGAATTTTTACACCGAATGCGTACCGAACTGAAGGCCCAGTCACACTACAGCGTATGGAGCCAGCGTATGAGTAACGTATGGATTTTTGGGGCATACGCTGGTATACGCTGAAATACGCTGGAGATACGCTAGAGGTACGCTGTTATACGTTTTTCATACGCTGGGGTACGTCGGTATACGCTGATGTACGCTGAGGGCCAAAATAATTTTTGAACATGCACAAAAATTTTCAGCGTATGCCAGCGTATAAATTTTACACTTGTCATTCGTTTCTCATACGCTGAATACGCTAGGGGTACGCTAAATATACGTTACTCATACGTCGAGTACGCTGAATGTACGTTACTCATACGCCGAGTACGCTTCTTATACGTTGAGTACCAACACCACAATTATTTTAGAATTAGCAGTTTGAATGATGTAGCAGGAGGAGAAGATGATGACCATGAAGACGAAGATGATACAGGACGAAGAAGAAGAAGAAAAAGAAGAAGAGGAAGAAGAGGAAGAAATAAGAGAGGAAAAAGAAAAATGAAAAAGAAGAAATAGAAGACGGAGAAGAAGAAGGATGAGGAGGAGGAAGAGAAGTAGAAGAAGAAAGTCTGCACATGCCCCCAAAAACACTTTTTATACTTCCTTTAGTTAACGCTCATCATACGTTAGGTTGACGTTCCGCACTCGTTTCTTACACGTGAAAGGTACGGTGATGTACGCTACTCATAAGTCGGAATACGCAGTGAGTTCGCTACTCATACGTTGACGGTATGCTAAGAATTTTGTTATGATAATCGTTGTTTGAGCTTACAATAACATCATACGCTGAAAGTTGTGCGTATAGATAATTTTCCGAAATATACGATACGTTATTCATACGCTGGCTCTATACGCTATAGTGTGACTGGGCCTTTAATTCGGTGTATTCGTTAAAGGTTCGTTCCGCAAACGGTCTGTGTTCGGTATGTTTACGGTGCCATTCGGTGCTTTTCGTCGACATTACGCGGTGTTCGCAGACGCCTAAAAAGTTTTTGAGCATGCACAAAATTTTTCAACGAATGTAGCGCATCAAAATTTCGGAATGAGTTCGGTAATCCTTCGCAGAGGGGTCGGTAGGCTTGCGTCTGGCATTCGTTACTTTCGTTTTGGTTTCGGTAATACTTCGCAGACGAATTCCTGTTCGGTATGTTCGTTATGATCTCACCGAATGACTAGCGTTTGCAGTCCGATGAAGGTGCGTTTATTTACCGATCTGGCCGAAAAGGTAAACGAACCGCTAACGAAACACACCGATCCTGACGATTCCATCCCGAATATGACGTTTTATTCGTTACTCAAACGGTAGGGGTTCGTTGATGTTTGGGAACGAATTTGGGTTGTTGTTTTTTTTTTTTTTTTTTTCGGAGAAACATCGTTGGCTGTTCGACACATTCGCTACAAGTTTGTTACGTGTTCGGTGTATGGTCTGTACACAATCGTTGAAAACCAAAGTTCACCGAATAAAATGACAACGAACACTGCGAATTTCGCGCTTGACATTCGGTACGAATTCGCTATGAATGTTCGGTTAGGTGGGACAGGCCTATTAATAGGATAAAACGTCAGGATATAGATCTAATATGGCGAGCTTATCTTGCCACGTCCTCTCTCCATTAAAAAAGGGATCGACCAGTTTGAAATGTCTCGATTTTGTCAGAGAGGTCGGAATTGCCAAACGGTTTACAACAGATTCATTCATCCAATCATCCATTCATTCACTAATTTATTTATTCATTCATTCATTTATATTCATTCGTTCATTCATTCATTCGTCCAATCATCCATTCATTCACTAATTTATTTATTCATCCATTCATTCATTCATATATTCATTCGTTCATTCATTCATTCATTCGTTCATTCAAATTCACATTCACATTCATTCACATTTATATTTCAGCAATATTATTATAGCTGCATACAGACTTCAGTCCAATATCATTTGTTTTCACTTGGAGTGATGAAAAGTAATAAGGTAAGAAAAAATTCTTATTTGTCGGCGCATAAAACATTTAGATTATGTCACTGGTGGTGAACTGCAAAAGCGAGGGACGTTTTTCGCTAGAACAAGGTATAGAGTTTGCGTTAAATGTGAGTTTAAAGATTTTTAACACTAATTGCAATGAATTTGGTCTAAAAATAGACCGGGTTCACCGTTATGTATTGACAAACCGTCGGTGTTGTTATAAAATCTCGTAACTACGGCTTTATCTAAGAATGTTACATGAATGAAATATCAGAAGAGGGACTTCCTGCTATGAAGAAAGGGGACCCATATTGAGTAGGTAAACGCTCGTTGTTACTTTAAATCGCTTATTTTGCTAGTTATGGGTTGAATCCCAAAAATCGGGGAATGCTTATCGATGGGGTAATGAACGATGTGCTATACTGCCAAAGCCCTTTGTTCTAGCTTACCGAGTAAACTTGAAACTACTTTCGAAGTGAGTGTACACACTTATGTTTACAAACCAAACAACAAATAAACGACACATACATGTACTAGTAAGCGACTCATACGGCGCTATCATTTGCATTTTTCGAATGAGACATGTTCAGTTTACTATTTTATGGTCTATTTTAGTATTCCACACGAACGATTTTGAAAACCTTCGTTTATTTATAAGAAAATCAAGTATGCAATGAAGAAGAGCAGTAAGCTATGAAGAAGCGAGAGTAGCTGTGAATAAAGGGGACCAAGCTATGAAGAAGCACGTACTTCATAATTCTTTCTTGGCACTCACATATACTGAATGGTTATGCGTTTAGGAAGAATTGAAGACAGAAATTCCAATATTTTTTACAGATTTCCATTTGAAAAATCAAATTCTAGACGATAGAACGATATTCATTGTTATGCAGCTAAAACATGTATTTCATGCCAACCCGGTAACTTACAGACTGGAATCATTTTTCAATGAGAAGTGGCGGGTTGCTAAAGTCCCTATTCTGGCTATTGTTGGAGTTTTGGAGGGACTGAATTGGATTTCCCCCAAAATTTTCAGTGCAAAATAATGACAATTCAGCGTTTTGGGCAGATTTTTTTTTTTTTTTTTTTTTTTTTTTTGGGGGGGGGGTCTTAGCCCCTCCATGCCCCCACCTGTTACGACGGGCCTGACTTATCATTACATGGAAATACATTTTTAGAACAGAACAGTTTATTTGATAAATAAAGACTTGAACACTACGGTTCCACGTCTTAACACAATTACAATATGTATGAAGAATGGCAAACTTATGAACAAATAATATGACCTCTATGGTGCATACAAGGTTTTTCTAAGATTTGACCTTGTGACCTAGTTTTTGACCCCAGTTGATCCAATTGCGAATTCGTCTGCATTTTCAACAGGACATCCATTCTGACCAACTTTCAGATTGATCAGGCAAAAAAATTTGCCTCTAGACTGCATACAAGTTTTTTTTCTCTAGATTCGATATTGTGACCTAGATTTTGACCCCAGTTGATCCAATATTGAACTCGTCTTAAATTTTATCAAGATAATCATTCTGATAAAATTTCAGGTTGATTGGGCAAAAAATGTGGCCTCTAGGGTGCATACAAGAAAAGTTTTATGGACGCACGGACGGACGCACGACGGACACAACGCAATGACAATAGCTCGACTGGCCGCTAAACAAGTAAATAAGGTATTTTTCATTCAAAATATATGCAATGTATCTTGCGTAGGCTTAAAATTATACCCTTTGCCAAGTTTTACCTAAATAGTTTACAATGACATTGGTGTCCGCATGTGCAAACCAATGCTTTTTACATAATTATATCCTCATGCCAAATATAATCACATTGTATACTGAAAAGTCTTGAAGTAGGCTAATTTGAAAATGTGAAATTAATCAAATTGATCTTACAATCCCAAATGTTAAGTAGAATTAACAATAAATTCGTATCACTTTCCGAGCAAAAATTATAGAGAAAAGGCAAAGTTAAGACTTAAAATCCGACCCTTTAAATATACGAGCTCTTATTCATAGCTGATCTCTCTTCTTCATCGCGTATCACCTTTTTGGCCTTTCTCTCTAAAAGAAAATCAGTCATTGGATTTTAATAGATAAATATATTAGGCAAAGCATTCGAAGCTTATAGGACCTGTAAAGAAGGGGGTTATAGTAGTATTTAAACGATATATTTGACCAATTTTGACATTATCTTCAAAACACAGCGCTGTGATCGCATGACAAAGCAGTTTGAAGCGAACACTGTGAGACCATGCCGAGGAGACATATTCCAAAAGAAGTTTAAATACACTCACCGTCGAATAGCATTCCCCGATTTTTGAGAATAAGCAAAAAACTGGTAAAATCACCGATTTAAAGTAAGAACGTGTGTTTACATTCTCAAAATGGGTCCCTTTTCTTCATAGCCGAAAGTCCCTCTTCTGAGATTTCATTCATAGCATTTTGCAATGAAGGAGAGGGATTGCTGGCCGTGAGTAAGAAGTCACGAGAAAAGTCGAACATCGACCTCTCTAAGACGACACAACCAATTTGCCTATGTATATAAAGTTTGAATTCGTGTTAGAAAATTATTTTGATACTAATGCTGGCTATCAACATTTCTACGGTTCATTTCTGAGGCGAAAAAAATATGGCTTTTGAGGGGGGAAGGGTAAACTACCGAGTATAGTTATACATGTACGCTTGCTACACCATGATTCTTTAATTTAGCTTTTATTTGTGTTGCCATGTAGGCTATCTTGTGCCTAAATATAATCCACCTATTGTGTATTTCACAGGAATGGAAACAACAACCAATTTTGACGAGTTTTGGATGGACTGTCTGCCAGCCGAAGATCCCGTTTGTCAAGCCACAGTTTGGACGTATCGCATAGTAATAACTAGTCTAGTTGTCTTAGGGACAATTGGAAACTGTATTAACATTTTTGTATTTTCTCGCAGAAAACTGCGACAGTCGCCATGTTTTCTTCTCGTATTTTTAGCTATATTTGATATGCTTCTGTTGTGGACGTTGCATCTGCAATATTGTTTCAAGCAGGTCTTTAATATTGAGATCACAGAATCGTCACAGTTATTTTGCGACATCCATGCCTGGTTTTTACAATGGGCTGGGTGTGGTAATATCATGACGATTGCCATCTTTACTGTGGAGAGAATGCTGTTCACGGTATTTCCTCACAAAACAAAATGGCATCTCAATCGAAATAAAAGCATAGTAGTTATGGCAGTGATTGTTGCATTTATTGGGGTAGCTCTTGGTGCTTTGTTTGCCCTTAGCTATAAAGAGCCTACAGAAACACGTGGAACAGGTAATAGTTCTGCAAAAGATGTTCTAGACGCCCTTAACGCAAACATGCCTGAATCAGGCAATAGTTCTACAATAAATGCTCTAGACGCCCTTAAAGCAGACATGCTTGAAGTAGATAATAGTTCTACAATAGATCCTCTAGACGCCCTTAAAGCAAACCTGTCTGGAAAAGGTAATAGTTCTGCAATAGATGCTCTAGACGCCCTAAAAGAAAACACGTCTGGAGAAGGCAATGGTACTCAAATGAATGCTACAGAGATATTTGCCTTTGATAACTGTACTCAAATAGATACTACAGAAACCTATGAAGTCAGTAACGACTCTAGCACAAAGAGTAACCCCCTACCGTTCTGCTACAAGTTTGAGCCTGGGGTTATGTTTGGCCCGTTGTCCGGCCCAGCTTGGAAAATCCTAGAGATCATTGCCATACCGTTACCTTTCTTTGTCATCGTCGCAGGAAACATCGCGATCATTGTACAAAATTACAGGCGCAAACAAACCGGAACGTTTCTCGATTCTCAAACAAAGCTCTTGTTTCTAGTGACCGGTCTCTTAATGGGTACATTGGGTTCGCACGTCATCTTCTTGAATATTATGAGAGGTCTGTCAGGGGCTGGTATAATAGATGTAAGAAGACCAGTGGTCAAACTTGTTCACGCCATCATGAATGCTCTTGTTATCAGTAATATTTCTGGCAACTGCGCGCTCTACGCGTGGAAAGGTACTTTGTTCCGCCGCGAGTGTCAGGCAATTATGAAGGAGATCAGGTCGTTCAAGTGTAGGTGCAGGTCAAGTTTTTGAAAAAGGCACAAAATTATCGGTCACATTTAAAATGTCGTAACTACAGCTTGAATAGGCTGGAGCTATGACCTTTTTACGTGACCAGAGAATTGCTTATTATGATGCTTGCAAATTTGAAAACAGTATTTTAAGGTAGGATCCCATTTTTTAAGGTAATCAATGGATTAATAACTGCTTGTTTTCCTGGGGGAAAAGAGTTTACATGGACCAATTTTCTTTAATTCATACCTTCACTATCGTGAAGAACTTTAAGCTAGAATTCCCGTAATGTCGCCATTTTGAGATTCACAAAACATCGGCTTGTTTCGAGCGGCGTCGTTACGTATCCGAATCAACTAGTTTTCGGGTGCGGTCGTAAACATTCGGCGGTGGACATTTCCACCGCCGAATGTTTTCGATCGCGCTCGAATATTTCCGACGGCGTACGAATCGCATTAGGGGTAGACTGCCATATTAGCGTATCGGTCGGTTTACCACATGGGTGTTTTTGACTGCACGATAATTTTCTTTTAACAATTTCTAAGCATGATACAAAGACCTACATGTAATTTGTATTCTGTAAAATATACACGAGAGGCTTATCCTTTGAAGTTTTTCGTTGAAAAGGTTTGTATAGTAAGATAGGAGTAATCGTATTTTCGTTATTCTTCTATTCGTTCATGTTTTGTTCATATTATGAGTCTAGATCTTGGAAAAGAGTCCCTATTGCAGTTGACTATATATGGCCATGTAGCTTGATAGCGAAGCCAGGTTAGGATTTTTTACCGTTGCGTCACAAGGAGGGAAAGCTACAGGAGAACACCATTAATTTAGATCTGACTGTGCGTATGCACAGTCTGATCTGGATTCGTGTTGGTCTCAAATGCGGAATCCTAAATGTCCTACGAACTCATTTCCTGGATCCCTGCTCATCTTTTCATTTTCATCATTGAGTCCATATTCAAGTAATTTTTGTTGTAATTGTTTGGTCGGTAAATATTTTACGTTTTGACTTTATCTTGATATACTACATTATTTTTTAAACAAATGTCGAAAAAAACCCGTTCTCATCAAGGTACTTTTTGGCCGCGAAATAGGGACGAAATTATCGTTCTTTTAAAGTGACATTTTACATTTCATTCACTTTTTAAAAGTATGTCTTGATGCAAAGATTGTTTAATTCTAATGCGTAGAAATGATATAAGTTTTTTGAGGTTGTCTAATTTTAGCAAAAAAATAATTTCTCGTAAACAGCTCAATATTTTGGCTTGAAATTTTCAGAATTTTCATAAGAAAACATGCTCTTTCAGATAGAATAAAAGTAAAATTTATGTAAAAATAATTCTGAAATGTCACTTTAACCCATTCCCACACATTGACGCATTTTGACGCCCTTCATGATAGTGGCTATGGAAAACACTGTGGGAAATGAAGAAATTGCTTGTGACAATCAATTTCTTCATTTCCCACAATGTTTTCTTCCAAAAAAAAGACAGAAAAAATACAAAATGCCATTCACTAAAAATTGTTGTCTGCAACAGTTTGAATTTGGACAGGTCTAAATTTTGTAGTTTGGTAATGGGTTTTCTATCCTTCTATCCCGATTTAAAGGGGGAATAACACTTAACATCTTGCAAAATTTCCGAGAACCTCGTAAAAAAAATAAAATATTATTAAGATATGGTCTTTGAATTGCATATATGCCAAATCTTAGCTTTCTACCTTGTGTATTGGCTTAGATGTTGACGGATTTAAACCCCCATGGTGTTTTGTCCCGGGGATAATATTTACAATAATGGAACATATGGGGTTTTAAATCCGTCGACATCCTAGCCAATACACAAGATAGAAAGCTAAGATTTGGCATAGATGCAATTTAAAGGCAATATTTTCATAATACATATTTATTTTGTACGAAGTTCTCGGAAAATTTGCATGATTTTAAGTGCCATTCCCCCTTTAACACCTTTATTTCATGTTTCCCATTAAAATTTTACAACTACTTTGAATTTAGATTAATCTGTAGTTTTGATAGTTTGGAATAGTTAAACCTTTCCAAAACAATAGTATTTGACACTGCTTAGTTTAAAAGTTTGTGAAAATAATGGAAAGGGGAGAAAATGCAGATTACCAACATTTTCTCTATTTTCTTCAATTGTTTCCACCACTATTTTCAATTTGACAATCAGACTGTCATCTTTGAATCATGACAGGTCCAAATTTCGTTGTTTGGGAAAGGGTTAACCCATTGTAACACTGATCCCAGAGTATATATCATTTGTCCAAGGAATTTACGTCTTTGTAAAGATGGAAGAAATAGTGAAAAAAGAATACTTTTTGAATTTTTTGAAAGTAAAAATAAAAACAAATATTCGTTGCTTTTCAGCGAAAACCTCGTAACTGCAGCTTATTTTAAGCTGCAGTTACGAGGTTTTCGTGTGAAAGCGACGTTAGCCTATCGTTCCTATATTGTAAGTTTTGACTGATTCCCAGTTATTATAAAACAGTTTTTGTGTTATTCATTGTTCCTTTGAAATAAATATTTGTGAGTAAAATTTTAGGCTATCGTTACATGTCAGAATACCAAAGGCCTGTACTCAGAACAGCACCCTGTCTAAACACCGTAAACAACGGACCGCAACTCCCTAAACTACAGAGGGAATCACGAAACACAATAACAGCAATAACAACAACAACAATAACAATTGCAGAAAATCTTCCCACATTCTGATAATAGGATACCGATTTGAAGCATAGAAGTTTTAGAAATGGCATGTTTTTAGCTCCACTGGCCTTTCAGGCCAGCGGGCTATTGTCATGGCGGTGTGTCCGTCGTGCTTGCGTCCGTCCGTCCGTCCGTGCGTCCGTAAACTTTTTCTTTAAAAATCTTCTTCTCAAAAACTACTAGATGGATTTCAACCAAAGTTTACAGGAATGATCCTTTAGTGACCCTCTCTCAGATTCCTTCAAAGAATATGGATTGAACCAGAATAACTCGAGTTATCTGCCCTTGAATGTCAAAAATAGCAGGTTTTGACTTTATTTTTTCTTCTAAAATCTATAAATATTGAACAATCAAGACAAAACTTTGAAAGAATGATGCTGATTACAAGATCTTGCTTTGGTAAAATTTTCAGCTTGATCTGAACTTCATATCATGAGTTATGTGCCCTTGAAATTGACAGAATTGCCATTTTCGGCTGTATTTTGACTTTGTTTTCACTCTAGCTACTACAAATATTGACTAAACAAGACAAAACTTTGACAGAATGATGCTGACTATAAGATCTTACCTTGGTAAAATTTTTAGCTTGATCTGTATTTTATAGCATGAGTTATGTGCCCTTAAAATTGCCAAAAATTGCCATTTTCGGCTCTATTTTGCTGGTTTTGACTTTATTTTTACTCTAAAATCTACAAATATAAACCAATCAAGACAAAACTTGGACAGAATATAAATAAGCATTATATGCTGCCTTGGTGTAATTTTCAGCTTGATCGGAATCTTGCATCATGAGTTATGTGCCCTTGAATTTGATAAAATTGCCATTTTCGACTTTGTTTTCACTCTAACAACCACAAATGTTAACCAATCAAGATGATACTTGGAAAGAACCTTGTTGACAACAAGATCTTGCTTATGTCTAATTTTCAACATGATCACATTGTTACAATCTGAGTTATGTGCCCTCGAAATTGACAAAATTTCAGTTTTCGACACTTTTTCCACTCTTGAAGGCACGAATATTGACTAATATAGACAAAATTTGAACAGAATGATAGTGACCATAAGATCTTGCATGTGTTTAATTTTCGATTTGATTTTAAATATACGTACTGAATTATGTGTCCTTGAATTTGGCAAAATCACAGTTTTCAATTTTATTATCGCTCTACCATCCCTAAAATATTAGTCAATCATTTACTTTCTTTTTGCATTGACCACATGATTGCTGCTTTTGACTTTGCTGTAAGAACCGCAAGTTTTCAAAAAATCAAGTTAATACTTGGATTAAATATTAAAAGTAATTCAGGCCTGTGGAGCGACTCAAGACCTTCAGGTCTTTCTAGTTTCTGGATGTGATGGATCTTTTTTCTTCTATTTCTAACCATATCCAAATCGGTCTCGTATTAACAAAAATTATTGAAGATTTTCTGCTGTTTTCGTTATTGTTGTTGTTGTGTCACGTTATTACCCGCCGTGTAAACATCAAAGGACCGTAACTACAATCACATATCGCTTATTTTCAACGAAAACCTCGTAACTACAGCTTAAAACAAGCTGCAGTTACGAGTTTTTTGTTGAAAAGCGCCGATATGTGCTTGGATCTGGAAATATGACGGTTATGCCATTTGAGACCGACATGGATCCAGATCAGCCTTTTTATACACACAGTCTCATCAATCTGATCAGCTTGCACATAAAAGAAGACTATTGCACGGTGGATAATCACGCAATACAACAATTTCAGAAAATCTTCAATAATTTTGTTAATACGAGACCAAGTTGAATTCGGTTTGAAGCAGAGAAGGGGGAAGACATCACACATTTAATGGATGTGGTGCATTTTTGAAAACCCAACTTATAAAAAAAGTTATTGAAGATAAACCAACATTTTGGTTTATCTTCAATAACTTTTTTTATCAGTTGATTTTTCAAAAATTTACTGTGTGCAGCTTATTTCTGGCATTCCCGTACCTTCTCTGCTTTAAACCGAATTCGAATCGGTCAAGTATTTTAAAACGAAGTTATTGAAGATTATCTGAAATTCTGAGTCACGTGATTATACACCGTGTATTGGGAAACCAGATTATCGCGGCTTCAGGAGGAGAAAGTGCAATTCCTCCGTCGATATTAGTGAAAGAAAATGGATTATAAAGGCTGTTGTTGTGCAGGCCCCATCTAGCGACAAAAGGCTTCGGAAAACAGTGAGACAAAGGGAGAAAATGCTGATAACCAGCATTATCTCCCTTTGCCTCAATAGTTTGATTGTTCTTCGTGTGTTCACAAATCAAATTTTTTCATCAAGATCCATTTTGTCATGGAGAGCAGCTTTTGAATTGCACCGCTCTAAAATTTTGTCGTTTGGGAAAGTGTTAAAATCAAATGAATATTTTGGAGGGCTCGGTCGTGCCCCCCCCCCTCCCTGGTAAAAATGCCTGGATCCGTTCATGTATCCCTTTTCAGTTCAAACAAATCATTTTAACCCTCTCCAAAATAAGACCTGGTTTTGACGTCCCTAATAGAAAAGACTTGGGAAAACATTGGGACAAAAGTAGAAACTTCTGATAATCAGCAGTTTCTCCTTTTGTCCAACTATTTCCTGAACTACGGATACACCAATCTTATCTTTATTGACATTCATTTAGTCGCCTGCAGCATCTTTCTAATTGGATCACCTAAAATGCTGTCGTTTGGGAAATGGATAAAGAAGTTTCCAAATAGAAATATTGTTGAAGTAAATGCATTTATAAACATACATCTCAATATTTGTCATAATATATAATAACTAAAGCTTCGATATAAAACACATTTCACTTGCATCTCTCATCACGATATCGCTCTCAATCTTTTCATTATCTAGTTCGTTTATTTTGTCAGCGATATCGCAGTTATCTGCCGTTATGAGCATTATTTGTACTTTCTTCTCGTGGGTCACGGATCCGAGCCATGCTGAAATGTCTCCGCCATATAAGGAAGAATCTGTCATTCCGAACTCTGCTTCTTCGTGGTAAACTACCTGTGTTGTAGGCATACTGGCATTACGTTCTGTTGTCTGTGGAAATAGTATGGGCAGTATATCGAAAAATGTCGAGTATGAAACAAGAACAAGATGTGCTTGTGAAACACAAATGTCCCCGAAAACGCTAACGTTAAGTTTTCACATTATGTTTTCGGAATGACAGACGGACAGATCGACAGACGGGCGGGCGGACAGACGGACAACGGTAAAACAATAAGCCCCCGATCTTTCGATACGGGGAAACATTTTGAACCTTCTAAAATCAATAACCTATTTGGCATTCAGGACTACATGATATAAATGTTATGATTTCATTGCTTTTATAATTGAGTTCTCTAAAATTGTGGAAACCCGAAATTTTAAATATTCCTATTGTTACAAAGTAGGCCTACCGTGTTGCTAAGATAAGTGAAGATATCTATATAAGTAATGACCATACACTGAACAGATCTTCTAAACCGCCATGGCATGTAACTTAATATATCTCCATTAATATTTTAGATAGGGGCTTGAAATTTTCAAATAATAAAGATTAACCATTTTCACAGAAGATGTCAAAATTTCATTGATGCCTTTTGACAATAACATGACTAAATCGCAAATTGAAAAGGGTCACCGTCACGTCTACATTTTCACATCAGAAAGGTAAACTGTAAGTACGGGATGTGACATCACTCTGCGTCAATAACTCTGATTGACAACGAGCCCTCATTCAGTTGCAGCTATCTGGGAAGTACTAAGGTGTCATTCCAGACGTTTCAGTAGCCTAGGTATGCCTGCCACACTTCCGGTTGCCTGGCATTTGTGCCAAAACTTATTGTAACGTCTTTTGACTACATTGGAGCATTTCTCCGATTTGAATTAATCTGCGCATCATATTTGAGTTATGTTTGTTGACTGTTAACAAAAATGTCGGTTAGTCCTTACGTATGAATTCTTTGGTGGCGTTCTACGGAATACAATACGTGCTATAAAAAAGAACAAAATATCGAGTTTGTAAACATAACTTTCTATCCTCTCCAGAAGCAGACAGGCGTCAAGGCTCTATTAATGATATGCATAACCAATTCATAAGTCATGTTTTTCGTCAAGAAAGGTACATTTGGAATAACAGTAATTTGTATGGTAGACTGTACGGGTCATGATCTATTGTGCACTTTGACAAGGTTTTTGGGGCCATATTACTCGTTAGAAAGAAGCAACATGAAAATAACCGATGCATTTAACAACAATGTCGGCATATCATCACTTTTGAATGCTTATTATGTTCTAAGGAATATAATACGCGCCAAAAGAACAATAAAATGCAATTTGTAAACAAAGATTTAAATCCTCTCTACTAACATACACACGTCAAACATCCATTACTGACATGCTAAATTCGTGAAAGAAACATGTCATCTGTCAGAAAATGTACATGTGAACTAATAATGTTTTGTATGGTGGACTCTGAAGGCCATGCTCTGTGGTGCACTTTAACACGGTTTGGTGTCCGTAAAAATCGCAATACAGAAGGCAATCGGAAAACAGTTAATGCATTTAGCAGTATCACGAGCTACCTTTTGAAACATGCATACGTCACTGAAAAGGGCACATGCCTTATTCATATTGACGTCACTTCTGATAAGCCCCACAGTACGACCCATATCACTGAAGGACATCCGGCCCATTGAGTTGCATTTTCTTTGCAAAATGGGCATGTCGGATCAATATGAAGTAATGCTAAAGTAAATGTTGTGCAATTTAACTCATCATATCGTGCGCCACGTGCAAAAACGGTTTTATATCAAAGCCTCTTCAAACAAAAAGTTTTTGTTTTGATTTTGACTTTACCGCGTTAAATCGATAGCTAGTGATCACAAAATTTAATGTGCATAATATTGTTTCAAACGAACTTTTCGTTTTTCATTTACACTAAAAGATATGTTCTGAAAAGTGGCGGTTTAGAACATCTGTTCAGTGTAGTTACGCTGAAAACATTTTTGCAGCCCTTTCCAAAACAGTTAGTGGTCATGAAGGTCCTTTGCAGACATTTTGTGAGCAAGGCATAAGGTGCCAGATAACCAGCATTTTTTCGATAATGTTTTCTTTTCAAAATTTTAAATTTCTATAAAACATGTAACACCTTTTGATTTAGAACCGTCTATTATGATACAATAAAGAAGTTAAAGAAATGGACTTTATCTATGGATTTGATTCATACCAGGTTAAATTGATGAACAATGCATTATGAAAATCGAAATGCAATCGCTTTTCAACAAAAACCTCGTAACTTCAGCTTAAAACAAGCTGCAGCTACGAGGTTTTTGTTAAAAAGCAGCAATAAAACTTACCTCTAAACACGCTTGGTGGTAATTGCGGAGTTGCTGGCATATAGATATAGACGCGGATAGTGGTCCTTTGGTTAGGAAATGACTAGAATTCTGAAATGTAATTCGCTGCTTTTCAACAAAAAAAAACCGTAACTGCAGCTTGTTTTAAGCTGCAGTTACGAGATCTTTGTTGAACGCATTTTGATATTTGATTTTATTGGGGTTTTACGCCGTTTTCAAATTCTATGGTCATATCGCGGCGGCTGGAGCACCTAACCGTGGGTTGCTGGTATTTCTCGCACCAGTACAACCACAATATCCAAACCGAGCCGAGCTGCTCTCTCGCATGGATGATTCACACCCATTGGTGAGAGACAAATGACTTATGTCAAATGTCAGAATGGATACCGAGCCAGGGTTCGAACTCGAGACCCCTGGATTGATAGACTCCGACGAAACCGACTGAGCTATCCGGGCTCGGCTGAATAAAACTATATACCAGAGTGTAAACACCGTGCAATATTGACGGACATACAAACAGACAGACGGAAGAAGAAAAGTGGCCATAATAGCTTGCCTTTCAGAACACTTCATGCTCTGATAAGCTAAAAACAAAGATGTAAAATAAGTTATGAATTCATGTGTGTAATTATAAACCTTTCTCAAATAAAATTAATGGTGTATTTTTTGCGTCAATATCTCAAAGTGATCAGGCCTATCTTAGGAAACAAGCTATGCTGATTGACAACATTTTCTCCCAAAATTTTCTTTGTCGTAATATACTTCTCTTCTGTTAGCTATAACGCGCAGTTTTGTGCCCGAAATACTTTCGAACTTGGTCGAAGTCTAGAATTTGCTTGTTTAAGAAATGATGAGTGGAAAATGTTACAAATCTTATTTCTTCCACTGTTTCTTAAAGTGACATTTCACATTTATTTCATTTTTTAAAAGTATGTCTTGATGCAAAGATTGTTAATTCTAATGCGTAGAAATGCTATCCGTTTTTCGAAGTTGTTATTTATAAGCGAAAAATACACCTTCAAAGTTGAGACAGAAATGACAAATTCTATATAAATCTGAACTGTTGTCCACAACAATTTGTTTGATTTTAGAACAAAAATATATATTTCTCGTAAACGGTTCAATATTTTGGCTTGAAATTTTCAGGATTTTCATAAGAAAACATGCTCTTTCAGATAGAATAAAGTAAAATTTATGTGAAAATTATTCTGAAATGTCACTTTAAGCATACATAAAAATGTCTCTCTTCTGTGGAACTCTAAGCTGAATTTAAAGTTATACCATTCTAAAAGTTTATCGTCTGAATAGAATTGAACACAAATCGTCGCTTTTCAATAAAAACATCGTAACTGCAGCTTAAAACAAGCTGCAGTTACGATGTTTTTGTTAAAAGGCGGCAAAATAATACCTGCTTCATGATGCCAGTTGGATGGAACACGCCGTCCAACACATGAAAATCGATTTGCTTCACTTCGGTAAAGTCCATTTGAAAGTCTTTGGGGAAGGATTCATCGTGTGATTTAGGGAGAACCAAAACAACGTCTGCAGTCTTGAACGCTTCGCAGAGGTCGCTAGATGCTTTAACGCCTGTGAAAACAAACGTTTTGTGGTACATGACAACTAAAACACGGTACGGAAACTACGGAGACAGAGCCAATGGCTCTGCTATTCAAATCTTCCAAATCAAATGGCGCTTTCGGCCATGTTTGGCAATGTCTCTGGGATCACGATCTTGGCATCAAGATATACTTTAGAAAAATGAAATGGGAATGTGATTTCTCTTTAAAACTTCAGTTTACAAGTCAACATGGAAGTATTTTGGGGAGACTTTGTCGTTTCATTTAGGGAGAACAAAAACGACGTTTGCAGTTTTAGACGTTCAATGTCTAAAAACAAGCAGATGTGCCATGCATGGCCAACTCACTGTAATATGTATGTGAAATAGGCCGATACCGGAAAGCCGTCAGAATGCTTTTCCTTATGATTTTTGATATTCTAGAAAAGATATGAAAAGAATACATTGTATATCGTCTGCTACAATCGAAAGCGCCGTAAACACAGTTTATTCAAGTTGTAGTTGCGACATTTTCAAACGTAGCCAGTATGAGGACATTGACTTTTAGCATACATTTATTTTGGATTTATAGTTTCTAAACCAAATTGTTAATAATTCTAACGTTTGTTGAATCAAGAAGACTATTGTCGAAATTCGCATTTATTTTGAGAACTAGACACTACTTAAAGGTAGAACCGGATACTTTTAAAACTTAAAGCTACTGTCATAAATTTGATTTCATGAAATTCCTTCGTAAATTGATTCTTGGTCGAAATTTGCCGACGCCCGACTGCATAACTTTAACGCATACCAACAATATTTGAATATGTTTTATTGAAAATCGGTACGGGGAATTTTTCTGATTTCTTGCCAAATGCTTACAATATGGTCGTGCAATATAATAAAGAAAAATGGCAAAAATCGTTCTGGCCAATTTTAAGAAATTCTGCAATAAAGTTAGTTTTTCCTCGAAATCTGACGTTGAAAAAAAGATGAAAGTTCGTCGTTTATTTCTGCGTCGTCAGTCCGAAATAATTGATTCTTGTATCATCTTATTACGTTTGAAAAGATCGTTCCATCAATGTAATTTTCACTGATATGACGTTGAAATTGCCCGACTAAAACGCAAATTTATGCATTTCAGGGCTATAGAAATTCGACGTAAAAAACGTGCGAGGTACCTATGTTGACGTCGTCGTGGTAACGTCGTCACGACATGAACGACGAAATGAATATCGGATTTGAACCAGAAATAGCTTCTAGTTTCCAAAGATATCAAATTTATGACCGTAGCTTTAAGTTTTAAAAGTATCCGGTTCTACCTTAAAATGGTATAGATCTAGCATACCACCCGTGATTAGATAACAAACACTTCGCGTTACTTCGGCTTCATTCGTGGAAACGGAGATTGGCAAGGTTATTCGGATTAATAAAGTAGACAGAAACCCTCGTCAATTTCCGTTGTCGCGGAAAACTGCGAATGTGTAGCCGAAATTGCACGAAGCGCTTGTTGTCTAATGGTGTATAGAATACGTTGAGAGTTATTTTGAAATGTTTTCTCACCAGAAACGACTGGGTAGACACAATCTTCGATCTCATGAGCTAACTCCCTTATGATATCCAGTTGGTCTGCATTGTCAACTAGTACCAAATCTAACATCTGTAAATAAGAAGGGCAGATCGTGGATTTTCTTCAAAAACCTCGTAACTGCAGCTTAAAATAAGCTGCAGTTACGAGTTTTTCGAAGCAATTCACGATAAGGTAAACTTAAGCCTTTTCCAAACAGACAATGGTTTTAAAGTCCCCAATAAAGCTTTTAATACAAAAGAAGAAATTTTGATAACCAGAATGTTCTCATTTTCTCTCTCATTATTGTTCTAAGATATAATATGTATACACAAATTCCATTGACGTCAATTTTGCTTACTGTGACAGCTCTTCAACTGGAGCAGTTTAAAATCCTTTCGTTTGTGAAAGGATTTAACAAAGCCCTTTAATACACGACGGGGACTCACGTGGCACAACATTTTTTATAAAATAATTCTTGATAATTGAATGAAAACCTGCTCGGTTTGAATTTGGTTTGAAGCAGCAGAAAATGTGGTTTAAGATATTTGTACGAACGGACGGGTGGACGGAAAAGATTATTCCAATGGGCAGCCAAGTTCGGCGGTATATAAGCCCGATCTGGACCCATGTTGGTTTAAAATACTAAATCCTGGCTCATTATCATTATTCTCAAATGTGCTTATCCCGCTACCATCACCACCATAACAAAAACTATAACGTCTGGAAAGGGAATTATCGTGAAAAAAAAAAAAAAACAAAAAACAAAAAACAAAAAAAAAAAAAAAAAAAAAAAACAGATAAAAAACGTAGGCCTACCTGCCCGTCAAAGACGTTACCAGAAGCGATGATCGGTATTAGCTGATAAGCTAACTGTGACGTAGCTTCTGTGATGACAATCTTCATATTTCAATTATCATGTTATCATTGTTCGTGATACATCAAATCTGCAATCCGAAACCAAAACCAAACATTGTTATCAGTTACTGAAAAGTTCAAGGACGGGTCTATCGGGTGTGGGGTCGGAGGGTCCGGACCCCCTGGCTTTAGTAAGAAATTAAATTTTGGCTATATATATATATATATAACGTTACATATAAATTCAACACAGTTAAAGGCATCATTTGGATACCCACCCTTCGCTGGAAAAGAAACTCTGGATCCGACCTTGAAGTTAACATCGGATTTATATCAGATTGGTCAAACCCAGGCCCGTAGGAAGCAATTTCAGATTGAGGGGGCTAAAGCCCCAGTGTCTGAATATTGGGGGGTGCTAATATGGATTCTCCCTAAATTCTCAGTGTGAAAAAAGGAAAATTCGGCATTTTTAGCCAGATTTGGGGGGCTTAGCCCCCCCCCCCTAGCCCCCCTGTTCCTACGGGCCTGAAACCTGTGTAAAGAAAATTACCACGGTGTCTATCTAATAAACAGTTTTTAAGAGCGGTCGAAATTGGAAACGAGAGCCGTGTGCGATTTAGGCCGGTAGAGCTCTTCCAGAAGAGCGTGGTTCCCGGCTCTAATACACTTCGAAGTATTTTTTCTACTACGTAGTGTATCAGAGCCGGGAACCAGACTAGCTCTTCTTCTTCCAGAAGACAACTTCTGGCCTAAATCGCACGCGGCTTAGACCCATCGCAGATTACAAGATAAATTATTGTAGATAATATACACCCAAACACACTTTGAATTTTTAACCGTGACCTGTGTATGCATGAGAGCAAACAAAAGGTCACGTGGTCGTTTTACTATATAATTCATTGATCGAGTCGTTATTTTCACGCGAGCATTTTTCAATTATTCTGCCTTAGTACTAAGAATATTTTATACAGTCATTTACGTTAATTATTAGAGTTTTGAGTTACAGAAATATTTTTGCAACTTTGATTGAAAAAAAGAGATTTTTTGGCTTGTAATCATTCGTACCCTGTCTCCATCGCCCGTTACCACCATGCAAGTTCAGGATGAGCTACTGCTTTTGAAAACCAAATAAAATCAATTTTGCAGAAGCATGTGAGCTCCTTAGTACTGTCCAAGTGTGAGCGGTAATATTTTGCATGTGTTTGTGCTCTAGATTAGAGCCAATAATGGACAGGTCACAGGATGTATTCCCAGCCTCGGAGCGTGGACAATTATAAATAAACTTATGGCTGAAATATTGTTGAGAGGTGTTAAATTAAAAAAAAAATGAAAAGAAAAAATGTTTAAAACCTTTACCAAACAAGAAATGTTAATGTTTTGACTGTCACGGGCGGATCCAGGATTTTTTCAGAGAGGGGGTCTAGCCCATAAGATGGAAGATGGCTTTAAATTTGTGAATTGTGTAACGATACATGTATAGGCCTACTGTACTAACTTTGTATAGTCAAAATTCGATTTTCGACCAATTCAAGGCGAGGTCCGGACCCCTTTCTAGATCCGCCCTTAACTGTGCTACAGAGATTGTTTCGAAAATCATTTCAAGAGACAAATTAATGAAATACTTTTAATCAGCAATTTCCCCTTTTGCCTCAACGTTTTCTATACTTCTATGTTCACACGCAAGGGTGGATCCAGGATTTTTTCGGGGGGATCCAAGCCCTATTGCCAGGGAGGGGGAGGTCCACGCCCAAATGATGACTTAAATATGTTAGATTATGACGCTTTGATTATAGTCAACATTCAATTTTCGGCTTATTCCAGGGGGCGGGGGCGAACATTCCGAACCCCCACCCCCCTCTAGATCCGCCCTTGCACATATAAAAATCCTACTTTCAAGATGCCCATTCTGTTGTCTGCAAGAGCTTCCAAATTGAATCAGGTGCCGTTTAGAAAAAGGGTTTTAAAAGCCGCTGTCAAACTTGAAAAGTCTAAATAATTTGTCGTTTGGGAAATGGGCTTTAAGAGCAATGCTTTTATTATCAAATTGATCTACCATAATGAATTATCTATCTGCATAAGCCTTTCGGTACTGAGATTGTCATCTTCACACTGAAAATGGCATGTTTCGTACATTTTTTTTTTGTTGGAGAAAGGGGGTTAAATACATGAAAATGACAGTTGAACCTGGCGGCTAGGTCCTCAAAAGATCCGTGGATACTACGTTTTCGGAGGGTAAAAAATTACTTAAAAGCCAGTAAAGACCATAATTGGAAGTCAGTCAATGATATCCCGTCGAGATTCACAGAGAAATCATCACAAAACGGAGTGTGATTCCTCTTGAACTTCTCCTTTCCTCCGTTCATTTCCATTGCACGTTGGATGCTTTGCTCTCAATTGGGTCAGAGCCTCGATCTGGCATCTAAAAGTGTTACTATTTTTAGTAACAAATTGGAAGTGTGTTTGGGTGTATTGCTAGCAAACAAACACAGATCTATTTTGGTTTAGGCCTACACATGTCTGTCATTCACCGTGAAGAGTTTTTCTAAAGGCTAATCAATAGTAAAATAGTAATAATACAAATCAGCGTTTTCTGCTTTTTACTCAATATTTCTTTAAAAATAAGCAATTAGCCTATGTCATAATTTCACCCAGCATTTCTGTTTTTTTTCCCCTTTGATGCCTTGGCTTCTCATTTGATATCCATGTAAACAAAATATAGGGCCTATCCCATTACCAGACGACGAAATTTCAAACTAGTCCAAATTCAAATATGTTGCAGACGACAAATTCAAGTGAATAAAATTTTACATTTTTGGTCATTTTGTATAGAAAACATTGTGGTAAATGAAGAAATTGCTTGTCACAAGCAATTTCTTCATTTTCCACAATGTTTTCTAAAGCCTTTATCTTGTGGGGATTCAAAAGGCGTCACTGTGTGGTAATGGGCTATAGATCTAGATCTACTTTCATTTGTAAAAACCTTATTCTGGCTTAAGAATAAGGTCATTCAAGATGTTGTCGTCTCGAATAGAATAAAACAGACAAAGGGCTGGATTAAACAAGACAAAAAAGGTGTATAAACATAGACCTACCTTTTAGTCCTGCAGTTATGAAGTTCAATATTCAGAATGTTTACGTACATATGTACATTATTTACTTAAACAAGGGAGGCAATGCTGTGCCCGATAAAATAGATTTCCTCAAACTCTGTACAGTGGTTATCGCCCTTGTGAAATCCCCGCTTGAAATCCCGTGAATGAAATAGGCATACATGTATTGTGGGAAAAGAATAATTTGCGTGTGACGAGCATGTCCTTCATTTCCAGCAATGATTTCTACCCAGAAATACCAAGAATTTTAAAATTTCATTCAGATCTAGATTCTCTATTTGATATAAATAGCCTGAGTCGTCTGCAACATCTAGGCTATTTGAATTTAGACCAGTCCAAATTTTTAACGGTTGGTCATGGGTTGATAAGACTCATGGGCGTAGCCAGAAATTTGTGACTCGTCATGCTAAAAGGGACCTTATCCGAATTCCAATAATCCATATTTTGACAATCTTGTCAGACTTACCAGAGGTAAACCAGATCCCGTATGCCAAAAATGAACATATAGTTAGATAGGGAAAACATTCCGGATATAGAAAATTACATACTTGTAAGTGAAAAGTGTCGGCCCTAGTGTAGCTGCGCGGACTGCGCAGACAGACTAGGATCGATATTTTTCACACTTCCTATAAGGTCCCTTTTAGCGTGACGAGTCACATTTATTTAGCCTATATTACGCATGAGCACCGTAGGCCCGAGACGGGGAGAGAATGAGAGCGGGTATCCTTGCTCTTAAGGGGGTTCGGGGTCTACCCATAGAAAAGTTCGATTTGTAAGACTTTTTTTGTGCATCCTATGTGCATTTTGAGACACAAAATGGTAAAACTGACCCTAAAAATACAACCCCCCCCCCCCCCCCAAAAAAAAAAAAAAAAAAAAAAGCAACCCGCGACATATTCGCGATTTTTTTTAAACTACGTGCGTGCGTGTTATGCGTAAAGGGCACTATGCCCTTCAGACTTGTCATAATCAAAAGGTTGTGCATGCAAAATATCGAATGTGGAAAAAATGCAATTTAGACTATTCTTGAAACAAATATCTCAATATTTTTTCAGACTGAAAACAAATCGAAGTCTACCGACGACAGAGCTTTGCGGCGATCCAGGATTTCTGCGAAAGGGTTCGAACATAGGCCTACAAAGGGGGTGTAGGCTACGTGTTCGTTTTCCCATCAATAAACAATATTTAGGCTAGGCCTACCTGAATTTCTGCAAGAAAATTAAACAAAAATGCTGCAGAGGGTATTCGATCTCGAGAACCCCGCGAACCCTTTCTGGTTTCATCCGCCAGTGTCATGTGTTAGCTTAGATCTAGATCCAGCGCTATCCTCAACAAAATCATCCTTATTTTGTCTCAAAGTTTTGTTGTTGTTGTTGTTGTTGTTGTTGTTGTTTTGCTAGACTAGACTAAATCTATATCTTAGATCTAGATCTATTAGATTCATAGGCCTACAAAATTAATTTTTCTTTTCAATATCCAGTTTGTCGTCTGTAGCAGCTTTCATTTTAGTGACGATCTAGGCCTAAATCGTCATTTGGAAGCCGCAATATATAGGCCCTAAATCTAAGTCTATCCCTAGGCCAGGCCCGACCCTTTTTCTTTTCTTTTTTTTTTTTTTTTTTTTTTTTTTTTTTGAGATCTAGATCTATATCTATTTGCTAATTTATCTATTTTTTTATCAAGACCATCTAGAATCTAGATCTATTTAGGCTAGATCTAGATCTATTTATTTAGATAAGATCTAGATTCTAGATAGATTAGGCCTAGATCTAGATAGATCTAGATCTAGGCTAGATCAATTCATTAAATTTTCATATCTTTTTAAAAGCGCCATCGAAACCATAGATCTATATCTAAATAGTTTGGGAGGGAATAAATCAGCGCATAGACTGCGATCCTTCAAATCTTAAAATTATTTTTATGGTGAGCTGGTCACAATTTTCTGAGTAAAGGGTCGCGAAAGCGCGCCTTTTCCGATAGGTAAAAATGTAGACAAATGCGGGAAACCAATACAAATTTTGCGGAGCTCTTCCAAGAATACCCCAAATACGTTAATGAATCAAATGATTTCAGCAGTGTATAGGCTTAGAACAGACTATCTGCATTCCAATGCTGAGTTTTAATTATTCCCTTTCGTTGATCAAGAAACCTTTGTTTTAGCAGCGTTCCTTGCCTCTACAGCACTGCAGCAAGTCGTATGTTAATTAAGGGAGGATTTCAGCCAATGGAACAGCCGGAATAAATATGGCGACAAATTGCTAAACCGGCATTTTGCACCAAATTTTTGAAGTTATTTCATCCAAATGTCATCTTTCTAACAAGTTGATATTAACATTGGCAAATTTTGAAGTAGTTTAACGGGTAGGTTCAATCAAACGAAGCCTTAGAAATGTCCAAATGCAATGCAACATGGAAAATCGGTGTGAAAATGTGCACAAAATGATTGTTATTGTTTACCCCACCCTCTCATTTGCACATCGTGTGTATTTGTGAAAATGAATCTGTTCAAGGATAGCTGAATGCCCAAACCGCTTATAAGATCTTCATCTTTAATCTTAAAAGTAACAGCTTACAAGTATTTTTGTCGTATTAATGCCTGATCCACGAACATTAATTGACAATGTCACTTCGTACCACAGCCATTTCATACCTAATTTTATTTACTTTCTAGATATTTACACATTTCAAAAGCCTGTTTAGTGAAGTGAAAGGCATGATATTTAGTGTGACTGGAAGACGTTTTTAGGCTGCAAACCTTACATAGATTTAAAACATTGATTGTGAGTTAATTGTTTGATTTAAAAGAAAGTTACTGTCAGCCAATGGCCCAGGTTCATTTAAAGATCCTAATATCTACAATTTTGAACATTTTTTATTAAAAAAAAATAAAAAAAAAAAAAGAATGATTCAAATTCATGGCTGCAGTGTCTGATCTAGGATGCGCGATTGCGAGAATCCCCGGCATTTCCTAAAGATCATGACTTGGATGATTTTCAATGAAGCACGGGATGGTTGCACAAAAAAATCAAAAAGGAATATCAATAAATCTAGCCTTTGACACCAAGTCACGTCTAACTATTTACATTTTTCTTCGAGCGTTATCATAAGATTGACTTCCCTCATTGTTTACTACGCTTGAGTTCGATCGCAACAAAAACCGCATGTTTGTAACTATAGTTATTCATACTATCTTATTTCCACTCTACTAGCAGTCGAAATTGACCGATGATTTACGAATCTTATTTAAACGAACTTTTGATTACATTCATTTATATGTTCATTGTGTGAGAAAAAATAATGTCAATAAAAAATATCCACTTTTGAAAAAATAGATATAGTTTTTTTTTTTTCGAAGTGAATTAGATCTACTTACAAAGAAAATTTTAAAAATCTTTTTCGTTTACAGGAAAATTCTTATTTTATGTTTGTTGTCATACACAGTAATGATCGAATCGTCTGCATTTTCTTTGACAAACAATGGATCAGACAGGGAAAAAATGGCGTATTAACAATTTCTTTAGCCGTGAAACAAATGTGGATCATGGATGACTAAAATATGTCGACCAACGTAATTGAAATTGAGATGGCGGTAGTCAATTGTTTTGTTATTTGGTTAAGCAAACTTGAAGTCCCCCATTGTAATTACAGATCCCGCATGTTTTCAAAAAAAAAAAAATGCTGGAATTTCCCCCATGTTTTTCAAATCCTGGATCAGACACTGTGGTTGGAAAGGATGATAAAAGTAGTTTTCCTGTATTCATTGTTCTTCCATTTGGCAAAATTATACAAGGTTAACTTGAAATGCAAATAGTTGACTAGCTTCCCTTTATTTCAGTTTTGCTTGTGTCATGGATGAAAGTAAAGAGAAGAAGTCGACTGAGAAGCCTGTTGAAAAGCCAGACAAAGGAGACGAAGGTTCTGCATCGAAGGTAGTGTAACCCTTATAACCTTTAACCCATTACTAAACTACAACATTTTGGACTGTACCAATTTGAAAGCTGTTGCAAATGACAATTTCAAGGGAATGAAATTTTTAACATGTTTTTCAGAGCTCCAGATAGGATGCGTATTTGCGTAAAATACGCATTGATTTGGTCTAAATACGCATTTACTATCATGAAAATGCGTACAGATACGCATTCAAAATAAGGAATACGCATTTGATAATCGTCAGTTAGTGATTAAGAACGAAGAGCGCCGGAAGAAACACATAGAATAGGAAATTCCAAAGATTGAAAATAACGTTTTGATCTGTAAAAATAGCTTATCGAAGCGTCTAATACGACTAAGCCAACCAAAACCGGGAATTATTGGGGAATACCGATTTCGTCACCAGCCAAGCAAATGCAGATGACATTCGGCTATTCAGTAGATCTACCGAATGCTGACGAGTGGTGTACTTTTTTCGAATTTCAGTCAATCGTTGATTTCCGTTGATATCAGGCCATCGCATCACTTCGTAAATCGGAAATTGCAACTCGAAGAAGTTTGTTTTCTTTTTAAATCGGGAAGCTAGTAAATGCACTTCTGAGCACATCGTAAAGGCGATTTTGGCCGATATTATTTCTGAAGAGGCCCTACAGTACAGACAAAGATAGCCCATGATGGTAATCTCGTTGAGAAAAAAAAACACACTAAAAAGTCTTGATGGTCGGAAAGAAAGCGCGCTTAGATGTCATCGAAAATGAAAATAGGTCGTTCCCATGGGGTGCTCCTGTTAATTTTAATCCATTCCCGAACAAGAGGGTAAATACTCATTGCCTCCAAAAAATATCTGGAAATACGCATTGGAAAAAATTATGAGGGGTAAATACTCCTTGCCTTAAAAAATTATCTGGAGCTCTGTTTTTTTTTTCTGTTTTTTTTTTTTTGGTAGAAAACTTTGTGGGAAATGAAGACATTGCTTGTCACAAGCGATGTCTTCATTTTTCACAATGTTTTCCAAAGCCATTATTGTTTGAGGAGTCTAAAAGAGTCAATGTGTGGGGAATAGGTAATAGCTTTCTGAAATAAGTCCTTTTTTTGATGTCTGCAATAAAAGAATCTTAAAAATCATTCTGAGAAAATGATAATGATGAGTGGTTTGGGGAAAGAGTTTACATTTTTCATGCTTGGCCCAAAATAATCATTTTTGACTGTAACAGACAGCATAGATTAAATTTATTATACTTCACATATTTAAGTGGAAGTTTTATCCTTTCTGATTAATTATCAATACATGCAGACTTTATAATTTTCCAGAAAAAGAGGAAGACAGATGTAGAGCCGCGGACGCCGCTGAAGCGTCAGAGAGTGCCGGTGCAGAAGTACCAGTCACCGGCCGCGGAGGAAATCATCCCGACTCCGTCAACGTCAAAACAGAAGGAGCAGACGGAGCTGCTACATAAACGTGGATGCTTCTTGGCTGTCAGGGGAGATGAAGGTATCTGAGTGTTTACTTATGGCTCACAATGCGTACCTATAAGAAACAGGGTTGGAAATCATTGAGAGAAAAGAAGAAAATGCTGACTTGCAGCAGCATTCTCTTTTTTTCCCTCAATTATTTCCATGCAATTATTGAATAATAGATAATTAATTTTGTTCATGTGATAGCATTAATTTTGTTCAATGAAACGCAATTTGATTTAGTCCCACCTACAATTTTGTCCTTTTTGAAAGGTTTAGATTAAACTCAATTGTTTGGTAACTTTTATTCACTGCCGAAATAGAAGGAGCGGAGCTGCTACATAAACATTGTGTTTTCTGGCTGTCAGGGGAGAAGGTAAAGAAACTTGTTGGAAAGTGTTTTGAGCTGGAACATGAAATAGGGCACTCAAGACCAACATTGATTTAGACCAGGCTATGGCTGCTTAAGTGTTATTTGTACCGTACAAATTACTCTCTTAAGAACAGAGCACATTCTCTCTTCAATCCATTATGATAGAATGATGCTCTGTTCCCACGGGGTCTTTTCACGTCTAATCTCAAGGCCTTTGCGGGATTTCGGTATCCAATCGTTGGCTATACGCAACAAAACAATTGAAAATCTGATACAAACTTTCATTGGCTGACGCTTCAAATTACTGGCTTCAGCCAAAAATAGAAGCGACATAATGTATAAATATTATGTAATCAAACAAGATAAAACTGAATGATTTGATTCAATAATTCAAATGTTACCAGTTTCAGTCAAAAATAGAAGCGACATTATGTATACGTAATGATCATGCAAGATAAAACTAAATGATTATGATTCGATTATTCAAATGATGTGCTATAATTAGATTATGAAGACCAAATAGGCTGTTGGTGTATCAAAAACGGCAGAGGTCATATTTGATGGTTAATCAATAGACCTTGGCTTTGGAGAGTACGGACAAGTATGAAATAGGGAATTTGAAATAAGCATTGATTTAGATGATTTCAGATTAGGGAAAGAGTTAGACATAGTTCCTTTGTATTTTCAGGGACCTTCTATTTGTGTAAGACGGCACAGAATGTGTTCAGTAACACCCGCAAGTTTAAGATACAGTGGTTGGATTTGGATCAGCCCCCAGACATCTATAAGATTGACTTTCTGGACTCCACTGATGCTGACTGTATCCTGACTAATGTGAAAATGGAGAAGGTTGTCAAAGATACATTCAGGTGAATGAAATAAAACATTGCTCTTTCTTGCTTTATATAAGGCAGGGGTCTCGTTTGTCAAAATCTGGGGCCGTTATTGGGCCCCATTCCCAATGGCAAAAAGTATCTTTTTTTCCCAATTCTCTGGTGAAAATTCCCAATGAGGACCCAGAATGCCCCATGTTAAGACCTCATCTTGATTTACAAACATTTTGAAGACAGTTTTAGAGAAGATTCTTAAACAAGAGTATGCACAAATGCATTTTACATGACTACAGTCTAATTTGCAGCTGAAACTGAGTGGCAGTTTGAAAACAAACTTGTTTTAGTTTTTACCAATTTAGGTAAAGACGTCGCTATTTTTCCCAATTTCACTGGCCCCTGGCCCAAACGAAAATTGGTAGCAAGACCCCTGTAAGGTATAGTGCTGCAAAAATGACATTTTGTATGCGTAAATTTCCGAATCTTCAAGTTTTGATATTAATGAAAAGTAGAAAATTGATATTTTGATAACAAGGATTCTGATGCTCACAAAGCGAATTTTCTATCTGGAACTAGTAGAACGGATACACAATTTTCTTCAAATTCACGGAGTTCTTTATGAATAAAACATTAAAATGAAGGGTGAAGGTTAGATTTGTATCACAGTGGTACTGATGTTTCTAAACCCTTTCCCAAACAAGACCTGGTTTTGACATCCCTTATAGAAAAGGCTTGTGAAAATATTGAAACAAAAGAAGAAGCTGTTGATAACCAGCAGTTTCTCCTTTTGTCTCAAAAATTTTCTGTGCCATATTGTACACAAATCTCATCTTTAATAACTTGCATTTTGTCATTTTTGGCAGTTCTTTAAGTGAAACTCTTTAAATGTTGTCGTTTGGGAAAGAGTTAACTTAACATGGCTTTGTTTGGTTAATTGAACAGATTACCACAGACAGAACAAAAGAGGGTTGAAGCTATCCTGAACAAAGCGCTGAAGAAGGAGCGAGGTGAACCCATAGATGAGGCAGTTCCAGAGGAAGAGGAGGAGGAGGACGATGGTTAGTATTCCATCCCAGAGCTACAAATGACTTTTTGAAACTCAATATTTCATTTAGTATTCATCAAACCCTAAGTTGTGGGAACGCATTGGAATCGTCTCATAGAGACGATTCAAATTAGGAACCACAACATAGGGTTTTGATTAGAAATAGCAATTTTGGATTGCCTTCATTTCACCCCCACATCTGTTGCCCTGCAATCCATTCTCATGTTGGCTTTCCAGATGTCAATTACAGCTAAATCTAGTTATGTTGACTTAGGTTTTAACCCTTTCCCAAACAAGACCTGGTATTGACGTCCCTCAGGGAATAGGCTTGAGAAAACATTGGAACGAAAGAAGAAACTGCTGATAACCAGCAGTTTCTCCTTTTGTCTCAATATTTTTTGTGCCATACTTACACAAATCCTATCTTTATTTACATCCGCTTTGTCTTTTGAGGTAGTTTTTGGAGTGGATCACCCCAAATTTTGTCATTTGGGAAAGGGTTAAAATCCAAATTACAGATTGTGTTGAAAACCTGGCGCCGGTTTCTCGAAAAAACTGATTTACTTACTCATGAGAACATGCTCAACTTCAAAGGAATACTCTCCAACGTTGAAGGGTATTCGATTGAACTTCACATGGATTTTCTTGCGATTTGAGCACGGTGCTCAGATTTGAGCATGAGAATGTACTTCAGGTTTTTCGAGAAACCGTGGCCTGGTCAAATCTTAACAATTGGTCATTGATATACAGTTCAGAACCTTTGTGTTGATATTGGACGAGTCTATATTCCGGTTGACCCTTTCCCAAACAAAACCTGTTTTTGACGTCCCCGCAAGAGATGGCTTTGGAAAACATTGAGGCTGGTAATCATCATTTTCTCCTTTTGCCTCAATATTTTCAGTGCTAATTGTACACAATTCCTATCTTTATTAACCCCATCTTGTTGTCTATAGCAACTTTTGAATTGTCTTCATACAATAAGAATTGGCTTGAAGTTTTGGGTTTGGGATGAGACAGAAGATAAGTGTAATTCTCTCAAAGCCTCAATGTTGATTGTTCTCTAAAGTGAGCGATATAGAGCCATTTTGGTCCTCTTGTCTAATTTACAGATGAAGATGAGGATGAACCAACACCAAAAAAGTCCAAATCAGAATCCAAGTCAAAGAAAGGAGTAACTGTCTCACTGAAAGGTAGGTTCAGCGTTCTTCCCAACAGAGCTACCGATAACATGGGAATGCATTTCAAAATACAATATTTCTTTATCATTCATCAAACCCTGTGTTGTTGGCACTCATTGGAATTGTCTAATTGAGACGATTCAAATGAGTACCCACAACATAGGGTTTGTAATTGAAATAAAAAAGTTCAATTAGCTTGAGTGAGCCCCGACATCTTAATGTCAGACATGGCGAAGAACCAGAAATCTTTGTCAGACATTCGGTCTGACAGTTCCAAATATTCTGTCAGACTGAATAAGATTTTGTCAGACCGAACTACATTGCACTATCTTACAGATCAAAATTTGTGTCAGACAGTGGGACTGACAGTAGCCAAAAAATCATCAGACCGAGAAAATTTTTATCAGACATGTCTGCTGGTCCGACAGTCTTCGCCTTGACTGTAATGTAAATCATTGTAATGCTCCTATACATGTAAATTAGTTTGGTATCTTTATGTCCTCAAATTTGTCGTCACCCAATAAAAAAAGATTTTTCAATTTCAATAAGTGTACAGTCTTAAAGCTTTGTGATATAAAAGGAGTTATTGTGAACTTTATTTTTTACAGGAAAGGATAAAAAGTCAAAATCGGGAAAGTCCACTAAAGGTAATAATAGTGTGTTTACTTTTTTGCCATGATACGAGCATTACTTTAGCTCTTTTACATTTGGCAAAACATTGATGTGGTCCTGTTTGAAAAGGATGTTGATAAAGATAGCAATATAGCTCCAGATCATTGTTCAATCATGTTTGTAAAAAGATTTTTAATCATTATCCTTATAAACAGTTTACACAGATCATGAATTATGGACCAACTGTTGTTAAACTTTTCTCAACATCAGCCAATTTAGTTTCTCTGTTGAAACTGATTTCCTGGCTTGAATTGGATGTTGTGTTGGTAAAGGTGCAAGAGATACCATGAACTCGCGGTCAATCAATCCACTGTACTCCAATATCAGACTTGGCGAAATACCAAAAATCTTTGTCAGACATTCGGTCTGACAGTACCGAAAAATCTGTTGGATCGAATAAAATTTTGTAAGACAGAACTCTCATTCACTATTTTGACAGATCAAAAGGAGTGTCAGACATTTGGACTGACAGTAGCAAAAAATTCATCAGACCAATGGAAATTTTATCAGATGTGTCTGATTGTCTGAAGGATTTTGCCATGTCTGCAATATAAGTGCACAATATATGCCGGGGAATAGTACATGCAATGAGAAAGGTTTTTGAACCAAATGAGTAAATAAAGAATTTGCTTCCTACATTCCATTTGTTCATTTCTCAAAATGTTTTCTAAACAAAAATACCCAAAATTGACATGAAATTGTGGCCTGCAACATCTTGTAATTTGGACTTGTCGGATTAGTATTAACCCTTTCCCAAACGGCAAGATTTTAGGGTAATCTGCTTCAAAAAACTGCTAAAAATGACAAAATGGAAGTTAAAAAAGATAGAATTTGTGTAAAATATGTCATGGAAAATATTGAGAGAAAAGGAGAAACTGCTGGTTATCAGCAGTTTCTTCTTTTGTTTCAATTTTTCCCCAAGCCTTTCCTACTAGGGAAGTCAAAACCAGGTCTTGCTTGGGAAAGGGTTGATTTATACACATCTTCGTGGCAAGTATTTTTGTGTTCCTGGCTCTTCTATTGCTTTGAGACCTAACAACCTGGAAACACTTCTCTATTGTAGATAAAAAGTCAGAGAAAAAAGACAAAAAGAGTAAGAAAGAGGAAAAGAAGAAGGGACCTGACAGAAATCTTCAACCTAATCTTAAAATGAAGGTCTTGGAGAAAGAGCCTTTCTTTGAAACAAGGTAGCAAGATTTATTCAAAACTACATATATGAGTGGGGAATGGACTTTCATAATGCAAAATGCTACATTTTTCATCAAACTTTATGGTTTGGGAACTCAATACAATTGCCTTCTTGGGACAATTGAAATGTGTATCCCAAAATAGGGTTTACTTCTAAAATACCAAAATGTAGCTTGCATGTACCTCTTTCATGTCTGAATTACTTCAAGTTCATTTAAATCACAAAATGGGAAAGCATTTTCTTCATAAGCACAAAATGACATGTCAAAGATAAAGGTTATAATAATAGGCAATCTATAGGTGGGTCATGATTTTATGGCACATGTTTACAAAATTTAAGTATGTAAACAACATAATATCAAACTACTGAAATTTTGCATGTGATGGTTTGAATGTAGTAGGCCTATCACATCTGCAAGATTCGAAAACCAAGAGATGCAAAATTTTATTGTAATTTAAGAATGATTTTCCTTTAATTGTGTAAGAAAAATTTATAAACATGTGCCATAATATTGTGACCCGACTATACTTATAAAATTTTATGAGCAATTCTGATCAGCCAAGACCCACATCCTGTTCAATCAGATGGCTTGTATTAAGTAATTTACAATTAGAAAATTAATTAAGAACTGTATGTAAATACCATCCTTAGGTTTTAAAGTTGTTGGTTGAAATTCTGAAGTATTCCATTGTACATTTCAGAGACAAAGTTGAGTTTATTTCCAAAACAGTACACGGCAAACTTGCTATCCGGGCTATTCAGTTGAACGACATGGAGATGCTTAAAACATTGATGGAAAACAAAGACCAAGTTTATAATGTAAGTACATGTTGTCACTTTTCAACAAAAACCTTGTATACTTCGTAAATATTGACCTGAGCCTGTTGAATATGCAATGAGTAATTGTGATGCAAAATAATCACTCTCCAGCACATGTTGACACGAGAAGCATGTGCAGAATACAAAGTCATAGTGCATATGGAAACTATCGACTCTGCTCAACAGTGAGGATTGCTGGCGAGTATCGATTATTCCGTTTAACAAATACTCATTTCATACTCACCGGGTTCAGGTCAATATTTACGGAGTATAACTGCAGCTTGTGTTAAGCTGCAGTTATGAAGTTTTTGTTAAAAAGCAGCAATGTATTAATATTAGCTCTGAACAAGATGACAGTGTCGGATGCTTAATCACCAAATTTAGTTTTAAAAAAATTGCAAATACCGGTATGATTATGATCAGAGAATGCTTTTATTTGGCAAAAGAAGGGGAAAATAGAGGAAGGAGAATATACTTTTATTCCTCTATCAATGTTTATAACATATCTTCTGCTTTTATGTTGGAAACAAAATAGTCAGGTAAATTAAATTTTAGGTAAGATTTATAATAAACTTTGTTATATGCGGCTAAAGGTTGTTGCATATTGCTATATCCACATCTTTCTTAACATACCATCTACTATAAGTGAAGGATTTTGTTGAAATGCTTCTTTCCATCTGATCTTGTGAGTATTGTGTAGATTTTGTCATATGATGCCTCACGGACATTGAAGGGGGACTAAATGCAAAAAAGTGGCATATAATTGCGATTATAACTCTTGTTTGTTGAGGGCAATAACTTTACTATAAGCTTCTCTTTTACTATGACACTCATACAAAAATATTAATTGAAAAAGTTTCTCGGATTCTATTTAACAGTTGAATGTCTTCCGATCTGTTGATGTCAAAAAGGACGCTCTCCATTATGCATTAGAAACTAACAATCATGATGCAATAAAGTTGCTTGTGAAGGATTTCTTCATGAAGAACGAAAGAACAGAAAAAGGCACTGCACAATCTGTTTTGATTTCCAAGAGCTATGGGGGCAGGTTAGTATATTGTCACTTTTCAACTAAAACCTCATAACTGCAGCTTGTTTAAAAGCAATGGTATTTGTATGTTTACAGGGCTACAGATAAGAGGTAATGATGGCTTTCTCAAAATGCAATACCGTAATTATTCTAATAAACGCCCATATTCTAATAAACGCCCATCCCCTGATATTGGATTAAAATAATTTAAGTCACAAACAAAGAACAATTCAAACGGCAATTAAAGATAGGATTTCTTCCCCCAATCTGTTTACAATGAAGGAATATCATCCAAAAATCGTATTTATAGTCCTTGTAACAAAATTTTGCATACCTTTACTTGAATAACCTCAAGTCAATGAATTTGACATTTGATTTGCATGTTTTGACCTACAAAATTACAATGCCTCTAAATAACGCCCACCCCAACTTTTCCATCGAGCACTTTTCTAATAAACGCCCGGGCGTTTATTAGAATAATTAAGGTATTTCATTTATTGTACATCAAACCCTATGCTGTGGTACTCATTAGAATTGTCTCATTGAGACAATTCAATCGAGTACCCACAACATAGGGTTTGGAATCAAATAAACAAAGTTAGAAAGTCTTTACTCCCTCTTATCATTTGCTCTGTCCTTATGTATCAAATGATCAGGGACATTTATCATTTCCAAATTATGAAAAAGTTTAAGAGAAAACTTTTGTAATTTACATGGAAAACTGTTAAGCCAAGAGCTTTTAAACTTTTCACATCTGTGACCCGTCACACTAAAAGGGACCTTATCAGAAATCCTAGATTCAAATTTTGAGCAAATGATCAGTTTCAGCACAGTTGAATCAGATCCTGCTTGTTAAAAATGAAAATATAGTAAGATAAGGAACACATTCAAGACTCAGAAAATTACATTGAAATGAAAAGTATCTGCCCTTGTCTGGTTTGCTTACTAATTAGCCATGTTGTTCCTCTTGTTTGTTCCATATATAATACATTCAAACCTTGACTATTATTTCAGCTATAACCCATTGTCCCTGGGTGTCAGTGCAATAAGACCATTAGCCATGTCCAGGGGGAGTAAAGAAGGAAATGATGCCTTCGTTAAGGTAAGTTATCATAACTATAGTTCTGCTAGTGTCAATTGTAAGTTAAAAAAATTATCACAGAAAGTTAATCCCAGTAATGGCCCAGTGTCATCAAACCGAATTCATTAATGCCAAAAGAAAAGTACATGTATTAATGCAAATGATCATGTATGTAAGTTAACTTTTGGACAAAGAAGAAATTGCTCAAATGAGCAATTGCCTCTTTTCCCAAAAATGTTTTCTGATCAGTTTTGATATTGAAAAACCCCAAAGTCACTACATTTGGTGACAAATTTGATCACATTTTAAAGCTCTAGGGAACTTTTGAAGCTGTTGTTGCATTACACTGATTCATAGTGCACCAGCATGACCCTTTGCCATCAGCATATTATCCCTTTCCCAAACTGCAAAATTTTAGGGTGATCCACTTCAAAAACTGCCAAAAATGACAAAATCATGGGAGTTATTAAAGACAGAATTGGTGTAAAATATGGCACAGAAAATATTGAGACAAAAGGAGAAACTGCTGGTTATCAGCAGTTTCTTCTTTTGTTTCAATGTTTTCCCAAGCCTTTTCTATTAGAGACGTCAAAACCAGGTCTTGTTTGGGACAGGGTTAAATGTAATGACCCAATTTCGGCAGTGTTTTCTTAAGGCACTCAACTAACAGACTTTATTGACAAAAATGAAGCTGTCCCGAGTTGATATTGGTGCACTATATTTTGGTAGGGGCACCCCTACAGTGCTTCTGAAATATTTTGAAAATCTATTTGTCCACGGACAAGTCTTGATCCAAAATTGACTAGTCCGTATCAAAAATCAACTTGTCCGTACAAAACCCTTATACTTTTCCATAGCTTCATTTGTTTATTGCATATCTATTATGACTGTCTAACTATTGTCTACAACAAAATTCATACATTAAACTATCAGTAATTACATTGTATGAAAAAATTGTGAGAAAAAGATAAAAATCATTTTTTATCAACTTCCGATTTTTCACTTGTCCATGGACAACCTAGCTTTCAAATTTATTTTGTAGAGGAGAACACTGCAATACATAAACTATAGTTGTCAGTTTTCCTTTACTTGTAGGATTTAGGGAATGATGTGCTGTGTTTACATTTGCTTGTAGGATTTAGGGAATGATGTGCTGTCGTATGAAGACTACATTATAGAGGCGATGAAGCTGGGATGTTCTACAGAGACACTAGAGACTCTTCTTACAGCAAACACAGACTATCATAGGGGAGATCTGGTAAGGGTATACTTCCAATTCGTCGGTGTAAATGCAAAACCTTGTATGTCGATTCGTGCAATTTTAAAAGTACAAACTTGTGTGCCCAGTTGAGACAATTCTCACAGATTTTGAGATATGTTTACTGATCTGTATTGATGACAATTCATTTGTGAACAATATGTCAACATTTCAAGTAAAACATTTCAGTTTGGGAAAAGTTATTACACTTCTTCCCTCCCATTTAACATTTTTTCAAAAACGAGATACGAGGTTTTGCATTTACAACGACGAAATGGTCAATGTAATATTTGTATAATTATTCTTTTTTACCCTGGAAAACAACTGACAGCATTTGTAAATATCAAGCTAATTGAAGAAATTTACCTTTACAATATATATATTTTTAGAACAGCCTAGTACAGTGTTTGAAAATAATATGCAAATTAAGAAAATGCTGGCTTACCAGCATTATCATCTTTTTGCTCAATATTTACAAATATGTTTACTAAGTAAAATATTTGCTTCTTCATTTGTTATTTCAAATAAAATTGTTGTGTGGGAATGAGTTCATCATGACTCTGTGTGAGCGTTGTTAGAAAATAATATTGATAACTGTGTGTTTTAGATCTACAATGCTGTACAGAACATCTATCTGGCAGTACTGAGTGGAAACAGAAAGTTGGCTGGTAAACTGATAGAAGAAGCCATGAAAGATGATGGGGGATCGGGCTTCGGATATCTACACAAAGATGTGAGTAAAGCTAACGAGAACAAGGAGTGGTTACGTTTAAAGCTACTATTTCCCAGATTTGGACCCAAAAATTGTCAAATACAAACGAAATGTACACTTTTTAAGCTTTATATGACCTGATTAATTGATTACGACAAACTATTGAAGCAACAACTCATTTTTTCGCAATTGGATACCAAATTCATGAAGCGATGTCGAAAGTAGGTCAAAACAGTAGGACATGCGACTTTCTTAAATGACGTCACAACATACATGATGACGTCATATTGAAATTCAAGTATGAATCTCGTTTGAATCATGGTCCGCGCTGTATGCGCATGCGCAACAATTTAAAAATAATTCTAACCCCATCTGAGACGGGGTTGAATTTAGGTTTGGATTCTCCCTAAATTCAGCTATCTGTCTTGTAATTTCGGCTCATTCTCTGTCTGAATCGCATATTATTAACCATCCCGAGGTGGTCATCACAAAAGATTTGCATATTTTTTCAAAAAATTTCATTTTTTGCAATAAGACCATCTGTTACCGTCGCCCTTTAACTCAAAACCAGATGGCAAAATTGTAGACTTGCCCAAATTCAAAGATGTTGCAGACAACAATTTCAAGTGAAGAAAAGTTTGCATTTATTCGTCTTTTTGGATAGAAAACATTGTGGGAAATAAAGAAATTGCTTGTCAAAAGCAATTTCTTCATTTTTCCACAATGATTTCTCAAGCCTTTATCTCATGGGGCGTCAGAAGATTTTGTTATGTGGAAATGAATTTAAGAACTCAATTCAAATTCAATTCTAAAGGAATCCCTATGTTTCTGTACTCATTTGAATCATCTGGAGACCATAAAAATGAGTACCCAGAACATAGGATTTTAATGAGAAATATTTGTAATTTCTAAAAGATTTCATGTTATACCCAACATTTTCCCCTTGATTGAGGGGAAGTGCCATTTAACCAATTTGTTCCGTTAGGTCAAAGGTAAAGACCAATGTCAAAGGCCAAACATTTATTACCTGGCAACTCCAGTGTTTCGGATAAGATTTAAACTGAGATCTGATGATTTTGAATTTTTCATTCGTTGACCTTTGTTCAGTATCAACACCTATTTTGGCATCATTGTAAACATTCAGTGGTGGAATGTTCTACCGCTGAATGTTTACGTTGCCCTAATAGTTGCAATGTCTCATGAATCCAATTAGGAGTGAACTACCTTAATAAAATCTTAGTTGATTTTGATCAGCAATCAATTAATCCATGATATTGTTTCAGGTTTTGTTGTTTGATAAGGAGGAGCTGAGGAGCAACATTTTAGCTGCCTCCTGCAGGAAGAAACCTTGGGATAATAAATCTGTAAGTACAGCAGTTAGGGTTAGTGTAATGCTAGTCTAAGAACTGTATGCATTTGCCATATTTTTGCCCAGGGCCTCTCAATATTTATACCCCACAAACAAAATTAAGGGGGTGGGGGTAATATTTGAATCAACCTGTTGGTCGGTTGGTTGGTGGGCCTGTTGGCAAAACCTTGTCCTGACAACTCCAATAATCTGTTAGATTTCCTTCAAACTTGGCACAAAAAAACTATTGTCTAGACAACTCCTACTTGCATTATCAGATTTGCTTCATACTTAGCAGAAGTGGTATTAGGACCTATAGACGTGCAAGACATAAATTTCGCGAAAATGTCATCTATAATTATTGAGCTAAGACCCTGATTTGACAGAAAAAAAACCCAGCTTGTCAGGACAAATGTAAAGGCTGGGGTATTTTTATCACCTTTAGTGAACATTTGATTTTGGTTTCTCCTTTTGTGTCTTGGCATACAAAGCTTAAAGATAATGCAATGGAAGCAATTTTGAATAAATCAAGCCATGTTGTTTAATGCATGAATGATAATTTTCTCTCGCCAGATAACTCCCCTACACTGTGCAGCCATCAACCCAAATGTAGCGTACCTACAGAGATTACTAGCCGTAGAACCAGACATGAATATAGAAGATCGAGAACATAGAAGACCTATACACTTTGCAGCTGTTTGTGAGGGGGTAGCTCCTCTGGAATTCTTGTTACAGAGGTTTGTATATGGGCCAGAATCTAGATAAATGGCCCTTATAATATTTTAGGAAGTCAAATTTTAAGGTCTGTCTGAGGTCCAATGTAGTCTAATAAGGATTCATTCCGCTAACCTCACTGATGGTGAACGTGGCCAAAGCGTGGGACAGTTTTTCGCGATCATTGTATTCTGTCGGTGTTGTTGTAAAATATCGTAACTACAGCTTCGATAAAGCCATAGTTACAAGATTTTATAACAACACCGATGGTTTGTAAATACATATTAGTAAACCCGGTCTATTTTTAGAACAAATTCATTGTTATTAGAAAAACTATCCAATCAGATCTTTAAACTCGCAATTAAACGCAAAATATCTGTTCCTTGTTGTAGCGTAAAACGTCCATCGCTTTGGCCGAGTTCACCACCAGTGAGTTGATAATTGTCATGAACTAGCTATTGGAGAACAACCTGGATCTTGATCAGACTGTGCGTATGCACAGGCTGATCTAGATCTGTGTTGTTTTCCAATGCCATTAGGGACGTTTTTCCAGATTCTGTCTAGATGACCTATACACTTTGCAGCGGTTTGTGCAGACTTGGCGAAAAAACAGAAATCTTTGTCAGACATTCGGTCTGACAGTACCGAATAATCTGTCAGACCGAATAGAATTTTGTCAGACAGAACTCTCATTTACTATTGTGACAGATCAAAAGGAGTGTTAGACATTTGGACTGACAGAAGCAAAAAAGTCATCAGACCAAGGAAAATTGTATCAGATATGTCTGAAGGTTTTGGGATCAGTAAATACTGGTACGAGTAATGCTAGGAATACATGGCTAGGCTCACCAACCATTGTTATATAAATAGTAAATGCTGTTTAACAGCATTAAGCTGCATTTTATTAATCAATCAATTAACCAATTTCGATTTTGTTTTTTTCAGAGGAGCAAACCCACTGGAGTGTGACAATCAGGGACAAACCCCTCTACATTATGCCTGTTCAGCTGGCAGACCACGAAATGTTGACATTCTGCTCAAAAAAGCCAAAGAAGGTACAGTAAATTATGTTACTTAACCCTTTCCCAAAAGAGACCTTGATTTGATGTCGCGAACAGAAACTGTTTTAGAGAACATTGAGGTACATTGCCTCTCCAAATATTTCTTGAGCTATAATGTACAATTAGCTGAAGAGTATTGACATCCATTCTGTCATGCACAGCATCTTTTGAAACTCTCAGTTCTCATGTTTACATCAAGGGGCTGCTAGTCAATAAATTGAAAGGATCTTTATTAGAAAAAAAAAAATCCTTTGGCAGCCCCAAATTTTACTGCTGTACTTTATTATAGCAGAATAAAATTTCTTTTGGCTTTTCTCAGACGGGGGTCTTCAAATTAGGGGGTCATGTCTAATGTTTCTTCATGGCGCAGATGATATTAGATCACGGTGTATAATCATGTGACTCAGAATTTCCGATAATCTTCAATATCTTTTTTAATACTTGACCAATTTGAATTCGGTTTGAAGCAGAGAAGGTGGGAAAATGCCAGAAATACACTGGACGTGTTGAATTTTTGAAAAATCAACTGATAAAAAAGTTATTGAAGATAAACCAAAATTTTGGTTTATCTTCAATAACTTTTTTATCAGTTGATTTTTCAAAAATCAACCATGTCCATCTTATGCGTGACGTCTGTCAGTATTCTCTGCTTCAAACCGAATTCAAATCGGTCCAGTATTTACAAAATTATTAAAGATTTTCTGAAAATATTGCATCACATGATTATCCACCGTGTTAGATGGTCATTTAAGAAATCAAATCAAATCTTTTCACCCAGGTATACAATATACAACACACTGCACCAAAGTGCACTAGGGAAATCCCTGTGGGAAGTGCAAACTCTTTGACATGTCTAATTCTTCAATTAACCGTTAGCTTTGGTAATGTGTATATTCTTACAGTTGAATTAATATTCATGTGTGTGAATATATTTCCAGTTTCAGAGAAGCATGGTGATGTGTTCACGAATAAATGGGGGCCAGGTGGTGTAGATAAACCAAGCAGGTCATCTTATTGTCCAGTACACATAGCCGTCACTTACGGACATGCGGTAAGGCAACAAGTCAAATGGTTTAAATACACCCAAATTAAATTAATTAATTTCGACATCCCCCACACACATGGACAAAGTTTACGGTAATATTCATCTATTCTTTCTGATCACATTTTTGTAAGGCTTAGTTAACTCATATGATTTACAGGTTTTTGATGAGAATTTATGTGAAGTGCTAGAATAGCAACAAATTTTGTGCTAAAAATAGACTGGGTTCACCATTATGTTTTGATAAACCGTAAGTGTTGTTATAAAATCTCGTAAGTATGCTGAGCGTTAGCGTGAATGAAGCCGTAGTTACGAGATTTCACAACAACACCAATCAAATACTATTTGTTTGTCTGAACTTACGTCAGGGGTAACTGGATAAAATTGTTCCCTTTTGAAGATGTACATGAATTAATTTAATGTTCGTCATTGTCATTAAAAAAGTATTGTATTTCACTTTTAGGAGAAATGCTATAAATACATGGTGGTTAGAAGCATTAGATGCCATGATAAAAGATAAAAACTGGTTGAAAGCAGCATTGAACCCCACTCAATCTTGACATATTTTCATTTCAGCATGTACTGAAGATTCTAATAAAACATCAGGTGAACATCAATAAGGCATTATCGGCAGGGAAAAACAAAATGACTCCATTAATGATAGCGTCTAGTCATGGATTTCTTGATATTGCGAGGATTCTCGTACAAAATGGAGCAAGTATCGAAGTTCTCGGTGGGTATCTTACTGTCTATCTCTACTATCTCACTGTGTTTGTAAATACTAAATAGGGATTTAACCCTTTCCCAAATGACAACATTTTAGAGTGATCTACTTCAAAAACTGCCACAAATGACAAAAGGGAAGTTATTAGAGATAGGATTTGTGTAGAATATGGCACAGAAAATATTGAGGCAAAAGGAGAAACTGCTGGTCATCAGCAGTTTCTTCTTTTGTCTCAATGTTTTCCCAAGCCTTTCCTATTATGGACGTCAAAACCCGGCCTTGTTTGGGAAAGGGTTAAGGGTTCATGAAAAACATATTAAAGGTACATGTAGTTGCGCCATCCTGTTAGAATGAAAAAAATATTGTTTATTTCTTGGTTAAGCATAACAGGCACTTTTGTGGTGGGTATAACATCTTTCCAAAGCAATGTATGCATGCCAATATTTTCAGATGAATAATTCTCTTTCTTGTTCCTCAAATGATATGGTCAAACTTTGAATGTTGATGCCATCAAAGACTGTTAAAGAAGGAAAAAATAAAAAGAATATTGCAATAAATATACAAGTCCTTGTATAAATATGTGAGAAAGTTTTATACGCCGCTGGAGGCGGTTGTATATTGGCGTCATCTTCTCCGTTTGTCCGTCCGTATGTACGTCCATTTTTCTTGTGAGAGCAACTCCTCCAAAGTTTTTGACTGGATCTTTTTGAAACTTGGTCAATGTTATCACCTCAATTGGTAGATGTGCATGAAGGAAGGATTTTATGGTTCATTGATTTTTGTCTGAGTTATGCCCCCTTAAAACTTAGTCTCTGGGGTGGCGTATATTGTGACCATAGCACTCTTGTTACGTATTTATTCACTCATATTTTCTTGCAACTATACTGCTTGTTTGCCAATGGCAGGATAATGGTGCAATGAAAATACATTTTTGTATTTGCATATTTGGATTTTGCTTATCTTTTTCAGACAAACTGAAGCGTTCAGCATTAACCCACGCCATCATGAATGGTAACACCCACGTCGCCTCATATTTGTTATATCTGGGTGCAGACCCTAATCGTTGTGACTCCTCAGGAAATTCTCTTGTCCATTATGCAGCTGCCTATGGATGGCAGTTTTGTCTCAAGCTATTGATGGAAGCCGGGGCAGATCCTTGTGGCGTCAACTTTTGGAAGGTATGTAAACAGAGCTGATGGTATGGGATATAAAGATGAATCTCAATATATAAAGATGTCAGAAGCAGAGATTATTAGGGGTTTGCTTGGCTGAGTAAATCATTTGATCAACAAATAAGTTTTTGGTTTTATAATTGTAATAGGTCAAATTGTCCATCTTTTTGTACCTGTGTATCGAAAGATCAGGGGCATATTGTTTTACTCGTGTTAGTCTGGCTGCCTGTCTTTCTGTTAGAAAACTTTACATTGGCAATTTTTGGGGCTCTTGTGTTGCACAAACACATCTTGTTGATCGAGCTTTTGGTTTTATAATTGTGAAAAGCTAGTGGAATTGTCCATCTTTGTTTCTGTTTTAGACGACTCCTGTGAATATAGCATTTTTGAAAGGCCACATTGGACTTGTAGACAGATTACTCAAGTTGCCAGGCGTAGATATCAACTTTAAAAATGATGAAGGTAGGATTGATCTTAGCAACTCATGCTATTCTTTGTTGGTTTAGTCTACTCCCATACAGAATTATAGATTCCCTTTTAATAATAGCGAAATGAGTAGCCTTGTCTATAACATGAAATGAATGTTTCCGAAATCTGATATTTATGTAGTTGAAATATTCAAGGAGAAAGGAAATGGTACTCTATATTATTGAACGTTTGGGAAAGGGTTAAGCAGAGATGAGCATATTTACCTTTAGTCACACAAACAAAATGTCCTCAGAATTATGGTCAGATGATGAAATTTTTGTAATCCTTTGACATTTTCAACCTTTTTAGACAATATGTTTTGTGATAACTTAAGTTAAAGCTGTAGTTACATTTTATGATAATTCCCTGCAGGTATGACCCTGTGCAGTATAGCAGCCAGTAGTGCACTGGTACCCGGGTTGTATGAACAGATGAAATACCTCATCAAGGAGAAGAAGGCAGACCCCACGATTAGGGATGGACGGGGCATGGACACAGTAAGTGCAGCTCTTTGCCCCATTCTCATACATTCAGTTATTAAAATTTGGATTGAAATTACAAGCAAATGGGACTTGTGATTTAGCAATTTTACTAGCCTGATTAAGGATTCACACGCTTGTATTATATTATCTGTTCAGAAGGCCAGAATACTTTTACAAGCATGGCCAGCTTGTAATTGCTGAATATTTACAATCCAAATACGAATTAACTAGTTTTTGACCATCACACTTAGTGGGAATATTGATCAGTACATGGCTTATATGTTATTTAACTTTTCTCAGCAAAACCTGGAACAGGCTGTAAAAATTAAAGAGTTGCTTGTAATAAAATCCACCCTTGCGTCATGCCATCTCTTTTTCTTACCCATTTCCAAAATGACCAGTCTATTCTGCATATATTTGAATACATTATGATTTTATGCAAACTGTAAATCTTCACTATTTATTTTTCAGCTTCATCATTTAGCAAACAGTACTATCAAAAACAATTGGGAAAAACCGGTAAGGCTTAAAGAAAAGCTTGCTTGTTAATGTAACTGTGTGGAAAAATGACTCCTTTCCCCTTAATATTTTCACAGGGCTTTAGTCACTTTTGGGGAGGAATTGCATGTATGTATGTTGGTTTCATAGGATCCTATCAAACTTATAAAGGGATTTTTATCTTTTATGATCTTGCCCTTGCGAATTGTCAGGGCCTGACTTATCAGAGAAAAACTTTATGGAACTATTTCTCTGTCAGATAATAACTCTATAAGAAGACAGTATGTTTTCATGCTTAACCCTTTCCCAAACAAGGCCAGGTTTCGACGTCCTATTAGAAAAGGCTTAGGAAAACATTTTAACAAAAGAAGAAACTGCTGATGACCAGCAGTTTCTCCTTTTGTCTCAATGTTTTCTGTGCCATATTTCACACAAATTCTATCTTAAATAACTCCCATTCTGTCATTTTTGGCAGTTTTTGAAGTGGGTCACCCTAAAATTTTGACGTTTGATAATGGGTTACCTTATAATTTAGCTCTTCAACAATAGATACTATAAATTCGCAGATAGTGGGTTTGAATCTAGACTTTGTATCCTCTTTAACATTTGAAAATTTTCATTTGCTTCTCAAAAAAGGATATAACATTTGCAAATTCAACAATTTAAAAAAGGTAAACCAGGAATTGCATTGTAACTTAAAGAAACAACAACAGTTGGATGTTGCATTAACCCTTTCCCAAACAAGACCGGGTTTTAACGTCCTTATTAAAAAAGGCTTTGGAAAACATTGAGACAAAAGAAGAAACTGCTGATAACCAGCAGTTTCTCCTTTTGTCTCAATATTTTCCATGCTTTATTGTACACAAATCCAATGTTTATCAACAATATTTTTGTCATCTGTAGCAGCTTTTGAATTAGATCACCCTAAAATTTTGCTGTTTGAAAAAGGGTTAAATCCAATTCTATTTTGTTAAAAGGAGAAAGAAGAAGAAAAAATGGAGCTAACACTGAAGATTGCAGAACTACTTTTGAACGCTGGATGTGATCCTACAGCTGTCACAGACGACGATAAAACTGCTCTCATGTTTGCTATAGAAAAGGTGAATATGATATTTCTCCAAAGATTTTTAACCCTTTCCCCAACAAGAACGTGTTTTGACATCCCTAATAGAAAAGGCTTGTGAAAACATTGAGACAAAAGAAGAAACTGCTGATAACCAGCAGTTTCTCCTTTTGTCTCAATATTTTACACAAATTCTATCTTTAATAACATCCATTTCGAAATGGATCACCCTAAAATTTTGTCATTTGGGAAAGGGTTAAAGGAGAAAGAAGAAGAATAGATGGAGCTGACATTAAAGATTGCAGAACTACTTTTGAACGCTGGATGTGATCCTACAGCTGTCACAGACGATGATAAAACTGCTCTTATGTTTGCTATAGAAAAGGTGAATATGATATTTCTCCAAAGATTTTTAACCCTTTCCCAAACAAGAACAGGTTTTGACGTCCCTAATAGAAAAGGCTTGGGAAAACATTGAGACAAAAGAAGAAACTGCTGATAACCAGCAGTTTCTCCTTTTGTCTCAATATTTTACACAAATTCTATCTTTAATAACATCCATTTCGAAATGGATCACCCTAAAATTTTGTCATTTGGGAAAGGGTTAAAGGAGAAAGAAGAAGAAAAATGGAGCTAACACTGAAGATTGCAGAGCTACTTTTGAACGATGGATGTGATCCTACAGCAGTCACAGACGACGATAAAACTGCTCTCATGTTTGCTATAGAAAAGGTGAATATATTTCTCACTTTAAACCATTACCACAAAACAATAATTTGGAGTGGTCCAAATCGAGAGAAGTTGCAGATGACATTTTAAATTTGTTGAAATTTTTAAAATTGTACAACATTAAGGGTAGAAAATAAGGGAAATGAAGAAACTGCTTGTCATAAACAATTTCATCATTTCTATTGAAAGATCAGGGGCATATTCTTTTACTCTGTGTCTTTATGTCTGTCTGGCTGTCTGTCCTGACATTTGCCATTACGGGGGAATTTGTGTGACAAAACACATCGTTTTCACAATGTTTTCCAAAGCCTTTATCATGTGAGGTGTCAAATAGTGTCACTGTTTTGCAATGGCTTAAACCATTCCCAAATAATGACACATTTTGACTCCTAATAGAATGGAACCTTACAGAACATTAATTCAGAAATTTGTTAAGGGAATCAGCATTTTCTTTTCCTTCCCTTTCATTCTCCATTTAATATCTAGTACCGGAAACTAAAGTATTCGCAATGGCTTGATATCTTTTTTGTTAGCTCACCTGAGCACAAAGTGCTCAAGGTGAGGTATTGTGATCGGTCGTTGAACGTCGTCCATCCGTCCGTCCGGCCGTCCGTCCGGCCGTCCGGCCGTCCGTTCGTCCACAATTTCTTTAAAGATCTTCTCCTCCCAAACCAGTGGACCAATCTTCTTGAAACTTGGCAGGAATGATCCTTGGGTGAAGGGCTTTCAAAGTTGTTAAAAGAATTTGATTCCATCAAAGACTCTAGCTGCCGCGGCATAATAAAAGCGGAAAATAGCCAACTCTTTTAAAAATCTTCTTCTGCCTAACCAGTTGGCCAATATTGTTGAAACTTCACATGAATGATCCTTGAGTGAAGGGCTTTCAAAATTGTTAAAAGAATTTGATTCCATCAAAGACTTTGGCTGCCGCGGCATGAGAAAAGTGGAAAATAGCCAAATCTTTTAAAAATCTTCTTCTGCCTAACCAGTTGGCCAATATTCTTGAAACTTCACATGAATGATCCTTGAATGAAGGGCTTTCAAAGTTATTAAAAGAATTTGATTCCATCAAAGATTTTTGCTGCCGCGGCATGAGAAAAGGGGAAAATAGCCAAATCTTTTAAAAATCTTCTTCTGCCTAATTAGCAAGCCAATATTCTGGAAACTTCACATGAATGATCCTTGGGTGAAGGGCTTTCAAAGTTGTTAAAAGAATTTGATTCCATCAAGGACTCTGGCTGCCGCGGCATAAGAAAAGGGGAAAATAGCCAAATCTTTTAAAAATCCTCTTCTGCCTAACTAGTTGGCTAATATTCTTGTAACTTAATATGAATGATCCTTGGGTAAAGGGCTTTCAAAGTTGTTAAAAAAATTTGATTCCATCAAAGACTCTGGCTGCCGCGGCATAAGAAAAGGGGAAAATAGCCAAATCTTTTAAAAATCCCCTTCTGCCTAACTAGTAGGCCAATATTCTTGTAACTTAATATGAATGATCCTTGGGTGAAGGGCTTTCAAAGTTGTTAAAAGTATTTGATTCTATCAAAGGCTTTGGCTGCCTCGGCATGAGAAAAGGGGAAAATAGCCAAATCTTGTAAAAATCTTCTGCCTTTAACTAGTTGGCCAATATTCTTGAAACTTCCCATGAATGATCCTTGGGTGAAGGGCTTTCAAAGTTTTTGAGAGACTTTGATTCCATCAAAGCCTTTGACTGCCACGGTATGAGAAAAGGGGAAAATAGCCAAATCTTTTAGCTTACTACATGTAGTTGGCCAATATTCTTAAAACTTCACATGAATGATCTTTGGGTGAAGGGCTTTCAAAGTTGTTATAAGAATTTGATTAATATCAAAGCTCTTAGTGCAGCGGCATCAGAAAAAGGGCAAAAGAGCAAACACTTTTGAAAAGGCTGAATTTTGTTTCATTCTTTTGAAAAACTAAGGAAAAGGGGCTTTATTACAAAATTCTTAATTTGCTGCTATACAGGTCAAAATGTTTATTTCAACAAGGCAAAAAATTTCAGGTGAGCGATCTAGGGCCATCATGGCCCTCTTGTTGAAATAAATATTTAGGTATTCTTTTCAACATAACATACAAAATACTTCATGTAACTTCAGCCCTGCGTTCAGTAAGACAAAACGTTAGCTAACAGTTAGCCGTTTCATTCGGAATACTCGGTCAATTCTGTGAAATTTGGGCCAAAGAAGTTGCGAATGTTGGTAACGTTAGTTAACAGTTTGTCTACTGAACGCAGGGCAGATGTCATCCATGGCAATGGAAATTGACAATCCATCCTCAATTTTCGTTGCCATAGATGACGCCCAAAATTTTATGAAATGTTAAGAATCTAATGATGTATGGAATACCTTAATCAGATTTGTCCCACATTGATATATCTTGTTTCAGATGAATTCCAAGTTGGTGACATTGCTTGTAGAGAACGGTGGTAGTGTAACATCCAAGAAGAACAGTGCAGGCAGTACTATGTTACATATGATGGCTACACAATGTATGGATTCTGATCTGAGTCCTATACTTAAAGTACTGGTTGATCAGGTAAGCTATGTGTCATTTTTGTTTAACCAGATCTTAAAAGGAGTGCTTTGTGAATAATTGGGGAAAAAAAACCTGAAAACAATTTATTTTGAGGCAGCTTAGCCAGAATCACAGCACTGAGCCTTCTTCTGTTGGTCCATTTTATATGAAGATTTCATGACAAGGAATTAGAATTGGAGTATAGTATATGTTTGTTTTCCGATTTACAAAGTTTTCATTGTAGGACAATAGTATGCTACCTGAAATGTTGAGTCACTTCCCCATGATGTTTATTCCCCCACTAACAACTTGCTCTTTCTTGGTTTGCTAGTAATATACTTACAAATAAGATGGGTTCAGTCTTTCCAACATGTGTATAGAACTTGGCATTTGATTAGTTGCTACTCAATAACAACCAGCAGGGCAACTGCTAGTCATCATGTCATGGTACCAAGAAATTTGGACTAAATCTGCCAAGGGTGAATATGACCGTGGATGGGTTCAACCTTGGCTAGCGAAGATGTCTTGCCTGTAGTTATGTAAAATTATGAGTTGTCATTTCAGAAACAGAAAGTGATGCCAAAGGTAGAAAAGCCTAGTAAAATAGAGAAGGCAAAGGTAGCAGCCAAGGCTGTAGAGAATGGTGAGAGTGAAGAAGTTGGAGAGAAGAGAGAAGAGGCGATGGAAGTAGATGGCGAGGGGGATAAACCAACGGACAAGTCTGGTGATGCGGGCAGTGATGATAAACCAAAACAAAATGGAGGTGTGTTGGTTTTGACCTTTCTTATAGCTTACGATAATTGACCTGGCAGAGTGTCTCTACTTAATTGATAGGGATGCTCTGCCAGGTTATATGTCATAAGCTATAACCATGTCCCAAACAAGACCTGGTATTGATTTCTTGATTGTATTAAAAGGCTTGATGTTTGTAAAGGTAAGATTTATGTATAATATAGCACAGAAAATATTGAGGCAAAAGAAGAAAATGCTGATCATCAGCATTTTCTTCTTTTGCCTCAATGCTTTCCCAAGCCTTTTATGTAGGGGACCTCAAAACCATTGACCACATGCTGTTGTTAACAGAAATATTGGTGTCCATCTTTGGGTTCATTCCAATGGAAGTAGATGGAGATGGGGATAAATCAGCAAACAAGTCTGGTGATGCGGGCAGTGACGATAAACCAAAACGAAATGGAGGTTTGTTCGTTTAACCATTCCCAAACAGTGACACCATTTGACACCCTACAAAATAAAGGCTTTGGAAAACATTATGGAAAAAGAAAAAAATGCTTGTGACAATGTAAAATACCATACACTTGACATTGTCGACTGCAACACCTTTGAATTGAGACAAGTCTTAAGTTTTGCTGTTGGATAATGGGTTAAAGCGTTCTTAACCATGGCCTTAACACTGCATAGCTGGTACAAATTCAAACCAGTTGCAAAATACAAAATTTATGTTTGCTCATATAAAGATAGTAACGTTATTTATAATGTAAAAGTCTTGGACTGATTACTTTATAAAATAACTCTATCAAACTATTCACTACAGGTGGCGATGTAAATGGGATGGATGTGGATGAAACACCCGATGTACCACCATTAAAACGACAGAACACTGAGTCACAGGAGAAGATTTGGTCAGTCATGGCTGCAGAGAGGGATCTTGAGGGATTCACACCATTGTTACGAGCGTGTAAAACTTACAGGGACTATCATGTATGCATATTATATTTCTCATTTTTATGCGCCCGATAGGGAGGCATCATAAATTTGACTTGTCCGTCTGTCCGTCCGTCTGTCTGTCAATCTGTCTGTCCGTCCGTCATTCCGTCCAAAAACTTTAACATTGGCCATAACTTCCTTATTATGCCCCCTTTCGAAGAAAATGGGGGTATATTGTTTTGCAAGTGTCGGTCGGAAGGTCGGTCGGTCGGTCCGTATGTCGGTCGGTCTGTCCGTAGACCAAACCTTGTCCGGAGCATAACTCGAAAAGTATTAAAGGTAGAATCATGAAACTTCATAGGTGGATAGATCTCATTATGGAGAGGTGCAGTGCACAAGAACTGTAACTCTGCCGATCAAATTTTTTGAGTTATTGCCCTTTGTTGATTTTATAACTTGATTCTTGTCCGGAGCATAACTCAAAAAGTATGTAAGGTACAATCATGAAACTTTACAGGTGGATAGATTGCCCTTTGTTGATTTTCAAACTTGATTTTTGTCCGGAGCATAACTCAAAAAGTATGTTAGGTACAATCATGAAACTTTACAGGTGGATAGATCTCATTATGGAGAGGTGCAGTGCACAAGAACAGTAACTCTGCTGATCAAATTTTTTGAGTTATTGCCCTTTGTTGATTTTCAAACTTGATTTTTGTCCGGAGCATAACTCAAAAAGTATGTTAGGTACAATCATGAAACTTTACAGGTGGATAGATCTCATTATGGAGAGGTGCAGTGCACAAGAACCGTAACTCTGCTGATCAAATTTTTTGAGTTATTGCCCTTTGTTGATTTTCAAACTTGATTTTTGTCCGGAGCATAACTCAAAAAGTATGTTAGGTACAATCATGAAACTTTACAGGTAACTCTGCTGATCAAATTTTTTGAGTTATTGCCCTTTGTTGATTTTCAAACTTTATTTTTGTCCGGAGCATAACTCAAAAACTATGTTAGGTAGAATCATGAGACTTTACAGGTGAATAGATCTCATTATGGAGAGGTGCAGTGCACAAGAACCGTAACTCTGCCGATCAAATTTTTTGAGTTATTGCCCTTTGTTGTTTTTCAAACTTGATTATTGTCCGGAGCATAACTCAAAAAGTATGTAAGGTAGAATCATGAAACTTAATAGGTGGATAGATTTCATTATGGAGAGGTGCAGTGCACAAGAACCGTAACTCTGCCGATCAAATTTTTTGAGTTATTGCCCTTTGTTGATTTTCAAACTTGATTATTGTCCGGAGCATAACTCAAAAAATATGTCAGGTAGAATCATGGAACTTTACAGGTGAATAGATTTCGTTATGGAGAGGTGCAGTGCACAAGAACCATAACTCTGCCAATCAAATTCTTGGAGTTATTGCCCTTTGTTGATTTTCAAACTTGATTTTTGTCCGGAGCATAACTCAAAAACTATGTTAGGTAGAATCATGAAACTTTACAGGTGAATAGATCTCATTATGGAGAGGTGCAGTGCACAAGAACCGTAACTCTGCCGATCAAATTTTTTGAGTTATTGCCCTTTGTTGTCCGGAGCATAACTCAAAAAGTATGTAAGGTAGAATCATGAAACTTAATAGGTGGATAGATCTCATTATTGTCGAGCCCGCTTGCGGTGAGCTCGACATAGTTGTCACAATGGCGGTTCGGTGTATGTGCGTTAGTGCGTGCGTGCGTTAGTGCGTGCGTCCGTCCGGATGGAGCTTGTCCGGGCCATAACTTCACCATGGATGGAGGGATTCAGAAATAACTTGGCACAAATGTCAAGCTCAGTAAGGCGGAGTGTCGCGTGCAAGAACCAGATTCCAAGCTCAAAGGTCAAGGTCAAACTTGGAGGTCAAATGTCAAAAATGAGAAGATTTTTGCTTGTCCGGGCCATAACTTCACCATGGATGGAGGGATTCAGAAATAACTTGGCACAAATGTCAAGCTCAGTAAGGCAGAGTGTCGCGTGCAAGAACCAGATTCCAAGCTCAAAGGTCAAGGTCAAACTTGGAGGTCAAATGTCAAAAATGAGATGATTTTTGCTTGTCCGGGCCATAACTTCACCATGGATGGAGGGATTCAGAAATAACTTGGCACAAATGTCAAGCTCAGTAAGGCAGAGTGTCGCGTGCAAGAACCAGATTCCAAGCTCAAAGGTCAAGGTCAAACTTGGAGGTCAAATGTTAGTGCGTGCGTGCGTTAGTGCGTGCGTCCGTCCGGATGGAGCTTGTCCGGGCCATTACTTCACCATGGATGGAGGGATTCAGAAATAACTTGGCACAAATGTCAAGCTCAGTAAGGCGGAGTGTCGCGTGCAAGAACCAGATTCCAAGCTCAAAGGTCAAGGTCAAACTTGGAGGTCAAATGTCAAAAATGAGAAGATTTTTGCTTGTCCGGGCCATAACTTCACCATGGATGGAGGGATTCAGAAATAACTTGGCACAAATGTCAAGCTCAGTAAGGCAGAGTGTCGCGTGCAAGAACCAGATTCCAAGCTCAAAGGTCAAGGTCAAACTTGGAGGTCAAATGTCAAAAATGAGATGATTTTTGCTTGTCCGGGCCATAACTTCACCATGGATGGAGGGATTCAGAAATAACTTGGCACAAATGTCAAGCTCAGTAAGGCAGAGTGTCGCGTGCAAGAACCAGATTCCAAGCTCAAAGGTCAAGGTCAAACTTGGAGGTCAAATGTTAGTGCGTGCGTGCGTTAGTGCGTGCGTCCGTCCGGATGGAGCTTGTCCGGGCCATAACTTCACCATGGATGGAGGGATTCAGAAATAACTTGGCACAAATGTCAAGCTCAGTAAGGCGGAGTGTCGCGTGCAAGAACCAGATTCCAAGCTCAAAGGTCAAGGTCAAACTTGGAGGTCAAATGTCAAAAATGAGAAGATTTTTGCTTGTCCGGGCCATAACTTCACCATGGATGGAGGGATTCAGAAATAACTTGGCACAAATGTCAAGCTCAGTAAGGCAGAGTGTCGCGTGCAAGAACCAGATTCCAAGCTCAAAGGTCAAGGTCAAACTTGGAGGTCAAATGTCAAAAATAAGATGATTTTTGCTTGTCCGGGCCATAACTTCACCATGGATGGAGGGATTCAGAAATAACTTGGCACAAATGTCAAGCTCAGTAAGGCAGAGTGTCGCGTGCAAGAACCAGATTCCAAGCTCAAAGGTCAAGGTCAAACTTGGAGGTCAAATGTTAGTGCGTGCGTTAGTGCGTGCGTCCGTCCGGATGGAGCTTGTCCGGGCCATAACTTCACCATGGATGGAGGGATTCAGAAATAACTTGGCACAAATGTCAAGCTCAGTAAGGCGGAGTGTCGCGTGCAAGAACCAGATTCCAAGCTCAAAGGTCAAGGTCAAACTTGGAGGTCAAATGTCAAAAATGAGATGATTTTTGCTTGTCCGGGCCATAACTTCACCATGGATGGAGGGATTCAGAAATAACTTGGCACAAATGTCAAGCTCAGTAAGATGGAGTGTCGCGTGCAAGAACCAGATTCCAAGATGAAAGGTCAAGGTCAAACTTTGAGTTTAAATGTAAAAAATGAGTTGATTTTTGCTTGTCCGGGCCATTCCTTAATTTGGCACAAATATTCTTTGGATGGCCCTCTACCAAGATTGTTCAAATTATCTCAATCCGTAAAAAACATGGCCACGTACAGCTACGTGCAGCTAATTTTCGTACTTCTCAGAATGTTCAAATTATTCCGATCCGTACAAAAAATGGGTGCCAGGGGGCATGGCTTATTTTCCTTATATGTGACCCGTCGCGCTAAAAGGGACCTTATCGGATTTGTGAAAAGTATCGACCCTAGTCCGTCTGCGCAGTCCGCGCAGCCTGACTAGGGTCGAAACTTTTCACGTTTAAGTATTTTCTGAATCTAGAATGTTTTCTCTACCTTACAATATTTTCGTTTTCCAAATACGACATCGGATGGACTTCTGCTTGGTCTGGTATATTTCTCGGAATTTGGTTTTATGGACTTAGCATAAGGTCCCTTTTAGCGTGACGGGTCACATATGTATACTCAAATTAATCCATTCTGGTATCTCGTTATAAATACATAGACATGTAATATTTTGTGAACAATAAACTGTCTCACCATGATCCCCATCATTCCAACTTATTTTGTCCCCACTTTTACAACGCCATTGTAATGACAGCTGTAGACATAGGTATGGTCTTCTTTCTTCAAAATGAGCGGGCTCGACATGTTGCCCTTCGGCATCTAGTGGAGAGGAGCAGTGCACAAAAACCGTAACTCTGCCGATCAAATATTCTGAGTTATTGCCCTTTGTTGAGTTTCAAACTTGATTATTGTCCCGAGCACAACTCAAAAAATATGTAAGGTACAATCATGAAACTTTACAGGTGAATAGATTTCATTACGGAGAGGTGCAGTGCACAAGAACCGTAACTCTGCCAATCAAATTCTTGGAGTTATTGCCCTTTGTTGATTTTTACACTTAATTCTTAACCTTGCCTATATCTCATATCCTTTTACACATACAGCCTTGACATTTCACACATAGATACCTCCTATCAACATCGTTCAGATTTAACCATGACCTTGGACCTTGTGACCTTGACCTTGGAGTTTGACCTACTTTAAAAAAAAATTAAACCCGGCAAATATCTCATGACCTTTTACAAATACAGCCTTGATATTTCACACATGGACACATCTTACCAAGACCTTTCATAATTGACCATGACCTTGGACTCTGTGACTTTGACCTTGGAGTTTGACCTACTTTTGAAAAACTTTAACCTGGCCGATATATCATGTCCTTTTACACATACAGCCTTGATATTTGACACATGGAAACCTCCGACCAAGACCTATCACATACGACTATGACCTTGGACCATGTGGCCTTGACCTTGGAGTTTGACCTACTTTTAAATATATTAAACTGGGCCTATATCTTATGTGCTATTACACATACAGCCTTGGTATTTCACACATGGACACATCTTACCAAGACCTTTCACATTTGACCATGACCTTGGACCTTGTGACCTTGACCTTGGACTTTGACATACCTTAAAAGAACTTTAATCTAGCCGATATATCATGTCCTTTTACACATACAGCCTTGGTATTTCACACATGCACACCTACGTCCAAGACCTTTCACATTTGACCATGACCTTGGACCTTGTGACCTTGACCTTGGTGTTTAACCTACTTTAATAATACATTAACCTGGCCTATATTTCATGTCATTTTACATATACAGCCTTGATATTTCACACGTTGTCACTTCCAACCAAGATATTTCACTTTTGACCTTGACCTTGGACCTTGACTGTGGAGTTTGACCTACTTTTAAAAAACTTAAACTAGGCCTATATCTCATGTCCTGTTACCTATACAGTCTCAATATTTTACACATGGACACCCCCTATCAAGACCTTTCACATTTGACCATGACCTTGGCCTGTATGACATTGACCTTTGATTTTTACATACTTTTAGAAATCTTTAACCTAGCCTTTATCTTATGTCCTATTACACCTACAGCCTTGATATTTCACACATAGACACCTCCTACCAAGACCTTTCACATTTGACCATGACTTTGAATATTGCAACCTTGACCTTGGAGTTTGACCTACTTTTAAAAAGACTGAAACCAGGCATATATATCATGTCCCTTTACACGTACAGCCTTGATATTTCACACATGGACACCTCCAACCAAGACCTTTCACATTTGACCATGACCTTGACCTTGGCATTTGGCCTACTTTTAAAAACTTTAACCTGGCCTATGTTTCATTTTACTTTTACATATACAGCTTTGATATTTCACACATAGACACCTCCTACCAAGACCTTTCATATATGACCATGACCTTGGACCTTGTTAACTTGACCTTGGACTTTGACCTACATCAAATGTAGGCCCTTGAGGGGGCATATATGTTTTACAAACATCTCTTGTTACTTAACAAATTCGCTTCATACTTTACCACAACATTCCTTGGTACATTACCTTTCTGTAGGCACATACTTTGGTGACCTTGACCCCTGGATGACCTTGACCTTGAACATAGATTGGCCATAATTTAAAATCAAAGCGGTGTCGGAGGCATTGTCATCTTACAGTGACAGCTCTTGTTTATTAGTGTTTCACAAACACATCTTGTTCTTTTTGGAAATTGTCATTGATGACTAAACAAGCCCTGTGTATTTGGTACTCATTTGAGTTACGTCAATGATACCATTAAAATGAGTTCACACACCTTAGAAATTATAGATATGTCATGCTCACTTATCAAGGAGCTATGTATTGTGGATCATTTTCAAGATATTTTTATGTCTGCATATTAAAAGGTCAGTTGCATATTGTTTTAACATTGTCTATCTGTCCGGTCGTCTGCCTGTTATTCTTTTAAAAAATGAACATTTAAAGTTTATGATTGGGTAGGTGATTTTGTTAATGTAGATGTTTTGTTACTTAGAATTACACAAATTAGCATTAGCTTTGTCAACATCTTCTTTAAAAACAGCTTAAGTAGATTCCAAATATAATATGTAACCTATCACGCTAAAAGGGACTTTATCCGAGCTCCAAAAGTCCAAATGTTGACAAACTTGTCAGACTCGGCATAGGTCAACTAGATACTGTATGGAAAAAATGAACATATAGTAAGATAGGGAAAACATTCCAGATTTAGAAAATAATATAAAAGTGAAAAGTATCGGCCCTAGTCTGGCTGCACGGACCGCGCAGACTGACTAGGGTCAATATTTTTCACACTTCCTATAAGGTCCCTTTTAGCGCGATGGGTCACATATGTCCCAATTCATCTCGTACAGAAGCCAAATTTAAAACGATCTATGACTTCATTAAATTTTAGGCATCTGGACAGACAAATGAAGCCATAAAGAAGGCAAGTGAAAATGGCCGTAACTTTATCAAGGCCATCATCGAGATGACAGAGTCTGATGTCTCGGCTGTCGTCGGTGAGAAGTTTTTCTCAGACGATATTCCTGCAGAGGAGAAAAACAGATACTGCAAAGAAGGTAGGTAGATTTCTGTTTGTTATTATATGCTTAACCCTTTCCCGAACGACGAATTTTCAGGGTGGGTCATCTGAAAAGCTGCTGAAGACAGCAAAATGGATGTTGATTATGATTAAATTTGTGTATGATATAGCATAGAAAACATTGAGACAAAAGGAGAAACTGCTGGTCATCAGCAGTTTCTTCTTTTGTCTCATTGTTTTCCCAAGTCTTTTCTATCAAGGACGTCAAATCCAGGTCTTGTTTGGGAAAGGGTTAAGGTTAACGTCCGACATGTATAGCTAATTATTGTTCGGTTCAACTTGTTTAGTTTCAAACAAAGTAAATTTAAACTTCGATGAAACTCTTTGATCATTAATTCTTGAATTGACAAATTTCTAGAGGCATAAATGTGTCAAATTCAATCAATCAAAGCTTTTTTTCTCGAATCAGTCCAGCTTGGGAAGCTCAGTAAGTAACATTGGAGTCTATCAATCCAGGGACTGTGGCTAATACCCTTTCTGACATTTGACAGATGTCATTGGTCTTTTACGAGGGATGATCCAAAAGTAATGTCACAGTGCCAATAGTTTGGTAATTCCACGTATTCTTGTACAAATAAAGACTTGTCGTTCAAGCCTATCCTATTTGAAACATGTTTTTCTGAATTATTTGAATATTGTTCATGTATCCGAGAAAATAAAATGCTAAAAAAATCCGTATCTAGCATGTGCGCTGCACGTCCTAGACTATTCGTTTGAATATTATTATAACTTTATGTTCTACCATAATATTAAAGGAACAAACGTGTGAACTTAGCTGATATTTAAATGACGCATCGTCGTGATATTGCGAAGCAATTTTAGAACATTTCAATAAAATCGATGCATTAGAAGACCAAATAAGTCTCAATGAATTCATCACTCGCATTCGGGAAAATGGCAAAATCGGATAAAAGCCCACAACGTGCAATTCTGAACTTTTGCCAAAGGCTAGGAAAATAGCCGATTGAAGCAAAAGAAACAATTAATTCTACCTAAAAGAACGGATTGTTAATGGGAGTCTCGTCTACCTTTGATGCAAGCATTTTTCGGAGTGAGGATTAATCGTTTGAAGATGAAAAACGAGCCGGAAGACATGTGGCGTTGCGGAATGACGTCAACGTCAATGGGACTTTGCGCTATTATGGCATCTTACGAATCTAAGTGGAATTCATCACGTCGACCTTACCCGACTGAGAACAAATTGATTCAAGGAATGCATTCAAGGAATTGCTGAACGAGTTGTTTGTAAATGCATTTATGAAGTGGGTCGAACGCCACGAACATTGCATTAAACACGTAGGGCGATTTTTTCAGAAGGAGCAGACTTTGACGTCAATAGCGTTGTTTGTTGTGCGGCGCTGGACATCGATGCGCTATGTAAAAATGTGGTTCATTTTTTAAATATTTAACCAAACTTTATGAAATTTTGTGTATGTATTAAACGAATGTTAATTTTTCGGCATGTGGAATTGCATAGCGATACATTCATGAAAGTACCGAAAACAATGTTTGTGACATTATTTTTGGATCACCTCTCGTACCTTTAGATGTGAATGATACATTAGAGAGAGCAGCTGGAGGTTGGATTGGATATCGTGATAGTACTGGTGAGAGAAATACCAGGAATCCATGGTTTGGTACTCGAGATGATGCAATATGACCATTTTAGTAGAAAGTAGACTTGGAAAGTGGTAAACCAAATTTAATCACATGTGTGCATTGTAATCCTATTCTTTTCTGCTATCCTGCTTACATTAATTCAGCTAAACATGGTTTAACCCTTTCCCAAATGGCAAAGTTTTAGGATGATCCACTTCAAAAACTGCCGCAAATGACAAAATGGATGTTGTTAAAGATAGGCTTTGTGTAATATGGCATATAAAATATTGAGACAAAAGGAGAAACTGCTGGTTATCAGCAGTTTCTTCTTTTGCTTCAATGTTTTCCCAAGCCTTTTCTATTAGGAATGTCAAAACCAGGTCTTGTTTGGGAAAGGGTTAATCAATTATTTGTCCCTACAGGTAAAAGTTCAGTGTTACATCTATTACTACATGTTGGCCACGAGATTTTGGAGGATATAAATGGTATGGCCCTGGCCCTTGTGTTGAATTATAAACCAAATCTTGAACACAGGGATATGGAAAACAAGACTGCACTGATTGTAGCCGTGGAGTCACATTCAGAAAAGGCGATAGAGAAATTGGTTAGTATTCTGTTCTTATTTTGTTGAAGCTTTGTTCATTAAATGCTCAAAATATGTTTGCTATTTACCTAGATTCTAAATTATTTTTGCAATGCAAAAATGAAATATTTCATTTCGCAAGGTAAAAGACAGCTGCAAACCTCCTGATTTTGAGAAAAAACGTAGAATTTGGACCTCACAGAAATAAAAGTGTTGCGAAGTACACTTACAGCTTCTCTATTGTATCCATTTGCTGTGTAATAAGTATGTAATCATATTTTGAACTTTGATCTTTGTTAGGCGTCTGACTTGTGTTTGTAATACACGTATAATGTGCAGGGGTGTGGAATTCACATGCCCGACTTGCCCGACCTGGGTTTTGTGGTGGACGGGCAAGGGATTTTTTCAAGTGAGCTTGTCCGTGGGCAAGTGCATATCAAGGGGATCAAAATGTGATAAAAACGAATTTTTAATGTTATTTTTGCTCACGGTCCGTCTGAAAAATCCATTTCAATCAAATCACATTTTGATTTTAAAAGGTAAACATGTGTTTGAATTGTGTTCATTCAGTTTTATATGTTAACTGAAAATAGAGTTAAAATAAAGTTTAAATATCATTTTCCTGTCTAGATGTTGTTTTTTCTGGACAAGTAAACTTTGCCTTCGGACAAGTAGAAATTTGAGTTCAACTTGTCCGAGGACAAGTGGAAAAATTCCATATTTCCACACCCCTGATGTATAATGCCAACACTTGAGTAGTAAATAATCAAATTTCAGATAAAAGCCGGCGCAGATGTAAACTGTAGTTATGGTGATGAGGCTGTTGGAAATCTAACTCCTTTACATGCAGCTGCCAGGTATGTTGTGTTTATCCCTTTTTCCATACAAGACCTGGTTTTGATGTCCATAAAAGAAAAAGCTGAGGAAATCATTGAGAAAAAGAAGAAAAGTTTACATTTGAAAAAGGTAAAAACATATTCTGATCCAAGTTGATTAAAGTGACATTTCAGAATTATTTGTCGTAAATTTTACTTTTATTTTTATCTGAAAGAGCATATTTCCTTATGGAAATTCTGAAAATTTCAAGCCAAAATATTGCGCCGTTTACGAGAAATTTATATTTATGTGTTAAAATTGAACAAATTGTTGTGGACAACAGTTCGGATTTATATGCAATTTATCGATTATGTCTCAACTTTAAATGCGTGTTTCTAGCTTATTGGGAACAACTTCAAAAAACTAATAGTATTTATACTCATTAGAATCACCAATCTTGGCATCAAGACATACTTTAAAAAAATGAAATTGGAATGAAATGTCCCTTTAAAAGTTGTTGGAAATGACAAAAATGATTTCAAAATAAAACAAAAAAATATTATCACAGAAAACATTGGCAAAAGTGGAGACAATATTTGTTAGCTTTCAAAATGAAGATCAAATAGATATTGTGTAGATGCTAAAGAAGAATAATGCAAAAATTGTAAAAATACAATCCCTAAAATTGTTCAAAATAGCTAGAAATCTAGTAAAAGTAGTATTGTTATTATTTAGATGATTGAAAGATGCACAATACACAACCATTTACTTTTGTAAGAACTTGTAAATTCGGACTGTATTTGATGATTTTCAGAGATGGAAAAGCAGGCATTGTGAAGTTACTGGTAGACGCCAAAGCTAAAGTGAATGTGGTCAATGACAAGACAAAAGAAGCTCCGCTACATCTTGCTGTTCAGAATAGAGGTAGGCTTGATACTTTAAGGGAAATAACTAAAAAAGAAAACTGCCTGAAAAAATGACTGCAGAACATTCAGTTTTAAACTTTGAAAGCGTAAAAGCTTTCAAACAGTTAACATTTTCATCTATTCTCTAATGCTTTTCAAGTCTATTTGTGATGTCAAAAACAAGATCATGTGGACAAATTTAAAATCATCATGACAATGATTTTGTGGAATGAGAATTTCTATAAGATAGGATGTTGTGTTAGTACTGGTCTGAGAAATGTCTGGAACATATGGCAAGGTAAATTAGCCAGGTGAATCTGGAAAAAGGGCCCTTAAAGCATTTGAGACAGTATTGTTTCATGACAAGTCTGCGCCTAAGTACAGTATGACTTTGATCCATATTGCTGTCTTACAGTTGCTACAGGTCATGTAAAAGCTATTGGAGACCAACATGGTTTAAGATCAGTCTGCGTGTATACGCAGGCTGGTCTTGAAACATGTTGGCTCAAATGCCTTAAGGGACCTTTTTACAGATCTTGGCTCAATGAAAAAAATGCTGAATTTCCATTACCTGACAGCATGTGTACATTGCAGATGACGAAGCCAACGGTATTGAAGTAGCCAGACTGATACTCGACGCAGGCGCGGATATAAACATGGGTCCATGTCCTCCGCTGCACTACGCTGTACGGGCCAACACAGGCACCACAAACGCCAGTACAGAACTCGAGGAATTCCTGGTGGGTCGTGGAGCTAATGTGTTTGCTAGGGACGACAAGAATAGGGTTCCACTCCATTATGCTTTTGTTAGCCAGGGAAAGTGAGTAGATTTCAACCCATTACCAAATAACAAAGTTTAAGACTTTTCCAAATTCAAAGATATTGCAGACCACAATTTCATGGAAATTAAATTTAAAATTATTTTGTCCTATTAGCTAGGGAAAGTGAATTGACTTTAACTTAATCAGGGTGCCCACTGGTCAGGGAAAAGTCAGTGAAATTTGTATTTTCTTCAAGGTCAGGGAAAAGTCAGGGAATTTTGGAAAATGGTCAGGGAAATCTGAAAAGCTTAAAAAGTCAGGGAAAAGTCAGGGAATTTTGAAATTTTCTTTTGTTCAAACAAAACAAATAGAAAAAAAATGAAATAAAGTAAAACAGATAATCATAGCGATGGCATTTTTCAGGTTTTAATTAACAAACCAGTTGTTCTTTTATACATGAATCTGCACCTATCATTTTGAATTAAGACTTAACATTTGAAATGGATCTTCTATTGAAATCTAATGCTCTTATGGCTTAATCTATAAGCAAGAGGAAAGATGCTGTGACAGCGAAGAGAAGAACATTGAACATCTTCAGAGGAGGTTGAAGAAATATTGATACTAAGAGGGTAGTTACATTATGTGGATTAATACTTGTACAGCTGCAAGGACTGTGCATTGTTTGGTTTTAATTGCTTTTGAGTTTGATGATGAGTGTAACATGATTTAGGTCATAATGCCATCTCCTTCCAAATCACTTAGATAATTACCATTGTCTTCTTTTATTGACATTTTGATGTGAAGTGAATAAAAGCCCTCAAATATATCCATTATCACAAGTTTCCTACAAACATTCATTAGTTGCACTTGTACCTGGTTGATAAAGAATCAATTTTAGAACAAAGCTGGTTTTAAAATGCTCTAAAATTGATACACTTGAGCATGCAGTATGTCAAAAATGTACATTAAATTGTGCTTATAACAAACTGTTCACACGTGCTCAGAGGCATCCATTTTTGTCCATAAAATGAATGAAAATAACTACTAAACATAATGCATTTTAACTGAAATTAATGAATGTGAAAGGCTATCAGTGCAGTGTTTTTAACTATTTCAAGCAGGACAAATGAACTTTTTTTCTTCATCATGTTTAAAATGTTTAGCATTTTAAGGATTATACTAATACATGTAAGTTTTACCATCATATTTTAATTTTTATGCTCCCCGAAAAAATTTCGGGGGAGCATATAGTCGCCACGCTGTCCGTCCGTCCGTCCGTCCGTCCGTGTGTCCGTCCGTCCGTCCGTCCGTCCGTCCACAGCCATGTCTCAGCAACCCTTGGACCAAATTCAATGAAACTTCACATGTGAACTCCCTGGGTCAATACCTAGGGACCTTTTTCTCCGTTTGTAAATTTAAGGCTGCGTCATGGAAAAAGGGGCCTTAGTGTAAAAATTAGTTTTTCTCTTATTTCTCTTCATCTAATGGGCAGAATTTAATGAAATTTTGTGCTCATGTAATAAATAGGATGTTCTAGACCATATTGTATAAATAATGTGTGTACGAAAAAGCTGTCATGGGAAAAGGGGGCTTAATGTATGATAGTTTTTATTTTGTGACAAACACTTATTCGGGGAGCATAATCCGTCTGTGACGGCTCTTGTTATTGTAAGAAATCGTAATAAATAGGGGATTGATCAGACAGCTTTAGGGGGAAATGAGGCCATTTCGCTGGAAAAAAGGTCAGGGAAAAATGAATTTTGGTCAGGGAAAAGTCAGTGAAAAGTCAGGGAATTTTATTCCAGATGAAGGGTGGGCACCCTGTTAATATTATACAACCAAATTTTGAACTTGTCCAAATTCAAAGATGCTGCAGACGACAGTTTCAAGTAAATTAAAACCAAAACATCTTCTCCTTTCTGGATAAATGTGTAAAAGTAAATTTTGTCATATTTCATTTGCTCATATTTTCTTGTTGCAGACCCAACTCAGTATCAACAGTGGATCCGATTGAGTTGGTGAGTGTTCTGACAGATGCCATGAGGAATAAAGAACTAGAAGCTAAAGACGAAAATGGACGATCACCGTTACACCTGGCTGCCATTAGAGGGGCAACTATCTCTTGTATTCATCTTATGCAGGTGGGTGTTGCGACAGACCTATAAGCGTTAAATACTTAATCTGATGGCAAATCTTTATTGTGGTCCAAACTCAAAGATGTTAAAGACGAAAATGTCATGTGAATGAAATTGAATTTTTTTGGTATTTTTGTGTAGAGAGCATTGTGGGAAATGAAGCAATTGCTTGTCACAAGCAATTTCTTCATTATCCACAATGCTTTTCAAAGTCTTTTCCTTTATTGTAGTCAAAAAGAGTCAATTTGTGGAAGTGGGTTAAGTGTCAGGGGGCCATCTCCAAAACGGCACCTTGAAATTCAAAATGACCCTACATAGCCACAATGGCTTAAATGGACAATTGCTCTTGCGGTCATAAAGTCCTTTTTTGATGAAATATTTCAAATTAATGTCGGTAAAACGGTATTAACCAGCATTTTCTCCTGATGCCTAAATATTTTCCATGCTATAAAGTCTGTTCATCTATCTGTCCCAAAACTGAACATTGGCAATTTCTAAGGCTTTAATGTATCACAAATACATCTTGCTGTTGATGATTCATCTTTTCGTCTTTCAGAGAAATGTTTCTGTCAATGCTAAAGATGATGAAGGCTTTACAGCAATATCTCTCGCTGTCAAATACAAGCATGACAGGTAAATTTTCCTATTTCTAAAACAAACTTGTTCAGAATTAGTCCTTTCTTAAAGGACAAACTACGCACAAACTGTTGTAGATCATTAAATAAATGTTATTGAAATCTGCAAGTTATGACATAAACAAATATTGAGGCAAAAAAAGAATGCTGATCATCACCATTTTCTTTTTTAATGCCCCCATATTAAAGAATAGGGACATATTGATTTATATATGTCTGTCCGTTTGTCCATCTATCTGTCCAAAGACTTTACATTGGCCACTTTTTCGGCATACATGTTTCACAAACACATCTTGTTTACCTAAATCTTAAACCAAGCCTTTTCTTTCAAAGATGTCAATAGTAGGAGGAATTAACCTCACGGTTTAATGAATCTATTATTTAATATGCTGCCAAATGTGAACATTAATTCATGTCCTGTTTGTACAGAAGTCTATTATGTTTGTGTTCCAGTTGTGCAATAACCTTATTACAAAAGGGAGCTGATGTTGAAAACGACATCAAACTGAAGGAAGTAACAAAGGCTGATGATAAAGAATACTATACCCTTCACAACAAGAAAAAACTGCCCATATGGAAGTGGTCTCCATTCAGGTTTACTCAACCAAACGACCTGGTTTTGACGTCCTTTACAGAAAATGTTTATGAAAACGTTGAGTCAGAAGGAAAAATTGCTGAAGATCAGCAATTTCTCCTTTTGCCTCAATATTTTGGTGCCATATTACATAACTCCTACTATCTTTAATTACATCTGTTTTGTCGCCTTTAGCTCCTTTGAGCACCCTATGACCATTTTGCCATTTGGTACCGTTTTTATTTTCCAGTTGTGCAATAACCTTATTACAAAAGGGGGCTGATGTTGAAAACGACATCAAGCTGAAGGAAGTAACAAAGGCTGATGATAAAGAATACCATACCCTTCACAACAAGAAAAAATTGCCCATATGGAAGTGGTCCCCATTCAGGTTTACTCAACCAGTCAAAAAGCCAGAGGATTTTGATATCTATAGCGTGAGTATGAGCAACAGATGCGAGGGAGTAAATTCATTCTAAATTTGTTACTTGAAATCCAAACCCTATGTTGTGGGTACTCATTTGAATCGTCTCGATGAGACAATTCAAATGAGTACCCACAACATAGAGTTTGATGGATAATTAATGAAATATTGCACTTTGAAAAACCTTCAATACCTCTTATCTGTAGCTCTGATTCCTGTATCTTGCTTGTTGTTATACACCAAAATATCTTGTTTGTCAGAGTTTAATCATACTATTGTTGGCGCAAGATCGTATGGCACATGTTTACAGTTTGTTCAAATGTAAAGAAAACATTGTTGTATAGAACATGACTAAATTCTTTATAAGTGGTGACGTAAATACTTTTAAACATATAGGCAGAGTGATAGAATTCGTCATGTTTTAAACCACAATGTTTTGTTTACATTGAACAAAATGTAAACATGCGCCATACGATCTTGCGCCAACAATAGGTGACATTGCAGGACTTAGGGTTAAAAAGCATATTATACTGAATCAAAAATGAAACTTATGCCAAGTTTGAAAAAAGATATTCCTTACGTGCATGTGAAATTCAAATTTTACATTAAATAAATATATCAGGCTTTTATAGGGAATTAGTTGACCAATATTACAAACAAAACAAATTTTAAAATCTGATCCATTGATATATATATGTGTGTACTTCTAAGTGGCACCCTTGAACAATTAGCATATGCAAGAGTTTCTTTTTTAGGCTCAGTTTACATTGTTACCATAGAATTCTGCTCAAGAATCAAGAATAATTCATCGATATTTCTATGTGTATTTTAGATGGCCATCTCAGGAGAGTTGCAGGGTGTAGCACACATGGTTCTGGATGCCACTGGAATCACAGGGAAGGCTATTGAGGTAATTAGATAATCCTTCTCTTGTCATAATCCTGTTTTGACAACAACTTTTGCAGACAGTATAGACTAAGATCAGCCTGCATAGACATGCAGTCTGATCTTAGCCTACACTGCCTGCTTACTGCTCATTTGCTGTGGCAAATTGTGGCCATCTCAGGAGAGCTACAGGGTGTAGCACACATGGTGCTGGATGCTACTTGAGTCATAGGAATGGCTATTGAGGTAATTTGATAATCCTTTCCTAAAAGACAAAGTCTGAGACTTGTTCTTATTATACCCCTGGCCAAAGAAGTAGAGAGTGGTACATTGGTTTCTTTATGAAATGTTTCTGTGCTCTATCTCAAAAACTATAAAATGTTGCAGACAACAATTTTAGGTGAAAGAATTTTAAGGTTTTTGGTATTTCTTGGTAGAAAATATTGTGGGAAATGAAGGCTCTTGGGCTCTTAATTGTCCACTTTGCGACAGTTCTATTTGTAAAGTGTAGCTGTCAATAAGAGGAATGTTCCTAAAGTTAGAAATTGGAATACTACTGTATGAAAACACTCATTTTAAAACACTCATTTAAAAGGAGTTTGTGTTTTCAAATACATGTATATCTTTTTTTGTGTGCCAGATGGATGATCTTTTAATATTTTGTTCAACAGTCTGCTCTGAAAACCAACAAGTACCACATAGCTCTACGGCATCTTCATCGAGTAAAGAATGCATCGATCGTGAAAGATTATGTAAATAGTGACGGACAGAATCTCTTGCATATTCTTGCCTACTGCACCGAACCTGGCAGGGAAAAACAACTACAACTCAAGGTAATTATAAACTTTAGTATGTTAACAATAGTAGATAAAGAAAAGACATTTTAAGTGACCTATTGTGGCAAGATTTAGCATGACAAAGAATCTCTTATCTATTTATTTTGGTTTCCATATTGTATTGTTGAATATTTCAAGCCATGCTAAAGGAATTAAACCATTTGCTAAATAGTTAAAGTTTCATAATATCCTAGCAAAACGCAAATCGGAAAAATTCAGGACCCTTGTCCTGGATTTCTTTGAAAAATTTGTGGCATGTGTATAGTTCTGTCACTATAATATTGCCCATCAAACAACACGATACACAACTCAGAAATTCTGTAATTATGCATGTGATGGTTTAAAGAAGACTTGTTATAACACATGCAAAATTGTTTTGAAAATTATGAACACTTTGGCCTTGTTTACATTGGTTAAAGTTGTAAACATGTGCCATAATATTTTGATGAAATAAATCTGTTTTCTGACTTGAGGCTGTTGTGGAATTGTTGTAATGACCATTTAGTTATAGGTCTTGTTGATGTTTTGTTTGAAAACCATTCATTTCTATTGATGTAAGATGATTTGTATAAGGCTGCTTTTCTATGAAAACCTTGTAAATGCAGCTTAAAACAAGCTGCAATTACAAGGTTTTCATTGAAAAGAGACAATAATCTTTTTCAGGTTGCCAAAGCGCTTGTAGAAAAGGGAGTTTCTCTGAAACAGCAGGACAAGTATAAAAGATACCCAGTCATGTACGCAGCACTTAAACATCAGTCTGTGGGTCTTGCAAAGTTTCTGCTAGGTAAGTGTTGGCTTAACCCTTTCCCAAACAAAAATTTAGGGTGGTCCTATTAAAAAGCTGCTGCAAATCACAAACTTGATGTTAAAAAGGAAGGGATTTGTGTGCAATATAGCATGGAAAATATTGAGACAAGAGGAGAAACTGCTGGTTATCAGCAGTTTCTTCTTTTGTTTCAATGTTTTCCCAAGCCATTTCTTTTAAGGACGTTAAAACCAGATCTTGTTTGGGAAAGGGTTTACCATGTTAGTGGTGATCATGTAACCCTTTCCTAAATGTTCATAATTATACCCCTGCAAAACGAATGTTTTAGGGGGTATACTGGAATCAACCTGTCTCTCCGTCTGTCTGTATGTATGTCTGTCTGTCTGTCTGTCTGTCTGTCCGTGGACAAAATACTTCTCCAGAGCATATCTTCTAAACCATATGTGCTAGCAACTTAAAACTTGCTACACTCATAGATCTCATTGTGGGCAAGTGTCCTGTGTACGGATCGTTACTCTGCCACGCCCACTTTTACAGTTATTGCCCTTTGTTGTTTGTAACCTTGCATTTTTGTCTGGACCATATCTTCTAAATCATAAGTGCTAGCAACTTCAAACTTGGTACACTTATACATCTCATTGTGGGGAAGTGTCGTGTACAATAACTGTTACTCAGCCACGCCCTTTTTTTGAGTTATTGCCCTTTGTTGTTTGTACCCTTACATTTTGTTTAGACCATATCTTCTAAACCACAAGTGCCAGCAACTTCAATCTTGGTACACTTATACACCTCACTGTTGGGAAGTGTCATGTACAATAACTGTTAGTCATCCACGCCCACTTTTTGAGTTATTGCCCTTTGTTGTTTGTACCCTTACATTTTGTTTGGACCATATCTTCTAAACCACAAGTTCTAGCAACTTCAAACTTGGTACACTTATACATCTCATTGTGGGGAAGTGCTGTGTACAACTTCTGTTACTCAGTCACGCCCACTTTTTGAGTTATTGCCCTTTGTTGTTTGTACCCTTACATTTTGTTTGGACCATATCTTCTAAACCATAAGTGTTAGCAACTTCAATCTTGGTACACTAATACATCTCACTGTGGGGAAGTGTCGTGTACAATAACTGTTACTCAGCCACGCCCACTTTTTGAATTATTGCCCTTTGTTGTTTGTACCCTTACATTTTGTTTGGATCATATCTTCTAAACCACAAGTGCTAGCAACTTCAAACTTGATACACTTATACATCTCACTGTGTGGAAGTGTAATGTACAATACCTGTTACTCAATCACGCCAACTTTTTGAGTTGTTGCCCTTTGTTGTTTGTACCCTTACATTTTGTTTGGGCCATATCTTCTAAACCACAAGTGCTAGCAACTTCAAACTTGGTACACTTATACATCTCACTGTGGGGAAGTGTCATGTACAATAACTGTTACTCAGTCACGCCAACTTTTTGAGTTATTGCCCTTTGTTGTTTGTACCCTTATATTTTGTTTGGATCATATCTTCTAAACCACAAGTGCTAGCAACTTCAAGCTTGGTACACTTATACATCTCACTGTGGGGAAGTGTAATGTACAATTACTGTTACTCAATCACGCCCACTTTTTGAGTTATTGCCCTTTGTTGTTTGTACCCGTACATTTTGTTTGGACCATATCTTCTAAACCACAAGTGCTAGCAACTTCAAACTTGGTACATAAATACATCTCACTGTGTGGAAGTGTAATGTACAATACCTGTTACTCAATCACGCCCACTTTTTGAGTTATTGCCCTTTGTTGTTTGTACCCTTACATTTTGTTTGGACCATATCTTCTAAACCACAAGTGCTAGCAACTTCAACCTTGGTACACTTATACATCTTATTGTGGGGAAGTGTCTTGTACAAGAATCATTACTCAGGCATGCATACCATTTCAGGGATTGTCCTTTGTTATTTTTACCCTTGGATTTGTGTCCGGAACATATTTTTCATTAGTGCTAGCAACTTCGAAATAAGTACACTTGTAGATCTCATTGTCAGAAAGTGTCATGTAAAAGAACTTACTCTGTCATGCCAACTTTAAGAATTATTGTCCTTTGTTGTTTGTACCATTGCATTTTTGTCTAGACCTTATCTTCTAAACCATAAGTGCTAGCAACTTTAAGCTTGATACACTTATTGCCGTTTTTGTAATCATAGTTTATGCGGGGGTATCAAGTCACATCCTGTGACAGTTCTAGTTTGGACTGTTTCAATTTAAAATGTTTGGCGGGCGATAAAATTGTTGCTGATAAAGGTATGATAAGTATATAAGGTAGTACAGAAAATGTTGTGGCAAAAAGGAGAAAATGCTGGTAACCTCTCTTGTCAAGTGTTAGTGTTACGGCTTTCAAGGTTCTGGTGTTATTCCTTGTGATAGAATAAAGGTCTTTTCTGTAAGCAAAATTACCAATGTAATGGCATTAGTGTTTCACAATCACATTTTGTATTACAGAGAAGTCACAAGGTCTAGATCTCAACATGCCAGATGTGTACGGAAGAACAGTGATGGTTGCCTACTTTTGGGATCAGGAGAGAATTTATAAACATCCTGCAGAAAACAAGTGAGTCATTAACCCATTATCAAACAGGAAAAATTAGACCTGTCCAAATTCAAAGATGTTGCATATGACATTTCAAAGTGAATGAAATTTTACATTTTTTGGACTTCTTGTGTAGAAATATTGTGGGAAATGAAGAAATTGCTTGTCACAAGCAATTTCTTCATTTTGCACAATGTATATTGAAGCCATTATTTTGTAGGGCATCGAAAAAGAAGCAATATGTTGGAATGGGTTAAGCCATTATCGCACATTGACGCCCTCCAAGATAAAGGCTTAGGAAAACAAGAGATGTTTGTAAAACATATATGCCCCCTCAAGGGCCTACATTTGATGTAGGTCAAAGTCCAAGGTCAAGTTAACAAGGTCCATGGTCATGGTCAAATATGAAAGGTCTTGGTAGGAGGTGTCTATGTGTGAAATATTAAAGCTGTATATGTAAAAGTAAAATGAAACATAGGCCAGGTTAAAGTTTTTAAAAGTAGGCCAAATGCCAAGGTCAAGGTCATGGTCAAATGTGAAAGGTCTTGGTTGGAGGTGTCCATGTGTGAAATATCAAGGCTGTAGGTGTAAAAGGACATGATATATATGCCTGGTTTCAGTCTTTTTAAAAGTAGGTCAAACTCCAAGGTCAAGGTTGCAATATTCAAGGTCATGGTCAAATGTGAAAGGTCTTGGTAAGAGGTGTCTATGTGTGAAATATCAAGGCTGTAGGTGTAATAGGACATAAGATAAAGGCTAGGTTAGATATTTCTAAAAGTAGGTCAAACTCCAAGGTCAAGGTCCAAGGTCATGGTCAAAGTGAAATATCTTGGTTGGAAGTGACCATGTGTGAAATATCAAGGCTGTATATGTAAAATGACATGAAATATAGGCCAGGTTAATGTATTATAAAAGTAGGTCAAACACCAAGGTGAAGGTCACAAGGTCCAAGGTCATGGTCAAATGTGAAAGGTCTTGGTCGTAGGTGTCCATGTGTCAAATATCAAGGCTGTATGTGTAAAAGGACATGATATATCGGCTAGGTTAAAGTTCTTTTTAAAGTAGGTCAAAGTCCAAGGTCAAGGTCACAAGGTCCAAGGTCATGGTCAAATGTGAAACGTCTTGGTAAGATGTGTCCATGTGTGAAATACCAAGGCTGTGTGTGTAATAGCACATAAGATATAGGCCCAGTTTATTTTTTTTAAAAGTAGGTCAAACTCCAAGGTCAAGGCCACATGGTCCAAGGTCATAGTCGTATGTGATAGGTCTAAGTCGGAGGTTTCCATGTGTCAAATATCAAGGCTGTATGTGTAAATGGACATGATATATCGGCCAGGTTAAAGTTTTTTTTTTTTAAAGTAGGTCAAACTCCAAGGTCAAGGTCACAAAGTCCAAGGTCATGGTCAATTGTGAAAGGTCTTGGTAAGATGTGTCCATGTGTGAAATATCAAGGCTGTATTTGTAAAAGGTCATGAGATATATGCCGGGTTTAATTTTTTTTTAAAGTAGGTCAAACTCCAAGGTCAAGGTCACAAGGTCCAAGGTCATGGTTAAATGTGAACGATGTTGATAGGAGGTATCTATGTGTGAGATATCAAGGCTGTATGTGTAAAAGGACACGAGATATAGGCAAGGTTAAGAATTAAGTGTAAAAATCAACAAAGGGCAATAACTCCAAGAATTTGATTGGCAGAGTTACGGTTCTTGTGCACTGCACCTCTCCATAATGAAATCTATTCACCTGTAAAGTTTCATGATTCTACCTTACATATTTTTTGAGTTGTGCTCCGGACAAGAATCAAGTTATAAAATCAACAAAGGGCAATAACTCACAAAAGTTGATCGGCAGAGTTACGGTTCTTGTGCACTGCACCTCTCCATAATGAGATCTATCCACCTGTAAAGTTTCATGATTCTACCTTACATACTTTTTGAGTTATGCACCGGACAATAATCAAGTTTGAAAATCAACAAAGGGCAATAACCCAAAAAATATGATCAGCAGAGTTACGGTTCTTGTGCACTGCACCTCTCCATAATGAGATCTATCCACCTGTAAAGTTTCATGATTCTACCTAACATAGTTTTTGAGTTATGCTCCGGACAAGAATCAAGTTATAAAATCAACAAAGGGCAATAACTCAAAAAATTTGATCAGCAGAGTTACAGTTCTTGTGCACTGCACCTCTCCATAATGAGATCTATCCACCTGTAAAGTTTCATGATTGTACCTTACATACTTTTTGAGTTATGCTCCGGACAAGAATCAAGTTATAAAATCAACAAAGGGCAATAACTCAAAAAATTTGATCGGCAGAGTTACGGTTCTTGTGCACTGCACCTCTCCATAATGAGATCTATCCACCTATGAAGTTTCATGACTCTACCTTTAATACTTTTTGAGTTATGCTCCGGACAAGGTTTGGTCTACGGACAGACCGACCGACCGACCGACCGACCGACCGACCGACCTTCCGACCGACCGACCGACCGACCGACCGACCGACCGACACTTGCAAAACAATATACCCCCATTTTCTTCGAAAGGGGGCATAACAATGTTGAAAATGAAGAAATTGCTTGAGACAAGCAATTTCTTCAATTCCCTCAATGTTTTCTATAAAAAAAGACCAATAAATGTAAAATTTCATTGATGTGAAGTTGTGGTCCGCAGAATCATTGAATTTGACCAGTCTATAATTTTGCTGTTTGGTAATGGGTTAATCATAGTCCAGTCATGATATTAACATATGGTGCATGTTTTAAAAAATTTATATATGTGACCTGTCACGCTAAAAGGGACCTTATCCGAACTCCAAAAATCCAAATTTTGACAAATTTGTCAAACTCAGCACAGGTCAACCAGATCCTGTATGTGAAAAATGAACATAATAGTAAGATAGGAAAACATTCCAGGTTAAGAAACTTGCATAAAAGTGAAAAGTGTTGGCCCTAGTCTGGCTGCGCGTACTGTGTAGACTGACTAGGGTCGATATTTTTCACACATCCGATAAGGTCCCTTTTAGCGTGACGGGTCACATATGTGAAGACATGGGAAAAGTGTTTCAAATTTTCAATGCAATTTTGCTTGCATTGGTTGGAATCTTGCAGGTGTGAGATACCAGCAAGATTGGAACCAACACTAGCAGAATTACAGTTGTTTGGAGTTTCATATGGTATTTGTAAACATATGCCATAATATCGAGACCAAAGTACACTAGAACAAAGTGTTAACCCATTACCAAACGACAAAATTTTAGGGTGGTTCAAATTGAAAACTGCTGCAGAGGACAAAATGGATGTCATTAAAGATCGGATTTGTGCATAACATGGTACAGAAAATATTGCGACAAAAGGAGAAACTGCTGATTATCAGCAGTTTCTTCTTTTGTCTCAATGTTTTCCCAAGTCTTTTTAATTAGGGACGTCAAAACCAGGTCTTGTCTGGGAAAGGGTTAAAGGGCAGGCGATTAGAGACATTGTCTAAAGAATCATAGTGTATATCCATACCTAATGTGCTTCAAGCATGGAGGGACCTTATGATACTACAAATACACAAACACACACGGAACAATAGGGTTGAAATGAATTTTACAAAGGTGCAAGTTTGAATTAAAATAGAAAAAAATGAAAATGCTCAAATTCATCATATGTAGGTTTGACATTACTAAAGTGTATGCCAATACTAATTTGACCTTATTCTAAAGCCCCCATATCGAAAGATTGTTGCATATTGTTTTACTCATGTCTGTTAGTCGGTTCGTCTGTCTGTCCGTCTGTCCGTCTAAAAACTTAACCCATTACCAGACGACAAAATTTTGGACTGTTCCAAATTCAAGGATGCTGCAGACGACAATTGAACATGAATGAAAATTTACATTTTTTTATCTTTTTATGCAGAAAATATTGTGGGAAATGAAGAAATTGCTTGTCACAAGCAATTTCTTCATTTTCCACAATGTTTTCCCAAGCCTTTTCTTGTGAGGGAGTCAAAAGGCATCGCTGTGTGGTAATGGTTTAACATCTGCCATTTTTAGCTCGACTTTTCGAAGAAAATGAGAGCTTACACTGTCACCCGGGCGTTGGCGTCGGCGTTGCAACAAAGGTTAAAGTTTTTTCAAACATCAATGACTTTCATACTATCAAAGGGATTCAACCCAAACTTGGAATATGTATTCACCATCACACCCTCTGCCTTACTACCAGGGCCCATCACCCTGGCTCCACTATATTTGGAGTTATGCCCCCTTTATACTAAGAAACTTAGAAAGTCGAGCGCGCTGTCTTCGGACAGCTCTTGTTGGGTTATTGGTGTTTCACACCTCTTGTTTCCTGAAAAAATATGCCAACACTATCTGTCTTTCTATTGCAGTGATTGGATCAGTATGTTAACTGGGGCGGGTGCCACTCTGGACATAGTCTACAGCGTGAGCGTGCCGGACACCCCACTGTTTGACATCAGCATCGCAGACCACCCGTTGGATTTCTTTATCTCGCTAGATAAGAAAAGCACCACCACGCCTCTCATCTCGGCCATCAACAACAGTGACTTTGGTCTGACCAAGTTTCTGTTGAAGAACGGTGCTTCCCCCAATATGCCTGATAGTGATGGTGTCACACCTCTCATGTATGCAGCTAAATTGGTAAGATTATGATGTTAACCCTTTCCCGAACAAGACTTTTTTTTGACATCAGAAATAGAAAAGGCTTGGGAGAACAGTGGGAAAACATTGAGGCAAAAGACGATTATCAATATTTTCTCCTTTTGCTGCAATATTTTCTATGCTATATTATACACAAATCCACTCATTACACAAGAGAAGAACCACCACACCTCTCATCTCCGCGATCAACAACAGTGACTTTGGTTTGACCAAGTTTCTGTTGAAGAATGGTGCTTCCCCCAATATGCCTGATAGTGATGGTGTCACACCTCTCATGTATGCAGCTAAATTGGTAAGATTATGATGTTAATCTTTCGCAAACAAGACCTGATTTTGATGTCCCTAATGAAATAGCCTTGGGAAAACATTGAGGCAAAAGAAGAAAGTGCTGATAGTCAGCACTTTCTCCTTTTGCCTCAATATTTTCTATGCTATATTATACACAAATCCACTCGTTAGACAAGAAAAGCACCACTACACCTCTCATCTCGGCCATCAACAACAGTGATTTTGGTCTGACCAAGTTTCTGTTGAAGAACGGTGCTTCCCCTAATATGCCTGATAGTGATGGTGTCACACCTCTCATGTATGCAGCTAAATTGGTAAGATGCTGATATTTGAACCTTTTGCAAACAGGACCTGATTTTGATATCAGGAATCGAAAAGGCTTGGGAGAACATTGGGAAAACATTGAGGCAAAAGAAGAAAATGCTGCTAATCAGCATTTTCTCCTTTTGCCTCAATATTTTCTATGCTATATTATACACAAATCCACTTGTTAGACAAGAAAAGCACCACCACACCTCTCATCTCCGCGATCAACAACAGTGACTTTGGTCTGACCAAGTTTCTGTTGAAGAACGGTGCTTCTCCCAACATGCCTGATAGTGATGGTGTCACACCTCTCATGTATGCAGCTAAATTGGTAAGATTCAGATATTAATCTTTCGCAAACAAGACCTGGTTTTGACATCAGGAATAGAAAAGGCTTGGGAGAACATTGGGAAAACATTGAGGCACAAGATGAAAATGCTGCTAATCAGCATTTTCTCCTTTTGCCTAAATATTTTCTGTGCTATATTATACACAAATCCACTTGTTAGACAAGGAAAGCACTCTCATCTACGCGATCAACAACAGTGACTTTGGTTTGACAAAGTTTCTGTTGAAGAATGGTGCTTCCCCTAATATGCCTGATAGTGATGGTGTCACACCTCTCATGTATGCAGCTAAATTGGTAAGATTTTGAAAGGGGGTGTCTCACGAATAGGAAAAATAACATGGGAGTCTGCCCACGCTCGGAATTTAATGAAATTTGGCGTGAAGTTAGTACACTAGATAACGGTTCATATTCATGAAATATTTCAAATCGAACATACCAGAAAACAATTTTCTCGGAATTTTAAGTTTTCACCATGAAAAAGAGGGTACCCTGATTAAAACAGTGTGCAAGCGTTCTGGTTGTTAGTTTCATTGCGTAATTTATTCTAAAAATAATGCCCAGTAGTCCGTGATCCTGTATGAAAAAAAATATATATAATCATGTACAAAAAATTGTTTTATATCAACTGGTGTAAGTATTTCCAAGAATGGACAAAATTAAGATTTTTTAAAAATGACTTTTTTCAAATGTTTTGTTTACTTTTTTGGTTATTTTAGTTTACCTGAGGATAAATCAAGATGCAGTGCATTTTTATACGCCCGAAGGGTCGTATTATGTTATGGCCCTGCTCGTCTGTCTGTCCGTCTGTCCGTCCGTCCGTCTGTCCGTCTGTCCGTCCGTCCGTCCGTTAGCAATTTCTTGTGTGCGCAACTCCTCCTACAGTTTTGATCGGAATTCGATCAAACTTGCCACAATGAATGTCTATGGTATCTAGTTGTGCATCCCGCTTACGGAATTTAATTATCTCTTTTCGTTCTTGAATTATCTGCCCTTGAATTTAAAAAATGCCCATTTTCTTGTGTGCGCAACTCCTCCTACAGTTTTGATCAGAATTTGATCAAACTTGCCACAATGAATCTCCATGGTGTCTAGTTGTGCACACCGCTTACGGATTTTAGATAACTGTTTTCGTTCTTGAATTATCTGCCCTTGAATTTAAGAAAAAATGCCTATTTTATCAAAAATGTCCATTTTCTCCTGTGTGCAACTACTATAGGCTATAGTTTCAACCAGAATTTAATCAAACTAGCCACAATGAATCTCTATGGTGTCTTGTTGTGCAAACAGAATTTTGATAACTTTTCTTGTTTGAATTAACTGCCCTTGAATCGAAAAAATGGCCAATTTTACTGACAAGCCCCTCTCGGGCGTATATGCGCCGCTTTGCGAAGCTCTTGTTTCGGTTATTTCCTGTCATTTGTCCGTGTGTCTGTCTGTCTGTTGGCATTTTCTCAAAAATTCTTTTCTCTCCCAATTTGATATGTAAATCTTTTGAAACTTGATAAAAAGTATCCTCGGGTTAAAGGAATACAACTCTGTGTATTAGAATTTCTTTTTGTCATAAACTTTTGTTGCTGTGGCAGCATAAAAGGGGAAACATTTCATATAATAAAAATAAGCTCTTTTTGTAAAGCTTTACACAGCCATGAGGTTTTAAATTTTGTATGTAAGTTTGCTTAGGGGTAGACTTCAAAGTTGGTTACAATATTTTTGTCCAGGGTCACATTAGATCTTGTCCTAGGTGTACCTACTTTACAAAAAAAGAGAGGAAATTGTCTAAAAGGATCATTTTTAATTATTCAAGTCAGCCGTGATTCATGAAAGCTAACAGCAAGAGTTATTTACAGATCTTTTGAAACATGAGAAAGCAAATAAGAAAAAGCACCGATTTCTCTGATGGCATTTGACAATCGTGCAAAAGTGAAAATATTGTTGGGATGCATAAGAAACAGATAATCCAGCTCCCATGTGACTATTAAGGGCTATTGATGGCTAAACAACATGTTAATCATATGGCATCATTGAAATGTGTATAAAGTGTGTATCAATACAGGTTAAGCTATGGTCAGAAAAATAATTTGAGGAAATAATTGCACCCTGTTTTATCCCAATAGGGCCACGTTTTGATATAAACAAGCACATCTTCAACTGTGTAAATGAAAAGATATAATGCTGTAACAGTCTTTTACTGAATCAAAGGGGGCCTTCCATATCATGTTTGTTCATTAGGGGCGTTTAGAACAAAACTATTTGGTTATGAATTGGTAACCCGGAAGGGCACCTTTTGATGCTTTACCGTACCGGTTCTAAGCGTCTTTTCAATTTCATAACATTTGGCTTGACATTTATTGCCTGTCAGAGTCTTACTAAAAATGGTACATAGACAATGTGACCAAATAGTAAAGAAAACTTGCAATGTGTATATGTATGCCTATCTTGGCTTCCATACATGTAATTTTGTAAATATAAGTAATATTTATATTAATTCTATGTTTTTCCAATGAGTTTTTTGGGCATGAATATTGCTGTAGGTTTGTACTGTATGCTACATTTGATTTTACTGAATATAAAAATGTTTTTAGGAGCACAATCAATTTTTTACTGAATACAAGTTTAGGACCAAAACATCACCTTCATCAATAATATGTATTATATGACATTGTTACCGGTTTTGGATTTCTATATAATTTGGCTCAAAGTAAGAGGAAATATGTAGCATGTTTTTGTGATGATGTGGAATCTTGACAAAGACTCCAACATACTTAACTTTGGAATTCAATTTTACTCTTTTCCAAAATTTTGCTGAAAAAATATGCATGTTTTCATGATTAATTCAATAAAAAACATTCACAATAATTTCCTCAAATACCTTTTCTGGTATGAATGTAATGCCTTATGTGTCTCGGATCAAATTCAATTGACAGATCTTGAAAATACACAAAACTAAAGTTTTGCGACACATGAAAAAGGGGCCATGTTTCATGCCATAGTGGGAATAAGTCAAGGTGGCTTTTTGGAATCCAGTTTGGATTATCTAAGAAACTAAATGCATTTTCATAGCTTGTATATGGTCCTCTATCACCATGCAAAATTAAAAGAAAATTCATGCGTGGGCAGATTTGAGACACCCCCTTTAACCTTTTCCCAAACAAGATATTGTTTTGAAATCCTAAATAGAAAAAGCTTGGGAAAACATTGGGAAAACAATGAGGCAAAAGAAGACTGCTGCTAATCAGCATTTTTAGCTCACCTGAGCATGAAGTGCTCAAGGTGAGCTATTGTGGTCGCTTTTTGTCCGTCCGTCCGTCCGTCCATCTGTCCGTCCGTTCACAATTTCTTTCAACATCTTCTCCTCCTAAACCATTGGACCAATTTTGATCAAACTTGGCAGGAATGTTCCTTGTGTGATACTTTTCAAAACTTGTTCGTGAATTTTTGATTTGTCAAAAAATGTGGGCGTGGCAGGCAGAAAGGGGCTTATCAGACTAGAAATCATAAGAAAATTCTTTAAAAATCAACCATTGGGCCCAATTGAACCAAACTCGGCAGGAATATTCCTTGAGTCACTCTTTTCAAAATTTGTTCACAAATTTTTATATTTGTCAAAAAATGTGGCCGTGGCAGGGAGAAAGGGGCTTATTAGACTTAGAGAAATCATTAGAAAATTCTTTAAAAATCAACCAATGGGCCAATTTGAACCATACTTTGCAGGAATGTGCCTTGAGTCATTCTTGTCAAAATTTGTTCACAAATTTTTTCATTTGTCAAAAATTGTGGCCGTGGCAGGGAAAAAGGGGCTTATCAGACTTGGAGAAATCAGAAGAAAATTCTTTAAAAATCAACCATTGGGCCAATTTGAACCATACTTGGCAGGAATGTGCCTTAAGTCATTCTTTTCAAAATTTGTTCAGAAATTTTACATTTGAAAAAAAAAAACATGGCCGTGGCAGGGATAAAGGGGCTTATTAGACTTAGAGAAATCATAAGAAAATTCTTTAAAAATCAACCATTGGGCCAATTTGAACCAGACCTTGCAGGAATGTGCCTTGAGTCATTCTTTTCAAAATTTGACCACAAATTTTATTATTTGTAAAAAATTGTGGCCTTGGCAGGGAGAAAGGGGCTTATCAGACTTGGAGAAATCATAAGAAAATTCTTTAAAAATCAACCAATGGGCCAATTTTAAGCAGACTTTGCAGGAATGTTCTTTGAGTCTCTCTTTTCAAAATTTGTTTGCAGTTTTTTTCATTTGTAAAAAACTGTGACTGTGGCAGGGAGAAAGGGGTTTATTAGACTTAGAGAAATCATAAGAAAATTCTTTAAAAATCAACCATTGTGCCCAATTGAAGCAGACTTTGCTGGAAGGTTCCTTGAGTGACCCTTCTCAAAACTTTTTCGCGGATTTTTGATTCGTCAAAAAATGTGGGTGTGGCAGGGAGGAAGGGGCTTATCGGACTTAAAGAAATCATAAGAAAATTCTTTAAAAATCAACCATTGTGCCCAATTGAACCAGACTTTACTGGAATGTTCCTTGAGTTACTCTTTTCAAAATGTGTTCACAAATTTTTCCATTGGTCTAAAAGTGTGGGCATGGCAGGGAGGAAGGGCTTATCAGACTTAGAGAAATCATAAGAAAATTCTTTAGAAATAAACCATTAGGCCAAAATTCTATTTCCCTTATCTGTTGCTCTCAGGCTGGCCCCATGTTTATCTTATGTAAACAAATAAGGGATTAGCTTTAGCTTATCAGATGGTAATCTTTCACTACATTCTATCAATCACAGACAAAATCTTGTTAATTGAGCCTATCATAAATGATCAATCTCTAACAGATCAGTATGCTTTGAAAATTAGCCCTATGTTGTATATTGCGAAATCATGAAATAATTGTTGAAAATTAACAAATCAACAATTGTGCTAATTCATACCCAACCTTACAGGATCGATTGGAACGAAATTATTTCTTAATTGTTTCCAAACAGAAAGTCCTTATAAGTTTCATGCCTTTGAATTTGACAAAATTGCCATTGTCACTCTTGTCATCTTGATTCAGGTGAGCGATTTAGGACCATCATGGTCCTCTTGTCTCCTTTTGCCTCAATATTTTTTAAATCCAATCTTTGTAAACTTCCATTTTGTCGTCGTCAGCGGCTTTTGAATTGCAACAGTCTGAGTGTTTGCAGCAAATTGCTGTTTGTTAACCCATTACCAGATGACGAAATTTCAAACTAGTCCAAATTCAAAGATGTTGCAGACGACAAATTCAAGTGAATAAAATTTTACATTTTTATACGCCTGAAGGGTCGTATTATGTTATGGCCTCGCTCATCTGTCTGTCCGTCCGTCTGTCCGTTAGCAATTTCTTGTGTGCGCAACTCCTCCTACAATTTTGATCGGAATTCGGTGTCTAGTTGTTTACACTGCTTACGGAATTCAATATACTCTTTTCGCTCTTGAATTATCTGCTCTTGAATTAAAAAAATGCCCATTTTCTTGTGTGCGCAACTCCTCCTACAGTTTTGATCAGAATTTGATCAAACTTGCCACAATGAATTTCCGTGGTGTCTAGTTGTGCACACCGCATACGGAATTTAGATAACTGTTTTTGTTCTTGAATTATCTGCCCTTGAATTTAAGAAAAAATGACCATTTTCTCAAAAATGTCCATTTTCTCCTTTGTGCAACTAATACAGTTTCAACTGGAATTTAATCAAACTAGCCACAATGAATCTCTATGGTGTCTTGTTGTGCAAACAAAATTTCATAATATAATAAACATTGTGGGAAATGAAGAAATTGCTTGTCACAAGCAATTTCTTCATTTTCCACAATGTTGTCTAAAGCCTTTATCTTGTGGGGAGTCAAAAGGCATTACTGTGTGGTAATGGGTTAAAGGTTTAACCATTCACTTCAATTAACAACCACAACTTTGGTCAGACCAAATTTTCACCTATGTATGGAATGTAAATAGGTAAGATTGTGATTTTATAAGTTTCTTAAAGGATAGAATTCTAGAATCCTACCAGCAGAAAGTCAATTTGAAGAATGCATTATATTATATAAAAAAGGGGAAGAAAATCTGTAACTTATTGCTTAAGATTTTTTTAAGGAAATATATTTTCTATGTTGTTGCACAAATTTTTTGCTGTTTGATTAGTAAAATATTAGTAATAAACTAATCTCAGCAATAAGCATTTTCATCTCTTAATGATAACTGGTTCAAAGCTCAGCTATATAAAACAATATACATTTGTGTCAAGTTGCAATATTTCGAAATATAATGGCAAAATTTAAGATAGATACTTCAAAGAGAATTTGTTGTATTTACAGGTTAAGGTAGTGCACCCCTAATGTGATTCATGTGACTGAATTATTCGGGCGAAGTCGAAAACATTCTGCAGTGGAACTTTCCAATGCCGTATGTTTACGACTGCGCCCGAATATAGGATCGTATATGTAAAGACACAGCTCGAAAAAATCTGATGTTTTATGAATCTCAAAATGGGCACATTACAGGCATTCTACCTTAATGTGTATTTCAGAATGATCTCAGCATGGTTAAGCTTCTGTTAAACTACGATTACGAGGTCAGCGAGTCTAGTTCAGGTCACGGTACAGGCATCTTCGGGCTTAGAAAACAGTTGTCTCGTCAAGTGTTTGCTATCATGCCTCGAGGAGACACGGCAGATGACGCCGACGGAGAGGATGATGACGAGATGAATGAAGAGAATGATGGGAATGATGATGACGCAATGGATAATGATGAAGGAGATGGTGAGAATTATAAAAATAGTTACAAATATCTTAATCATAATGTTCATCTGCATAATTTGTTCCCGTGAAAAGTTTCATTTGTTTGTTACACAAGATATCACTACTTTTCAATGAAAACTTTGTAACTGCAGCTTCAAACAAGCTGCAGTTACAAGGATTTTATTGAAAAGCGACAATAATTTCTGCATTGCTCAGGTTAATTGTTACAAACGACCGATAATGTGAAAATTATGTGATTATTGGATGAGTAATATAACTCATTACCATGTAATATTTACAGATGGATTCTGACCATGACATAAAGGATGTACTCTGACGCTAATCAAGAAAAAGACTTCAGAAACTATTGTTGAAAATGAAGAAAATGTAGTCTTATTCATTTGTATTGTTGTCTTTGAATGAGGATAAGTCTAAAAAAATTTCTGTTGGGTAATGGGTTAAGGTTTACAGACCCTCAAAAAATCACCGCCTTCTAGCGATACGAAATGCATCAAATTACACACACTTGTAAATACTTTTACATAAGTTGATTCACCATGCCGGATTTCAAAATTATGCTTCAAGAAGAAAATAATTTACAAGTATTATTTTACTCTATATTCATATGCAAGGGAGGTAATTTTGAACAGTTTGTCAAATATTTCCATAAGTATGTATTTATTCAAAATTCTAAACCGTACAAAATGCTTATGTTTGTATTTGGAATGGAAACGTAACGCAGTTTAGGAATTACTGGCACTTTTCAAATTTCGCATCTGGCTCTTTGGTGGGTTTGAGGGTTCGTATACCTTAAAAAGATTGAGCGATGAACTGTGTGTGTACAGTGGTTGCGCAATGCCACCAGAAATAAAGACCATACCCGTACTAATCATAGTTTATACAGATCAAAATGAAATTATATCGAGGATAATCAGGATTGTTATGTAATTGTGTTGAGATGATTTGCATGTGATTTTGAAAGAATAGGCTTGGGAAAACATTGAGACAAAAGAAGAAACTACTGATAATCAGCAGTTTCTCTATTTGCCTCAATATTTTTTATGATATATTTTACACAAGTACAATGGTTTTCAATCTTAATTTGGTCGTCTGCAGAAATTTTCAATTTGGAACACCCGAAAATTTTGTCGTTTGGAAAAGGGTTAAGCATTTGTTTACAAACATCTGTTTATCTGGCTAACACTGTACCATGTGATATTCACAGATGGTGATGACATGGATGAGGATGAAGACTCCGACCACGACACCGACGTCGTCGACGATGACGAGGAAGAACATGACGTAGAGGCGCCACATTTACCCATACCACGACTCGGAACGAAACAACCTTCCATGAAAAAACTACAGTCCTCTCTCTCAGCTAAAGGTGGGTATTTAAATCAATCTGAAACCAACCTTTTCTTGAAATGGTCAGACTTATGAGGGAAAAAAACTGATGTGCAAAAGAAAATGCACACAGTAGGAATTGCAATATAAAATTGAAGGGAATAAGTTACCAATAAAATAATTGTAAAACTGAATAATTTTCCCCATAAGAAAAGCATGGAGGTTTTGCTTATGTAGTCTTGTTTGTCAAAAACAGTAATTACATATTTTAAAAGGCATAAATGTTACATTTATTTACTGAACACTATCCTAAAATACAGGAGTGTGTTTTTCAGATGGTGAGGCTTTCCATAGCTCTTTCTCTGTCTACTCTGTTTCAAAAGAGCAACTGGACAGGTTTGATTCCAACTTAAGGTATACAACCCATCATTTAAACACCACTTTCTAGCCATATGAAATGCAACAAATTACACACACTTGTAACTATACTTCATATAAGTTGATTCACCATTCCAGATTTCAGGATTATGCTTCCGGAAGAAAATAATTTACAAATATTATTTTACTCTATACACATATACAAGGGAAGTAATTTTGAACACTTGTCAAATATTTCCAGAAGAATGCATTAATTCAGAATTCTAATCCGTTCAAAATGCATATGGTTGTATTTGGAATGGAAATGTATCAAAGTTTAGGAATTACTTGTACTTTTCAAATTTCGCCTCTGGCTCATTAGTGCTAATGATGGGTTGCATATGATAAATAGTAAATTCGGAATCATATTAAGATATGCATGTCTAAAATTGTTTACATTTCTTTTATTTTGCTTTAATTGTCATCGGAAAGTTCTTTAAATTTTAACCAGTATAAAATTTTACTGACTTGTAATGGATTAAGACAATTCATTTGATAAATCGTGATCTGAACTGAAATACATGAATTTTCAGATGAATTTCCAGTTGTTGAGAAGACGAGCGATGTTGACATTAATGCTAAAGACAAGAAAGGATGGACGGTCGTTCACCATCTGGTCAGGCCGCTGGACATGGGGTCGTACGAGAACGAGGAAATGCTGTATGTGCTCGCTAAATGTGGGGCTAAAGTCACGCTCGTGAATAATGATGGAGAAACGCCACTTAAGATGGCACAGAAAGTTGGGGCGTCGCTGCTAGCCAAGAGATTAGTTAGTTTGACATCACAGGAATCAGATGCTGAGGAGGTAAATGTTTTAAAATGATTAATCCTTTCCCAAACAGCAGAATTTTATACCGTTCCAATTTGAAAGCTGCTGTAGATGTGAATAGGGATGTTGATGAAAGGACAATATATTCATTATAGCAGCTCTCCTTCCCTTTGTCACAATGTCTGAAACAGAGAATAGACTATATGAAACGGTCACAAACTACCAGTCTTTCTCCAACAAATCATTTTTGGGCCAAAGCTGAAAGCTGCAAAATGCATAGTGGATGTAAACAAATAAGGAGTTTATGTATATTTCAGCACAGGAAATTATTGAAGGAAAAGGAGAAAATGCTGATTACCAGCATTTTCTTCTTTTACATCAATGTTTTTGTACCTCCGCCAGGAATGTCAAATCCTGTTCTTGTTAATGAAAGGGTTAGACTCCTTAAAACAAATCATGCATAAACATTCCTTGAAAGTTTCCTTGCATTATTTACAGGATAAAGCAGCTCTCCTTCCTTTTGTCACAATGTCTGAAGCAGAGAAGAGCCTGTTGGAGGCAGCCACAAACTATCAGACCGACGCTGATTCTGTCCTAGCCAAGCTGAACGAGCCAAGTGCAGACCAGGCTGCTGCAGCTCTCAAACCGAAAGTAGACAAACAGTGTGTGGCTGTGGGGGTGGGGTAGGTACTTTATCATGTTCCTTCAAAAAGGAAGTTTGAGAACCTATGTGGGCGAGCAGCTGGAGGCTAGGTTAGGAAGTTGTGGTAGTACTGGTAAGAGAAATAACAGAAATCCATGGTTAGGTACTCCAGCTTCTGCAATATGACCATAGCAGTAGAAAGAGGCGTTAATCCCCATTCCTTACTGACAAAAATGTCACCCATCAATGGTTTGGTATCGTGAACCTATGTGGGGGAGCAGCTGGAGGCTCGGTAAGGGTGTTGTGGTAGTACTGGTATGAGAAACGCCAGGAATCCATCGTTAGGTGCTCCAGTCGCCGCGATATGACCTTAGTAGTTGAAAACGGCGTAAAACCTCAATAAATCAAATCAAATAACCTCGATTCATTCAATCATCAAATCAGATTTACATACGAGGTCTGTTTCTCTATTGATTATGAACTTGCTCATGTTTGTAATACCACAAAACAAGATGGCTGACAGGGTTCTAAAAAGCAATGTATTTTGTGCTAAAATTAGACAGGGTTTACCATTAGGTATTGATAAACTGTTGGTATTGTTAAATAATCTCTTACCTATGGCTTGAATCAAGCCATAGGTACCAGATTTCATAACAATACCTACGAAATTACATCATGGTTAACTTGATTAAGTTTCAGACAACAATACCTATCTTCTATAATATTTCAGTGAAGTGATGTTTGATGACTCTAACAAGATACCGTATGATATTACCTTGTCCAAGATTGAAGTCCGTAACCATCTCAATGACATGTATAACTTCTATAAAATGCAGGTTGGTGTTATCTTTATTTCATTGCAACCCCTGTAAACAAAGTTTCGGGGAGTATAGGAATCACCCTGTCTGTCCACATTTCTCGTTATCGCAACTCCTCTTAACAGCTGGAGCGATTTTCCTGACAATTCACAGGAATGATCAACATGACCTGAATATTCGCATGAAGAAATTTTTTCCCTCTCCGAGGTCAACCTGGGGTTTGATAAACAACTGAAGAAATATCACATTTTGAAAAGCCATCACTCCCTCTTATCTGCAGTTCTTCATCCTATTTTATCAATGTCATTGGTCTGCTTGTTAGCTCACCTGAGCACGAAGTGCTCAAGGTGAGCTAATATGGTCGCTTTTTGTCCGTCGGCGTCTGTCTGTCTGTCTGTCCGTCCGTCCGTCTGTCTGTTCACATTTTGTTGTTACCACTCTAGCACCCACAAATATTGACCAATCTTAACCAAACTTGGTCAAAACATGTATGACCATAAGTTCTAGGATGAGTTCGATTTTGAGTCAGATTGGACAAGGAAGTCCAAAGTTATGTGCCCTTGAACGTCAAAATTGGCTAGTTTTGACTTTGTTACCACTCTAGCATCTACAAATATTGACCAATCTTAAACAAACTTGGTCAAAACATGTATGATAGTAAGTTCTTGGATGAGTTCGATTTTGGGTCAGATCGGATTAGGAAGTCCGGAGTTATGCCCCCTTGAATATCAAAAATCTCTAGTTTTGACATTGTTACCACTATAGCATCTTCAAATATTGACCAATCTTGACCAAACTTGGTCAAAACATGTATGGCAATTAGCTCTTGGACGAGTTTGATTTTGGGTCAGATCAGATCAGGAAGTCCAGAGTTATGTGCCCTTGAATATCAGAAATAGCTAGTTTCGACTTTGTTACCACTCCAGCATCTACAAATATTGATAAATCAAGACAAAACTTGGCTAGAATGTTGGTTACCATACAATAAGGTATTAGTTCGATTTTCAGTGTCATCGAAGTAGGAAGTCTGGAGTTATGTGCCCTTGAATTTGACAAATTTGCCGTTTTCGACTTTGTTTACACTTTAGTATCTACATTTATTGACCAATCAAGACAAAACTTTTCGACTTTGTTTACACTTTAGTATCTACATTTATTGACCAATCAAGACAAAACTAGGTAATAATGTGAGTAACGGTAAGATGCTGAATGAGTTAAATTTTCAGCTTGATCGGACCAGAAAACCCAGAGTTATTGGCCCTTGAATTTCACAAAATTGCCGTTTTCGACTTTATTTTCACTCTAAAAAACACAAATATTGACCAATCAAGACACAACTTGGTCACAATGTTGGTGACCATGAGATCTTATATGATTTCTTTTTTCATATTGATCGGACTAGAAAAACCAGAGTTGTGTGCCCTTGATGGTGACAAAATTGCCGATTTCGTTTTTTTTTGTTTTTTTTCACTCAAACAGCAATAAATATTGACCAATAAAAAAAACAACTTGGACATAAGGTTGATGAGAATATCTTTATCAGAACAGAATTATGTGCCCTGGATTATGACAAAATTGATGTTTTTTTATCGACTTGGTTTTCACTTCAACAGCCACAAATATTGATCATTAAAGATTAAGAATGCTGTTTTCAGCTGGATCATAATCTCGCATCTTAAGTTTCGTGTTCTTGTCTTAGAGATACCTAGGTCATGTAAAATGTGGGTCTTGTTCTGCATGGGGAAAGTTTCAGGTGAGCGATCCAGGGCCATCTTGGCCCTCTTGTTCAAAGTTCTTGTTTATATATGGATGATAAAGAAAAGCCCTGTTTTAATTCATTTTCAGATCATCTGGCACAAACCCAAAGACATTTACATTCTCTTTACAAAATGGGGTCGTATTGGAGATGTGGGTATGTTCCAACAAACACCCTTCCAAACTTTACCTGAGGCCGTGAAGGAGTTTCAGAGAATATTTAAGTCTAAGTCAGGGAATAACTGGTCCAATATTAAAAAGTAAGTACAAAATGAGGAATTTAAAGAAATATTGTAAAAATTGTGAACAATTCTCTGAAAGGTATCAGAAAATATCTGAAAGGTAGCAGAAAATGCCCATGAAGTAGGGTAGCCTAGGCCAGTGTAACTAATAAGGGAGTATGATTAATTATACCCCTGCAAACGAAGTTTGGAGGGGGTATACTGGAATCAGCCTGTCGGTCCAGTGGTTGGATGGTTGGTTGGATGGTTTGTTGGTCTGTCTCCAAAGCTTTGTCTGGACAACTCCTCCTACACTTGTTGATCGATTTAGTTCATACTTGGCACAAGTGTTCATTGTCACCTGTAGATGTGCAAGACGCAAATTTCACGGAAATTGGACCGATACTTTTTGAGTTATGGCCCCTGATTTGACCAAAAATGCTTGTACGGACAACTCCTACAGTTACTGTCCGATTTGCTTCATACTTGGCACAGGTGTGCATTAGGATGTGTAGATGTGCAGGACGCAAATTTCACGAAAATCCGACTGTTACTTTCTGAGTTATGGCCCCTGATTTTACGAAAAAATGCTTGTCCGGATAACTCCTCCTACAGTTACTGTCCGATTTGCTTCATACTTGGCACACGTGTGCATTAGGACCTGTAGATGTGCAAGACGCAAATTTCTTGAAAATCCGACCATTACTTTCTGAGTTATTGCCCCTGATTTGACAAAAAATGCTTGTCCGGATAACTCCTCCTACACTTGTGGACCGATTTAATTCATACTTGGCACAAGTGTTCATTGTGACCTGTAGATGTGCAAGACACAAATTTCACGGAAATCGGATCGATACTTTCTGAGTTATGGCCCCTGATTTGACCCAAAAATGATTGTCCGGACAACTCCTACAGTTACTGTCCGATTTGCTTCATACTTGGCACATGTGTGCATTAGGACGTGTAGATGTGCAAGACGCAAATTTCACGGAAATCGGACCGATACTTTCTGAGTTATGGCCCCTGATTTGAACCAAAAATGCTTGTCCGGACAAGTCCTCCTACAGTTACTGTCCGATTTGCTTCATACTTGGCACAGGTGTGCATTAGGACGTGTAGATAGGCAAGACGCAAATTTCACGAAAATCTGACTGTTACATTCTGAGTTATGGCCCTTGATTTTACGACAAAATGCTTGTCCGGACAACTCCTCCTACAGTTACTGACCGATTTGCTTCATACTTGGCACATGTGTGCATTAGGACCTGTAGATGTGCAAGACGCAAATTTCACGAAAATCTGACCATTACTTTCTGAGTTATTGCCCCTGATTTGACAAAAAATGCTTGTCCGGATAACTCCTCCTACACTTGTGGACCGATTTAATTCATACTTGGCACAAGTGTTCATTGTGACCTGTAGATGTGCAAGACACAAATTTTACAGAAATTGGACCGATACTTTCTGAGTTATGGCCCCTGATGTGACCAAATTTCAAGAAAATCGGATTGACAATTTCTGACTTATGGCTCTTGATTCAACAAAAACGCTTGTCTGAACAAAGGTGGTGGCGGGGGTATTTTCATCACCTTCAGTGATAGATTTCTAGTTTAGTTTGTTTATATGCGGCCCCTTCCCCTTCGAAGAAGAAAGGGGATATTGATGTTCACTTGCTAACTCTGTTATGATCATTATAAACAAGCGGGTACCTGCCAAAGCAATTGAAATGATCTGTGTTAGCTTAGTCAGCATATAAAAGGAGAAAAGACAAAGTTTTAAATATTCTCTAACAAAAAAATCATTTATTTTCAGTTTCCAGAACATGCCTAAGAAGTACCGCCTTGTTGAGTTAGACAACCAACCTAGACCAGTGCTGAAGGTGGACTTTAACCTTCAGTGTAGCATTCCATCTAAATTACCAGAACAAGTCCAAGATCTGATCACCGAAATGGTATGGAACACTTTCTTTATTTTAAGCTCTACTGGCTAGAGGCTGGCGGGGCTCTGTCATGGCCCTGTGACTGTCGGTGTGTGGAATAAGCTCAAATAAGTTACTATTGCCATTAAGAATGTAAGTTTACAGGCCAATGGAGCAATCATGACCCTTTTGTTATGGAGTATGTGAATTGTGGACTTTCAGTTAATCCATGTATATAGATGCATACAAAATAGCTATATCATAGGTGTCATTGCAAAACCTTGTAACTCCAGCTTTAATTAAGCTTTAATTATGCTCCCCGAAGGGAGAGCATATAGTCGCCGCTTCGTCTGTCCGTCTGTCCGTCCGTCCGTCATTCCGTCCGTCCATCCGTCCGAAGCGATTTCTCCATAACCCTTGGGCCAAATCAAATGAAACTTACCATGTGAACTCCCTATGACAAAATGCCGATGTACCTTTTCCCAATTTTTCAATTTGACGCCTCGTCATGGGAAAAGGGGACTTAAGGTTAAATACAGTTTTTCTCTAATTTCTCCTAGTCTAATGGTCAGAATTTGATGAAATTTCATATTTGAGTAGCAAATCAGATGCCCTTGACAATAAACTATTTAAAATTTGTGTATACAAAATATGTCATGGAAAAAGGGGGCTTAACATTTGTTAGCTTTATATTAGCTCTGCATGGCATATATTTATTGTGACAATGCCTTATTCGGGGAGCATTGTCCGTCTCTGACGGCTCTTGTTAATTAATATTGAGGCAGGAGGAGAAAATGCTGGTTATCAGCATTTTCTTCCTTCTTTTGCCACAAAGTTTTCTCAAGCCTTATGTAGTAGGGACATCATAACCAGGTTTTATTTAGGAAAGGGTTAATTGATCTTTATTGTTAGACAAATTTTACAACGCAATGTCTGGTAATGGCTTTACTATTTGTTCCAGGCTGACATAGGAATGATGCAGGCATCTTTAAAGAAGGCTAAAATGGCCGAGGAATATATGCCATTTGGTAGAATCAAACGGACGGCTCTGATTGAGGCTAGAAAAAGGTTACAACAAATAGGGTAAGGCTTAACCCTTTCCCAAACAGCCAAATTTTAGATTCTTTCTATTGGTAAGGAACTGCAAAAGACAAAATGAGTGTTAATTTGTGTATGGAAGTTGTATGTTATAGCATAGAAAATATTGAGGCAAAAGGAGAAATTGCTGGTTATCAGCAGTTTCTTCTTTTGTTTCAATGTTTTCCCAAGCCTTTTCTATGAGGGACGTCGAAACCGGGTCTTGTTTGGGAAAGAGTTAAAATGTTTTTCCATAATATACAGTGTTAGCGTTACCATGATACTGTTGATGGATAGGTTCTCCAGCCACCCAGATTGATCATAGCTTGGTCTTAGATCTTGTTACTGAGAGCTAATTCTGTTAATGCTTTTTCTAGAATTTATTGGTTATTTTGAATCAAAACTACTTGCAATGCATCTGTTTTCATTAATAGGGAGTTGCTATTTTATATTGGCCTCTAAAGCTTTCTTTCATGCGCATCTTTTTAAGTTTAACCTGAAATTACTGAGGCCCCTTATAGAATATACTTTTAAAGACATTTATGCAAAAGAAAAAAATGCTGATAATCAGCATTTTCATCTTTCGCATCAATATTTTATGTATCATATACATTGATATTTTCTTCATTAACACCTAGTTAGCTCACCTGAGCACGAAGTACTCGAGGTGAGTTATTGTGGTCACTTTTTGTCCGGCGTCCGTCCGTCTGTCCGTCCGTCAACATTTGGGGTGTTTACACTCTAGCATCCACAAAAGTTAGGCGATCTTGATCAAACTTGGCCAAAACAAGTACGATCATAAGTTCTCGGACAAGTTCGATTATGGGTCTGATCGGACCAGAAAGTGCGGAGTTATCTGCCCTTGAATGTCAAAAAATGCTGTTTTTAAGTTTGTTTACACTCTAGCATCTACAATTATTGATCAATCAAGACAAAACTTGGACATAATGTTGGAGACCATAAGATCTTGGATGAGGTCAATTTTCAGTCTGATCTGACCAGAAAGATGAGAGTTATGTGCCCTTGAATTGGGCAAAATTGCCACTTTTTTGCTGTATTCATAAAAGAGTTAATCTAAGGGAAGGAACTCTGACACTACTTTCCTTTAGTATAAGTAGAGTTATCTTGTTTCAGAGCTCCAGATAAACGGGAGTGATGAATTTTTAAACTGCAATAATTCTGTTATTGTTCATCAAACCCTTTATTGTGGGTACTCATGTGTATCGTCTCGTCTAGACGATACAAATGAGTACCCACAACATAGGGTTTAGAATTGAAATAAAAAGTTAGAATGTCTTCACCCCCACTAATCGGTAGCCCTGTTGTTTGATAGAGGATATAAATAGATTTACACCCTACAGTCTACAATTATTAACCCATTACCAAACAACAAAATTTTAGTCTAGTCCAAAGTCATAGGTGTTGCAGACGGCAAGTTCTATTGAACAAAATTTAACATTTTTTGGTCTTTCTTGGTAGGAAACATTGTGGGTAATGAAGAAATTGCTTCATTTTCCACAATGTTTTCCAAAGCCTTTATTTTGTGGGGTCTCCAAAAGCGTCAATGTGTGGGAAAGGGTCAATCAATCAAGACAAAACTTGGACACAATGTTGGGGACTATAAGATCTTGGATGAGTTTAATTTTCAGTCTGATCTGATGAGAAAGTCAAGAGTTACGTGCCCTTGAATTTGACAAAATTGCCATTTTCGGTTGTTTTCAACCTTGTTTACACTCTTGAATCTACAATTATTAATCAATCAAGACAAAACTTGGACACAATGTTTTGGACCATAAGATCTGGGATTAGATTGATTTTCAGTCTGATCTAATCAGAAAGTCAAGAGTTATGCGCCCTTGAATTTGACAAAATTGCCGTTTTTTTACTGTTTTTGATTTTGTTTACACACTAGACTCTACAATTATTGACCAATCAAGACAAATCTTGGACACAATGTTGGAGACTATAAGATCTCAAATGAGTTTGATTTTCAGGTTGATCTGATAAGAAAGTCAAGAGTTATGTTCCCTTGAATTTGACAAAATTGCTGTTTATGGCTGTTTTCGACCTTGCTTATACTCTAGAATCTACAATTATTTATCAATCAAGACAAAACTTGACCACATTATTAGGGACCATAAGATCTTGGATGAGTTCGATTTTCAGTCTGATCTGATGAGAATGTCGAGAGTTATGTGCCCTTGAATTTGACAAAATTGCCATTTTCCGCTGGTTTCGACCTTGTTTACATTCTAGAATCTACAATGATTATTGATCAATCTATACAAAACTTGGACACAATGTTGGGGACCATAAGATCTCATATGAGTTTGATTTTCAGTCTGATCTGATCAGAAAGTCGAGCGTTATGTGCCCTTGAATTTGACAAAATTTCTGTTTTCTGCTGTTTTTGACCTTGTTTACACTCTGGAATCTACAATTATGGATCAATCAAGACAAAACTTGGACACAATATTAGGGACCATAAGATCTGGGATTAGTTTGATTTTCAATCTTATCTGGTCAGAAAATCGAGAGTTATGTGCCCTTGAATTTGATAAGATTGCTGTTTTCGGCTGTTTTCGACCTTGTTGATACTCTAGAATCTACAATTATTTATCAATCAAGACAAAACTTGGATACAAATTACAATGTTTGGCACTATAATTAAGATCTCGGATGAGTTAGATTTTCACAACCTTATTGACCATTAGTTCTTTTTCAGTCTTAAAGTAATAAATATTAATTGAATTGAACAAAAGTGTTGCTCATATCATTTTGGTTCAGGTGAGCGATATAGGACCATCATGGTCCTCTTGTTTATTATTTGCAACAGCTTTTGCATTGTGCCATGGTAAAATTGTGCAATTTGGGATTGAGTTAAATATAGACATTTTGTTTTGCAGGGAGATAGTGTTAGATATAGAGAAGAAGAAGAGGGAATTTACTTATGATCCTGAAGAGCATTACAGTAATTGTGAAAAGGTAATTTTAGTTTTAAATGCAATACGACATGGCAGATTTTCAGACTTGTGTAAATTCAAAAGTCATTTGTTGCAGATGACAATTTCAAGTAAATTAGATATTTCATTTTCTGGTCTTTTAAGGAAGAATACAATAGGGAAAATGAAGAAATTGCTTGTCACAAGCAATTTCTTTATTTTCTGTAATGTTTTTTAAAACCATTATCTTGTTGGGAGTAAAAAAGTCATTGTGTGGTAATGGGTTGAAGCTTTTGTCACAGCCATGATTTGGTAGAACTGCTGAGAGAAACAACAAGAATCCTTGGTAAGATGCTCCTGCCATTGTAATATGTCTGACATACTGTTAAAGAGGCTTTTACCAGTCAATTATCTTTCTCTAAAATTTAAAGCATTTGCTTAGAACATAGTCAGTTTTAGGGAACCAAAGAGTTGTGGTGATGGCATGGTGTATGTCATAAATTTAAAATGGTCACTGCATATTGTAGTAAGCATCATTTGAATGGATTGAAGTTTTGACAATAATTGACCCTTTTGATATTTATCCTGTTACCAGATGGCAATATTTTAGACTGGTCTAAATACAAAGGTGTTGCAGACAACAATGAAAAGTGAATGAAATTTTAATTTTTCTGGCCTTTCTAGACTGTGGAAAATGAAGAAATTGCTTATCACAAGTAATTTCCTCATTTCCCATAATGTTTTCCAAAGCCTTTATCTAGTGGGGTGTCACTGTGTAATAATGGGTCAAAAGGTAGATTCTTTACAAGTCAGACATATTACAGTTGATAGCGCATCTGACTCTCACTCAAGGAGAAAATTCCAATCACTACCCACAACATGATTTTGGTTTGAACAAACTTTATTATTTTCCAGATTTCCAAGTTGTCTACAGAATACTACAGTTTAATTCCACAAGAAGGTTATGCGTTTGACCGTCTACATCCACTAGATTCTCTACAGAACATCAAGTTAGAAATGCGACTCATAACCTATCTATACGATCTCGAAATAGCCAGTAAAATTATGCTGGGAGCCCAGTCTAAACTCACTGGTAGGTTCTACTTAAGAAATAATAACAAGTTTAGCTGTCTATATTGCGCAAATAAAAACTTATGTGCGACGGACTACATGTGTAGGTAAAATCCGAGGCGCACAGCGCCGAGGTATTTACCTTAACATGTAGTTCAGAGCACAGAGGTTTTTAGCTCGACTTTTCAAAGAAAATGAAAGCTTATACTGTCACCCGGGCGTTGGCGTCGGCGTTGCAACAAAGGTTAAAGTTTTTTCAAACATCAATAACTTCCATACTATCAAAGGGATTCAACCCAAACTTGGAATACTTATTCACCATCACACCCTCTACCTTACTATTAGGGCCCATGACCCTGGGACCACTCTATTTGGAGTTATGCCCCCTTTATACTAAGCAACTGAGAAAGTCGAGCGCGCTGTCTTCGGACAGCTCTTGTTATTTGCGCACTAAAGACCGCTAAACTTATTATTATCTCCATTATAACACTAAATAACAAAACCCACACTCGAAAAGTGTTATTTTGTGAAAATTCTGCCTGGATCTAGTTTTCGGCGTAGGAAAGGCATTGGCGGTTAAATGACGTCATTGATGACGTCATTTGACGTTACCTTGAAGCCACATGAAGTTTTGGCGCATACACAAAGCATAATTACATAGTCTTTATTGGTCAAATAAAACTCTGTGCAGTTCTTCTTTCGCTATATATGGATTTTACAGAAAGTGTTATAATACTTGTTTTCTATTCCCATTACCAAACGGACAAACTTTTAAACATGTCCAATTTAAAGAACTTGCAGAAGACATTTTCAGTGTAAAGTGATTTTGAAAGCTATGACTTTTTTGGGTAGAAAATATGGTTGGAAATGAAGAAATAGCTTGTGACAAGCAATTTTCTCATTTTACACAATGTTTTTTAACCCCATTAGACTATATTTACAAGTCTATTGGCTGTTTAATCCAGCCTTTCACAACATATATAGGGGTGGTTTATTCATGCAATCAATTACAATATTTATGACTATTCATTACAGAAAGTAACCCCATTAGACTATATCTACCAGTCTATTGGCTGTTTAATCCAACCTTTCACAACATATATAGGGGTGGTTTATTCATGCAATCAATTACAATATTAATGATTATTCATTACAGAAAGTAACCCATTAGACTATATCTACCAGTCTATTGGCTGTTTAATCCAACCTTTCACAACATATATAGGGGTGGTTTATTCATGCAATCAATTACAATATTAATGACTATTCATAACAGAAAGTAACCTATTAGACTATATCTACCAGTCTATTGGCTGTTTAATCCAGCCTTTCACAACATATATAGGGGTGGTTTATTCATGCAATCAATTACAATATTTATGACTATTCATTACAGAAAGTAACCCCATTAGACTATATCTACCAGTCTATTGGCTGTTTAATCCAACCTTTCACAACATATATAGGGGTGGTTTATTCATGCAATCAATTACAATATTAATGATTATTCATTACAGAAAGTAACCCATTAGACTATATCTACCAGTCTATTGGCTGTTTAATCCAACCTTTCACAACATATATAGGGGTGGTTTATTCATGCAATCAATTACAATATTTATGACTATTCATTACAGAAAGTAACCCATTAGACTATATCTACCAGTCTATTGGCTGTTTAATCCAACCTTTCACAACATATATAGGGGTGGTTTATTCATGCAATCAATTACAATATTTATGACTATTCATTACAGAAAGTAACCCATTAGACTATATCTACCAGTCTATTGGCTGTTTAATCCAACCTTTCACAACATATATAGGGGTGGTTTATTCATGCAATCAATTACAATATTAATGACTATTCATTACAGAAAGTAACCTATTAGAATATATCTACCAGTCTATTGGCTGTTTAATCCAGCCTTTCACAACATATATAGGGGTGGTTTATTCATGCAATCAATTACAATATTTATGACTATTCATTACAGAAAGTAACCCATTAGACTATATCTACCAGTCTATTGGCTGTTTAATCCAACCTTTCACAACATATATAAGGGTGGTTTATTCATGCAATCAATTACAATATTATAGGGTTAATTCACGTTATTGAGGTCGTTAACATTCTCAGAGGCCCAAAAAATGCGTTATCGCCTGAGACCTCCGGTCTCAGGCGATAACCCATTTTGTGGGCCTCTGAGAATGTTAACGACCGAAAAAACGTGAATTGACGCTATTATTGCATAAAATATGAATAATTTGCAAAGAAATGTAATAAAATAAGACGAATAACTAAAAAACTTAGTGAAAATTTAGCCACATTTACACCAACAGATACCAGAGTTTTCCGGCATTCGACTCGACATATATCGAGTAAGTGCGATATCCACTAGACGGGCCGTTAGATTTTCATCGTGTAGCTATATAGTCAAGTTTCATCGCATTTTTACTGACATAATCTTCATTTGGGTTGGCGAAATCCTAACAATATTCGACTTAGTTTTCTTTTGGAAACATGCTCCGGATATCCTAACGTTCATTTCAGTGCGAGTAATAAATTAAAAGGTCGGAATTTCCAAGGTAGATCTCTGGACCGTTTGGTTCGTTTCAGACATTCGTTCATTTCAATAAAAACAAAGTTGTAAAGGAAAAATTGCAGTAACTAAAAGAAGAACAAGAAACACATAGGCTTACCGCCACATTTGACCTAGACCACAACCACTCAATTCTAATTTCTATCCTTCCATGTCCACGAAATACACTTTTAGTTTAAAATCTGTCAGCTGCCCGTTTGTTTACTTTTTGATTCCAAGAATTAAACCTACGTCACTATAATTATTACGTCATCAGATATGGTTACACTGGGAGACCTAGTTTATTTATTGGGATGTAAACTGGAAATGGGGTCTTACAAGAATTTACATCGCGGAAAAGGGAAATGACAAAATTTCGGCTTTATTTTCAATTTTCTGAAGCACTCACAACAAATCCCCGATCGAGGATATTTGAGTGCAAAACTGGTCCAATATCGCACGTGAATCTGCCGATTAATGCACGATTTCTCTGGATATCCGCCCGCTTTCTGCTGGTTATACAATGCCAATAACAGACTGAAAACACACATTTTAGGCAATAATTAAGATTATTCATTACAGAAAGTAACCCATTAGACTATATCTACCAGTCTATTGGCTGTTTAATCCAACCTTTCACAACATACAGTGCCCTCCAAAAGTCCTTGGACAAACTCTTTTTTGGCCTTTTCAGTAAAGTTCGTTGCAAAATTCCAATATTTAGGATAATTTTTGCTTTATTATTATAAAAATCAACAATAACCATGAAAATATTCAAACCCAGTTCTACAATTCTGACAATTTATTGACAAAAACACATTTTTTGGAAAATGAGCGCTAAATAGCAATTATGCCAATAATTGTCAAGACTTAGTATGGCCTGCTGTGGCTTGTATAAAAGCATGTATACGATGCGGCATACTTCAAACAAAGTTTTGGCATGTCTCTTGAGTGACTTGGTCCCAACAAATCCTCACATTATGCTTAACGTCTCGAACGTTTTGGTTGCAGGTGTTTCGGAGACTGGTTTTCATTTGTTGCCAACGATTTTCAATCAGATTGAGGTCAGGGGTCTGAGGTGGACAATTCAAACATTGGAAATGGTTTTCCTGCTTCCACTCATTCACAATTTTCGCTCTATGACGCAATGCTCCATCATCCTGGGATGTAAAGTCATTTCCATATCCTAGTAGATGGGCTGATGGCACTGCACGATCTTGTAAAATCTTGGTGTAATACTGAGCATTCAGCTTTCTTTCAACATAAGCCATACACCCAGTATCCCTGCAACTCATTGTTCCCCAATCCATGACACTACAACCTCCAAACTTCACCGTGGGAGCAGAAAAGTCACTACAAAGATCTCTGTCTCACGTACACTCTACCATCACTCTGAAACAGAATGAATTTTGATCATCACTGACAAGTACAGCAGACCAATCCACTACTGACTAGTCCTGGTGTTCCCTGGCAAAGTCCAAGCACAATTGTCTATGATGAGGGATTAGCAAAGGCTTCTGAACAGCCAAATGGTCATCTAGTCCTGCGGCATGGAGTCTTCTCCATACTGTCAATGTTGATGCAAACACATTTGTGTCTCTCTAAGTAGACTGTAGCTGTGGAACGATCCCCAAGTGAAGGTCTAACCATCAGTCTGTCATCCCAAGTACTTGAAACTCTTGGTTTGCCAATTCTGGGCCTGCCATCATGGCTTCCAGTCATTGCATACCTCTGCAGTAAATGGTAAATCATCAATCTGTACAAGATAAAGAGCAAACATTTCGAGAAAATGTTACATTTTTACTGTATTCATAACAGTAAGTTATCAATTCATCTAGTAAGCATTTAAATAAAAATGCAATTGCCTACCTAGGATGTCCAATCTGCCTAGAGATGTCTGCAACGGAGATACCCTGCTCTCTCATGAGTTGGCAACTAACTCTTCCCTCTTTGGTCAGCATATTTTTGTAAATTCTTTTCGCAGGTGATCAGGGACTGTTTTCTGGTCATCAGTTATACGATGTTTCCATTCGCTTTCGAAAATTGGTTCAAAAGGTTGCATACAGACATGAAATATCTATGCGTCTGTTATTGTGTAAATAATGGATATTTCATAAAATTGATTTATTTCAATGAATCAGTCTAATTTTGAGGAAAAGTACTAAAATTATCTTAGAGAGTGTTAAATTACCTCCCTGTATTAGAAAGAGATGGAAAAATCCAGGCATTTTCTCTAAAACCCACGGAAAAGGGCAAAAATGCATAATGAAGTATTTGTCCAAGGACTTTTGGAGGGCACTGTATATAGGAGTCTGAGTGGTTTATTCATGCAATCAATTACAATATTTATGATTATTCATTACAGAAAGTAACCCGTTAGACTATATCTACCAGTCTATTGGTTGTTTAATCCAGCCTTTCACAACAAATATAGGGGTGGTTTATTTATGCAATCAATTACAATATTTATGACTATTCATTACAGAAAGTAACCCCATTAGACTATATCTACCAGTCTATTGGTTGTTTAATCCAGCCTTTCACAACATATATAGGAGTCTGAGTGGTTTATTCATGCAATCAATTACAATATTTATGATTATTCATTACAGAAAGTAACCCGTTAGACTTTATCTACAAATCTATTGGCTGTTTAATCCAACCTTTCAAAACATATATAAGAGTGGTTTATTCATGCAATCAATTACAATATTTATGATTATTCTTTACAGAAAGTAACCCACTAGACTATATCTACCAGTCTATTGGCTGTTTAATCCAACCACTCAGGGAAGAGGACACAGAATCACAATACATACTCAAGTATATAAGAAGCTCATGTAAGTATTAACCCTTTACCAAACGGCAAAATATTAGGGTGGTCCAAATTGAAAGAAGTTGCAGACGACATTTTCAAAGCGATGAAATATTGAGACTTTATGACTTTTGGGTAAGAAACCAATGTGGGAAATGAAGAAATTGCTTGTCACAAGCAATTTCTTCACTTCCCACAATGTTTTCCAAAGCCATTACCTTGAAAGGAGTCAGAAGGAGTCATTGTATGTAAATGGATTTAAGGGCTAAACAAGAGCTGCAGATGAGGGAAAAATGCATTATTTCTTTCATTGTGCATCAAACTCTATGTTGTGGGTACTCAATAGAATCGTCTCACTCAGGGAAGAGGACACAGAATCACAATACATACTCAAGTATATCAGAAGCTCAAGTAAGCATTAACCCATTACCAAACGACAAAATATTAGGGTGGTCCAAATTGAAAGAAGTTGCAGACAACATTTTCAATGCAATGAAATTTTGAAACTTTATGACTTTTGGGTAAGAAAACAATGTGGGAAATGAAGAAATTGCTTGTCACAAGCAATTTCTTCATTTCCCACAATGTTTTCCAAAGCCATTATCTTGTAAGGAGTTGAAAGGAGTCATTGTATGGGAATGGGTTAAAGGGATAAACAAGAGCTACAGATAAGGGAATAATGCATTATTTCTTTCATTGTACATCAAACTCTATGTTGTGGGTACTCGATAGAATCGTCTCACTCAGGGAAGAGGACACAGAATCACTATACATACTCAAGTATATTAGAAGCTCAAGTAAGAACCCATTACCAAACGACAAAATATTAGGGTGGTCCAAATTGAAAGAAGTTGCAGACAACATTTTCAATGCGATGAAATATTGAAACTTTATGACTTTTTGGTAAGAAAACAATGTGGGAAATGAAGAAATTGCTTGTCACAAGCAATTTCTTCATTTCCCACATTGTTTTCCAAAGCCATTACCTTGTAAGGAGTCGAAATGAGTCATTGTATGGGAAAGGGTTAAAGGGATAAACAAGAGCTACAGATAAGGGAATAATGCATTATTTCTTTCATTGTACATCAAACTCTATGTTGTGGGTACTCGATAGAATCGTCTCACTCAGGGAAGAGGACACAGAATCACAATACATACTCAAGTATATTAGAAGTTCTAGTAAGTATTAACCCATTACCAAACGACAAAATATTAGGGTGGTCCAAATTGAGAGAAGTTGCAGACGACATTTTCAATGCGATGAAATTTTGAAACTTTATGACTTTTGGGTAAGAAAACAATGTGGGAAATGAAGAAATTGCTTGTCACAAGCAATTTCTTCATTTCCCACAATGTTTTCCAAAGCCATTATCTTGTAATGAGTCAGAAGGAGTCATTGTATGGGAATGGTTTACCCATTCCCAAACAGTGACGCTTTTTGACGCCCTTGAAGAAAAATGCCTGGGAAAATATTGTGGAAAATGAAGAAATTGCTTGTGACAAGCAATTTCTACATTTCCCACAATATTTTCTAACCTAAAATGCAAAGATTTTTAAATTTCCATCATCTTGAAATTGTCGTCTGCAACATCTTTGAGTTTGGAATAGCCCAAAATTTTGTTGTTTGGGAATGGGTTAAAGGGATAAACAAGAGTTGTAGATAAGGGAATAATGCATTATTTCTTTCATTGTACATCAAACTCTATGTTGTGGGTACTCAATAGAATCGTCTCACTCAGGGAAGAGGACACAGAATCACAATACATACTCAAGTATATTAGAAGTTCTAGTAAGTATTAACCCATTACCAAACGACAAAATATCAGGGTGGTCCAAATTGAAAGAAGTTGCAGACGACATTTTCAATGGGATGAAATTTTGAAACTTTATGACTTTTGGGTAAGAAAACAATGTGGGAAATGAAGAAATTGCTTGTCACAAGCAATTTCTTCATTTCCCACAATGTTTTCCAAAGCCATTACCTTGTAAGGAGTCGAAATGAGTCATTGTATGGGAATGGGTTTACCCATTCCCAAACAGTGACGCTTTTTGACGCCCTTGAAGAAAAATGCCTGGGAAATATTGTGGAAAATGAAGAAATTGCTTGTGACAAGCAATTTCTACATTTCCCACAATATTTTCTAACCTAAAATGCAAAGATTTTTTTAAATTTCCATCATTTTGAAATTGTTGTCTGCAACATCTTTGAGTTTGGAATAGCCCAAAATTTTGTTGTTTGGGAATGGGTTAAAGGGATAAGCAAGAGCTACAGATAAGGGAATAATTCATTATTTCTTTCATTGTACATCAAACTCTATGTTGTGGGTACTCGATAGAATCGTCTCACTCAGGGAAGAGGACACAGAATCACAATACATACTCAAGTATATAAGAAGCTCATGTAAGTATTAAGCCTTGTCCTGCTGACTTTATTAGCGCCACTGTTCTCACGATGGATAATCACGTGATACAATATTTTCAGAAAATCTTAAATAATTTTGTTAATATGCGACCGATTTGAATTCGGTTTGAAGCAGAGAATGTGGACAGATGTCACACATTAGATGGGCGTGGTTGATTTTTGAAAAATCAACTGATAAAAAAGTTATTGAAGATAAACCAAAATTTTGGTTTATCTTTAATAACTTTTTTATCAGTTGAATTTTCAAAAACCAACCACGTCCAGGTTATTCCTGATATTTTTCCACCTTCTCTGCTTCAAACCGAATTCAAATTGGTCAAGTATTGACAATGTTATTGAAAATTATCGGAAATTCTGAGTCACGTGATTATACACCGTGGTTCTAGTCACCTGTGTGTTGGCATCGCCATGATGCCGTTGGTCAAGTTTTTACACGCAAGTTTGTCAAATTCCTATTTCTACTTATGCTATTGCTCTGAAACTTAGCACATGCGTCTATGGCCATGAATTCAGCCTCTAGACAAAGATTTGTTACCCTGACATTTAATTTAACAGAATTTTTACCCTTTTTGACTTAGAAATTCTTTGTTAAGTTTTAGTGTGCATCTTGCATTTATATCTCTGACAACTTAATTTCTGTAACAGGTTTTGCTCTCAAACTTTACACTTGCTTCTGTGACCATAATATCAGCCTCTAGGCAAAGATTCGTTACTGTGACATTTGATTTAATGGCATTTTTACCCTTTTCGGACTTACATATTTTCACAATCAAGCATGTCTTGATAGTTGCCCTTTGCTGTCCTGAGACAGCTCTTGTTCAAAGTAGAATCTTGTATGTTCAATTTAGACGATTCTTGCAGGTTATTATTTGTTGTGTTTTTCTTGTCGAATTGTCAGGAACACAAAGCTGTATAAGCATTAATCATTGCAATATTACATAATCAAATTTTAAGGTTGCAACGAATCCCATTTAGTCAATACATATAAATAATATTGTACTTGTAATGCAGCCTCCACAGAGAGCCATCAACCAAAGGTGCTGGGAATCTACAGGTTATCTCGTAAAGGAGAGGAGGGGCGGGAGAAGTTTACGACACTCGACAATCACAAGTTACTCTGGCACGGTACCGACGTATCCAATGTGATTGGTATTCTACATAAGGGTCTGTTAGTAGCCCCACCGGAGGCCCCTTTATCAGGGAGCGCTTTTGGAGAGGTAATTTTCCATTACATTTATCAGTTTGTATGATCATATATCGCTGCTTTTCAATGAAAACCATGTAATGGCAGCTTAAAACAAGCTGCAGTTACAAGGGTTTTTTTGGAAAGGGACGATATGCTGCAAAAAGATGATGAGCTTGCTTTAGCCCCATCATTTTGCCTTTTTGTCTAAAACTTTTAACATGGGCTTTAGACTATTAACCCTTTCCCAAACAAGACCTGGTTTTGACGTCCCTAATAGAAAAGGCTTGGGAAAACAATGAGGCAAAAGAAGAAACTGCTGATAACCAGCAGTTTCTCCTTTTGTCTCAATGTTTTCTATGCTATATCATACATAAATTTAATCATTATCAACATCCATTTTGCTGTTTTAGCAGCTTTTGAATTGGCACACCCAAAATTTTGTCGTTCAGGAAAGGGTTAAGATAACATGATATGTTTTCACATCTCACTTGTGTATCTTTTGTGACAAAACATTTTCAGTGAAGCCATGGTCAAATATCAAGGTTATGTAATAAACAAAGGGGGAGAAATGGTGATTAACAAACATCTTGTTTTCTATGATAATGTCAGGCAATGCTAAGGTATGGTTTAAACCATTCAACTTATAGACAACCTTTAATTTTGATTTCTCATTTTCTCATCATTATGAATCTTACATTGTACAAATTTTGCTATTGATATGAGTATTTATAAAATGAATTATTGGAAAGGGTTTGATATATATGGATGTTGACATTTTCAGGGTGTCTACACAGCAGATACCTTCACTAAAAGTCAACAGTATTGTCATAATTATAACCCCAAGTCTAACGTGAAGATGGCATTCTTGTGTGAGGTAGGACCATTTATCATACATGTTACAGTACAGCTTGCATATCTTTTGCCTAAAACACATGTGCACGGCCACAGTGATAAAAAAAAATGGATGGAAAATTGCGGTGATCGTCTGTTGCGACCACTGCGATTTTCCACTCACAAATTTCACGCATCACCGCGAGTGGCCAGGTATAGTCTAAGCTTGTCCATGATTCACAGTGATTCATGGTGGTTGACTGGAATACCACGGTGGTAAATCTTTGCAATTCCGCGGGGTTAGATGGAAAAGCGTGCTCACTGGCCATCTTGTTTTTCTACCCGAATTTCATCGGAATTGAATCGTGGTGATGCGTGGAAAAAGGCAAAAACATGCGAGCTGTACTATACCAATACAATCATATAGACCTTTGATGCAGTAACCGATTTAAAAAAAACTTTGGATTATGGGCGATTGGCCTACCTTAAGAAAAAAACAAGGCCATATGCCAAAATAAAGCATTATCAAAGGTCGTGGTCACAATTTAAACTTTGTTTAAAACCTGTTTCCATGCTCTAACTCATGAATTGTTTCACCTAGAACCATGTAACTTTGCAGAATAGTTGCCCTTAACCAGCAAATGTTAGCCCATTACCAAACAACAAAATTCTAGGTTGATCCAAATTCAAAGATGTTGCAGAAGACAATTTCAAGTTAAGGAAATTTAAAATCTTTTGGTCTTTTTTGGTAGAAAACATTGTGGGAAATGAAGAAATTGCTTGTCACAAGCAATTTCTTCATTTTCCATGATGTTTTCCAAAGCTATTATCTTGTGGGGAGTCAAAAGGAGTCACTGTGTGGTAATGGGTTAAATTCACCGTATTTTCACTTTGGTTTTCTACAGGTTGCTTTGGGAAACAGTAAGGTAGCCACAGATAACTCGGCAGATCTGGACCTGGTAAACTCTGAATACAACAGCTTACTTATACAGGGTCGACGAGGACCATCATCTGACTGGGATCTCACATTACCTTATGGTGAGTTCCTTTTTCGATGGCTCAGCGCGAAACGGTTGTAACTGCCTATAAACATATAGGCAGTTACAACCGTTTCGCGCTGAGCCATCGATTTCCTCCACGGGGCTGTGGCCTTAGCGCATTTTGTAGCACATTTGCTTCTCTCGAGAGAGGTCTCTGGTTCGATACCCAGCTGCGGCAAATATCCTTTTTGACAAAAGAGTCACCCACAAATGGTTTGATATAGTTAACCTGTGTGGGTGAGCAGATGGAGGCTCGGTTAGGGTGTTGTGTTGGTACTGGTTTGAGAAACAACAATAATCCATGGTTAGGTGCTCCAGTCACCGTGATATGACCATAGCAGTTGAAAACTGTGTAAAAACTCCAATTAAGCCAAACCCACCACCAATCATATCTCGAATGACAAGATTTCAGGGTGTTTCATTTTGAAGGCTGCTACAGACAGCAAAATGGATAACGATTAAGATAGATTTGAGCACAATATATTACAGCAAATTTTGAGACAAAACTTACTGTTATTTCTTCTGCAGATCCAAACTTGATGAGAAAATGATATATTTGTGTTCAAAATATGTGCATCTTGTTTATTGCGGGCGAGAATTGACCTGGCAGAGCAGCCCATGCTAATCAAATGGAATGCTCTGCCAGGTCAATTCTCGTCCGCTATATCTTGTGTGACTATGTAAATATATGACTTAAAAACTTAATGATTGCAACAACTCTTAAACCAGGATTACACTTTCAAAAATCATAATAGGTGTTTTCTCTCTGGAACAATCTTTTCAAATATTATAGTGCAATTTTCAAACTTAATCCATTACCAGACGGCAAAATTTTGGACTATTCCAATTTGTAAAGTGTTGCAGACGACAATTTTGTTGATGAAATATTTAAAAAAAGAATCATTTTGGACTGAAAAAGCATTGTGGGAAATGAATAAATTTGCTCGTTTCAAGCAGTTCTTTCCGTTTCCACAATGTTTTCCCAAGCATTTTTCTTGAAGGTTTTCAAAAAGTGCCACAGTGTGGTAATGACTTAACATGCTGTTCATAAATGCGTCTTGTACATTTATAGGAGGGAAGATTCCATTAGGCAGTGTACAAAACAGTTCCTGGAAGTCACCGGAGGGTTATACACCCTGGATACCACACAGTGAATACATTGTTCAGGACTGCAGTCAGATCTCCCTACGATACCTTGTACAGTTCGTGTGAAATGCATGTTGTCATTGCTTTTCAACAAAGACCTCGTAACTGCAGCTGAAAATAAGCTGCAGTTACGAGGTTTTTGTTGATGAGCATCAATGTGTAAATGTCATACTTTCTAATGAGAAAACATCAGAAGCCATTCAACTATAGAGCAAAAGATAAAAGGGAGTGAGGGCATTCTAAATTTGTTGTTTTAGACCTAAAACTGATGTTGTGGGTACTCAATTGAATCCACTTGAGGAAACAGTTTGAATAAAATGACTTCTTGAACATACATTTAAAATAGCCATATACTCCTTTATCTGCAGCTGTGTGAATTAATTGTTAGTTTTTGTGAAATACATTCTATAAATGATCTGAAAAAGGGGCTGCATGAAATTTGCTTGAATGCAGGTCTTAGAAAACCCTGATAGCATTTGAGACTACCATTGATCTAGATCAGCTTGAACTTTGCTTGCGGTCTGATCAGGATCTTTGCTTGCAGTCTGCTTTGTGCTATGCAAAAGCAAATATTAGAACAAGATTGGTCTGGATCAGACTGCTTGTCAAATGCTATTAAAATGACCCTTTTTGACTCCCAACAAGATAAAGGCTTTGGAAAACATTGTGGAAAATGAAGAAATTGCTTTTCACAAGCAATTTCTTCATCTCCCACAATGTTTTATATCAAAAAAGACATTTACTTGAAACTGTTGTCTGTGACATCTTTGAATTTTGGGCCAGTCTAAAAGTTTGCTGTTTGGTAATTGGATAGATCTGTCTAATTTACAAATTCAAGTCAGAAAAAGTCAGAAGCTATTATGCCAGTCTGAAGTTTTGCATCTTGTTATAGTTTAGCTAAAACTATACTGAAAACATTCACCAAATTCATGATGTGTATAAAATAATGTTTACACAAAATATGGTATGAATCAATTGTCATAAAATAGAAACTTAAAGGTTTAATTATGTATGTATTTTGCATTTTGTTGTAAGTCTGAAATCTTAGTCTGTGTTTTCTTTTATGAATGTTTTGATAAGGATTGTTGTAATTGTTGAATAGAAATGAGCTTGGATCTGAAAAAAGGGTTCTTATAGCTTATGTGACCAGCATTGATCTTGATAAGCCTGCATATACATGCAGTCTGATCTAGATCCATGCTGTTCCCTAAAAGCTACTAGATTGTCTTTGATAGTTGTAAGACAGCTATGTATATGGATCCAGATAAGTCATTGTTTAGACACAGACTGATCTGGAAAAAAGGTTTTCTCAAATCGTCGCTTTTCAACGAAAACCTCATATCTGCAGCTTGTTTTAAGCTGCAGATATGAGGTTTTCATTGAAAAGCTGCAAAATGCTATAATGGCTCTTTTTCCAGATCCTACTTCAGATAATCATTTCTTGTAATATCTCATGAATCATATATGGTTAACTATAGACCTAATTCAATTTGTTAACCCTTTTCCGAAGAAGACCTGGGGAGCCCATAGAGAGGATGGATGCTTTCAAAGTTATGGGGGGGTATACTGGATTCAGGTTGTCCGTCTGTCCGTCCGTCCGTGGACATAATTTTGTGTCCTCTTCTCCTCCCACAGTTTTTGACCGATTTTGCTGAAAATTTAGCAGGTTGTTTCCTTTCATATGAAGTTGTGCACCTGCAATTTTCATCTTGATCCAGGCAGTCGTTTCAGAGTTATGCCACTTTGAACTTTAGCACTTTTTCAGTGACAACGCGCTAGTGGGGGGTATTTGTCCGCTTTGCGACAGTTCTAGTTTAGAGAGTTGAAGAAAATATCTATTTCCTGCATTTTCTCCATTGTCTTTAATGTTTTTATGAACAACAGAATTCCAAGTAATGTTTATAGTGATTTGTAGTCTCATTAAAGGAAGTCATCCCAGCAGTGCATGACCATAAAAATGAAGACTTTAAGCATTTTCTTTTCTCTTAAAGGTTTAACTATTTAGTAGGTAGAATAAAAGAAGGAATGGTATTCACCAACTAGTCTAATTCCAAGTAAGCCTTTCGAAATACACAACAATCCATCAGATTGGCCGAGACAATTGATTTAGAAATGTTGGCAAATATGGACCCATGTTTTGTTTGGGAAAGGATTAACAAGATGTAATTGTGAATATTGTTCATGTAAAAATGTGTATTTAGGCAGCAGTTACAGTGTGAATGTTGTAATGTAGGGGTCAACAGACAAACTATGGTAAGTGTGGACAATTTTAAGCACTTTTACAATAGTTTTGTATCGACTTCTCCAAGTTGATAGAGCAGTGCTCTAACCTTACTTTATATTGATGCTTTTCACCAAAAACCTCATATTTACAGCTTTAAACAAGCTGTAGATACAAGGTTTTTGTTGAAAAGCAATAATATGTTTTATATGAAGTCTAAATTTAGTAGAATATGATTCAGTTTCTAGATAGACTTTCTAGGGAAATCTTTAACTGCATGAAAGGGACATGGCATCAGATTTGAGGAAAAATATTGCAAATTTGAAGTTTGTGCCAAAATTTTATATTTCAATGACTTATTTCCCACAATGTTTTCTGCATTTGACTTGATATCATCATTTCAAATTGAATCAGTCTAAAATTTTACCTTCTTGTAATGGGTAAGAATGTTGGAACTTGAAATAATTTTGTGTTTAACTTTCAATATCACTACTATTTGTCAATAACTATGTTCTCTATTACAAATATCTTTACTTTTTTGTTGCTTATTTTGTATATTGTTAAGGCTTTCTAGTTTTTGATACAAGAATTGACTTCTTTTCTAACTATATTTTTTCCTGGCATTGTTATTTTTTTTTTTTTTTTTTTTTTTGTAATAGGGATATATTGAAAGGTTCCTCATTCTATAATGGTATGTCTGCCGATCAGATCAGCATGATCAACTCGATAAGTTAAATTCCCAGACTAAAACTGACCAAGCGACTTCTCCTTGAGCTCTATATAGGATACTGCCGATCAATTTCAGTCACCCAGACGTCTCCTGATTACTAAGCTTGATCTGTACTTGAACCCTTGGTCGGGCTTGATTAACCCTTTCCCAAACAAGACCTGGTTTTGATGACCTTAATAGATGAGACTTTGTAAAACATTGAGGCAAAAGAAGTGCTGATAACTAGCAGTTTCTTCTTTTGCCTCAATATTTTATAAGCTCTATTGTACACAAATCAAATCTTAATTAACATCCATTTTGTCGTCTGCAGCAGCTTTTGAATTGGACTCCCTTAAAATCTTGCAGTTTGGGCAGTGAGAACATAGCATAAACCAGATAAATGTTATTTCTAAACTAATCAGCAATCAAAGTAGAGGCCAAAAAATGTTTTCTAATTGCCCCAATAAAAGTATGATAAACTATATCAAGTAAGATAGTTTTAGGCTGATCTTTATCAATGCTACCTAAAAATAGAAAACTTGAAATATGTCTTGAGAAATTCTTTAATAGGTTACAGTACATTGAGGTACTGTCCTCCATGATTAGTGCTTTTGTAATGAAACCAGATTTATTTTACAAGTTGTATATATGTTTACAATTGTTTTGTTGTAATGGATATTGTCATTTTCTCGTAGTGCTTGAACAAAATTGGTGGATCCAAGTTGGTAATATATTTACATAATATCCTACAATTAAATTTAATCTGACTACTTTGAAACGAAATGACAAAATGCAAAATAACTTTATACTTTCTAGCATAATTCGTAAAAAAGTGCTCTATATTTTCTCTTTACAAACTTGTTTTGTTAACCATTTCCTACACATCACACATTTAGGGTTGTTGCAGAAAAAAGTAGATGTTTGTTTATGACCAATATTGCATAGAAAGCTTTGAGGGAAAAGGAGAAAATGCTGTTTACAGCATTTTCTAAGTTTTCTCTGCCATAACATGGAAATTTTCTTGAGAGTTTGGATAAATTTTGCTCTCAGTTTTGACCAGCCTAACATTTTGTTGTTTTGGAGAGGATTAATCTCTTTATTCTATGTTGTCTTGCTTTATACATATAGTACATTGAAGATTAGATGCCCCTATGTCTGTGTTGATCATGTCTGTTAATTTGAATACTCTTCTCTCTTAGTTTGTGTAACTGCATGATATTTCAGTGCAAATTTGATGATTTCAACCTTTCCCAAATAGCCCAAATTTCGCTGTTCCAATTTGAAAGATGGAGGTGTCAAGATTGATGTTAATCCTTTCCCAAACAACAAAATTTTAGGGCAGTCTAATTTAAAAGCCGCAACAGACAACAAAATGGATGTTGATAAAGACGAAGTTAGATCTAGTATACAATATAGCATTGAAAATATTGAAACAAAAGCAGAAACTGCTGGTTATCAGCAGTTTCTTCTTTTGCTTCAATGTTTTCCCAAGCCTTTTCAAATAGGGACGTCAAAACCAGGTCTTGTTTGGGAAAGGGTTAATAGAAGTAGGATTTGTTTTCATTTAGCATAGAAAATACAGGTCAAAAGGAGAAATCTTTTTTTTCACAAGCTTTTTCTTTACGGGACATCAAAACCAGGTTTCGTTTTGGGAAAGGGTTAAGTTTCAGTAACATTTTTCTTGCTATAGCCATTTATTTATATCATCGGTGTTATTGCAAAACCTTGTAACTCCAGCTTGATTAAAGCTGGAGTTACGAGGTTTTGCAATAACATCAACGATATTCATACTGGCTATAAAGGATTTCTTACACTATTGGTTTAGCTTGAATGAATTGCTCCAAGCTGAGCAATAGAGTTTTCTTCTTGTCATTGTACAAAGTTTCATCAACAGTTTCTATGTAACTCGTTCATCATGATTAAACATAAACTAAGTTATGGATTAGGGTCTGTATAGTTGATGTTTGAGTATGATCAAGATCTATATTGTTCTCCTAATTTCTTCATAAACTGCCATGACTGTATGGGAGCCATGTGTATCCTGATCAGACTCGCTTAAAGGGACATTTCATCCCCATTTCATTTTTTTAAAGTATGTCTTGATGCCAAGATTGGTTATTCTAATGGGTATAAATGCTATCGGTTTTTTTTGAAGTTGTTGATGGTAAGCGATAAACACACCTTTAAAGTTGAGACCGAAACGACAAATTCTATATACATCTGAACTGTTGTGGACAACAATTTGTTTAATTTTAACACAAAAATACACATTTCTCGTGAAGGGCGAAATATTTTGGCTTGAAAATTTCAGAATTTTCTTAAGAAAATATGCTCTTTTAGATAAAAATAAAAGTGAAATTTATGAGAAAAAATTCTGAAATGTCACTTTAAGCTTATTTGAATCCTTAGTTGCATTAATTGTCAAAAGGAACCTAGTATTCTGTATTTCGATCAAATGTATTTGAGCCAGAATCTGGAAAAAGGGCCTGTACAGCACTTGAGACTTATCATGTATCCAGATCAGCCTGCACCTTTGTGCCACCTGATCAGGACCCATGCTGCTCTAATACAGTTGATATAAATCACGAAGAAACTATTGGAGAGCAGCATGAATCCTGATCAGACTTTGCATATTCATAGTCTAATCTGGATACATGTTGGTTTTAAATGCTATAATGGACCTTTTTCCAGGTCTTAACTCATATCTAATTTTACTTTGAGGGAATAAAAATGCAGATTTGATTTGCATATGATAATGTTTTGACTGAAAAACATATCTATTTTGATAGAATAATTGAGTACAAACATGGTTATTGGTTAAAATGTCTTTCGTTTGAATTCATATTATTTCTATAAATATGCATAACCATCCTTGCAAATTAATATAAAAACGAAGTTTACTCTCAAATACGCCGAGCCCGGATAGCTCAGTCGGTTACGTCGGAGTCTGTCAATCCAGGGGTCTCGAGTTCGAACCCCGGCTCGGCCAGTATCCATTCTGACATTTGACAAAAGTCATTTGTCTCTCACCAATGGGTGTGAATCATCTATGTGAGAGAGCAGCTGGAGGCTCGGTTTGGATATTGTGGTTGTACTGGTGCGAGAAATTCCAGGAACCCACGGTTAGGTGCTCCAGCCGCCGCGATATGACCCTGGTAGTTGAAAACGGCGTAAAACCCCAATAAACTCAATTACTCTCAAATAATGTTTCAGTTAATCAGCAGATTTGAATTGTTGCTGCTGCATTTCTTAGCATTTATTCTGATTACATATATAAATAAAGCCAATGTCCATTTTATATATATGTTCACTCATTTTATAGCATTTTTAACATAGTAGATATAGTACCTGATGTCATAATTCTTTCCCAAACAAAACCTACATTTGACGTCCGTATAAAAATCAGCATGTGAAAATATTGAGTGAAAAGAAGAAAATGCTGACTATCAGCATTTTCTTCTTTTACATCAATATTTTCTGTTGGAAAAATGTACATAAAATTTTCATTATTCTTTTTTTTGCACGCAGTAGCTTTGGAATTAAAGCAGTCTAAAATTTTGTTGTTTGGGAAAGGTTTTATTTCGTGTCGATGTCATGAATCAGTGTTGATGTCATTTTTCACACATCTTTTCTTTCAGAGTCGATATTTTTGAAAACAATGTCTGGTTGTAGAATTGTTGTGTATTCGTCATTTCAACGGAATAAATCTAGCATATATGTAAACATGCGTGGACTATTTATTTTCTAAACCTTTCAGTTTGCAAGATGACAATTTAAGAGGAAATTCAATAATTGTCCTGCTGACTTTACATATTGTTTCATGTAAGACACCTAGGTCAGTTTGTTGATTTTTTCCACACTAACTTAAGTTCTCCGTAGAAAGCAGGTAGTGTATGCTAAGATCAGATTGAACTTTTTTCCACACTAACTTAAGTACTCCGTAGAAAGCAGGTAGTGTATGCTAAGATCGGATTGAATTTTTTTCCATGCTAACTTAAGTACTCCGTAGAAAGCAGGTAGTGTATGCTAAGATCAGATTGAATTTTTATGCCCCCCAATAGGGAGGCATCATAAATTTGACTTGTCCGTCCGTCTGTCTGTCCGTCCGTCTGTCCGTCATTCCGTCCAAAAACTTTAACATGGGCCATAACTTCCTTATTACTTAACATGATATTCGCTTCATACTTTACCACAACATTCCTTGGTACGTTACCTTTCTGTAGGCACATACTTTGGTGACCTTGACCCCTGGATGACCTTGACCTTGAACATAGATTGGCCATAATTTAAAATCAAAGCGGTGTCGGGGGGCATTGTCATCTTACAGTGACAGCTCTTGTTTCCATGCTAACTTAAGTACTCCGTAGAAAGCAGGTAGTGTATGCTAAGATCAGATTGAAATTTTTCCACACTAGCTTAAGTACTCCGCAGACTGCAGGCAGTGTATAAGTAGATCAGATTACACGTCTGTGCAGGCTGATCTTAGTCGATACTGCCTTTCAAAGCTCTGATGATAACAGGAATATTATGCATTAGTCATTATCACCCTCTTATCTCTAGCTATGTTGCGTAATAGAAAAGGGAGACTTAAGTAAAGCAATGTATATCGCTGCTTTTTAACGAAAACCTCGTAACTGCAGCTTAAAACAAGCTGTAATTACGATGTTTTTGTTGAAAAGCGACGATATTCTGACTGACACTCCGTTACTTTTGGCATCGATTAAATTTTTATATCCACAAACAAGTTTCGGAGTGTGTAAGAATCACTCTGTCTGTCGGTCTATCCATATTTCTCATAAGCAAACTTGTCTCAAACGGCCTTACTGGATTTGATAAAAAAAATCACAATTACGATCAACATGACATTGGGAATCATACGGAGAAATTTCATAGCTCATCTCAGGTAGATAAGTTGACATTTTTATGTCCCAGTATCGAGAGATCTGGGGCATATTGTTTTACTCGTGTCCGTCTGTCTGTCCGAAAACTTAACCAACTTAACATTTGCCTTTTCTCCAAAAGTATTTGATATAGAAAGCTCAGATTTGGTATGTTACATCCTTTCAATGGTATCTTTCTGTTCCATGCAATTTGACCTTCCTCAAGGTCATCCGTTAACCCTTATCAACCCTTTACTCTACGAAAACTTAACAGTTGACAAAAATAGCCATTTCGGGGGCATTTGTGTTTCACCAACGCATCTTGTTGTACCTAAAACAATTAGACTGGGTTGTGTTTGATATAAGTCCGCTCTGCAAGACTTCTAGTATTTATGGGGAACTGCCTAACAGTCGGATAAAGTAAATCACACAACATTGATTTACTATTTCTTTTACCCTTTCCCAAACGACATAGTTTTAGATAGCTTCAATATGAAATCTGTCGAAGAAGAACATGTCATTTTTAAATGCGTTTTCTATTTCTATCTGATTTTATTTCAACAGACTTATTAATTAACAAATTCTGTTAAAAACGTCAAAAATATTGTTTGTCCTATCCTAAAGAGCAAAATATAGACTATTCCCACTCGAAAGCCACATACAATAAAAAATATGCTACCAGAGATATATGTGTACAATATAACACAAAAGATTCAGACAAGAACCGGCCCCGGTTTCTCGAAAATACTTAAGTACGTTCTCATGCTCAAATCTGAGTACCGTGCTCAAATCGCACGAAATCCACGCGAACTTCAATCAAATACTATCAACGTTGGAGAGTATTCCTTTGAAGTTGAGCATGTCCTATCCTAAAGAGCAAAATATAGACTATTCCCACTCGAAAGCCACATACAATAAAAAATATGCTACCAGAGATATATGTGTACAATATAACACAAAAGATTCAGACAAGAACCGGCCCCGGTTTCTCGAAAATACTTAAGTACGTTCTCATGCTCAAATCTGAGTACCGTGCTCAAATCGCACGAAATCCACGCGAACTTCAATCAAATACTATCAACGTTGGAGAGTATTCCTTTGAAGTTGAGCATGTTCTCATGAGTTTTTTTCCAGAAACCGGGGCCTGGTTATCGACATGTTCTTCCTAAGTCTCACTGTTTTCGCAGGCATTTTCTATTAGAGTAATCAAGACAAATGTTTTTAAAGAAAGGGTAAGGTAGGATAACATTTCCCCAAACGATACAGTTTGATGGTTTTCCAATTTGAAAGCTGCTTCAGACTACAAAATGAATGTCGGTAAAGATACGATTCGTGTACAATTTTGTACAAAAATGTTGAGGCAAAAGGAGAAAATGCTGATTATCAGCATATTCGTCTTTTGCATCAATGTTTTCTCAAGAATGTTCTGTCAAGGAAGTCAAAAACATGTCTTGTTTGGGAGAGGGGTTTTCCAAAGTCAAGACAGTATCATTGTTCGCCGTCTGCCTGTTTTTGCGGCCTCACTTTCCTCTTTGCTGCCTTGTATATCAACAGAGCAATGATCACCAACAAAATAAATCCCAAAATCGCTCCCAGAATTTCCCAGAGTAATGCTGTTTTGGTCCCACCAGTGTCGGAGACCAGCTCATTACTTTGTGTGCCGTTGATATTACTTTGTGTGCCGTTGACATTACTCTGTGTGCTGTTGACATTACTTTGTGTGATGTTGGTATTACTTTGTGTTGTGTAGACATTGCTCTGTGTTACGTTTGAAGAAATGTTATTCAATATAATCGTCATGTTGGCACGCTCGCAGTCTTTGCCCGTGTGACCTTTAACACAAACGTAATAGTAATGGACAAAAATATCTTGCACAACTATGACGATAAAAAATGATAGCTAAAGGGATATTATGATTAAAGAATAATCATATATATGTAAGTATTTAAACAAGCTTTTATACGATCGTATATATAATTAAAATGTCGAGATCATGATATTTTCAAAAGCGTCTAATGCGTATGAAATCGTCTTTTAAGGACAGATCCTCCATTTATTTCCTACGGTAAGATTTTTCTTATTTTTTCTGTACTGATATTTAAATATATGAGAAGTAAAAAAATGACTTAAAAACTAGAGGTCACCAAGCGAATTAAAAAGTTATTGGATTTCAAGGGAGACTACTCTTGTCAAAAATTGCAAAAATGAGGTGTCACTTAAATACCCACAAAAAAGGTGTTCGAAATGACTAGGATTACATAAATTAGTCTTTATTGTGTTCAATATGTTCTATTCTGTCTACATGAGTGTCAATTTGGGAAAGTTTAATGATGATTTTGAAATTTTTAGTAAAACATTCTTTCAAAAGTAGATGAAATTGCTCATTTTTCGCAACGTTTCTGATAATAAAAAATATTCCAGCGGTAAGAATTTTTTTCCTTTTTGTTATAGACATAGTGCTTGGTCATACCTACAAAAACAAAAAAAGAAAAATATATCAAACCAAGCGTTTTTCTAAGTTATAAGCAAAATTTGGTTTACTTTTTGCAGCTCTGTCCGAAATTATTTCACTACTTTTATCCATTTTCTTCCTTATTACCAGCTTTAGATAATAAAAAGTGTCATCTTTTGTGTCCATCTGAAGCGGGCTAGCTCATAAAGACACCACTTTGCTTTTGTTGCTCTGTTTCCTATCGCTAACGCCACATGTTGAACGCGTAACAGAAAGCGAAATGTACCATCCGAGTACTATTACACTTTAATTGACCAAACAGAGAAAATTGAAATAACCGAGAAGGGTATTGTCATTTATCAACCAAGCATTAACAAAATGTAAAAAATTCATTTGCTGAAAAGGCCAATTACTGAAACAGCTTTATTTCGTTATTTAGGATATGCGCAGTAAGTTGCGCAGTAACAACTTGAGGATCTGTCCTTAATAACAAATTAATTAAGTAATAGCGGAAGATTTTCATTTTTAGCTCCACTGGCCGAAGGCCAGCGAGCTATTGTCATGGCGTTGTGTCCGTCGTGCGTGCGTCCGTCCGTCCGTGCGTGCGTAAATTTTTCTTTTGAAATCTTCTTCTCTCAAACCAGTGGGCCAATTTTGATCAAACTTGGCAGAAATCTTCCTTGGTTGGTGCTTTATTTAAGGTAGCCGAATGCGATTCCATAACAAGAAAACTGCCCTAGAGAATTGACTCATATTGTCACATGTTATCAAATGATTCCTTACTGACAAATTAAGATAATAAAAAAGATAAGTCACCATCTAAGGAAAGAATGAGGACCATCTCAAAACCAGCACAGAAATGGCTATTTTTAACATGGAGGCCAATGGGAAATTTGAATATTTTTACACAAATGTTAAAAAATAGAGAATTTCTGCCCTAGAGAATTTGATAACATTTTGTAAATTGATGGACCTGGTCATGATCCGTAAAATAAAGAAATAAAAAACAAAAGTCACCATAGTATATGAATGGGGGCTGTCTCAAAAGTGCCGAAACAGCACTGTTTCAGCTGGGTTTTTACGCAACTGTTAAAAAATAGAGAATTCCTGCCCTAAAGAATTTGATAATATTATGTAAATTGATGGACCTGGTCATGATCTGTAAAATGAAGAAATAAAAAACGAAAGTCACTATAGTATATGAATGGGGGCTGTCTCAAAAGTGCCGGAACAGCACTGTTTCAGCTGATTTTTGACGCAAATGTTAAAATTTTAGGAATTTCTGCCCAAGAGAATTTGATAATATTTTGTAAATTGATGAACCTGTTCATGATCTGTAAAATAAAGAAATAAAAAACATATATCACCGTAGTATATGAATGGGGGGGGGGGCTGTCTCAAACGCATGCTTTCCCACTGAAAAAGCAGCTTTTCAGCTCGATTTTGTATAGCTGTTAGTACATTGTTATAGGAAGTATTGACCAAATAACAGTCATAATCATGATCGTGATATGTTGCCTGTTTGATATAAATAACCGATTTTAACATAAATGTTTGACGTCTCAAAATTGTTTTATTCTATTGTGGGAAAGGGAAGTTTTAGGCCTAAATGGCTTTGGAGTAATTTATATTTATCTAACATTGGTGTAATGTCTGGAACTGTAGTGTGAAAGTGGAACGTATTAGACAAAAGTTAGTAGACTCCGATAATTCAAACCAAAAAATTTGAACCAAAATTGGACTTTTCTAACGATACTTTCGTCAGAAATCGGCCGATTTTGTGAATCTTACCTCAACCGTATTACCGACGTCGTTACTTTGAACGCCAAAACGCACGTGTTTAAATGACGTCATCAAAACATTTTCAAATACGGTCTGGTACAATAGTCCCAGCCGAAATTGACAGTGACATAGGCTGATGTTTACTGCTGCAAAACCAATCAATTCGTCTGATTTGCACCGTTACAAATACGAACAGAGTTGATTGGTTGTCAAGTAGTAAACATAAGACTACGTCACTGTCAATTTCGGCTGGGACTATTGTATATTTTCACATTTTATTCTTGTTTGATGAAAATCTGATGCAAAAGTTTGTATTGTTTATCTAAAAAAGTGTAACGGATCTAACTTTCTACCTTTTATCTGAAACTTTAGGTCGCTATCTTATTTACGACAACATGCGCTTTTTTAATGCGCAGTCGAATCGAATTCGGCCACCTTAAATTGCGAAAAGAATTTTGATCGGTCCATAAATGTGGGCGTGGCAGGGCGGGGCTTATCAGACTTGGAGAAATCACAAAATAATTCCTTAAAAATCAACCATTCAGCCAATTTTGACTAAACTTGGCAGACCTGCACCTTGGGTGACCCTTTATTTAAATTGTTAGTGAAATTTTGATTGGTCCATAAATGTGGGCGTGGCAGGGCGGGGCTTATCAGACTTACAGAAATCACAAAATCATTCTTTAAAAATTTTCTTCTCTCAAACCAGAGGGCACATTTTGATCAAACTTGGCATAAATGTTCCTTGGGTGGTGCTTTACTTAAATTGTGAAAAGAATTTTGATCGGTCCATAAATGTGGGCGTGGCAGGGCGGGGCTTATCAGACTTAGAGAAATCACAAAATAATTCTTTAAAAATCAACCATTGAGCCAATTTTGACGAAACTTTGTACCTTTGGTGACTCTTTACCTAAATTGTCAGTGAAATTTTGATTGGTTCATAAAAGTGGGCGTGGCAGAGCGGTGCTTATCAGAATTGGAGAAATCACAAAATAATTCTTTAAAAATCAACCAATGGGCCAATGGAGACCAATTTTGGCAGTACTTTTACTTGAGTGGCCCTTTACTTACTTTGTTAGTGAAAATTTGGTTGGTCCATTAATGTTGGTGTGGCATGGGGGGCTTATCAGAATGGGTGAAATCAAACAAAATAATTCTTTAAAAACAACCATTGGGTCAATTTAAGCAAACTTGGCATAAATGTTCCTTGTGTGGTTTACAGCGTTTTGAAACTTTGATTGGTTTATAACTGTGGGTGTGGCAGGGCAGGGCTTATCAGAATTGGACAAACCACGAAATAATTCTTTAGAAATAAACCAATGGGCACATTCAGATCAAACTTGGCAGAAATTTTCTGTTGGTGACCCTTTTCAAAAATTGGCAGTGTGAGGCTTACAAGAAATCATTAGGTTATTCTTTTACTTTAGCCAGTGGAGCGATACAGGTCCTCTTGGGCCTCTTGTTTTTCATTAAGACGACATTCTTGAAATTACAAAAAAAAAGATTTTACAAAGGAAGATAAATTCCACGACATGGCGAATGATAAAAGAAATTATTTTGAACAGAAAGTAAGACCTTAGTACGTTACCTATTGAGCAGTTGCACGTGTATCCGTTAACAGGGTCTTCAAAGCAAGTTCCATTATTCAAACACGGGTTATCGTGGCATTTTAGCGCTGCAATAAAGCATAAATCAGCAAATAAGCAGCGAGCTGGAGAAAGATTCTTTATAGCATCTGAGACCAAAATGGATCCAGATGAGACTGTGTGTAGACCCACGTTGCCATCAACTATAATAGAACTATAATTATAGTAAGAATTCACTCAAGCATAGACTGATCGAGAAAAGTAGTACTTTTGTCATAGATGCTATAAGGTCCCCTTTTCACGTCCCTGGCTCCATGCCCATTTTGCCTTGTCAAAAAGGTTAAAATTACCACACCCAAAAAGATTTCGATTTGTCTTCGTGTTCTAGTCCATACCACTACCGCAGCACCTCCGAAACACTGACAAAGTGTCTGTTTCGCTAGTTAGACGTGATGTTGATATGATATTGTATGTGATAGAGTCTTTAGGAAAGTCAAATCCGGAGGTTGTTTTAAGGTATGCATTCCCTCAGTTAAATCAGCACTTTCTAGCTGTACGAAATGCATTAAGTTACACACACTTGTAAAGTTGTAAATAGACTTCACATAAGTTGATTCACCGTGCCAGATTTTAAGATTATGCTTCTAGACGAAAATAATTTACAAATATTTTTTCACTCTTTATTCATATGCAAGGGAGGTAATTCTTAACATTTATTTCAAATACTTCCAAAAGTATGAATTTCTTCAAAATTCTAAACCATTCAAAATGCTTATGTTTGTATTTGGAATGGAAATGTTATATGGTTTAGGGATTACTGGCACTTTTAAAAATTCTGGCTCTTAAGTGCTACTGATTGGTATATAAGCACATTTTGGTAAAAGTGGGTAATAATAAAATGAATCTGGAAAATCAAATTGTGGGAAGAAGAATCGTGAAAAATTCACCAGGCCTACCTGTTTCGCAATATCTTCCTTTAAATCCTGGTTTACAGATACATTTCTCTGTTGGGCCATAAATGTTTTTGCATGTTCCGTTATTTCTGCAATTCGTTTTGGAGCATTGATCGAAATCTGAAATATTTTCAAACACTAATGTTTTAATTTTATTCTTGTTATATTAGATTTATTGATTGTCAAAAGACGATTACAAGTTTGAATTTGTAATCAATCGCCTTTCGCCAATGAATTAATATTATATAACAAGAAATGATGAGACTGGAACATCATTCATCGTCTACATGAAAAAAAACCCAAAACAAACAAACAAACAAACAAACAAAACAAAAAGGAAAGATATGATAGCTTCTTCATTTGGCATGCAAGTTGTTCTTATCATTATGGTGTATTTTTCAACGTTTTGTCTCTAAAAAATATTTACCCATTCTGAAATAATTTCATCGCAACGACAAAGATGGCACCTTGGTAGGCACCCCCACGCGCGCACATACGCACAAAATCGTCCACAAAAACACATGACACAAACGAACAACAAAAGTGGACAATAAAAAACAAACCAACTCACCGCTTGCATACAGAGTAATGCAATGAACCTCTGTGGTCAGTCTGAAAAATATATAGAGTTTATTGAATAGTGAATATTTGAAGCATAGTATTTACAAATGAGACAGTAGCTGGGAAAGGGTCCTTTAAAGAATCTTAGACTACCGTCGCTTTTCAAAATAAAAATCGTAACTGCAGCTTAACATAAGCTGCAGTTACGAGTTTTTTGGGTTTTTTTTTTTTTTTTTTTTTTTTTTTTTTGTTGTTGTTGTTGAAAAGCATCGCAGTTCTGTTTCCATGTTGGATTGTGATCAAACTTATGCAGTCGAAATAATAGAAAGGATTGAATTTCTGCTTACTTACAGAATAATACAGCTGCTATGATAATGAACAGGTAATGAACAAACAATTAGAGAACAACATGGTTCTTGATCAGATTGTGTCTCTTTTTGACTCCCTACAAGATAATCGATTTGGAAAACATTGATTAAAAGGTGAAGAAATTGCTTGTGACAAGCAACTTCTTCATTTCCATCAATGTTTCCTATCCCCAAAAGACCAAACTAAACATATAAAATTACACTCACCTGAACTTTTTGCCTGCAAGATCTTTTTATTTGAACCAGCCTAAAATTTAACCGATTGGTATAGCTCACGATAAATAACCTGGCAGAAAATCCCTAGCTAATAAGAATGCTCTGCCATATCATTTATCGTGAGCTATAAATGGGTCAATTTAGTAGTAAACATTAAAATATACCCATAAGGTACATCTATCCCCCATACACATATCAGTGAACCCCCGGCCTGGGTTTTGTAGTCCGGTTTCCAACCCACGCTAAGTTTAACCACGTCGCTTCTATTTAATCCTGTGCTCAAATCATCTGGAACTATTTGGCTTTCTAGTCCTCGGGGTCCACTCACTATGAAGTTAAGGACACTGAAAAATATGGAAAAGAATATCGTCGATGTTCTTGGAAAACTTTGTAACTCCAGCTTGTTTAAAGCTGGAGTTACGAGGTTTTGCAATTACATCGACGATATAGAACAATACGCATAGAAAAAAACTGGATTACCCCGAGTTTTGAGAACGACTGGCGGACTGGTAGCTATCCTCTATTCTATATTGTGGATACTCATTATATTTGCCTTGTCAAGACGGTTCTAATTGGTATCCACAACAATTGTTTTGGTGGCGATCATTCCATTGATTCGTGCATAATGGTTCCAACTCACGCTATTTTCAAAAGGCCTGTAACATTGCGTATTTTCATGTTTACAACCCAAGCTAAGTTTGGCTACCTCTGCAGTATGATAGGATTTGATAGGGTAACTCCGTTTATTTGCCAAAAATTATTTTTCCGTGTAAAATTATAGACGTTCTTATGTATCAAGACAAGATACAGCCGATTAAGCTCGAACCAGCTCATGCAAAATTGTACTAAAAATTAAGAACGTCTTTCCATGTGTTTATACAGGTTTTGTTGACATGTGCCATGATATCGTGACAGGACTATATCGTCGATGGGAAGTCAAAACCTCGTAACTCCAGCTTATTCAAGCTGTAGTTACGAGGTTTTGACTCCCCACCAACGATATAACTATACCCACCCTGGATTGTCTGTTTGGATATAGAAGGATGTATTAAAGCTCTTATGTGTAATTAATAAGTCCCGTAATGTCAGCTGTAGACTGGCGAAGTTCGGGGGCGTGGCTATAACAAACGTCATATTGTGTAGTCCACATTGCATGTTGACCGTAGATACTCGCAGTGATACCTGGAAAGAATGACGTAATTGTCGAATTACACGGTGGGTAACCCATTTTACTTTTGGGATGCGTTCACACCGCAAAAATCGCCCGCTTCAAGGTATGTTTTGTTTAATTTTTCAGCTTATACGCTAAGAATTTTGACGACATAAAGTGCACCGTACGCGCATTTAAGAGGGTCACTCCCAGTTGTAACCCACTCTGCTCTGGATCCAACGGTTTCTTCAAACATTCAAGCGAAAGTATTTTTCGGTGCACGTGAACGCTCCTCGCTTTCGTTTTGCACCGAAAAATATGTTCGCTTGAATGTTTGAAGAATACTCTGGGGGAATTGTATACTCAAATGCGCGTAAGGTGCACTTTATGTAGTCACAATCCATATACTATAAGCTTAGAAATTAAACACAACATACCTTGAAGCGGACAATTTTTTCAGTGTGAACGCTTCCCAAAAGTCACATGGGTTACCCAAGTACTGTGCGAATTATATATCGTCGCTTTTCAACAAAAAACAAAAAAAAATACCTCGTTACTGCAGCTTGTCTTTAGCTGCAGTAACGAGGTGTTTGTTTAAAAGCAGCGATGTAATCATTGGAACAAGGGGACAAAAGAAATAATAATAATAAAAAAATATAATTCAATAACCCATAAAGATTTCTGCGATAGGCGTCATGTTGTTCATTCAAACAAAGAGATATTTAAATGACAGACAAACAAATTACAGTCAAACCTGCCTTAGCGACCCTCTGAATTTAGCGACTTCCTGTCTTATGCGACTGTATTTTTTTCCTCCCGAAGCATTTTGCTCTAATTTGACCCCGAATTAAACGACTCTCTGCCTTACCCGACAAACGACCTTAAAAAATGTGCCCAAATTGACTGTCGAACACTGTTTATAGCGACTTTTCCCCGGAAAAGTAAGTTCAAAATATGGATTCTGGAGACGGAAACGAAAGGTAACGGTGACGGTGTTCAAAATCAAATAGCGTGAGAAATAAGTAATCGTAAAAAATGATGTTACCGGGTGGAACTTGATTGTAATTTTCTTAGTAGGGATGGGTTTGTAATCATTATTTTCTTTTAATCAATTGCCATAGATATCTGCAAATGTAATATGTAGTGTATATCAGTTTGGTGAGATAATTAATTTAGAGCCACAGAACCTACTATAATAAGCATATATATATAGTTTCAAATGTACATTTTCAGAACAAAGTGCTTGCCGCTTGAAATTCAATACGGCGGCCATTTTCTGAGATGGCCGCCATCTGGGCATTATAGATCTTCCCTGTGTAATGATATGATGCACTTAAACTAATATAAACTTGCATTTTTCCTTTCAAACACTCAGACATAAATGCCAGATGTAAAAAAACAATATTTATGCTTGAAATGGCAACCAAAATCTCATACGGCTGCCATACAATATAAAGTTCTTCATTTCTTATATGAAAATTGCGATTTTACCACTGGAAAAAATCTTTGATTTGCTTTTTCGACTTTTAAGCCCCACTGGCTTATTTCATTGACGAATTATATAAAATTCGATTGACTTAATAACAGATGGCAGCCAACCAAGTCCGTGTAATCATTATTTTCTTACTCTTTTAATCGATTGCCATAGATATCTGCAAATGTAATATGTAGTGTATATCAGTTTGGTGAGACAATTAATTTAGAGCCACAGAACCTACCGTAACAAGTAGACTACAAGATTGGGTCCCTCAATAAAGAGAAATGGTATGTAGAATACAAGTGAGATATAGTGTTTGTGGACCCGAAATGGCAATCATCTGGAACAAGTCCCCAGTGATATAGTTTTCAAATTTGATAAGATCTCCATGAGAGATGGCAGCCAACCGGCGTTTTTCAAAGAAGGTCTCTAAAAATGTAGCAGACGATTTTCAATTTTGACAATATGCCTACAAGAGATGGCAGCCAAACCCGCTGAGGCTAATTATTGTTTTAAGGTATGAAGTGCCTAATTAAAAGCACCACTTTCTAGCCATACGAAATGCATCAAATTACACACACTTGTAAATACACTTCACATAAGTTGATTCACCGTGCCGGATTTCAAGATAATGCTTCAAGGAGAAAGTAATTTACAAATATTATTTTACTCTATATTCATATAAAAGGGAGGTAATTTGGAACATTTTTGTCTAATATTTCCATAAATATGCATTAATTCAAAATTCTAAACCGTACAAAATGCTTATGTTTATATTTGGAATAGAAATGTAACACATTTTATGAATTACTAGCACTTTTCAAATTTCGCTGCGGGCTCTTTGGTGCTAATTAGGCCCTTTTTACCTTAACGCCGTCTCAGTTGATTCCTATTTTCAACATCCATGTGTCCGGTGTATTCGTTATTTGGCCAGAATAGTTCTGTAAATCAACAGCCTTTACAAGGAAACTAGCCTTCACCCCAAATGGGGTCCCTCGACAACAAGAGATGGTATGTCGAATACAAGCAAGGTTAAGTGCTTGTGAACATAGTCATATCAACACTGAAGAAGCTGTACAACATAGATGGCCGCCACTGCTTATTTATGATTTTAACTTTCATGTGATATTTCACAGACGCAGATATAGAGTGAAGTGCAGAAAAGCCCGGCTTTCTTGAACTTACACCGTCCACTTTTTTTGCACCCATTCGTAGCCAACTCTCTGCAGCATTACGAAACTGGGTCCAAACAACTCTCCAACATTCATTTTCTTTTGGCAATCCCCATTTCGACCGGCATTAATAATTCGGTTGCTGAAAATTACACAGTCTCTAAATATGGCCAGCTTTGTATGCAGCCTGTTTTGCGCATTGATATGGTGCTTATACAATAGGACTAGGTCATGAAGTTTGAAAACTGGACTTTCTCAGAAGCCACAAATTCCATGATATACCGGTATATAACAAGTTAAAAAAAGCCACATGATACTTGTAAATCTTTTGCAAAACTATTGTTGTATCATATTTTGTGAAGACCTCGTCGAGTTATACAACTCTACTAAGATGTTTGGGTGATACTTTAACTCTTGAACGACAACACGTACAACTGTGCTGAGTTTTACAAGCAACTTCCCATTGTCCATAGTTTAAACGCATTGATTAAGCTTGTCTCAAATTTTGCGAATCGTGCTACGAATGCATAAGAAACGTGGCATCTTTTGCAAATCAGATTCTATAGACCTTTTACAGCTGTCTCCAACTTAATGGAACCTTGTTTCTGTGCCCGTTTGAGCTTTACATTGTAGATAAAAGACGGTATCTATTATGATACTTGGCTTATGCAGTGTCAAAGTTTTCTCTTTGCCCTCATTATCATCTAATAGAGCTGGATTGAACAAAGTTGGTATATCATTGAAGGCAAGGTATAAAGGAATATCTGTTGCAGTATTATTGTACATTGTATCCACTAAGATCTTGCTCTTTCTGTAAATTACTCAGAAGAAAAATAAGCAAATCATTAGATTTGTCCTCTTGGCACCAGGGATAACATTTACTTTACATATTTTTGTTGATTTGTTTTACAATCATCCATTATTAATGTAAGAAAGACTTCCTTTTACACTTTCTGGTTTAGAATGCATGAGTTATCTTATATTTGGTGTGGACGATTCCAAGGATGATTTGAACACTAGGTTTTGACTTACTTAGCGCAAAGCGACTAATCACACGAAAGTGCTTTAAACCATGTTAATTAAGCTGCTGTTTTTTTTTTTTTTTTTTTTTTTTTTTTTTTTTTTAAGTAATCGACGATAATCGGTATTTAATTATGGAGGACAATAAGACAGTTAAGATAATACAAAAAATGGTCGCCATTTCAATAACAAAATATATATTCTCTTAGAACAATTTTGTTTGTATCTCATTCATTTTATTAGCTGATACTTAAAGAGAGGAGTTGATATCTTTTTTGTTAAAACTGATAAGATTTCCTTGAAGAAACTATGAACATTTGAATATTTTGGCGGCCATCTTGGAAAAAGGCAGCCATGTTATAAAGACATCAAGTTGGTTTATATTGGTTACAAAAAAGACTATGCAGGAAAGGTATATAAAAATCCCGACGAAATTCATCACTTGGGATTCATTTCTATTTGATATTTTCATATATAGGCCTAATTAATACATGAGAATGGCGGCTATTTTGAAAGATGGCCACCGGATGCGATTTTCATGTGGCTAAATCGGTTTTTGTTTCATTCCATTATGCTGGTTGAAATTTTATGACAAGGATTGATAATATCTTATTAAAAAATAATATCTAATTGAAGAAACGGCCATTTTTGGAGTATTTTGGCGGCCATCTCGGATAAACGACCGCAATGTTGTAAAAAAGCCATGCTAGTTTATTAATTAATTACAAAATTGACTATATTGGGACGATTTATTAGAAAAATCTCGGCGAATTTCAGCATTTGGAATGTCTTTCTACCTGATATATAGACTACATTTATCCGAATGGCGGCCATCTTGGAAAATGGCCACCGGATGCGAATTTCAAGTGGCTAGCACTTTTTTCTGATTCAGGGACCCTCAATGACTTACCATACCAAAATTCATGCTTGTATCACAAAGTGAACGATTAGGCCAAATTTTCGGAGTTGTGCGCCCCACTAAATGTTGCATCGAGCACAATTCATAGTTTGACATGTCTGAAGGTCTGCTGACATGAAGTGCTATTTATAAGCCCTTACAGTTTTTTTTAAATTTGTTGTGAATGTCAGGTCTTATCAGATCCGCCATTTTTTCAATAGCACTTCCTATGGAGGAAAATGTTGGAGGTTTCGACCTCAATCTTCTACCTCTAAAATCAAAATTACGGTCTAAAAATTGTATGGATAGAAAGATAAATCAATTGTTTTTCACTTTAGTATAATTTTGAAATAAAAATTTGCCTTGTTTATTCAAATCAAATTTCCAACAACCATATACAAAAAAATATGGCCGACACGCTTGCCAATTGGAATAGAAACACGTTTCACAGTCATAATTTAATAGTCAAATCAATATTTTAGTAACATTAAGGTGGTTTTAAACATTATGCAGTTATTTTTCATTGAATTTGTTTATGCCTCACTTTATCTTGAATAGGGACTTTGAACAATTTTAGATTTGCTACGCAGAATAGCAGTAACATTACTGGACTAGCTGACATGCTGATTTTCACCATGACGGTCAGTACATTGTAAAGGAAACTTAATGTAGTTCCATTGACAATATTCTTACTATAATGGGCTTGTTCTTCCAAAGTAAATAAATGTTAGCGTGTAATAAATACTGAACATTGATACAAAATTTTACAAATACTGTCTGACCCTAAATTAAGGGACCACCTGTCATATGTGACCTTTTCTGGTGAATCCCAAAGACGGTCTCTTAATACAGGTTAGACATACTGATATTTGAGTAATAAAAAGAAAAAAAAAATAGAAAAAAGAAAATCTAGGATGGTGTAATTTGAGAAATGATGCAGACCACAAAAACAAATAAGAAAGTATTTTTGTACAATAAAGTACAGAAACATTTTATTTCTTTGGTCGATGTAATTGTTCTTCCAAGTCAGTTTTATTATGGACGTCTGAACCAACCAGGTTTTGTTTGTTCATACCTACACCCATCTTGCTACGCGCATTTTAACCCATTCCCAAACATTGACTCTTTTTGAATTTTGACTCCTCAAAAAAAGACATGCCCTCGAAAATATTGTGGACAATGAAGAAATTGCTTGTGGCTTCATTTTCAACACAATGTTTTCTACCAAAGACTATAAATTCATTCACATGAAATGGTTGTCGGCAACTGCTTTCAACTTGCAACAGGCCAAAGTTGTGCCGTCTGGTAATGGGCTAACCTACCTGATACGGTATTTGTGAAAATGGTGTTTGTCTATCGTAGAGCTCTGTGCCAACTTTGACGACGTCGTCAGGAAAATCTTCAATGACGAAAGCAAGTCTGTAAAACAACCCGGCCTGTAGTGATGTCCCTGTACTGGCGTCCACCGTTAAACTGCAACCGGACTGAAAATCATGTAATCACATCATGAATCAACATAATCGATTTGTCAATCAATTCATTGAGAAATCAATTTATCAATAAACGAATCTTCAGATCTACTGAAAACTACACCATTTCGTGAAATATAGTCACCAGCAACATCCAAATAAATAGAAGACCTGCGTATTGAACAATAAAGAAATAATTTGTTTGAACTAAGGTAGTCCATCAACAATGAGATTCGTCGCGTATAGTCTACCGGCTATAACTGTAGACTTGTATACAAACACTAAAAAACAAATACATAGTTTTAACATTTACCAAACCATTTATCGTGAGGCATTCGAGAGAAATAATGTCCCACTCGTTTATTCTCAAAAGAGAAAGTGTTTGTGTTGGGCCATTTATCAACAACAAGAAGTAAAGTGTTTGTATACAAGTCTACAGTTATAGCCGATGAGTTATACAACTCAATATGGGTGGACTATTGATCGAAACACAGAAGTGGGAGGAACCTTCGAACAAACGCCGCCACATCCTGGTGGCTCCGCCCACATACAAACTACTCTGTCTTTATCAGCATCTACAGCGAGAAACCTAGCTTTGAAAACATTGCGATAAAAGGATAATATCGCTGCTTTTCAAGGAAAACCCCGTAACTGCAGCTTAAAATAAGCTGCAGTTACGAGTTTTTCGTTCAAAAGCGAGGATATGTTTTGTACCTGATCAAGATACACAGAGCTGATAGGAACGTTCGGACAAGCGCCGCCACATTCTGATGGCTCCGCCCACCTACAAACCATCCTATCTCCATTTTGGTCTACATAGAAAAGTCAAGATATGAAAACACTCGACAAAAGGATAAAATTGTATTACCTGATCTAGAAAGACAGAATTTGGAGGAACGTTCGTACAAGCGCCGCCACATTCTGGCTCCGCCCACCTACAAACCATCCTATCTCCATTTTGGTCTACATAGAAAAGTCAAGATATGAAAACACTCGACAAAAGGATAAAATTGTATTACCTGATCTAGAAAGACAGAATTTGGAGGAACGTTCGTACAAGCGCCGCCACATTCTGATGGCTCCGCCCACCTACAAACTATTCTATCTCCACCTGGTCTACAAGTCAACGAGTTTAGCTTTGAAAACATTGCGATAAAAGGATAATATCGTTGCTTTTCAACAGAAAACCCGTAACTGCAGCTTAGAATAAGCTGCAGTTACGAGGTTTTCGTTGAAAAGCGAGGATATTTTTTGTACCTGATCAAGATACACAGAGCTGATAGGAACGTTCGTACAAGCACCCACATTCTGATGACTCCGCCCACTTACAAACTATCCTATCTCCATTTTGGTCTACATAGAAAAGTCAAGATATGAAAACATTGCGACAAAAGGATATAATTTTAATACCTGATCTAGAAAGACAGAATTTGTAGGAACGTTCGAACAAGCGCCGCCACATTCTGATGACTCCGCCCACCTACACACTACTCTGTCTCCGTCTGGATCTACGATAAGAAGTCTTACTTTGAAATTTTTGCGAGAAAGGGATCATATATTATCATCTTTTACCTGATCTAGAAAGACAGAATTTGTAGGAACATTCGTACAAGCGCCACCACATTCTGAAGGCTCCGCCCACCTACACACTACTCTGTCCCCGTCTGGGTCTACGGCGGGAATCTTTACCGTTGTTGTACATCCGTACTGTACTCTGGAAGAGTTTTAAACTTCGATTCATATCACGACGAAGACATTGTTGTGATATATTTCCTTAATATTTGTCAACAAGCGTTCTCAAATTGTTCTTACATTTTCATTAAAATACTTTAAGATTCCCCATATTGAAAGACCTACCGAACGACCTGCCTTACTCTCAGGCTTATTTTGATAACAAGAACCCCTCAATTTTTTGTTAACTTCCTACGTAAGAAATGGTGTATGACGTTTTTCTCTTACCAGTAATACCACTTTGATTATCCGTTGGGATTCCCGAGAATATAGCTCAGACATTCATGAAGGTAAAATACAAGGAACAAGTCGGCTATATGAAAACAAATAAGCCGACCCTTACCAGGGCAACAGATAAGAGGGACAAAGGCATACTAAATGTGTTATTTCAAATGCAAATCAAATGGTGTAATTCATTTGAATCATCTACGTGAGACGATTCGGGACAAAGAGTACCCACAACATAAGGTTTGACAAACAATTATAGTATTTTTTCTTCATTTTGAATAGCCAATACTGCATCTGATCAATAGCCATGTCCTTACCCTATATAAGGGGGTACCGAAGCAAATGGACTGATGTTTGACCTGTTCGTATCGTTCCTGATTCGTAGGTCGATCGTTGTCTGTAGAAGTCCGAGATCTTCTGTGTTGGTTAGTCCGGACTTTATCCACGGAACGTTGTCGATTCTACAACGAATTACAATTCACGTGTTTAAGGTAGTCAACCCCTAATGAGATTCACGAGACATCTTGATTTTTACAAACGTTAAGCACCCGAATCTATTCGGGGAACGTCGTAAACATCCGGCGGTGGAACGTTCCACCACCGACTGTTTACGACATCGTCCGAATAATTCCGACGTCGCTTTAATCTCTTAACGTATGAACTACCTTAAGGTAGAATACCTATAATGAAAAACACCACTTTCTAGCCATACGAAGTGCATCAAATTACACACACTTGTAAAAAACACTTCACATAAGTTGATTCACTGTGCCGGATTTCAAGATTATGCTTCAAGAAGAAAATCATTTAAAATATCATTTTACTCTAAATTCATATGCAAAGGAGTAATTTTGAAAATTTTTGTCAAATACTTTCATAAGTATGCATGAATTCAAAATTCTAAACCGTACAAAATGCTTATGTTTATATTTGGAATGGAAATGTAACACAGTTTACGAATTACTGTCATTTTTTCAAATTTCGCTGTTGGCACTTCGGTGCGAATTATGGGTATTCTACCTCAATGCTATGATTTTTTCTATCTATCCGCTAACTTAATCTCAACCGTACTACAATTCTTTCCAATCAGTTAAAAGATTTATTTCGCATTGCATAAGACTTAGAGGATAACTTTGCATGCAAAGTACTACTTTCAGTTACGATATTATGACAAGTGTTTACTTATGTAAACAAATTACGAATTGTTCTAAATTGTAGCTGCAATTCGGCATGCGTTGGTTCGAATCTTGCAGGCGTTTCACTACCACAATTCGAACAACCACACGCATAATACATGTATTAATGTAATTGTTCTATTAATAGTTCCTTAAGTATTGTGTTTTTACACAGACAAAATTTATATATTATTATCGTAGTCGGACTATAGATACTTACTTTATAACACTTTTGTCTGTTGACGGTGTAAAAACGTATGAGTTTTCTCCCTGCTCCCAACCGGAAGTGTTTGTTTCACTGACGTCAGTAATGACGTAATGAACGTCACCCAATGAGGTCCCGTTATTCATAAACGACAATCCGGCAAGTTTAGGGTCCGTAATACTGGTATTTCTTCCGTCGTCACGTGGTGAACAAGAGGGTCCACAGGGCCCAGTTCTCTTCTGCCATGACATACGGTATGTCAAACGGACCTTAAAGAACCGAACAGAATAAACTTCAGGCACTTATTTATTGCTTTGATTTTAACATGTTCCCAAGCAGCAAAATTTCAGGGCGGTCCAATTTAAAAGCTGCTAGCCTACAGATAACAAAATTGTGAATAATATGGCCTGTAGCTTAGAAAACACTGAGGCAAAAGAAGAAAATGCTGATTATCAGCATTTTCTTCTCTTGCCTTAATGTTTTCCAATGCCAATTCTAATTGGGACATAAAAGCCAGGTCTGGGTTGGAAAATGGTCAATAAGTAAACTTTGTACAACTAATGTACCATTTTCTCGACATCATTATTCTCAAATTACTGAAATTGTCGAAGTCAAATTCTGCTCCCATTGTTATTGATGTGAATAAATTTTAATGTCAAATACGCGAGGAAAGATTTGGAGAAATTCTCATCACACAAATCGTCGGTGTAACTGAAAAACCTCGTAACTCCAGTTTTTTATAAAGCTGGAGTTACGATGTTTTGCAATAACACCGGTGAAAATGTAGAATCTAGATAACATTTTGCTCATTTGGATATTTTTCGTAAAAAAATCAAGGTTAAGACCAAGTCACATACGTTTCCACGCCCACATCGCGTCCACATATGCACTGTACGGGACCCCTGTTTTAGACGTGCTTCGGCCGTTATTTGAACGCGGAATAGTATGGCGTACCAAATGGGTCAAAAGTCTATTTAGAGCGTGCACGCATAAAATACACGCGTCGACGCGTAAATTTTATGCGTCGACGCGTATATTTACGCGTCGACGCATAAAATTTCCGCGAGCAGTTGAAAATTTATGCGTCGACGCGTAAATTTTCAACTGCTCGCGTAAATATACGCGTCGACGCGTAATTTATCTATTTACCAATCAGTTCCTTCGTTTCATCCATCAATTGTATGGTATAAAAGGAAAGGTTTGTAACCACCTCTCCCATTGGCCAGCCTCGGTTTCACATTTTTTACTACTGCTCGCGTAAAATTTACGCGTCGACGCATATATTTTCAACTGCTCGCATAAATTTTATGCGTCGACGCGTAAATATACGCGTCGACGCATAAAATTTATGCGTCGACGCGTATATTTTATGCGTGCACGCTCTTTCTAGACTTTTTACCCATTTAGTACGTCATAGAATAGTATATGAATGTGGCAAGACCTTTGTAGCCTATTTTTGTAAAATAAATGCATTTTTCGTAAACAAGACAAAATGCCAATATAGCTTATGTATGTCAATTTTCCCTTTCACAAATAGCAAATATTTAGATTGTTCCAATTTGGAAATTGCGACAGACGACAAAAAAATATCAAAACGTATTAGTGTACAGTGAAGCACTGAAAATATTGAGGCAAAGGGGAAACACTGGCTAATAACATTCCTTTCTTTTATTCAGTGTTCTTTTTAAAACCTTTCTCTTGTGGGAATGTCATAACCCATTACCAAACGACAAAATTTTAGACTGATTTGAATTCAAAGAAGTTGCAGACGATAATTCAAACTGATAAAATCGTGGCACCTTAATCGAAATATAAGATTAAAGGGACATTTCATTCCAATTTCAATTTTTTAAAGTATGTCTTGATGCCAAGATTGGTTATTCTAATGAGTATAAATACTATTAGTTTTTTGAAGTTGTTGCCAATAAGCGAGATACACGCATTTAAAGTTGAGACATAATCGATAAATTGCATATAAATCCGAACTGTTGTCCACAACAATTTGTTCAATTTTAACACAAAAATATAAATTTCTCGTAAACGGCGCAATATTTTGCCTTGAATTTTTCAGAATTTTCATAAGGAAATATTCTCTTTCAGATTAAAATAAAAGTAAAATTTGTGACAAAAAATTCTGAAATGTCACTTTAAGTAATTTATTGATAATTGACATATCGAACGTTATAGTGACATTTCACATATATATTTTTTTCATAGAGTTTGCTTTCATTTTCATCTGAAAGAGTATATTTTCTTATAAAATGCTGAAAATTTCAAGACAAAATATTGCGCCGTTCACGAGAAATATATATGTTTGTGCTAAAAATAAAGAAATTAATGTGGACAGCAGTTTAGACTTAAAATAAATTTGTCATTTCTGTCTCAAGTTTAAAGGCATGTTTTTCGATTATACACAACATCTTAAAAAACTGATAGTATTTCTACGATCTTTGAAGCAAGACATACTAAAAAAATGGAATGTTAGATGTCCCTTTAAATTAGTGTTGTTTTCTGCATGTTTAAACCATTCGCTTATACACAACATCTTAAAAAAACTGATAGTATTTCTACGATCTTTGCAGCAAGACATACTAAAAAAAAAAAAAAAAAAAAAAAAAAAAAAAAAAAAAAAAAAAAAAAAAAAAATGGAATGTTAGATGTCCCTTTAAATTAGTGTTGTTTTTCTTCAAAAACCCGATTAAACTCGATCAAATGTATTCACACGACTTCTTTTTTATTTTTTGTCGTTTAATTCCCGATCATTTTTGCCGACCACTCTCTTGATCGTCCCGATCACTCTTGTCGACCAAGCTCGATCAGTACTCGGTCGTTTGAACGAGCTTGATCGAGTTGATTTGGTAGGCAATGGGAACGCACTTTAATTGGTCTTATTTAATTTAAGGCTTCCACTGCAATTTGATAACATGTGAAACATTCAACATTTTGTTGTAAACCTGTGAACAGGTTTAAGTTAACATACGATTCTTACCTTATTTGATCGTTCTTCTTTAATCCAAGAGATAGTTCCACTATAAAACTTCGTGTGAAAAAGATCTAATTGACACAGGAAATAGAGGCCGAATATCACTTTATACAACATTGTCCAATAAACTCACAGGGACTTTTTCGGAGAAATGCAATCGATTTTCTTCACTTCATACAAGCAACTAGAAAGAAAATTAAATTTCAGGGACAAAGTGAAAAAAATATTTTACATGCGTATGGGTTTTGTATCGTCGGTCCCGTTCAAAAATATCGTAACTACAGCTTATTGGAGCTGTAGTTACGACATTTTCGAATGTGACCGGCGATGTGCACTTCGTCCAGTCTCGATATTATGGCAAATGTTTTCGAATTTTAAGAAGAAAATGGGGAAGCGTCCTTAATTTTCAATGCCTGCATTGGTTCGAATCTTGCAAATGTGAGATACCTGCAAGATGCAAACCATGACATGCCAAATTGTATTTTTTTAATAGTAGCTTGAAGTTCGATGTTGTATTGTTTATGTATGTAAATTTTGTAAACATGTGCCCTAACATCTTGACCGGACTAAACAATAGCACAAAATGAGCGAGCCATCGAAATGTTCCTATACATAGGCCCTAACTACGATTTTGTGGTTTCTTTTTGTCTTTTTTTCTTTTTGAATCACGGAATCAAAATGATTTTTTTTTACCAAAAATGGGTGATTTTCCCCCCAAAAATGGTGGACTTTTTACCCAGATTCGTTCAAAATGCGGTTTATGACGAGCGAAATTTGTTTAATGATGAATTTTAATGTTTCAAATGAAATTCAAAGCTATGTTAAAGAATGAAAGGGATATAAATGATGTAAGAGAAATAATTATATCTTAGTAAAAAAGAAAATTGACATTGAACTAAATAACAACAGCATTGACAACAACAGCAACTTAGACGGCCAATATATCCACAATAACACTAATCGCCTTGTCACCTGCAATAATAATAACCACAGTTGATAATCACGTGATGCAACATTTCAGAAATCACGCATTAGATGAACGTGTTGGATTTTTGAAAGATCAACTGATTAAAACGTTATTTAAGATAACCCAAAATTTTGGTTTATCTTCAATAACTTTTTCACCAATTGATTTTTCAAAAATCCACCACGCACAGCGTATTCCTGAAATTTCCACAACTTCTCTGCTTCAAACCGAATTCAAATTGGTCAAGTAGGCCCCTATTGACAAAAATATTGACGATTTTCTGAAATTCATCGTGAAAATATCGATTTCAAAATTGTCCAGAATATGCCCATTATAAGAAATGGTTTTAAAAATGCTAAGACTTGTAGAAATATGCCTACTTTTATTTCTGACCGATGGTGCCTAAAAGGCTAAAACTAAACTTCATAAATCATTAGATTTCACACTTTACAGGTCAAAAAGTTATCAAATATATGAAGTATCCAGTTTACTCGATTGCATCATGATAACGCAAATATTATTTTCTAGTCCGTTTTACTATCAATCGAACTGTCCATTTTATCAAAATACGACCACTTGAAAATCGAACCTTCGTGATTGGTAATTGTTGGACCGAAATTTGAAATGTTATACGAAAATGTGTCTTTTGGAATAGGGAACGATTTTATCCAGTTAAGAGTGACGTATTTCGGACGAACAAATAGGGGCCTAATATGTCGTGGGTTTTGTTATAAAATTTCGTAACTACGGCTTGATTCAAATAAGCCCTCGTCAGATATTTTACACAAACAAATTTAAGATATAAAGTAACCCTATCAATTTACATAATTTAAGGAAATTCTATTTTTGAGCCCTTGTGGCAACCCATCCTTTGGCTAAATTTGATAATCAGGTGTGTTATAGCTTGCAAAATACTAAATGAAAAGGAGGACATGCATCACCATATTCTTCTTTTCTTCTAGTGCTTTTCAAAGCTGTCTTGATTATGAACGCCAAATCGGCTCTACATGTTTTAAAAGCAGTAATGAAATGCTTTAAAAAAAACTAAATGTGATTTTGATATACTTTTGAACATAGTCATACGAGGGGTGATCCAAAAGTTCGTAAACTGGATTAATCAACTTCAGGAGTGTTCACTATCAAAACAAAAGTCATACAGTTTTTAAGTGTGGCATCTGTACAATGAATATGGAAAATTTCAATTGTTTACATATAATAGTTATTGCTCAGTGATAAATTTTAGACACAGACCATGCGCGGGGCGGGGGAGCAAGAACGTCAAAAGCGACGTCAATTTAACGCGATTATGAACCCTTCTATTCAAAGTGCTTATTTACTATCATACAATTCTGTGTCCGAGGTATGAATATGCTGAAAGTGTTATAATACAAATGTAGAATCGAAATGATGAATGTTTCTCTGTCTGGATGTTTTAAGATCGATATACTATCAAAGCGGAGCCTATCACTGTGTACCCCAGTTCTGACGTCGTGAACCGGGTTGTGGCCCTTTGCAGGACTATCACGGTATTCATTTTCCTCTATTGAAGTCCGAATCTTGGGTGTCACATACACATAATTTCTCTACAGCACCATATTCTTGTTCTCTTCAACATTTTAAATGTCTTCGTTGGTGTATGATCAAGATCGTGACAGAATTTTATAATTGACCCACATTCAAATTTCGTTGTTAATGTCATATCGCCTTTTCACTAATTTGTTCTATCTTATAAAAATGTGGTATCTTCATAACAACTTTTACATCAACGTATGCAACTTGGTGTCACTACGTAAAACTAGCGTAATAACAATTTTCACCAAAAAAATCCCTCAGAAATTTAAGAAAAAATGATTAATTTAACGTTCATGTATAATTTTTTGTTGCTCCCCCGCCTAGGCGTACACACGTTACTATGGTAACGTAGTTTACGGCCGCTATAACTGTTTTGTTAATCTTATAATTTTTTATGCCGTCTGTAGATAATGAACTACGTTATTACCAAATTATATACTGATCAAGCATGTGATAAGGAAGTTATGGGTCCATTTTACGAAGTTTTGGATCACCCCTCGTACATGCATGTGTATTTCAAACAACGGGAGTAGGTTAAAAAAAGAGATGATAAAACCTTATTTATTCATTTATTTTATTTTTTCCACGTGTGTTTTTAAAAAAGGCCAAATAATGTTCCAATTTTCTTAAAGGTAAATATGTAATACAAGTATAGCTCACGAAAGTTGAACTGGCAGAGACGCCCTAGCCAATAGGCTGGGATGTTCTGACAGGTCATTTCTCGTGAGCAATACACGTTGGGATCGAACATTTTGTGATAGTAAGAAATATCAGCTGTAACGCTCATTTCTTTTCATTTGTGACAATGCTTATTGCTATCACGTTTCGAGACATGCCGTTCTAAAATTTCGTCGTTTCTCATTTAACCCTTTCCTAAACAAGACCTAACTTTGATATCAACAACAGAAATTGCTTGGGAAAACATTAAGACAAAAGAGGAAAAATCTGATAACCAGCGGAAAAGATTGAGACAAAAGAAGAAAATGCTGAAAATAGACATGTTCTCCTTTTGTCTCAATATTTTCTAGCCAAACCTTACTATTAATACCATCTATTTTGTCATCTGCAGAAGCTTTTGAATTAGACCAGACACTATGATTTTGTCGTTTGGGAAAGTGTTGGAGTGTTAAGTAATAGATAATATTTGCGTGAAAGGTGTACTAAAATCGCCGTCTTTCAACACAAACCTCGTAACTGCAGCTTGAAGCAAGCTGCAGTTACGAGGTTTTTGTTGAAAAGCGACGAAATCACGTTGATCGTGTATATTGTTCAGTGTAAGAGAGACAAATCACCAATCATGTAGATGCAGACAACAAACCCCTCGAGGCAATGTTTCGGTCCGGGATTCGAACCAGTGAAGAGGAATTTCAAGTGGCTGGATGTTTCGTAATCATGATTTGTCATTCCAAATATATTCATTCCAGTTTTAGGCCAAATCATCTCTAGTCTAGAACTTTTTTATAAAAGGGGAAACAAATCTGCAGGCTACGAAAACTTGCTCGCGTATTGAGATCGGTTGTCCGAATAAGATTTTGTGGCATTGTGGCTGGATTACCTTACCATGGATTCCTTGCAATTAATTCGTCAGTTTTTCATTTACCTTATAAGGGCGGACCCAGGATTTTTTTCTAACAAAGTCTATTTTTATCACGAAATTCTATGCCATTGGGCAGAACTTTATAATAAATTTTTGAGCTTGAATCTGGCAAAAATGGCTCTTATTTTGTATCAGTATGTGATATGATACGATCCGCGAAGACCTCTTTAGATTGCTACAGATCACAGAGAACCTATTAGAGAACAGTATGGATCTTGATCAGACTGTGCGTATGCAGAGTCTGATCTGGCTCCACACTGGTTTCAAATGCCGTAAGCATAGATGTAGGAAGGCTTATGATATGGGGGGCAAACGTTTAAATATAGGCTCGTATTGGTGTATTATTGGAGGGGGGCATAGGATATGCTGCCCCTTCTGAATTATTGGGGGTGGGGCTGGCCACCCTGACCCCCTCTTCCTACGCCAGTGGTAAGGAACCTTTCCTGGGGTCCAATCTCATCGGTTTTACACAGGCTGATCTGGATCCATGCTGATTTCAAATGTCGTAAAGACCCTTTTCTCAGGACCAATCTCATCGGGTTTACACAGGCTGATCTGGATCCATGCTGATTTCAAATATCGTAAAGACCCTTTTCTCAGGACCAATCTCATCGGGTTTACACAGGCTGATCTGGATCCATGCTGATTTCAAATGTCGTAAAGACCCTTTTCTCAGGACCAATCTCATCGGTTTTACGCAGGCTGATCTGGATCCATGCTGATTTCAAATGTCGTAAAGACCCTTTTCTCTGGACCAATCTCATCGGTTTAACGTAGGCTGATCTGGATCCATGCTGATTTCAAATGTCGTAAAGACCCTTTTCTCAGGACCAATCTCATCGGGTTTACACAGGCTGATCTGGATCTTTGCTGATTTCAAATGTCGTAAAGACCCTTTTCTCAGGACCAATCTCATCGGTTTTACGCAGGCTGATCTGGATCCATGCTGATTTCAAATATCGTAAAGACCCTTTTCTCAGGACCAATCTCATCGGTTTTACACAGGCTGATCTGGATCCATGCTGATTTCAAATATCGTAAAGACCCTTTTCTCAGGACCAATCTCATCGGGTTTACACAGGCTGATCTGGATCCATGCTGATTTCAAATATCGTAAAGACCCTTTTCTCAGGACCAATCTCATCGGGTTTACACAGGCTGATCTGGATCCATGCTGATTTCAAATGTCGTAAAGACCCTTTTCTCAGGACCAATCTCATCGGTTTTACGCAGGCTGATCTGGATCCATGCTGATTTCAAATATCGTAAAGACCCTTTTCTCTGGACCAATCTCATCGGTTTAACGCAGGCTGATCTGGATCCATGCTGATTTCAAATGTCGTAAAGACCCTTTTCTCAGGACCAACCTCATCGGGTTTACACAGGCTTATCTGGATCCATGCTGATTTCTAATATCGTAAAGACCCTTTTCTCAGACCCACATCTCATTTGTTCCAATAATCTGTCAAGTATTGATATTTAATTGATTTGAATGTGTCTGTTTGTCAATCGCTAGATTGACCGATCATTGAGTGGTTAGCACCTCTTGACTGATGTCCATCTAATTTATTACAATATATCATTATTTAAGACAACTACAACAACAAATCGAACTTTTTTACGTTTTTTTTTTGTCAAGTTTGGTAAAACACCGCTTTATTTAAACATTGTATAGGCATATTATACACGATTATCAGGTCGGATCAGCTCACTACAACGATTCTGCGAAAACACTGCCCATTTTGAAGTCGACAGAGTTAGGACAGGCAAATAAATCAACCTTTTTCTTTCGCTGTCTCAATGAACCCTAAAAACGTGTCATATCTGATTTAGTGACCATTAATTGATATACTCCGTAATTTTTGACCTGAGCCTGTTGAATATGGAATGAGTAATCGTAATGCGAAATTATCGCTCTCCAGCATATGTTGACACGAGAAGCATGTGCAGAATACAAATTCATCATGCATATGGAAACTATCGACTCTGCTCGACAGTGAGGATTGCTGGCGAGTATCGATTATAGTCCATGGGCCCATAACCGAAACCCTCCCCCCCCTAGTGGGATTTTTGAAGACCTATATTTTCTTGAAGCTTATTATGTATAGTAAAGAATTCAGGTTGTTGTTCAATTTAAAAGTGCTGGATAAGCCAATGGCGGGCTCGTTACCATGGCAACCGTCCATTTTTCGACAATCCAGCGCTTGGATCAATTAATTGCAATAAAATTACTTATTTTTGTCATAAATCTTTCAAAATAGTTTTGAATTATTACCAAGATATTTTTCTCACAATACAGATATCTTTTAGAAAATTTGCTAATTTGCATATTCATGAATATTAATGAGAAAGTAAGAAAATGTGTTTAATTTGCTAAAAACAAGACTTTACTAGTGAATTTTAACCTCCCTACCAGGTAGGATTTTTGAAGATCTATATTTTCTTGAAGCTTATGATGTATTTTAATACATTCACCTTGTTATTTGATTTAAAAATGCTGGATAAGCAAGTAGTTGGCTTGTTACCATGGTAACCACACATTTTCATTCGTTCCAGCGCTTGGATCAATTAATTGCAATAAAATTACTTATTTTGGTCAGAAAACATTGAGGCTAGTTTTAAAATGTTGTCATTACATTTCTCTCACAACCAAAAATTTTTTTAGAAAATTTGCTAATTTGCATATTCATGAATATTAATGAGATTGTGGAAAATATGTCTTTAATTTGCAAAAAGACGACTTTACTAGTATACTAGTGAATAGAAACCCTCCCCACCATGTGGGATTTTTTAAGACCTAAATTTTCTTGAAGCGCAGGAAACATATTAATGAATTCAGGTTCTTGATTGTTTTAAAAGTGCTTGATAAGAAAATGGTAGGCCTGTTACCATGGCAACTACTCATTTTCCTACGTTTCAGTACTTGGATCAATTAATTGCAATAAAATATTTTAAAATACTTATTTAAGATATATACTTATTTTAGTAATAAAACATAAGACTAGTTTTAAAACTTCAAATAGACATTTTTCTTGAAATCATTTTTTTAGCTAATTTGCATATTCATGAATATTAATGAGATAGTAGAAATATGTGTTAAATTAGCTAAAACAATGCTTTTCTAGGGAATAAATATGCTGAGGCGATACGTTTTTATAATTGCTTAATGTTTCAAATGAATGAGAACACTAATAGATCAATAATAAGTTCATAAACCATTCATCAGCTACACAGAACAAGCAAATATGGGCTTATTCGCATTTACAATTATTTGCATACTTTTGTCAAAATGGCAAATAAATCTCAAATATTCTCTAATAATGTTAATGACTTTCATTTTTGCATCTTTTCCCCTAAATTGTTTACTTGTTGTGTTTGAAAACTAAAATTCTATGATTTACCCATTAAAAGGGAGAATCTTAACAGTAAGTGCTCTGAAAAATTACCGTATAAATGGCAATAAAATTCCATTTAGCGCAAATGACATGCTGAAAACTTTAACCTGCTTTCTTTGTTTTTTTTCTATGTGAAATACAGTTTTCTTTTATACAAGAAACTTTATTTGTTAAAGTTAAGTACTAAAAAATGCGTATTAATAATGAATTCCCATTGGAGTACATGTATGGTCAACTTTGATTTATACCATTTTTGCCTTGTAATGCATGCTTTTTTACATTTTGCTCCAAGTTTAAACTTAACAATACTATTGAAGACATGCTGTGCAGTAGAGAAATCTTCCCAATCACTTCTATTGATTGGAATGCTATGTTACAGGAACACAGTTTACCAAATATATTCTAATAAGCGGTAGTTGAAACTGGACAATTTCATATTTTTGTCATGTGCATTAATTGATGATTTAAAAGTGCCTATTATAGCAACTGAATTATTCATTTCTTTATCAAATTGCATTCGAGTGACATCGTTTTACACCTTTATAATTCAGAATACTTATATGTGATAATATAAACATTTATTAATTGTACATATGTACCTTATTGGATACCAGTACTTCGAAGACACTTGATTTGTGAGGAATCCTCGTATTCGTGTAACAAAATGTTGTTTTGAAAGATTTAGTTTAGATTGCAAACACAATTTCTGTTGATTATGATGAGAGGGAAACACATCATATTCCAACTTCTAGTGTTGTAATATGTCGCTGGCCGAAGATTTGAAATCCTTTGTTTTGTTATCAGTTTTTAGATAGGCTCGTGCATTTCTTAATTCATTTCACACATCACCACCACAAATTAGTTTTTGGAATTCTGACTTTTGTGGAAGACAACAAGCTAACCTCAGGATGAGGTAAAATCCATAAAACACAAGGGCAAGCTATGAATGACACATAGCATTTTCCAATCAACCAAGGAATCCGCGATTTATATATGTCATCATATGTGCACAAAATTGTCTAAATATACGGTTATTAGAAAGCCTTTTCACAAAAAATGGAGAGCCTGCTATGGTTCGACACTTGTATTGAAAAGGGACTGAGGGTAAAACATGCATGATGATTGTACTGGTCTTCTGTACCATCTTATTCTCAAGTAAAATATCGTGGTGGTGGGGGGGGGGGGGTAGCGGGGGTTATAACGCGACATAGAAACTTAAGAAGATGATGCAGGTCTGAAGGCAAAGTTGCAACCACTGTCGACGGTATGTGTCATAAATTCACAGATCTGATATACTTGCTGAGCGAATTAGATTAAGAAATTGTCCATGCATTATCTTTTTTCAAGATATTGCTTGATCGCAAAAGGATGCGCAAACTTACAGACTGTTGGGTCTAAAATTCCTCAACGACAAGCAAATGACAAAGAGATTGACAAAGAGTACTTGTTGCATTTTCATGAACGAAAAAAGGTCCAGAGTCCTAGGCACGTTGGTATGGAATCACAAGGGCCAAGAAAATTATTCAATATTTTACGGACAAGGTTCAGTATTCAATGTTTTGAGACAATTGGGGGTTGCAATAAAATATTTTGTTGGACATATTACCCAAGAAAGGTACAATTAACGAAGCATACTATGCCAAGTTGCTATACCACGGTGGGTAACCCACGTGACTTTTTGGAAGCGTCCACACGGAAAAATCGCCCGCTTCAATGTATGTTTTGTTTAATTTCTCAGCTTATACTCTACGGATTCTGAAGAGATAAAGTGCACGTAACGCGCCTTTGAGAGGGCTATTCCCGGCTCTAACTCACTCTGCCCGAAATCAAGTGGTTTCTTCAAACATTCGAGCCAAAGTTTTTTTTTTAAGTGAAAACCGAACGCGGGAAGCGTTCACATTTATAGTCCTAATTGTCAAGTTTCAGCTTTACCAGCCCATCTACACGAATAAATTGTGTACGCACGTACCGTCTAGTTAATATATTCTTTAAAAATCCAAGGGGTTTGGTCAGAAAAGCGTTAATTATGATGTGATCATTAAAATAACGAAATGGGAAGCGTACACATCTGATTCAAAATGGTAAGCGTACACACACAATACCCTGAGAAGGGAAGCGTACACACCGATAAGTTTCCATTTTTAAAGTGCTGGGTAATATTTCTAATCAAATATAACTAAAATAAAACCATGTTTTATTGATAATGGCTACAATTATGGCGTATAAAACAGCTCCAGTTTATAGTGACATTTCACAATTATTTTTACATAAATTTTACTTTTATTCTATCTGAAAGAGCATCTTTTCTTATGAAAATTCTGAAAATTCCATGCCAAAATATTGAATCGCTTACGAGAAATATATATTGTTGTGCTAAAACTAAACATATTGTTGTGGACAACAGTTCAGAATTATATAGAATTTGCCATTTCTGGCTCAACTTTAAAGGTATATTTTTAGCTTATAAATAACAACTTCGAAAAAGTGATAGCATTTCTACGCATTAGTATAAACAATCTTTGCATCAAGACATACTTTCAAAAAACTGAAATGAATGTGAAATGTCACTTTAAGAAATTGGATTGAATGGATTTTTACGTCCCGCTCAACAGCTAAGATCATATAAATTTAGTACCTCGGTTTTTATATCTCATTCGAAACAGAAACATTGTTTATTTAGTCCAAAAGAAGTTAAGCTTCATGGTGTGAACACAGAATATCAAACATTTTAATTGTAAAAAAAAATAATCTACATGATATAGGTCCATGGTGATTCCTAGTCTCGAAAATGTAACATTCGGAATCGAACGCCGATGCTTTAACCATTACACCGCCAGGTACATTGATATACAGGATGTATTGAACTCAATTTATCCTGTTATTTAAATTGATCTTTGGCTCTTTGTAGCAACCGTTGATACGAAAACATATGAAATGTTCATCAATATATAGTCCATCAAAATTAGTACGGAACAATTTAATTTACGTGTGCAGATTCCGTTAGTTGAGGGTCCTATACGATATTCATTAAAATCCGAGAGTTCCGATTGGTTGAGAAAAAATTGTCATACCTCCATGAACAAAAATGCCAGAACTACTTTCTCTGTCAACATTGAATTACGCCGCATTATTTTTAAGTGTTAGACTATCAAGTTATAAGAAATGAACGAAATTTTATTTACGGAGTTCATGCAGGTATGAAAAAGAAAATCTAATCACACTTTTGTATGAACCGCTTCGTGGATTCATACAGTGTGATTAGATTTTCTTTTTCATACCTGCATGAAAAAAATTGCATTCATTCCTTAAAACAAAACATTGCCGAATTTTGGTCATTACAAATGCAGATTTCCCAGGTTAATGTTGTTGGACTTTATCAGTTATGAATATGGTTTTGCTATTATCATCAATATTGTTTCGTTGTGATCAATAGCAATGAATTTTGTGCTACGAAAAATATACTGGGAAAAATAGACTGGGTTTGCCGTTATATTTTGATAAACCATCGGTGTCGTTATAAAATCTCGTAACCACAGCTTGAATTACCCGAGCTTCGGGAATTGAGAATTAAGAAATTGTGGGTGCAATTACTTTCTTATTTCTACGTCAAATTTCAAGCGGATTGTTGCATATGCACCGCCTCACTGACCTCTTTACTCAAATGTATGACATATTTGTAAAGTTATTTTACTTTATCAAAAAAATCCCAACCGGCTAGAGAGAAAAATGTTAACACTGCGGCCAAAATAGCCCCGCTTCAGGCCAGAAATTGTGCAATAACTTTCTTAATTCTGCGTAAATTGGTGAGCGGATTTTTGCATGTACCCCACATTACTGATCTCTTTCCTCTGGTGTGTGACTTATTTGAAAACATCTGGTACTTTTCCCAAATTCGATCCAGACCGAGCAGAAGTATGTCCTGAACCTTGTGTCGTCTTTTCTGGTCTATTGGAGTCATTTTTAAACTGTAGTCATTTATGACTCGTACGGCAGAGGAACTGCAACAATCCACTTGAAAATCGACACAGAAATAAATAAATTTATTGCACAATTTCTTACCTGAAGCAGAGGTCAAGTTTTGCCTTAGTTCTTATCCACCCCGCGATGCACAATCTCCGCCGTGCTGTGTAAAGGTCTGTAAATAGATGACTAAATCAGTGACTATGCGACCAACCCAAAAACCAACACAGTGTACGCTTCCCTTCTCAGCGTACAGTGTGTGTACGCTTACCATTTTGAATCAGATGTGGACTCTTCCCATGTCGTTATTTTAATGATCACATCATAATTAACGCTTTTCTGACCAAACCCCTTAGATTTTTAAAGATTATATTAACTAGACGGTACGTGCGTACACAATTTATTCGTGTAAAGGGGCTGGTAAAGCTGAAACTTGACAATTAGGACTATAAATGTGAACGCTTCCCGCGTTCGGTTTGCACTTAAAAAAACTTTGGCTCGAATGTTTGAAGAAACCACTGGATTTCAGGCAGAGTGAGTTAGAGCCGGGAATAGCCCTCTCAAAGGCGCGTTACGTGCACTTTATCTCTTCAGAATCCGTAGAGTATAAGCTGAGAAATTAAACAAAACATACCTTGAAGCGGGCGATTTTTCCGTGTGGACGCTTCCAAAAAGTCACGTGGGTTACCCACCGTGTATACAATCTAAAGCAGACCATATGTGAGAAACGTAGCGGCAAACGCTCAAAATGTGACCGCTGCTTGCAACTGGAAATTACATTAGTACACAATTGCCAAAGTACAATGGATGCTGTCGAGAAAAATGGGTATCAATTTAGATTACATCCTTCCTATCCACATGACCTTGCAGCTATCGACTTCTATCCTAAAAGGGACACGAGTGGTTGCAATTTTAAGTCTCGTGAAAAAGTTATTGATGCTGTTTAGGTGTGGTTCTTTGGAAAGTTCTCGGACTTCTTTACTTCTGGACTGATGTCACTTGATCACATTTAACGTTGATTAATTTGAGTTCAACTTCTTTTTCAACTGCTATGGTCATATCGTTTGGTCAAAGCGCATATGCCTGGATGGAAAGTATTTCAAGAGAAAAGATGTCGATGTAAACATAAAAAAGGTAGGGCAGTTATTCATTGATCTATGCTCGTATTTGAGCATTTAGGCAGATTACATAAAATACATATTAGTGTATTGTATTAAATGTCATGTAAATTAACAGTGAAGAAGCCATTTTTAGCGTTGCAAAAGTGTTGATATTGGTGTTTTGTATTAAACATATCCACCCCACAAAAAAGAGCTTAAACGCATTATGACCAAAATAAGCCTTAATGTCTTTATACCCTCTATAACACCTATTATCCAAAGCGTCCTTTGTCCATGTAAGACTTATAACCTTCGTGCAAAAAGATACCAATGACGTACTCCAATGTGCACTCATTATCAAAGAATCTGGTACATGGTTTCTGTCAAAGAGGGAAAATGCTTATCTCTCCAAGAAAATAATCAATTTGGATTTTCTTCAGTACTTTATTTATGGGATTGGGATTTATTACCATTTATACGGTAATTAGGACCGTTTTGGAAATATATATTTTCAAGGTTATGTCATTTATTTACTTGTTGAATCATGTAATTTTAATAAGAAGTTGAAATACATTTAAAAATACAATATTAAGTGCAAAAGATTTGCAGAAATGAAAAACATTTACATCATTTTTGCATATTTGAGATTTTGGCGGCCATTTTGAAAATTTAAAAAATGACAAAAAAGCCTATTATAAGCATGGCAACACTTTTAGATTTAATATACTCAATTTTCCTAAGAAATGGTCTCATTTACATACAGAACATGCTTACAAATTATAGGACAGTGATATTTCGATATTTAGTCAAGTGGTCATTTTGCGGCGGCCATCTGGGAAATCATTTGAAATGTCGAATATATCCTAAAATGTCGATAGTCAACACTTTGACTTTTATTACAAGGCATCTAATAAACACTTTAATATAAATTCTAGCAATTATTCGTTGTGGAAATGATTTCCAAATGCGAAGTAAATGTAAACAAAGGCAATATCTATACTATTTTTCTCTTGTTTTACATATTCAAGGGGCATAATTCGTGCTAATTTTGGTGTGAAATTATCTTTTACTATTTAACGATATGAATTGATAAAATCTATAAGCATTTTGGTCATTTGCGCTTAAATTTTGGTTATTTTGGATCCCATGAATGTGTATAAGGTGAGTTATAAACAAGTATTTTTTGTAATTCAAGGGGAGATAATCAATCGTTCCGCATATGCTTATCCAGTACTTATATTTCAAACAACAAGTTGCATTTGAAAGGGAATTCATCAAGCTTTACAATGATATAGGTGTCATAAAATCCCGGTAGGGGGGGACCTAGGGTGTAGCCAGCCCACGGACTATTATTCCATGTCACAATTACATTTCATATTCACCGGGTTCAGGTCAATATTTACGGAGTATATATTAAAAGCTACTTTAAAAAGCCGGAACCATATATAGTCAACTGTAATCAAATGTACACATCCAAAAAAAACTTTTTTGTTATAGAATCATGAAAACCTTGTATTTGATGAAATTATCTGAAAAATAAAGTACAAAAAATGGTCAAAGCAGAGTATGATATTCTGCTTCTAAGCACCAAAAGAAAATACTTGGAGGAACATGCATTAAGGTAGAATACTCGTACTGTGGTCATTTTGAGATAAATAAAAGATCGGATTTCTTCGAGCGTCCACCGCCTAATGTTTTCGACGTCGCCCGAATAATTCCGACGTCGCGCGAATTTCATTAGGGGTAGACTACCTGAAATATCGTGCCCACAGAAATGTGACCAATAGTTCTCCATAGGATTCTGTGTGCACCAATTGGCTGTTGTTTCCGTGCCTTTTGAAATTTTGCTTTACGGCATGACATGACTCATTTATTTTTCTTAAAACTCCATTCACGTAACTGTCTATGTTAAAATGTGAAAGAGTTGATTAATAACACCCGTAGGATTAATTGAAGTGTTTGAAACGTGTGACATTTCATTTAACTCTTTTCCAAAAACGTACGGACTAAAAAGTATATATTTTTTGATAGACATGCATTATTTATACACAACATGTTGAGGGAAATGAGAATTTTTATATTGTTATCTGCTAAAGAGTTTACAATTTCTCATAAAACACAACTATCGATGTCAAAATTGAAGGACTACTCGGTAACAAACGGAGACAATTTATCCTCAAAGTGAACGTGTTTAACCCAAACCCAAGCTGTGTCACCTTTTGACGCCCCACACGAGGAAGGTTTTGTAAATCATTGCGCGAATTTCCCTCTATGATTTCTACCAAGAAGGATCACAAAATTGTATTTTCCACTTGAAATAGTCGTCTGCAACAATTTGGATCACTCTAAAATTTCGCCATCTGGTGGGTTAAATCATTTCGAGACGTCAAAACCGCACTTTGTTAAGTAAATGGTTAAGTCACCTACGTGATTGAGTTGTGGTAGTTGCATTTCCCTATTTACTCTTGGCATTACTAAATATCTTCCTTTATGCACTCAATATTATAAAAAAATGTTTTTCAATATCCTTGTCAATTAACCAATTTACAAACCAAGTCGTGCTTTTGATGTTCCCGATAGAATAGATTTTGGAAAACATCGAGGCAAGGAGAGATAATGATGATTATCAGCATTAGTGACCAGAATGATGGAACGAAATCTGTATGGTGCGAATAGACGATTTCAAAGGGAGGTAATTTTCCGTCTCTCAAATTTTGAATTTTGTTGTTCTTTTGCCTACTCTTTTGTCACGTGATTCCTCATTGTGATAAAGCATTGACATCATTACATGGCTGCTTTTCAACGAAAACCTCGTAACTGCAGCTTGTTTTAAGCTGCAGTTACGAGGTTTTCGTTGAAAAGCGACGACATGGCTAAAAGTATTATGTCAATTGAGTGGGGAATGATATATACGTAAGATATAAACCTCCGACCCTAGAAACGACACGCATAGATATAATCATTACTAATACAATAAAATAAATTATCTATATTTGAAGAACTCGGTTTAGTTTATCTAGATTTAGAGCAGGTACGTAGAAAAAGAAGCCCCTATAGCATTTTAGCCCTTTCGCAAACAAGACCTGGCCCTGGTTTCTCGAAAGAAAAAACACTTAGGTACATACTCATGAGTATATGCTTAACTTCAATGGAATACTCTCCAACGTTGAAGGGTATTCGATTGAAGTTCACGTGAATTTCGTGTGATTTGAGTACGGTGCTCAGATTTGAGTCTCAGAACATACTTTAGTATTTTCGAGAAACCGGGGCCTGGTTTTGTCGGGCAATGCGAAACTTGTGCTAATTCAAAAAAAAAAAAAAAAAAAAAAAAAAAAAAAAAAAAAGAAAAAAAAAAAGAAAACCTTCTTATAATTCTAGACGCATATTTGTGAAAATTTTTATATTTTATACATATTGATAAACAAAACGAGTTGTCATCTTTCAGGAAACATACACACAATATGCCGACATCGGTTAAGTCGAATATTTGCATAAGTCGAAGTGGAAATCGGGTCCTGTTATAAGCAATGTACATCAAATTTTATATACAAAACTATTTCGAATCAAATATATAGGCCATTCAAATAATGACCAAAAGGACTGAAAATTCTCATATCGAACAGTTTCTCTCCTTTTCCGACTACATTTTAATTCAAAACATACTTGATGAGCAACAAAAATGTTACAGAATGTTTAAATCCTTTTCCAAACGACACAATTTTGACATTTCAATTTGAAAGCAACTGCAAATGTCAAAACTGATATTGATAAAAATAGTATTTTCATAAAATAAGGAAGAGAAAATATTGAGGCAAAAGGAGAAAATGCTTGTTACCATCATTTTTCTTTCGCCTTAATTATTTCCCAAACCATTTCTATTAGGGATGTCAAAAGTAGGTCTTGTTTGGGAAAGGGTTAATAGAAACTGAACAAATTCGGACAAGTCGAAATCCGGTTATCTTGGGGTAAAATATCTTTCTCTTCGACTTTGACAAAATTTCAACAGTATGATATTTTGCATAAACCAAGCGACCACTTACATTGGTGGTGAACTAAAACAATTTTCGCTACAACAAGGTATAGATATTTTGCGTTTAAATGTGAGTTTATAGATTTTTTTTTAAATGAGAATGAACTTGTTCTAAAAACAGACCGGGTTTACCGTTTTGTATTGACAAACTGTCGGTGTTGTTATAAAATCTCGTAACTACTGCTTTATCGAAGCCGTAGTTACGATATTTTTATAACAACACCGACGGAATACTATGATCGCGAAAAAACGTCCCTCGCTTTGGCCGAGTTCACCACCAGTGAGTATATTGCATAAACCAAGCGACCATTTAGAAATTTTGACAAGAGTTCACACTAAAAGGAATCAAATCATCACCAAACAGTGACCCTTTTTGACGCCAACAAGATATAAGTTTTGAAAAACATCGTGAAGAAATGAAGAAATTGCTTGTAACAGGCAATTTCTTCATTCTCCACAATGTTTTCTACTCTTTAAAATATAAATTGCATCATCCGCTAAAATTTTGTGGTATGTTAATGGGTTAAACAACACCTCCCAAGATTCAAACATCAGTACTTTTCAAATCACCGGTGATGCTTTGACCTATCGTCCGTGCGAACACCATATTACTTTCTATCGTTTACATGGTCATGATTAGACTCGGTGATTTGTTGGGCGAGTGTTGCAGTTTGCATATTTTCTTTTTCGGCTGCTTTACGATCTGGCATTTCGTAAAAGCCTTCGGTAGTAGTAGTAGCAGCAGCAGCAGCAGCAGTAGTATCGTGAAGTTTATCTTTAGATCTGGAATTGTACAAAAGAATAAAAGGCTGAGATCTAGAAATAGGTTGTAATTGTAACAAGCAATTTCTTCATTCTCCACAATGTTTTCTACTCTTAGAAATATAAATTGCATCATCCGCTAAAATTTTGTGGTATGTTAATGGATTAAGCAACACCTCCAAAGATTCAAACATCAGTGTTTTTCAAATCACCGATGATGCTTTGACCTATCGTCCGTGCGAACACCATATTACTTTCTATCGTTTACATGGACATGATTAGACTCGGTGATTTGTTGGGCGAGTGTTGCAGTTTGCATATTTTCTTTTTCGGCTGCTTTACGATCTGGCATTTCGTAAAAGCCTTCGGTAGTAGTAGTAGTAGCAGCAGCAGCAGCAGTAGTATCGTGAAGTTTATCTTTAGATCTGGAATTGTACAAAAGAATAAAAGGCTGAGATCTAGAAATAGGTAAATTATGAAACTTGAGGTCAACATCGTCCAAGATCAACCTGGGAGTGTACGCAGTCCTGGCCCCGGTTTCTCGAAAATACTTAAGTACGTTCTCATGCTCAAATCTGCACCGTGCTCAAATAACACGAAATCCACGTTAACTTCAATCGAATACCCTTCAACGTTGGAGAGTATTCCATTGAAGTTGAGCATGTGCTCATGAGTATGTACTTATTTTTTGTTTGAGAAACCAAGGACAGGTTTAGGTGAGGTCATCCCGATGCCATTTCGTAACCTAACAAAGCTAATTTTTGACTCTTGATACAAAAGAAAGGAAGAAAAGTTAAAAAAACAAAAACAAAAAAAAAACAACAAACAAACAAAAAACAACAACAACAACAACAAATACAAAAAAAAAAACAACAACAAAAACACACGGTAAATGGAAAAAAAACCCAAACAACAACAACAAAAATACAGCCCAAGCCTAAGCAAAACATAACATAATCACATTACTAAGTGCAGAATATTGTATGTTATAGTATGGATTTTTTTAGATGAGATGTGCTCTTAATTAGATCATTTTTACTTTATATCTGAAAATTCAAAATAATTGAGGAGTGACAACCCATTTTTCTGCTGAAACGTTAAATAACTGAAAAGATTAGCCCTTTCCCAAGCAACACAATTTTGCGGTGGTCCAATTTCAAAGCTGTTGCAGACGACAAAATAAATTTAACAAAAGGTAAAAGTTGTGACTAATATAGCGCAGAAAACACTGAGACAAAAGGAGGAACTGCTGGTTATCATCAGTAACAGTTTCTTTTTTCGCCTCAATGTTTTCCTACACCGTTTTCTATATGGGACTTCCAAACCAAGTTTCGATTGTCATAGGCAACAACAGTACGAATCGAGTGACTTGATCGCAGTCAAAATCTTGAAAGTGTTTATTCGATTGATCGGAAGAAAACTCGACATAGATGGTATAAATCCACAAGCAAAAATTGACAGTGACGTAGTTTTGTGTTTATCGTTTACAACCAATCAACCTTTTCATTTATCACGTGCACATTGTTAACGGTACAAATGAGAAGAGTTTTTTTTTCACCTTTATTTGTACTATTCACTACAATCACAAGCATGTAAAATATACAATACATTATTATATATACTGAGAGGCAAAAATAAGTATACACCCCAGTTCTTCCACGTATTCTAAGAAAACGATGTATAGATTATTACGATTTCTAAACGCCACTGATGAATGTCGTTTGTTTTATGTACACTTCTTCGCCTACCCGTCTATCTGTCCTTCTTTCCGTTGCGAATGTTTTTTTAATATCATACAGCGGCATCGAAAAAGGAGATTTAAGAAATAAATTAACACAATAATTCACGTTGACACAAACCCTACATTTATGAACGGATTTGGATAAAATGTTCGCAGAAAGAGCCTAGTTACCTAGAACCATGCGTATATTGTTAGTGCTTTCCATATTATGATGCGTCATGGCAAAAGGGGGCTTGATGCAAATAAGTTATCTGACATAACCCCTTCTAAATTTATAGACGGATTTTGATAAAGTTTGCACAGGATGTTCCTATGCTACCTGAATAAGTGTATATTGTGTCACGTTACTGTCGTATTACGCTGCGTCATAGAAAAATGGGTCTTAATGGCAAAAATGGGTATGTTGATCGTTTTCTACCAGCCACTGAGAATTGTGTTATGATGTTAGAGAAAATTTAACGTTGTGATTTGTTTTGATAATTGATAAAGAATTCCAATAAGGATTAACAGCAATATTTGATGCTCCACTTAGTCGCACGTGCACAATTTGCAGGATCGGCATGTAGCAAGAGTACAGGTAGTCAAGAAATTTCAGGTAAAATTTAACAAGACTACATTATTGTTCTGTGAGTAGGAATAAATAGTGCAAAATTTTGAGTCGATATGATGGAAATTAAGAGAGATATCGAAAATCAAAAAGTGTATACTTTCTTTTGCCTCTCAGTATATATTCAAAGGTGAATAATGATTTTGAAACTGAGAAAAAAAACAAGATTGCAGTGTGCCATCATATCAATTATAACATTTAGCTGGTTAAATAATTGCAGGCTTTCTATTACAATTGAATTTGTTCATGACTCTGTACCAGCCTTTTTACAATTGCCCAGTTTTCTCAGTCATATTCATTGTAATTGTACGGCGCTCTGCAAGCGCCGTACAATATGGCATGATACAGGAGCTTTATCACTGGAGGTGTAAATTGTACAAGGGTATGGAGTAATGAACAGTTCCGCGACTGTTCATTACTACATTTTGGCCGAATTCGATTGGCGATAGTTCGGGCTATATAGTGTGGCTGTTCCGTCTATTTAATTCAACATAATTCTTTGTTTGTCTCAACACTGTTTGTTTTCTGTTTTCATTTGGGCTAAATGCATCGACTTCTTTCTTTTGTCGACAACAAAAGTTCGTCATGTTGCCGGTTGAAAACATGGGATATGTCAAACGTGTACGTGTAACAGAATGAAACATCGATGGAAAACAACTGAAATATTCTTACTGCGTAAAAATGTTTTGGGCTAATTTGATACCCGACCTGCTCGATAGGATACATTTTGGTCAATCAATTTGGCGCCGTACCACCATGTCGTCTTGTTTCTTTCTGTATTGATTTTTAGGATAAGTGACAGGTGTCTTGTAAAACCATTGATAGACGGGATAGTTTTTTTTGTATTTGCAATTATATACATATCTTTTAAACTCAAGATACAATGTGTTAACTTTGGGATTGTTATCATATCCTAGAACAATATCGATGCTTTGTTGATTATAATCTCTGTGGAATTCCAATATAACCAATTCAATGTTCCTTAGGATTGGTTTTATTTTGCTACAATAAAAAAATATATGTATTAGAGTTTCATCTGTAAGTTGACAAAAATCACATAAACTGTCATCCACTAAATTCATTTTTTTCAACAGTGTGTTAGTCGGTAATATTCTGTGAATAATTCGCGTTTGTAACCATTGCAGATATGTGTCTTTCATTAAATTGAATACGGATGAATAGATCTTCATCCATTGTATATTAATATTTGGATAGAGTAGAGGCCATTTTTCTTGACAAGTGGGATTTTCTTCATTTTCTATTAATAAAGAATAAACGAATTTATTGAAATTTTGTTTTGTAAGTAGTGGTAATATACAATAGTTTACGGATGGATTGTGACTCGCAAGTAAAGACGTGAAGTCTATTTGGATATTTACGTTTTGAATAAAGGATTTAACTGCACTTCTAATGCTATAGTACTCTAAGAAATTTAATTCCCCATTGGTTAACTCCTTGAAAAACTCAAAGGTCTTGAAATTTCCATTGTCGTTAAAAAGGTCTTTAATTAATGTTTATTCGATTGATCGGAAGAAAACTCGACATAGATGGTATAAATCCACAAGCAAAAATTGACAGTGACGTAGTTTTGTGTTTATCGTTTACAACCAATCAACCTTTTCATTTATCACGTTTATTAGTTTAGAAACAGTAAACACAAAACTACGCCACTGTCAATTTTTGCTCGTGGATCTATAAGTATCAGGGGCCGGTTTCATCAAAACATTTAAGACGTATTTTTGTCTTACCGATGACTTACGGTAACTTTAGGACAAGAAACGCGTATCACCAATTTATCAATACCTGTGTTATGCGGTTGTTGTATTAACCGATATTTAAGACCTCGGTAAGTCAAAAATGCGTCTTAAATGTTTTGATGAAACAGGCCCCTGATGCTTATGGAAACAAAGCAATGAATTTGACCACGTTGGTCGAGGCATACAGTTAAACTACAGTTACTGTAGATATATTAATGTCCAGAAAAGGAACACTGGTGACAAAATAAGGTTCAGACCCGCTTAAGCTTGCGACAATTTCTTTCGCTTTCTTTCGGTGCTTTTAACAAACATTTTAATTATCGAAGTCAAAACCAATGCTTGTTTGTTTGAGAAATGTTCAGCATTCATTACGTTTTTTTGTATCAATTTATATGCTAAATACCTTTTCCTCCAAAGTAGTATGACAATTACTATTGTTGCTTCTAGAAACAAGATGGCACCAATTGTTCCACCAATGGCGGCAGCAAGAAGTTGTCCTTTCTCATCGTTACAGCCGCATCCTTTCAATTCTTGTATGAAAGTAAAACATGTTTTGGATCAAATCATTTCAAAGCCTAGAAATAGTAATCACAACACATACATTACATAGATTAGGGCTAAATATCTCAACTGACAAAAACATATTCACACTACATTTTCTGGCTCATAAACAAAGAATGCCTTTATCATCTTATTACAGAAAATACTATACACAGTTTTATGCCTAGTAAAAGGACATGTTCCTTTCCGTATCTCATATTTTGCGTAACTGTCATAATTCATTGACTCCAGATGACGTACTAAAAACAAAGCTACGTCATGTTCTTCAAAAGACCAGTTAGTTTGATTAATATTATACAGGTTTACGAGTAAAATCTGTGGTGATGTTTGCTTTGTACAAAATCTGTGACAGTAAAAGATGGTTTAGTTCCTTAATACTGCTGTGCAGTTCAGACAAATTCCGTCAACTCTATCACACTTTATATATGTTTTGACGCAAAATGACGAAATCATAACTTTGTGCTATATTTAGAACCTTGTTTTTCAGGAACGTAATGGATGTATTAGATAGAGGCTGTATAGTAGATTCTACGCGATATAAACGTTCAAAAGGCGCAGCCTTTGAACGTTTATGTCGCGGAGAATCTACTATACAGACTCTATCTGACTTAGTGTTCGTCAACCAATGAATGAGCGGATCTTACTGGAATTACATCATTTTCCGAAAAATTACACCATTTTCGCCAATATTAAATCATTTTTCATAACTACACAGGAAACGGGTGCGTGGCTATGTATATCCGTGACATAAACTGACCGGCAGTGCGTTTATGTGAAATATAACGCCGAAATTTTCAAATATACTGCAATTTCATTGGTCCAAAAACTAGGACGAACACTAAATATAACAAGAGCTGTTTGTAAAACATATATGCCCCCTCAAGGGCCTACATTTGATGTAGGTCAAAGTCCAAGGTCAAGGTAACAAGGTCCAAGGTCATGGCCAAATATGAAAGGTCTTGGTAGGAGGTGTCCATGTGTGAAATATCAAGGCTTTGTATGTAAAAGTAAAATGAAATATAGGCAAGGTTAAAGTTTTTAAAAGTAGGCCAAATGCCAAGGTCATGGTCAAATGTGAAAGATCTTGGTTGGAGGTGTTCATGTGTGAAATATCAAGGCTGTATAGGTAACATGACATGAGATATAGGCATAGGTTAAGTTTTTTAAAAGTAGGTCAAACTCCAAGATGAAGGTCCAAGGGCATGGTCAAAAGTGAAATATTTTTGTTGGAATAGACCATGTGTGAAATATCAAGGCTGTATGTGTAAAATGACATGAAATATAGGCCCGGTTAAAGTATTATAAAAGTAGGTCAAACACCAAGGTCAAGGCCAAAAGGTCCAAGGTCATGGTCAAATGTGAAAGGTCTTGGTCGTAGGTGTCCATGTGTCAAATATCAAGGCTGTATGTGTAAAAGGACATGATATATCAGCTAGGAAAAATGTTTTTTTAAAGTAGGTCAAAGTCCAAGGTCAAGGTCACAAGGTCCAAGGTCATGGTCAAATGTGAAAGGTCTTGGTAAGATGTGCCCATGTGTAAAATACAAAGGCTGTATGTGTAATAGCACATGAGATATAGGCCCAGTTTAATTTTTTTTAAAGTAGGCCAAACTCCAAGGTCAAGGCCACAAGGTCCAAGGTCATAGTCGTATGTGATAGGTCTTGGTCGGAGGTTTCCATGTGTCAAATATCAAGGCTGTATGTGTAAAAGGACATGATATATTGGCCAGGTTAAAGTTTTTTAAAAGTAGGTCAAACTCCAAGGTCAAGGTCACAAAGTCCAAGGTCATGGTCAATTGTGAAAGGTTTTGGTAAGATGTGTCCATGTGTGAAATATCAAGGCTGTATTTGTATAAGGTCATGAGATATATGCCAGAGTTATTTTTTTTAAAAATAGGCCAAACTCCAAGGTCAAGGTCCAAGGTCATGGTTAAATGTGAACGATGTTGATAGGAGGTATCTATGTGTGAGATATCAAGGCTGTATGTGTAAAATGACATGAGATATAGGCAAGGTTAAGAATTAAGTGTAACAAGTATCTGGTGTTGTATGCAACACATAAAGTCCCCTACCGGCTTCACATTGACTCAATATGGTAATCAATAATAGATTAAGATGAACAAGTCATCAAAATAATTGTCAAACATATGAAATGTTATGCCCAAAATTTCGGAAATATAATTCAAATGACTTGAATAAAGTTACTGGTTTCATCAAGTTAGCTTGCTTAGTTATTAAGTTATTGCAGGATCCATTTTTTGCCATATTTTCACTATTTCCGTTACCATAGCAACCGCACTTTTCGTCAAAGAACAAAGATAAAATGATGTGCATAATCTACACATTGCCATCTAGTCATATACCAAGTCTCATCAAATTAGCTTGCTTACTTATTAACTTATCGCAGGATCCAATATTTTTTGCCATATTTTCACTATTTCCGTAACCATAGCAACAACAATTTTAGTCTAAAAACAAAAATAAAATGATGTGCATAATCTACACATTGCCATATAGTCATATACCAAGTCTCATCAAACTAGCTTGCTTAGTTATTATCTTATCGCAGGATCCCATTTTTGGCCATATTTTCACTATTTCTGTAACCATAGCAACCTCAATTTAAGTCGAAAAACAAAAATAAAATGATGTGCATAATCTACATATTGCCATCTAGTCATATACCAACTTTCATAAAAAACGCTTGCTTAGTTATTAAGTTATCGCGGGATCCAGATTTGAGCGGACAGACGGACGGACAGACGGACGGAAGGACGGACAGACGGACGGACGGACGGACAGACGGAGGGCAAACCTATAGTCCCCTCCGGTGTGAACACCGGTAGGGGACTAAAAATCAACAAAGGGCAATAACTCCAAGAATTTGATTGGCAGAGTTACGGTTCTTGTGCACTGCACCTCTCCATAATGAGATCTATCCACCTGTAAAGTTTCATGATTCTACCTTACATACTTTTTGAGTTCTGCTCCGGACAAGAATCAAGTAATAAAATCAACAAAGGACAATAACTCAAAAAAATTGATTGGCAGAGTTACGGTTCTTGTGCACTACACCTCTCCATAATGAGATCTATTCACCTGTAAAGTTTCATGATTCTACCTAACATAATTTTTGAGTTATGCTCCGGACAAGAATCAAGTTTGAAAATCAACAAAGGGCAATAACTCACAAAATTTGATCATCAGAGTTATGGTTCTAGTGCACTGCACCTCTCCATAATGAGATCTATCCACCTGTAAAGTTTCATGATTGTACATGTACCTTACATACTTTTTGAGTTATGCTCTGGACAAGAATCAAGTTATAAAATCAACAAAGGGCAATAACTCAAAAAATTTGATCAGCAGAGTTATGGTTCTTGTGCACTGCACCTCTCCATATTGACATCTATTCACCTGTAAAGTTTCATGATTCTACTTAACATAATTTTTGAGTTATGCTCCGGACAAGAATCAAGTTTAAAAATCAACAAAGGGCAATAACTCAGACAATTTGATCAGCAGAGTTACGGTTCTTAAGCACTACACCTCTCCATAATGAGATCTATCCACCTGTAAAGTTTCATGATTCTACCTTACATACCTTTTTGAGTTATGCTTCGGACAAGAATCAAGTTATAAAATCAACAAAGGGCAATAACTCAAAAAAATGATCGGCAGAGTTACGGTTCTTGTGCACTGCACCTCTCCATAATGAGATCTATCCACCTATGAAGTTTCAAGATTCTACCTTTAATACTTTTTGAGTTATGCTCCGGACAAGGTTTGGTCTACGGACAGACCGACCGACCGACCGACCGACCGACCGACTGACCGACCGACCGACCGACCGACCGACATTTGCAAAACAATATACCCCCATTTTCTTCGAAAGGGGGCTTAATAAAAGTTAGATATTTACTCTGTTTACACATTACTCCCGCATATCCTTCTGAACATTCCACACAACTTCCGTCAATTCTGTTACACGTGACATTGTCTTTACAGAATCCACATTGTTCTATACAGTTAGCGCCGTAATGTCCGTGACTGCATTCTGTAATAACAGGTAAAAAAACTTGCATAATGACACTCATCGTCTAAATTAATATGATTATAATTAGATCAAACCTAGTACGAATAAATATGTGACCCATCACGCAAAAAGGGACCTTATAGGATGTGTGAAGAATATCGACCCTAGTCAGTCTACGCAGTCCGCGCAGCCAGACTAGGGCCGATATTTTTCATTTTTATGTAAATTTCTGAATCCGGAATGTTTTCCCTATCTTACTTTATTTTCATTTTTCGCATAAGGGATCTGGTTGACCTATGCTTGGCCTGACAAGTTTGTCAAAATTTGGATTTTGTAGTTCGGATAAGGTCCCTTTTAACGTGACGGGTCACATATTGTTTAGACAAGAGGGCCGAGATGGCTCGCGCCGCTCGCCTGAGAGGGTTTTGAGACGTACGAAATGCAAACTTTTGGAGGTCCAATGATTCTTTGATTAATGAAGATACACCTTTCAAACGATTTAGACAATAATTGAGCCAAAATTTGAAATGCCGGTGTATCAGTTTATCTTGGCCCCTGGACCGTTTTGCCCCCGGGGCGAACATAAACTGGCTGGGGTATCTTGGCCCCCGGGGGTTAAGGTATCCTGGGGTATCTTGGCCCCCTTTTTTCTCTTGTGTATTTTATCGGAATTTCAGGTATTTTCAACTCTAGCCAGCTTTTTTGATTACTAATTTTCCACTCGAAATCAACTAATTATAGTTATACTTTTTTACTTATCTATAATTGGCTTATATCTCCTGAAATATGCTTCGATCATATATCTTAGCTGCTGGGATCATTTTATGATTATCATTCGCTCCTTTGTTTTCTGTCTTTTGTTAAGTTTACCTTCAGTCGGCTACAATATGGGGTTAAAATTAAAGCTACATTTCAGGTGGTGGCCAAAATACCCCAGCCGAGGAATCTTGGCCTCTACCTGAAATTACCTTAAATAGTTTTCTTGAATATTACTTCGCTTGGGATAGAGGTTGGGGGTCAAGATACCCCGGCTGGGATAACCCTACAGTCAAATGTAAAAATGCCAAAGTATAATGTTTGTGCCTATTGATCAAACCAATTTTTCACTGTTTTGGCTTAGAATAGGGTGGGAGCCAAGATACCCCAGGAAAGGTATCTTGGTCCCGTCTAAAACCTTTTTCCGGAGTCCCCCAAAAGACAAAACAATGTCTAAAAATGTTAAAGTGTCCGATGATTGGCAAAATTAAAGTCTTGTGCCGAAAGAACACCTTACTATTAACCAAATATCAAAGTTTCTACAATTTTCCAACATTAGAAGTGTTTTTATTTCGTCTTTAAAATTGGATATTTTGGTCTTTTCCGATCTTTGCCGAAGAAAAAACGCTAAACTTCCGACTTGAAATTATGACGTCATACTTGCCACTGAATGACGTCATGGCGGGAAAAACGGGCAGTCATGGGTCATTTCCCGGAAAGTCTGAAATTTCTGAAAAAGTTAAATGTCCGACTTTTCTGTCATAATGCGACTTCCCCAATCGATGCTCAAAACACGGAATTCGTCCTCAGTAAATGTTAGAAAAAATGTTAAAACAGTCAAAGAATAGGTCTTAAGTGAATTAAGGAATGTGCCAAAGAACGGTTTAAGTTTGCCTGTATTACTCTTACGATCGAGAAATGGATAAAAACTGAGACTTCGCTATATGACAGAAAAGTCGAACACATTATCTTTGTCAGACACCTCATGCTCTAGATTGGGGGCGGAGTCAAGCCATTGATGACGTCAATCCGTGGCAATTTTACGGAAATTGCCGATCTTTATTTTCTCGAAAATCAGTTTTTCAACGATGTAAAGAAAAGCAAATAAAACTTTTAAAACAAACGAGTTTGGCGGATCTTTTATAAAACACGATAATTTAATGATTTTCTTCCAATATACGGTGCAATAAACTGCCGCGCTTGGTAGCCTTTAAGCCTACTGTCGAATTTAAAGAAAAATAAAAATTTAACATGTTTTGATCAAATTAATTTTTTAGCATTTTGGCTTGGAAAATGGGACGGGGCCAAGATATCCCAGCCGGGTATCTTCTCCCCCACCTAAAATCTTTTTCCGGACAAAAAGATGAAAAAATTAATTTGATCAAAACACATCAAAATAAAATTTTGCTTTTTTTCACATTGAACTTATTCAAGAATAGATTATAAATGAGCCAGAATCTGGAAAAACGTCCCTTATAGCATTTTAGAAGAACATGGTTCAAGATCAGCCTGCGTATGCAAGCAGTCTGACCGGGAACCATGTTATTCTCCAATAGCTTCGTTATGGTCTGTAGCAACCATTTCAGAGTAACATGGATGGTGGCTAGACTGCTTCTAGGCACAGCCTGATCTTGAAACCTTGCTGTCTCAAATGCTATAAGGGACGTTTTTCCAGATCCTATCTCATTTTTTGTCATTATGTACCATTTCATGGATCACTACACACCTGTATCACAATGTGTTCCATTGTATCCATTCAAGCATCCTTGTGGACATACACCAGTTAGCGAGTCACAAGAGCTTCCCTCCTCACAGTTACCACATGTCAAACTGCAGTTCTCACCATAAAAGCCAACTGAACAATCTAAAATATATACATTTTCAATTTTTATTATTCTTGTGATCATGATCCTGAATAATCGATCTACTAGTACATTGTAAAAATTTGAAACAAGGTGTCAAACTGTCACAAGATACGCCCGTTACACTGCTTATGAAAAACAACAAAGGGCAATAACTCAAAAATAGGCCAGGTAGAGTTATGATTCTTGTGCACTGCACTCCGTAATGACGAGAAGGATATAACTGCCAAGTTTAAAGTAAATCGGACTTGAGGTAACAGAGTTATGCTCCGGACAAAAAAGTGGACACCGCCCGGACAACCGGACGCCACGGGTGATCTCATAATACGTCCCATCTTCGAGTGGCGTATAAAAAGTGAAGGTAGTTAGAAAGGTGACTAATAGCAATGTCAGCGATATAAATTCTGAAACTTGTCAGATCCTTTCGTATGGTTCTGGTTGGTTGATTAATTGGGGTTTGATGCCTTTTCAACTTCCACGGTCATATAGCGGCGGCTAGAGTACCTAACCACGGATTCCTGTCTATTCTCACCGAATATCAAAAAAGGATGTTTGCCGCAGCCGGCGATCGAATCTGGGACCTCAGGAGTGAGAGTACGATTCGCTACCAGCTGTGCTATTGTAGCGGCTCAGTACATTCCCAAACGACAAAAAATTAGTATGTTCCAAATTCAAAGACATTGCAGACGACAAATTCAAGTGAATGAAATTCAAAATTTGTTGATCACTTTGGGCAGAAAACATTGTGGGAAATGAAGAAATTGCTGGCCACAAGCAATTTCTTCATTTTCTACAACTGTTTTCAAAAGTCATTATCTGATGGGGAGTCAAAATGAGTCATTGTGTGGTAGTGGGTTAATACAAGTCAATTCATATAAAAAACGCACGTACTATACTCCTCACAAAAAGTTAAGCAACAAAAGTAATTCTCTCAATATTCTTTTTATAAACGCGGAAATTTTGCACAGATTTCTTATTCGGACAGCCATATCTATGCTTAAACACACTTTTAAGAATACTGAATGTTATCGTCTCCAAAAAAAGCTATCACGTGATTAGAACACACTCACCCCCAAAACACGCATGCAAAATTACTGTGTCGCATATACGGATTTCAAACTTGGCATTAGCTCCGTATGTGCTTAAAACGCGTCAATTTGACAACTTTGATGTCATCAACATTTGAATCATGCCAATACGTCACTTAACTCCAATTGAAGTGGCTCAAATTGTTGGAATGCTACAGCCAGCCTACAGGGTGGGGCAACCAAGACTGCTGCTGCCATTCACTTTAATTTTCATCGCAGTATTGACTAAAGAACAATAACCCGATACAATCATTCTGGACAGATGTCAGAGAGACCACGTTCAGGTCGTCTAAGAGTAACAACACCGTTATGAAGACCGTTATGTTGCAACCTTAGTCCGTAGGAACTGGCTTACAACGGCCAGATCGCTGGAAAATGACCTTCAGAGGGTGTCAGGAAACATACTTTCCATCCAAACCGTGAGGAACATGTTTCACACAGAAGGTCTAAGGTCCAGGATACCACTTCAACGGATCCAACTTCCCCCAAAACATCGACGGCAAAGATTATATAGGAACATCAACATCAAAACTGAGGGTCACTCGTTGGCGTCCCAAACTCTTAACTGACTAGTCAAGATTCTGCCTTGATTCTAATGATAGCATGACACGTGTGTGGAGAAACGGTAATGAACGGTTTGCCGACTGTAACATCGCTGAACACGACCAATATGAACGTGGGAGTATGATGGTCTAGAGAGGTATCAGTGTTTGCCACAGAACAGAGCTGGTTGTCATTAGACGAGGTTCAATGACTGGTGTAAGGTGCATTTACGAGATCATCACGCCTGTTATCATCCTTCTGGCACAGTAAACAGATCCAACTGTTATGTTAATGGATGGTAATGCCCGTCCCTATCGTTCTTGAATTGTGACTGAAGTTCTGTGCACCAACAACATCAGACATATAGACTAGCCTGCTACGTCTCTAGACCTTAATTCGATAGAACATAAATAGGACATTCTTTGAGAGCGTGTCTATGGTCAGCATGTTCGCCCACAGACTCTGGATGAACTGCAACAGGTCTTGCAGACAGAATGGAGGATCAATCCACAAAGGACATTAGACAGACAAATCTGCTCGATGCCAAGGTGTGTTCGGGCGTGTGTTGAACTTCGTAGGGGTCATACCAGATACTTGAATCTCGATCATGGCCTGAAGTGGCCGGAAAACAACTTTTTACACATTCTGAACTGCTGGCGAGTGACGTTTTGCACCATTTGTTTGTCGGGACGGTTTTCGAGGATCTGTAACTTTGTTATTGTTTGATAATTTTCCTAATCATTTAACGTAATTTGTGTAATAAGACCCCAACTTTGTATTGTATAAAACATAGATCATTAGATGTGATAAAACACATTTGAGAAAGAAAAGCATCTTTGTTGCTTAACTTTTTGTGAGGAGTATATATCCCAGATCACCATGCTGTTTACAGTATAACAAAAATTTTGACAACATGACTTACCTTTACAGAGTGGTGGCATGTAACCTTGCTGGCATTCAATACAAGATCCAATACAAGATCCATCAAATCTGTCACATGCCGTACCATTTTTACAGTTTCCACATGTCTCCGCACAGTCTGGTCCATATTCACCTGGAGTGCATTCTGAAATAGATTTACAAAAATAAGCAAAACCATTGAATATGTTTTAGAAATTTGTTTCAACCTTTACCACATATTGACGCTTTTGCACGCCCCCAAAATAAAGGCTTTGGAAAACATCGTGGAAAATGAAGAAATTGCTTATGACAAGCAATTTCTTCATTTCCCACAGTGTTTTCTGCCAAGAAAGACAAAAAAAATGTTAAATTTTGTTCAATGGAAATTGTCGTCTGCAACACCTATGAGTTTGGACAAGTCTAACATTTTGTCGTATGATAATGGGTTAAGGTTAGATAGTAGGTCAAAGTCATAGTAACCTCTATAGTAATAACTTAGCCGAAGATGATTACAGCTTCCTCATATTGTAGGAGGTAAAAGGGTTCTTAAAGGATGGGTTGCAATAAGGGTTCAAAAGATAGATTTTCTTTAAATTCTGTGAATTTATAGGGTTACATAATATCTTTAATTTGTATGTGTAAAAATTCTGATGAGGGCTTATTTTTGGAGATAATGTCTAACAAAGTGGGTGGGGTAAATTGACACGAGAAGCATTTTTTTACTTTGAAGTTAAATAACTTTTTCTGTATGGATCAGATCGAAGTGAAATTTTGCATGTACTTTCAATGTACTAAGGACAAAATATTTTTGGAATAATTAATCATGTATATCAGTTTGTTGATTTTCTGTATTCGTCCTTCTGTCGATCTCAGATTTTGCTTATTTCTGATGCACTAACTTTACGAAACTATCTCTACAAACTTTATTTTTGTATGAATTGACATGATATTTTGTGAACATGATCCTTTATGATGTAGCTAGATATGTGTAAACTTTGGGTCAAATCCATTGCATAGAACCAAAGTTATTTGACCTTGACCTTCAAAGGTAATTCTAAAAAGTCACTTTTTTATATTTTTCAGCTATATCTTGATATAACTAGATGCCGAAGGGCAACATGTCGAGCCCGCTCATTTTGAAGAAAGAAGACCATACCTATGTCTACAGCTGTCATTACAATGGCGTTGTAAAAGTGGGGACAAAATAAGTTGGAATGATGGGGATCATGGTGAGACAGTTTATTGTTCACAAAATATTACATGTCTATGTATTTATAACGAGATACTCCACCTCATGATGGTTAATATTCATGCCAAATTATTTTAATTTCCCCCAAGTAATGACCAAATTTTGGTCCAGACAAGCATAATCCGGACAGACGCACACACGCACATACACCAAACTGCCACTGTGACAACTTTGTCAAGCTCATCGCAAGCGGGCTCAACAAAAATCAACTCATTTTTGATATTTGACCTAAAATTCTGACCTTTACTTTTGAGCTAGCAATCTGGTTCTACAAAAATCAACTCATTTTTTACATTTGACCTCAAAGTTTGACCTTGACCTTTGAGCTTGGAATCTGGTTCTTGCACGCGACACTCCGCCTTACTGAGCTTGACATTTGTGCCAAGTTAAGGAATGGCCCGGACAAGCAAAAATCAACTCATTTTTTACATTTGACCTCAAAGTTTGACCTTGACCTTTCATCTTGGAATCTGGTTCTTGCACGCGACACTCCATCTTACTGAGCTTGACATTTGTGCCAAGTTATTTCTGAATCCCTCCATCCATGGTGAAGTTATGGCCCGGACAAGCAAAAATCATCTCATTTTTGACATTTGACCTCCAAGTTTGACCTTGACCATTGAGCTTGGAATCTGGTTTTTGCACGCGACACTCCGCCTTACTGAGCTTGACATTTGTGCCAAGTTATTTCTGAATCCCTCCATCCATGGTGAAGTTATGGCCCGGACAAGCAAAAATCATCTCATTTTTGACATTTGACCTCCAAGTTTGACCTTGACCTTTGAGCTTGGAATCTGGTTCTTGCACGCGACACTCTGCCTTACTGAGCTTGACATTTGTGCCAAGTTATTTCTGAATCCCTCCATCCATGGTGAAGTTATGGCCCGGACAAGCAAAAATCATCTCATTTTTGACATTTGACCTCCAAGTTTGACCTTGACCTTTGAGCTTGGAATCTGGTTCTTGCACGCGACACTCCGCCTTACTGAGCTTGACATTTGTGCCAAGTTATTTCTGAATCCCTCCATCCATGGTGAAGTTATGGCCCGGACAAGCAAAAATCTTCTCATTTTTGACATTTGACCTCCAAGTTTGACCTTGACCTTTGAGCTTGGAATCTGGTTCTTGCACGCGACACTCCGCCTTACTGAGCTTGACATTTGTGCCAAGTTATTTCTGAATCCCTCCATCCATGGTGAAGTTATGGCCCGGACAAGCTCCATCCGGACGGACGCACGCACTAACGCACGCACGCACTAACGCACTAACGCACTAACGCACATACACCGAACCGCCATTGTGACAACTATGTCGAGCTCACCGCAAGCGGGCTCGACAAAAATGTTCTTATAAAGTATATTTCAATAAATAAAGTCACAGGTATAATATTCTTACTGTTTTAAGTTTGTTCAATGTAAATTTTAAAGTAGAACTTGACCTTGACATACAGAACAATAATGACTTTTAAAAAGGAAATTGTCCACTTGCCCTTTACAAATCCTTGTTATTATGTGCAAAAAAGTCAGCATCAATCGTGAATTTTCCACTGAACTAAGTAATTACAACGAGGATATAATGAAAATAACTTTATTTGCTTAAAATTCACTTCATATACCAATTTTCATGATAAATTTTCACTCAAAATCTTAAAATTTAATATTTTAGAATAACCTTTGAAGGTCAAGGTCAAATAACTTTGGTTCTATGCTATGAATTTGACTCAAAGTTTACACATATTTAGCTACATCATAAAGGATCATGTTCACAAAATATCATGTCAATTCATACAAAAATAAAGTTAGTAGAGATAGTTTCGTAAAGTTAGTGCATCAGAAATAAGCAAAATCTGAGATCGACAGAAGGACGAATACAGAAAATCAACAAACTGATATACATGATTAATTATTCCGAAAATATTCTGTCCTTAGTACATTGAAAGTACGTGCAAAATTTCACTTCGATCTGATCCATACAGAAAAAGTTATTTAACTTCAAAGTAAAAAAATGCTTCTCGTGTCAATTTACCCCACCCACTTTGTTAGCCATTATCTCCATAAATAAGCCCTCATCAGAATTTTTACACATACAAATTAAAGATATTATGTAACCCTATCAATTCACAGAATTTAAAGAAAATCTATTTTTGAACCCTTATTGCAACCCATCCTTTACAAGAAAAGGCAACTTTAATTTCACGGTGTACAGTCTAAAAGTGTTTGATTGCATTTTAAAGTGACATTTCACATTTATTTCATTTTTAAAAGTATGTCTTGATGCAAAGATTGTTTATTCTAATGCGTAGAAATGCTATCACTTTTTTGAAGATGTTGTTTATAAGCGAAAAATGCGCCTTTAAAGTTGAGACAGAAATGGCAAATTCTATATAAATCTGAACTGTTGTCCACAACAATTTGTCTAATTTTAGCACAAAAATATATATTTCTCGTAAACGGTTCAATATTTTGACTTAAAATTTTCAGAATTTTCATAAGATAAGATGCTCTTTCAGATAGAATAAAAGTAGAATTTATGTAAAAATAATTGTGAAATGTCACTTTAATGGTCCTTAGGTAGGAGGCATTTGGAGGTTTACGTAGTGGTAATTTTTCAAAATAAAAATCATCCTAGAAAGGATGTCATCGACAAAAAAACTTCGTGTCTTTCAAGACGAAAAGAAAAAAGACGTTGCAAGTTCAAATGATTCTGGACTTAACAATGTTAAAATGGGCACACATTGGCCTTTTAAAAGTATCATAACTATAATTTCATCTGCAGTTTTTTATTATTGTATTGAAGATTTTTTCTCATTTCAGACATAAGGTTCTGTTATTGAAATGTTGGTTTGATCATTTCTACTTTGTTTATACGTTGTCATTGTGTACGAGGGACGGTCAGAAAATATCCGGACTGTTCATGTTGCTGTCTGTCCACTTGCTTGCAGCTATATAAACACATTATATACGCAGAGCTCGCATATCTTGTCGGTATCCTATAAATACACAGTCTGATATTGAATTTTATCAATTGTTGTCTCCCTTTATACATGATGTGTTATCTATAAAATCACAGCATATATACAGTTGGCGCCACATCGTATGGCACAATGTCTATATTTTGTTCAAATGTAATTGAACGTTAAACAAAACATAAACACGTGCCATACGATGTGGCGACAACTGTAATAGAAGATGAAAATTTCTCTATTGAGAATGGGATTCTTCTTTCTATTGTTGTGTATGATATGGATAGCTAGGCGTTGTGCCGCAGTCTCGGATTATGGAGGTAGTGTTTGTTGTGATTAGTCCTTCACTCATCTCTGACATATATATATATATATATACTGATTTTTTTTCGGGAGACAGGGCGGAGCCTAATAAACGGTTATTACATCGAAGATTGAGGAGAAACAGCTTTTTCAATTAGCGGTATATCGTCGGCGTTATTGCAAATTATTGTAACTGCAGCTTGAATCAAGCTGTATTTACGAGGTTTTTTAATAACACGTTTTACAATCGCACAGTCTTTCAATTTCGAAATGTTTTCATGCTCGTGCCGCACGTTTTTCTCTTATGTTAACCAAGGTATCGGGAAGTAAACTCGTCGAATAACCCTTTGGCTTAGCCACAGCCTTTCAGGTGAATAAAAACGCAATATACATTCATTCGCCAATAACGTTGTCAAAATATTGTGTCCACTGATATGTAATAGATGTTTTATCCACCATGGGTTATTTCTTAGAGGAACAACCAGAGTAAACAATGCAAAAGAGCGTTTAAATCACAGGAGATGTAATGTGGTTTATCATTCCGAACCTGAGATAAAATCTCAGTCAAAGCAGTTATGAAATTATTGTGCTGGTTCCCCACCCCCGAAAAGAGATGTTTCCTCTGGTTGACAGCCATGATTGTTGCATTTTGAAATTCAAGAGGATTGATAGTTACTCATTTCATGCCAAAAGGTCAAACTTTCAAACTTTTCAATTTTCAAACCGCCAAGTACTATCTGAAGTAATTCTGAAAAAAAAAAAAAAAAAAAAAAAAAAAAAAAAAAAAAAAAAAAAATCAGACAAATGTTGAAGTAAATGCGTGTCAGGTTAGCACAAAAATGTCCCCCTTCTTCACGATTGCGCCCTCTCCCCTCCAACACCGCCGCGGCTACAGAAGAGATTATCAACCATTCAGTGTTTCAGCCAGGATTTTTCCAAAGGGGGCCAATTGGCCCCCTCTCTTCCTAAATAGGGGCCAGACCACTTTAACAGGGGGGGGGGGGGGGTCAGTTCTTAAATGTATCACAAGACATAGATCTAGATCTCCTATAGCTGTTCCCCTGTCAAAATTCAGTCATGGTTATTCACGTTTCCACGCTTTTTGGGATGAGTAAGCGTATATTCTTTTTGATCGACCAAATATTCAGCGACTTACTAAATTCTTCTTAGACCTCTTGATGATGATGATCTCCGATGGTGGTCTTTGCTACTCTGCTTGGGCTAGAAGTTGAATGATCGCTATAATTCTAATCTTGGTCCTGATTAGGAAGAGTAAGAAATCTGTTTTGCAAATAAAACAAGACGATTTATTTTTCTAAACACGTTGTAAAAAGCAGGTTTCCGGCTTCACTAAACTAATTTACCACAGATGCAGATAATCCGAGAACCAGACGTAGACTGGTTTAGTGAAAGGCATTAAAATCGCGGAATGAATATCGATTTTCACTATCGCACTATAACCAGTCAATATAATTATCGTCCAATTATGTTTTGCACCTTGAGTATTCGTCCCAATATCTTTCGTACCCTGGCGCGTTCATCTACGCAAAAATCGAATTTTGGGGGCCAGAAAAGATTTCTTGCGCCAATCCTGGCGTGCCACTACGAGAAACACGCGGGGATTATTATTTTTCTGCGGGAATCCCGCAATGGCGCGTCCTGGCTGAAACACTGACCATTGCAAATGACAATTGATGTCTCACCCTTCTTATAGACCATACCTCGCCCATGTGACTTTTTTGTTTCCAGAACTAGACAAATTGGCGCTGGAAAAGATATAAAATCAGGCCGGCCTTGATATCTACTATAAAACAGTACCTAAAACACGGGTCTACGTCATCGTTCATAGCGAGGATAAAAAAGCTCACACAAAGATGGCATACTGCATAGACGTAGACGAAGACTGTTTTGAAACGTTGGAGATAGAGTTTTGTTGAGATGTTGCATGGTTTTCTAGAACAAGCCAAAATCCGGATATTTTCTGTATCCCCACGTAGCTAATCTGCAGCTTAATACCTTGATCACACTTTGTCCCTTTATACCCGGCCGCACACGACGTACAGGTTCCATCAGCTTTATTACAGGGTGCACCACCCAAACAATCACCACACGTGACACAGTCTCTACCGTATCTGCCATCAACACATTCTGTTGAAACATCAAAGATACATGGCCTCAAACAAACTGTTTGGTCATGGTTGATGTGCTGTTCAATAATGTCAAAAAATGTTTTAAGGGCGTTTGGTTTAGAGAAGAAAAAAGAAAAACACACAAACAAACAAAAAAATCCGCTTTGTTGGATACATTTTGTTTTTGAAGGATGACGAAGCACTTTGTGTATACGAAATAATTTCTTACCGCTGGATTTTTTTTTAGTATTTTGAAAAAAGGCTATGAAAAGAGAGAAGAGCAATTTTGGCTACTTTTTTCTATAAATAATGTTTGTCAAATATTTCAACATTGATTATCACACAGTACTTTCAAAAAATACTTATTTGAATAGAATAAATCATAAGTATATAATAAACACTTATTCATTCACCCCATTTTTGCAATTTTGGACAAAGCTTGTCTCCCTTGAAAACCAACAACTCTTTTAATTCGTCTGGTGACCTATATTTTTCAAGTCACTTTTTACTTCTCATACTTCATTGTTTTAGTTTAGAGAAAATGACAAAATTCTACCGTGGGAAAATAACTGGGTCATATACTGAGTACATTTAATTCCGCAGAGATACTTCGTACGGATATAGGATGGAAATGGCAAGCATAGGCTACGTAATGTGGGTTTAATTTCGTTGATTTATCTCATTCCTTAAACTCAAAATGAAGAAACTGTTTTAAATACACGTCGGAATACAATTTGCTTATTTTTAATTGAGAGGGTTCAAGTCAGTTAATAGCGAGTGTGCCCACCTAAAACTTGAATTAAAGCCTGGCGTCATCGTCGCATAGAAATGACTTTTCTGGCAATGCAAACTCTTTTAGCCTTTTGTTCCGCTCTTGAATAACAGGAATACGAAGTTGTTGCAACGTTTTAGGTGGTAGGGTATGTCAATACACGCATCTCTTCAGGTCATTTGAAGCATGTTCTATAGGGTACATAACACGTCAGTAGTGTGTAGCCATTGTGTCGTTAGTCGTGATATCTATGAGTTATTGCATCCTACGTGCCGTGAAATGTCCTAGTTTGAAAAATAAAGCAAATGCGTTCCAAAAGCTTGGTTCCTCACATTTTCCTGAAGACGCGGCATACTGATAGAATTGAGAATATTTCGATAAAACGTTTTTTATAGTGTCCCTATAGACAAACTTTATAGACATGCTGAAATTTAACTCAAATTTCACGTGCATCAAGTTTACGCAGAGTCAACGTTTAACGCTTTGGCTATGGCGCTGTAAAATGTTCAATAATTGTTAACTGTAATCTTTCCTATTCACGTTTAAAAACATGTGGGAGATTCATAACACATATTTCTTATAACATCTTATAACATCTTGAATTAAGGCTTTGAAAACTCTGCGTTTTTAAATGTACTAAGTATATGTCAATTTACCCTTTCTCATGTTTTAACGTCTCTATTATAAAAGCATTGGAAAAAAAACATTGATACAAACCAACCATTTTCACCCTCTTCCCAAACAGTTTGTGTTATATGGCACATAAATAGGGAACGATTTTATCGAATGAACCGTGACGTAATTTCGGACAAACAAATAATATTTCGTGTGTGTTGTTATAAAATCTCGTAACTACGGCTTGAACCAAGCCGTAGTTACAATATTTTATAACAACACTGACGGTTTATCAAAACATAACGGTAAACCCAGTCTATTTTTAGAACAAAATTCATTGCTACTCTATCTTCACCAACCTTGGTAATGTCATCTTCAGTAGCTTGTAGGTCCGATAGAGTTGAACCTCATCGCTTTTCAACAAAAACCTCGTAACTGCAACTTGTTTTAAGCTGCAGTTACGAGGGTTTCATTGAAAAGCAGCGACATTTAATGTAAGAGTGATGAATGTTTGCACAAAACCTGATGTTATTGTCACAGAAGCATGTGCAAAGTTTCAGAACTATAGCATCAGAAGCTTCATAACGTCGTTGTAAATGCAAAACCTCGAATCTCGTTTTTGGAAAATTTTAAAGGGGACTTCAGGAAAAAGGCGTAATAACTTTTCCCAAACTAAAATGTTTTACTTGAAATTTGGACATAATATTCACAAATAATGTGTCATTAAAGATATCAGTAAAGATATCTCTAAACCTGCAAGAATTGTGATAACTGGACACACAAGATTGTACTTTGAAAATCGCAAGAATCGACATACGAGGTTGTGTTTTTACACCGACGATATATAGATATGACACTTGAACGCTAAACTTTATAAAATACAAACGCCGACGCCGGGTGACTGCATCAGTCCTACTTTCTACGAGAAGTCGATTTTCAAAAAAAAAAAAAAAAAAAAAAAAAAAAAAAAAAAAAAAAAAAAAAACAACATGATATTACCAGAATACACGTATAATTCACAGATATAGAAATATTGTGTAATTCCGACCAGTTTAAGTTCCATATACCGTCCAGGCACGGATGTGGATAGGTTGTGGTAAACCACATATACATCGGCGCTGTTGGTGAACATCTCCGTCTCATCGTAGGTGCTTATACCATAAACTACCTTCATTTTCTTCAGGTTTTCTGAAATGTATGAGCCGGGATCTTGAAAAACGTCCCTTATAGCATTTTTCAAACTTAAGTTTAAAGATCAGTCTGTTGTCAAATGTGGTCCAAAATGCATCCATGCTGCTCTTTTTAAGTTTCTACAGGTCACGAAGGAGCTATTAGAGAACAACATGGATCCTGATCAGACTGTGCGTATGCACAGGCTGATCTGGGTCTATGTTGGGCTCAAATGCCTTAAGGGACCTTTTTCCAGATCCTGGCTCGTATGTTGATAATCGTTAGAATACTTTTTAGCTCCACTGGCTGTCAGGCCGGCGGGCTACTGTTATGGCGGTGTGTCCGTCGTGTGTCAATGTGTCCGTCCGTAAGTCAGTCCGTAAACTTTTTCTGCAAAAATCTGCCCAAAAACTACCTGATGGATTTCAACCAAACTTCACAGGAATGATCCTTTGGTGACCTTCTCTCAGATTCCTTCAAAGAATTCTGGTTTAAGAAGAGGGACTGGAGTTATCTGCCATTGAATGTCAAAAATGGCCGTTTTCAACTTTTCACTTTGTTTCCATTCTGGGTATTACATTCAGCTTGATCTGAATTTAACATCATAAGGTATGTGCCATTGAAAATGACAAATATGCCATTTTCTGCTTTTTAACCTTTTTTACTCTTGCTAGCAACTACAAATATTGACCAATCAAAACAGAACTTTGACAGAATGTTGGTGACTATAAGATCATGCCAGTGTGTAATCAGCATGATCTGAAGTTTACATAACGAGATATGTGCCCTTGAAATTGACAAAATTGCCATTCTCGGCTTTACTTTCACTCTAACAACCTTAAATACTTACCAATTGATACAAAACCTTGATAGAATCTCACTGACCATAAGATCCTATATGCTTGTAATTTTCAGCTTGATCTGATTTTATAAAACTAAAGTTATAATTAGGCCCTTGAATTTGACAAAATAATTGTTTTTCACTTTGTTTGCACCTTCTTCACATCTACAAGTAATAATCAATCAGGTCAACACTTTAGTAAAATATTGGCGAAGTTAAGATCTTACTTAAGTGTGATCCTAAGCTTGATAGAAACATTACCATCTGAGGCACGTGCCCTTGATTTTGACCAAATTGTCAAATGTGTCTTTGTATCCACTATAACATCTCCACACATTCGCCAATCAAGACAAATTTATGTGATAAGATATTCTATGATATTTTTTTTTTTAATTTTGATGCCTGAGTTATCTAGCACTGCTCCTTTTAAATGGAGACTCTGTTAAACAACTACTGTAAAAGCAGTCATGCATTTGCTTGTTTGTATAGCAGGAACTTTAAAAATTGCATCCAACAAGACAAACAATTTAGGCCTGTAGAGCACTTCCAGACCTTCAGGGTCGCATAGTTTATTATTTTCCAGACCAAAGTGATAATAACACCATATACATTCGGAAATTCTCGGATCTTATAGGTTCTCTAGATCCCTCGAACGTAATGCAGTGGCCGCCATGGATGAATTTCACCCATGCTACTCCGCAAGTATAACAACTATTCAAGGCTTCGCAAGTCGTTTATATCGTCATAAATGTGAAAGAGTTTTATCAGATGAAGAATTGATGTGATTTGCCGATTATAAAGAATATATTTATAAGCTTGCAAAACAGGTTTTTTTTTGTTTTGACGATGTTTTTTTTACGCGCGTTTACTTTCACGTTCAATATGACGATCTGTGTATAACACTCGAGGTGATGTTACAAACAGTCTCGTGCGTCGTGATCGACACCATGTAATCTTTCAATGAAAAAGAAAGTACTGGTTGAGGGTAATTCAAACCAATATCTCCGAATAGCTATATCCTACCTTCGGCCATGAATTCATTTTAAATATGATACGTCATTTATTTGTCCGAAACTTCTCTTTTTCATTTTCTATGTCACTGTGTTCAACTACAGACAAACAAACTAGATCTAGTTTAAAACACATAGAGGGCGATTTTGGGGCAGTGACATTACACAGGACTTGTAATGCACGAATGATAAAAATCCGAACACATTGTACGAATTATTTTATGTTCAAGGTAATAGGTAATCCGAGTTTTCTCTGACGTAAATACGCTCTTTGTTATTTTGATTTTTCGCTATTTACATAGCGAAAAATCAAAATATCAAAGAGCATATTTACATCAGAGAAGACTCGAATTAGGTAATAGGGAAGAATTGAGTATATCAAAACGTAACATACGCCCAGCTCCACCCCAATCACCGTCTCCTCCTCTACCTATTACATCCACAAACTGTATGTTATACACCTGTCCTAGGTCAAGTCTGTACCAAGGTTCGTATGTGTTATGGGTAGCAGCACAACAGCTACAACCATTTGGTGCCCGTGTTGCATCTCCGTCAACAGCTAGGTCTGGGCTATATGGATTACCAAAATATGAGAGGGTAGAACTCGAGGTTACTGTGATGCCTGCTTTATCAATCAGACCAGCTCCTGAAAGTTGGAATCTCAGAAAGACAAACTTGTGACTTACGGGAAAAAGCCAAACAAATGAACATTACGTACGATAATTTTGCAGCTATGACATTAAAGAAAAAAACAAGAAAAAAAAAAAAAAAAAAAAAAAGAAAAAAAAAAAAAAAAAAAAAGATAAAAGAAAAAAAGCGATTTAATTCTCAGTCCGGGTCATACGGGACTCATACCATAGAACACTATGTATATTGATATTAGATTATCCTGTAGGCTATGTCATAAACTTCTTAAGTCCATTTCGACATCAACTTGCGGAAGGGTAGTATCGTACAATTTACTTTTTTCACCAAGATCTTTTCCCCTTTCATTGATGATTTTAAATGCGGGGCCTCAAATGCTGAAACAAAATGTTAAACAGTACAATGACCGAGTAATCATCCGCCTGAAAACAGATCGTAAAATAAGTAGAAAGCGTGCTAAGCTATTTCAAAATGACTAGTATTTTACCATATCATGGCATCCTAGTCTCGTGTTTTTTTTATTATCAAATGTCTTTATTTAGTTTATCTTAGTATAACTATTACAGCATCTTCAGCATAGCTAGGTATCAAAAGCGCCCTCTCTCTTCTATTCAGGCAAAGTACATGCCAAAGGCTTAAATATGGTCCCCTTTATCGTGACGGATCACAAATATATATCACAGAACACTAAATATATTGATATCAGAGTACCCTAGATGTCATTTAAACTTCTTTAGTCCTTTTCGACCCTAACTTATTGAAGGGTAGTTTCTACAGTAAAATTTTACTTTTGTTCATATCCTAATTTTACAAGTTATCATAATATTGTAAAACATCTTACCGATAACTGGCCTTGGTATGATGAAAATCAAAATCAGCATCACTTGATTCATATACTTTATGGGCATGGTATCTTATTCTGAAATTGTGAAATGGTGCAAACGTTGTAAAATAAAATTAGAACTCTATAATTAAAGGGTATTTTGAGAATTCTGTGCTTTCACGTATTGAGAATTTGACTCATTGATCATTCATCGTTGAAACAAAATCTGTTATCTGTTTCCTATAAAAATTCTGTAAGATGAACCGTGTTTGCATAACTCATCTTAAAAGGACATAACATTCAAAATTCATTTTTTATAAGTATATGTCTTGATGCAAAAATTGGTTATTCTTATGCATAGAAATCAAATGCTGTCAGTTTTTAAGTTGTTATGAGCGAAAAGTACGCCTTTAAAATTGAGATAGAAATTCCGTATAAATCTAAAATGTTTTCCACAACAATTTGTTTAATTCTAGCGCAAAATACTTTTTTCTCGTTAACGGTTCAATATTTTGGCTTGGAATTTTCAGAATTTTCATAAAAAATAAATTGTTCTTTTAGATAAAAATAAAAGTACAATTTATGAAAAATAAATGTTAAATATGACTTTAACAGAAACGCATTGTTTTCGAAAGTATTTACCAAAATTTTGCCGAAAAACAGCAATTTTAAGGAATATCATTAATACTCATGGATATGCAAATGGGCTAATTTGCATAAAATTAACAGTAAATGAAAGAGTAAGTCATTTAAGCTTTCAGTTCATACCATTCAAAACGTTTTGAAATTTGAATGAACAATTTTGATAGGGATTAGGGTTTAAGTAAGGATTACGACCAAAAGCTCAAACTGCCACATAGTGCAAACATCGCTAAAAATGATTCTAATAAAATGTTCCTTAACATAAGGTTTAAAATATGTTGAAAAAATTCCCCTTGAACAGACACGCTTTATTTTGGAAAGCTTCTACCAAAATTTCGCAAAAAAAAAAAAAAAAAAAAAATCAAGGATAATCATTCATCCTCGTGAATATGCAAATGAGCTAGACTGCATAAAATCATTGCAAACAAAAGTGCATACCGGGTAAGTTTTCATTGATACCATTCTAGCATATGTAGGTCAATATTCAATGAAAATATTCACCAAACAAGTTTTGTATTTGAATGAAAAAAGTGATTGTGTTAAAGGATTTAGATAAGGGTAACAGACAAAAGACCCCAATGGCGCTCAACGCTCAAAACGTTTCTAAGAAAATGTACTTTATGCAAAATCATGTACACAAAATTCCCCATGTGGAAGGAGGTCCAAACAAATACACTTAAAGACACTTCCTACGCAACACTTACATTTTTCATCATAATTAATTAAATAAAGCAGTGTATCTTATAAAATCTTCAGCAAATATAAATCAACTAAGTTTACATGTGTTTTGTAAATTTCATCAAAATCGACAGATCCGAACATAAAAAATATTTAGGTTTTTCACTAAGATGCAAAAATGAAAAGTCACAAAACCCCAGGCAATTGCAGAATTCAATAGCATCAAATTCGGGTCATCAAACCATGCTCATATCTTATAACACTGCTTCATAAGATGTGATCAGCATTGCACAAAATCATCGAATTTGTTACCAGACATTAGTTTTTCGCCCTTTTGCTCCAAGAAATTTTCAACAACTGGAACAGGAACTAATATTAATAAGGGACGAGTTAAGAATGACCCCGCATAGATTCATCATCAATTATGCTTTATTAATGAGACGGGGTGTCTTCGTGTCATTTAGGTCCATGACGGACACACAAAATGTTAGCAGAATATCACAAACTTTACTGCTGTTACATGAATAACGTGGAATTACGTTATCAGCTACCACAGCTTTTTTGCAACTTTTTGTTTTCTAGTCATATCATATGAACTGCAAATTTAATGATTTCTACTCAATGTTTCTTTATGACAATTACAGATCTTATTCAATTGTGAATGAATTAAATTTGTTGAAGATTTGATGAAAAATAATTCATTAAATTTTAACTTATTACAAAAAAGGTAAGTGTTGCGTTAGAAGTGTCTTTAAGTGTATATTAATTGAATGTCTGCAGATTAAAGCTTTTAAAACGTTATTATCCATGACAACGGAAAATCAAATTAACGAGAATCTCCTACGGGTGTGTCACAATCAGATGTGCAAACTCATTTGGAACACCACGGATAATGTCCACCAAAGATCAAATCATCGACTCGGAAGTGTGTATATGAAAAAAAAATGTTTAAAAAAATCACATTTCTAAGCCGGAAGTAGCAACACTTCTTAAAGTAGTTTTCGATGTCATCCAAATGAACAACCATGGCAACTTGCGGGACTTGCAGGTTGTAATCATTCTAAAAAGAGAGGACACTGGAACTGCAAACAATGCATTTCAGTATCACTGTCGCTTCATTGTTGACATTAGGCACAGACGAATGTCTTGAATTGTTGTTCTATTCTATTCTTTTCACGGTCTGAAAGTAGTTCTACGACTTGCATCCAAGGTATGATTCGACAGAATTGTCCGTGGTGTTACATTTTTCACATAGATATAAGAATTTAAATAATTCTTCATGTCGAACTTGGGAATTTAGAGAGAGAAAAAAGTGTATAAGTTCCATATAATTTCTTACACGTAGGCTATTTGGAGATATCGATTCCATTTGTTACAGAGAAAACAGTTCACATCATAACACTAGCAGACCAAGCTTTCAAATGAAATTTAAAACAAAGTGGATCCTGACACATTTATTTTGAAAAAAAAAAAAATTTTTTTTCTCACATCTTAACCGAGTTAGATATGAAATGAGTGACAACTTTTCCGTTTTCTCTTTTCATTCAGTACTGTCTGTAGTGCACTAAGAATTGACAGGAATATCAATTTTCTTTAAATTGATATATACATTTATTATCTTAATATGAATACTTGTAAACAGAAATTATGACTGAAAGTCACAATGTTGTCAAGTTCAAGAGCACGTTATTTAAGATGCGAGATTATGATAAAGCTAAACAAGAGCCGTCACAGACGGATTATGCTCCCCGAATTTAGAAGTGTTTGTCACAAAATAAAAACTATCATACATTAAGCCCCCTTTTCCCATGACAGCTTTTTTGTACACACATTATTTATAGAATATGGTCTAGAACATCATATTTATTACATGAGCACAAAATTTCATTAAATTCTGCCCATTAGATGAAGAGAAATAAGAGAAAAACTAATTTTTACACTAAGGCCCCTTTTTCCACGACGCAGCCTTAAATTTACAAACGGAGAAAAAGGTCTCTAGGTATTGACCTAAGGAGTTCACATGTGAAGTTTCATTGAATTTGGTCCAAGGGTTGCTGAGATATGGCTGTGGACGGACGGACGGACGGACACACGGACGGACGGACGGACGGACAGCGTGGCGACTATATGCTCCCCCGAAATTTTTTCGGGGAGCATAAAAATGCTTTCATAATCTTGAATGATCAGTATTTGTTGCTGTTACAGACTGTAACTTACAGTAAAAACAAAGTGGAAGAAAACAACAATTTCGTCACAGTCAATGGCATTTAACTCTGTTCTGATAAAAATATTCTCATCAACATTATATCCAAGTTTTTTTGATTGGTTAATATTTATTGCTGTTTGAGAGAAAACAAAGTAAAACACGGCAATTTTGTCACCGTCAAGGGCACACAACTCTGTTTTTTGGTCCGATCAATCTGACAAATTAAAACATTTAAGATCTTAAAGTCACCAACATTGCGACCAATTTGTGTCTTGATTGGTCCTTTAGGCCTATTTGTGTTTGTTACCGTCGAAAACGGTTATTTTGTGAAATTCAAGGGCCAATAACTCTTGTTTTTCTGCTCAAATTAAGCCTAAAATTTTACTCGTCAAGGATCTTATGGTCACCAACATTGTGACAAAAGTTTGTCTTGATTGGTCAATAAATGTAGATGCTACAGTGTAAACAAAGTCGAAAACAGCAATTTTGTCAAATTCAAGGGCACTTAAGTTGCACAATTACGAACGAAAAATGTCTCACTATAGTTTCGGTCTTGACGTAACGTAATTCACAGACACGTAATTCACAATTTTGAACATACAATAAAATTCCACAGGTAATAATTCTGAAGAGAATTTTTCTTCTTGCTTTATGTAATCTAACGTTACACATGTTTAGGTACATGCCCAACTATGTATTTAACTTAAAGGGACATTTCATTCCAATTTTAAATTTTTAAAGTATGTCTTGATGCTAAGATTGGTTATTCTAACGAGTATATATGCTATTAGTTTTTTGAAGTTGTTGCCAATAAGCGAGAAACACGCATGTAAAGTTGAGACATAATCGATAAATTGCATATAAATTCGAACTGTTGTCCACAACAATTTGTTCAATTTTAACACAAAAATATGAATTGCTCATAAACGGCGCAATATTTTGGCTTGAAATTATCAGAATTTTCATAAGGAAATATGCTCTTTCAGATAAAAATAAAAGTAATATTTGTGACAAAAAATTCTGAAATGTCACTTTAAGCGTTGATTGTGTGAAATTTTAAAGAGCGTTAACGTTATTCACATTTACTCCTCCTTGAGCGGGGTAGCTTCCTTCATTGCAAAGTGTGACTTACTACAATCTACTGCTACTTTCAATAGTAATATAAAGTGTTTGCATATGCTGTTGACTAAATTTACTAGATGCCGAAGGGCAACATGTCGAGCCCGCTCATTTTGAAGAAAGAAGACCATACCTATGTCTACAGCTGTCATTACAATGGCGTTGTAAAAGTGGGGACAAAATAAGTTGGAATGATGGGGATCATGGTGAGACAGTTTATTGTTCACAAAATATTACATGTCTATGTATTTATAACGAGATACTCCACCTCATGATGGTTAATATTCATGCCAAATTATTTTAATTCCCCCCAAGTAATGACCAAATTTTGGTCCAGACAAGCATAATCCGGACAGACGCACACACGCACATACACCAAACTGCCACTGTGACAACTTTGTCAAGCTCATCGCAAGCGGGCTCAACAAAAATCAACTCATTTTTGATATTTGACCTAAAATTCTGACCTTTACTTTTGAGCTAGCAATCTGGTTCTACAAAAATCAACTCATTTTTTACATTTGACCTCAAAGTTTGACCTTGACCTTTGAGCTTGGAATCTGGTTCTTGCACGCGACACTCCGCCTTACTGAGCTTGACATTTGTGCCAAGTTAAGGAATGGCCCGGACAAGCAAAAATCAACTCATTTTTTACATTTGACCTCAAAGTTTGACCTTGACCTTTCATCTTGGAATCTGGTTCTTGCACGCGACACTCCATCTTACTGAGCTTGACATTTGTGCCAAGTTATTTCTGAATCCCTCCATCCATGGTGAAGTTATGGCCCGGACAAGCAAAAATCATCTCATTTTTGACATTTGACCTCCAAGTTTGACCTTGACCTTTGAGCTTGGAATCTGGTTTTTGCACGCGACACTCCGCCTTACTGAGCTTGACATTTGTGCCAAGTTATTTCTGAATCCCTCCATCCATGGTGAAGTTATGGCCCGGACAAGCAAAAATCATCTCATTTTTGACATTTGACCTCCAAGTTTGACCTTGACCTTTGAGCTTGGAATCTGGTTCTTGCACGCGACACTCTGCCTTACTGAGCTTGACATTTGTGCCAAGTTATTTCTGAATCCCTCCATCCATGGTGAAGTTATGGCCCGGACAAGCAAAAATCATCTCATTTTTGACATTTGACCTCCAAGTTTGACCTTGACCTTTGAGCTTGGAATCTGGTTCTTGCACGCGACACTCTGCCTTACTGAGCTTGACATTTGTGCCAAGTTATTTCTGAATCCCTCCATCCATGGTGAAGTTATGGCCCGGACAAGCAAAAATCTTCTCATTTTTGACATTTGACCTCCAAGTTTGACCTTGACCTTTGAGCTTGGAATCTGGTTCTTGCACGCGACACTCCGCCTTACTGAGCTTGACATTTGTGCCAAGTTATTTCTGAATCCCTCCATCCATGGTGAAGTTATGGCCCGGACAAGCTCCATCCGGACGGACGCACGCACTAACGCACACACGCACGCACTAACGCACGCACTAACGCACATACACCGAACCGCCATTGTGACAACTATGTCGAGCTCACCGCAAGCGGGCTCGACAATAAATGATATTTAATATCATGTATTCAAAACACAGGGATTTTGTTACCTCTGAGTCCCGAGTCCCTGACTCATACTTTTTTCTCAGGACTCACTGATTAATTATTAAGTGAGTCCCAGGATGCTAACATTTTCAATGTGTAATTGACATTGTCTTACAAAGAATTCGATATTTCAATTTTGGACTCATTGTTTTGGGAACCAGTGGGTCCCAGGACTCTTACGCATAAATTTGTAACAAAATCACTGAAAACATGGTTTCGTTTTAGGATGTGTGTAAAACTATATAACGTAATTCACACCAGACCATGGGGCATATGCATAATTGTTCGCAGAAAAATGCATTTATCTTAAACTTTATTCCACCACTAAAAACAATTTGGAAAAGCTACTAATTAGGATACTAGGTATATTGTATGTACATGCATGTATTATATATATACTCTCCGTACAAAAGTGATGAAATGGACCACCCCCGAGGTGGGACAGCTGTTTTTTACCCATTTCCGACTTATAGAGACATTACTCTGTTATACTCTCACATATTTCATCAGATATATGGAGTTTTGTTATTATTTCTATTTGACAACCCCTATGGCATTATGTTAAAGACGATTCATCAATTATAATTGTACAAACATAGCGTCTTAGGTCCATGGGACAGGTATTTCTCGTATTTGATACATTTAACTCGTTTTAATAGCTGATAACTCCAGACTTCCTGCTCCGATCACACTGAAAATCGAACTCATCCAAGATCTTATTGTTACCAACATTGTGGCAAATTTTTGTCTTGATCGGTCAATATTTGAAAATGACAGAGTGGTAACAAAATCAAAACTAGCCATTTTTGACGTTCAAGGGCACATAACTCCTGGCTTCCTTATCCGATCTGACTCAAAAACGAACTCATCCTAGAACTTACGGTCATACATGTTTTGACCATGTTGATATTTGTAGATACTAGAGTGTTTACAAAAGTCAAAACTAGCCATTTTTACGTTCAAGGGCACATAACTCATAAGACTTCCATGTCCGATCTGACTCAAAATCAAACTTATTCAAGAACTTATGATCATACATGTTTTGACCAAGTTTGGTCAAGATTGGTCTATATTTGTGGATGCTATAGTGGTAAGAACCATGGGCGTAGCCAGAAATTTATTTGTATTACGCACGAGCGCCGTAGGCCCGAGAGGGGAGAGCACGAGAGGGAATATCCCCGCTCTTAAGGGGGTTCGGGGGTCTCCCCGGAGAAAATTTTGATTTGTACGACTTGTTTTCAACATTCTATCTGCATTTTGAGGCACGCAAACGGCTAAATTGGCCCTTAAAATAAAAAAAAGCATCTTAAAACCTATTCGCGTTTTTTTACATTACGCACATGCGTATTTTGCGTAATGGGCGCTACGCCCTTGAGAACAAATTGTGGACAGACGGACAGACGGACGGACGACGGACAAAAAGCGACCACAATAGCTCACCTTGAGCACTTCGTGCTCAGGTGAGCTAATAAAAGTAATGGCTCACCTTTGTCTGTTTATCCAAATACGGGGAATTCCACTACCTCGACAGTTCCTGGATGTGGCATGGGAACAAATTCATGTCAACACATTAACATTTTCGAGGTAGCTCCCCTGATGCCCACCCGTGTTTAGATATCAAGCAAGTTACAAGTGTTTTGCTAAGATATTTTCTACTATCGATGACTGCTGACGTAGCAAGAGGGGGGTCAGGGGGCAGGCATCGACTTTAGCACTAGTCATTTCGGGCTTGTAGAAATTCTATCTGTCTATCCCTGTTTCTCATCGATTCGTGCTTTCTCATTGTTCAGAAGGAGGCAGCATATCCTATTCAATTATACACCCATATTTTCCGACCTTCAAGAAAGGCGCAGGTATAAAATGCTGTTTGAAAGTAATTAGGGCGAAAACTCATTTTCGCCCTAATCTACATGGCTGATCAATCGCCGAGGACACAATCTTGAGCAAATAACTTCGAACATAAATAACAAAAAAGGGATATGATACACCTACATATTTTCAGAAATGAGTAGATCTGGATTACATCGGACGATCTGGTTACTTCGAACTCTTCGTTCGCTGTACAAAATAAAAACAAATCACCCGTACATGCGCGGATCCAGAGGGGGGTCAGGGGGTCATGACCCCCCTGGAATTTGGCGAAAAAAGGGTTATCAAAAAGATTACTGGTTATTTCCTAAATAAGCTGCGACATTCGTCCCTGTGTGCCACGACAACCCGTTGTTATATTTAATCCTTCATGGTATGACATGTATCTGCATGCACGTATCCAGAGGGGATCCTGACCCCCACCCCTGGAATTTGGCGAAAAATGGGTTGAAGATCGGATGACCCCCCTGGGAAAAATACCTGGATCCGCGCTTGCTCGTATTTTTCCAGGAAAACTTTCACTTTTAGAGGAATAGCACGTCATAGTGACGTATACATTGAGTTGCAACGAGAATTTTGATTGGATTAGATACAAGCGTTATCAAAGCGAGTTATTTTTCTCTTTCCTCAGCGAGAAATTTTCAATGCAGAACAATCTCATTCTGACTGTAGAAAAATACAGGAATAGATATAGATATCTAGATCTAGATCTATATGGTATGTATCACGTATTTAGTTCTCTAAAAAATGGATTGCTAGATTTGTAAATTAGGAACAGTTTCAGAAATTCCAAAAAGAAATGACCCGGGATCTGCAAGGGGCAGATATGAATGATCTTGTGTAGTGTCGAAAGGAGTCAATGTGTGGTAATGGGTCAACTGTAGCACTTCGTCGGAGTTAATGTAAAGCCCCGTAGGCTAGAGCTATTTCATTTTTTGGAAGGTTTTACAGAGAAAGTAAAAAAAAAAAAAAAAAATAGTTCTAGATCTAATAGATCTCTAGTTCTAGATCTAACTTTTCAGAAACGGAAAAATTTTACTTAAAATTCGGAAATATTGTTTCACATATAGATCTATCTAATGTGCCATTAATACAGATAAGTAAAGATACCATAAAAGCTGCAATAAGAGTCTATACTGGACATACGATGTGATAGGCCTACTTTGAAAATCGCAAAAATCGACATACGACGTTCTACCCCGACGATTTGTCCGTCAACCCATTGCCACACAATGACTCTTTTAGACTCCCACAAAATAATGGCCATGGAAAGCATCGTGGAAAATGAAGAAATTGCTTTTGACAAGCAATTTCGTCATTTCCCACAATTTTTTCCATCCAAAAAGACATAGAAATTAAAAATTTCATTCACTTTGAAATTGTTGTCTGTAGGATCTTTCAATTTGGACCGCCCTAAAATTTTGTCGTTTGGTAATGGGTTAACAGCATGGATCTTTATCAGACTGCGTTTGACCCTCGGTGGGGAATAACGTAACATAACAATTTAAAAAGTCTTCAACAATTTTGTTAATAGGCTACTTGATCAACTTGGATTCGGTTTGAAGCTGAGAAGGAAGAAAACACCAAGAATGAAAAAGTTATTGACGACCAATCAAACATTTTTGGTAGTCAATATTTTTTGTGCATTTATAAGCTGATTTTCAAAAGATCCTTCGCATTGAGGAAATCCCTGACGCATCCCACCTTTTGGTTTAAAGTGACATTTCAGAATTTTTTGTCATAAAGTTTACTTTTATTTTTATCTGAAAGAGCATATTTCCTTATGAAAATTCTGAAAAATTCAAGCCAAAATATTGCGCCGTTTACGAGGAATTTATATTTCTGTGTTAAAATTGAACAAATTGTTGTGGACAACAGTTCGGATTCATATGCAATTTATCGATTATGTCTCAACTTTAAATGTGTGTTCCTCGCTTATTGGCAACAACTTAAAAAAACAAATAGAATTTATACCCATTAGAATAACCAATCTTGGCATCTAGACATAATTTGAAAAATTGAAACTAGAATGAAATGTCCCTTTAAATAGTTTTTAAAGTCATCGTGTATTCTAAGTACATTTAATTTCGCAAAAGTAGGCCTACTTCGTACAATAAATCAAATAAACAATAAGGACAAAAGGAGAAACTGTTGATCATCGGCATTTTTTCCTTTTACCTCAACGTTTTTTCACTTTTTTTCTCTACTGGGGACGTCAAAATCAGCTCTTGTCCGGAAATGAGTTACACCTGCACGTATCATGATCAGTTTGTAATTATGTGCAGTCTGATCATGGTGTTGACATCTAAGAGTTGATACAGGAAATCCAGTAAATAGGTGTCAGTCAGACTTTGTCGTCCCTGGATGAAAAAGCTTGGTGAAACATTGAGGCAAAAGAAGACAATGCTGAATCAATATCATTTTCTGTGCTATATTGTAAAAAATCCCTTTTTATCGACAATTATTTTGTTGTTTGCAGCAGCTTTCAGATTGAAACAGTCCAGTTTTTGCTTTTAAGAAAATAGTAGTGTTTAAATCATTGCCGTTTTGAAACGGTTGATATTTTAAAATACTTCAAAACGGGGTTCATTTCTGTGACTCAAGATATAATAACATATTATCACTGTTCGTACGTACGTATAGCTCACGATAATTGACCTAGCAGAGTAGCCCCAGCCAAGCTGGGAAGCTAAGGCTGGGATGCTCTGCCAGGTCATTTATCGTGAGGTATACTTATAAACGACCGACCTACGAAAAGAAAAACAAACATTTTATCAGATTGTTTTATTTAAAGAAATATTAAAAGGACATAACATTCCGATTTCATTTTTTAAAGTATGCCTTGATGCAAAGATTGGTTATGCTTGTGCGCATATGCGTATGATATCAGTTTGTTAAGTTTTTGTTTATATGCGAAAAATGTACACCTTTAAAGTTGAGACAAAAATTACTAAAAATCATAACTGTTGTGGACAACAATTTGATTAACTTTAGCACAAAAATATATATTTCTCGTAAATAGCGCAATATTTGGGCTTGAAATTTTCAGAATTTCCATAATAGTTGGTTGGGCGCATAACTCCGAAATTTTGGCACAATCGTTCACTTTGTGATACAAGCATGAAATTTGGTATGGTAAGTCTTTGAGGGTCCCTGTATCATAAAAAAGTGCTAGCCACTTGAAATTCGCATCCGGTTGCTATTTTCCAAGATGGCCGCCATTCGGATAAATATAGTCTATATATAAGATAGAAAGACATTACAAATGCTGAAATCCGCCGGGATTTTTCAAATAAATCGTTCCAATATAGTCACTTTTGTAATAAATCAATAAACTAACATGTTTTTTTTACAACATTGGGGTCGTTTATCCGAGATGGCCGCCAAAATACTCTAAAAATGGCCGTTTCTTCAATTAGATATTATTTTTTAATAAGATATTATCAAGCTTTGTCATGAATATTTAACCAGCATAATGGAATGAAAAACAAACCGATTTAGCCACATTAAATTTGCATCCGGTGGCCATTTTTCAAAATAGCCGCCATTCTCATGTATTGATTAGGCCTATACGAAAATACCAAATAGAAATGAATCCCAAGTGATGAATTTCGTCGGGATTTTTATATATCTTTCCTGCATGGTCTTCCTTTGTAACCAATATATACCAACTTGGTGTCTTTATAACATGGGTGCCTTTTTTCCAAGATGGCCGCCAAATATTCCAATATTCATCGTTTCTTCAAGGAAATCTTATAACTGATAACAAAAAAGATATCAACCTCTCTCTTTAAGAATCAGCTAATGAAATGAATGAGATACAAACAAAATTGTTGTCGAAGAGAATATATACTTTGCTGTTGAAATGGCGTTCACTTTTGTATTATCTTAACTGCCATAGAACTTGAGGTTCATATGGGCCTCCATAATTTATTATCGATTATTGTCGATTACTTAAAAAAAACAGCAGCTTCATTAACATGGTTTAAAACACTTTCGGAACAAAACATTGTGTGTGCACAGTCGCTTTGTGCTAAGTAAGTCAAACCCTAGTTTTCAAATCATCCTTGGAATCGTTCACACCGAATATCAGAAAACTCGTGCATTCTAAACAAGATGGTGTAAAAGGATGTCATATTCATAAGTCTTTCTTACAGGGCAAGTTTAAAAAAAATGTGACCATTCACTTTTTACATGCCTTAGCTCTTACAGAGAAACATATTCAACCCAATCAAAGCTAAAAAGATGTGTTATTGTGTCTTTATACTGGGTACCAAGTTTAAAGAAAATCGCTTCACAAATAAAAAAGATATGTCATTAAAACATGTCAAAAATGTCAGGAGTGAAACGTTTTTGTGTGACACTTAACACTTGTACCAATTTTCTAAGCTATGCTAAATAAAAGACAGTGACAGGATAGTACAATAAGCACTTGTAATTCATAAAACAACATGTGCACCATCATCTTAAAATTACCTTTTCATCTTATCTTCACTGCTTTAGGATGTGGAGCCTGTTTTATACAATACTCCTCTGAATTTTATGTCAGGAGTGAAACACTTTTATTTTTCAAAATGTGTTGTCATTTTTGTCTATTTAGCCAGAAATCTACCACTTAAATTTTTTTAGAAAGCCATCAACCTTGTGGGCATTCTGCACTCTACTATTTAGTGATTCGTGGATTACAATTTCTCATATTGTGCAATATATATACTGTCAGGAGTGAAACGCTTTTTTGGTGTCATTTTGCAAGATTGTGCACACAAATTTAGCTAAAAAGTAGTGAACATGAATTTAAAATATAATTTTGGCACTGCTTAACCATTTAGAATAGTTTTTAGCCACCCTAATTAAGAAATCTGGATGATATTCTGTAAAATTAGCTGTTATTCTTAACAATTTAATGTCACACTTTGGTCACATTTTTTTTAAAACCTACCCTACATTAATAATGGATGATTATAAAACAAATCAACAAAAATAGTTAGAGTACTCGTAAATGCTGTCTCTGCCAAGAGGACAAATCTGATGATTTGCTTCTTTCTGTTCTGAGTAATTTACAGAAAGAGCAAGATCTTAGTGGATACAATACTAGTAATACTACCACAGATATTCCTTTATACCTTGCCTTCAAAGATATACCAACTTCGTTCAATCCAGCTCTATTAGATGATAGTGAGGGCAAAGAGAAAACTTTGATATGGCATAAACCTATGACATAAATCTTTTATCTACAATACAAAGCTCAAACGGGCACAGAAACCAAGTTCCATTACTGTTTTCATGATGCAGATGGAAACAGCTGTAAAAGGTCTATACAATCTGATTGGCAAAAGATGCCACGTTTCTTATGCATGCATAGCACGATTTGCAAAGTTTGAGACAAGCTTAATCAATGCGCTAAAACTATGAGCAACGGGAAGTTGCTTGTAAAACTCAGTGCAGTTGGTGCTGTCGTTGACGAGTTAAAGTATCACCCAAACAGCTTAGTAGAGCTGTATAACTCGACGAGGTCTTAACAAAATATGATACAAGCAAACAACAATAGTTTTGTAAAAGATTTGTAGCATGTTGTCTTTGTTAACTTGTTATATATATATATCATGGTATTCATGGCTTCTGAGAACGTTCCAGTTTTCAAACTTCATGACTTAGTCATATTGTATAAGCACCGTCTCAATGCGCAAAACAAGCTGCATACAAAGCTGGCCATATTTAGAGACTGTGTAATTTTCAGCAACCAATTTATTAATGGCCGTCGAACTGGGAATTGTCATGTTTATTGTCAGTTATTTGGACCCAGTTTCGTAAAGCTGCAGAGAGATGGCCACGAATGGGTGCAAAAAAACTTGAAGTGGACGGTGTAAGTTAAAGAAAGCAGGGCTTTTCTGCACTTCACTCTATATCTGCGTCTGTGAAATATCACATGAAAGTTTAAATTATATATAAGCAGTGACGGCCATCTATGTTGTACAGCTTCTTCAGTGTTGATATGACTATGTTCACAAGCACTAAACCTTGCTGGTATTCTACATATCATCTCTTGTTGTCGAGGGACCCCATATGGGATGAGGGCTAGTTTCCTTGTAAAGGCTGTGGATTTATAGAACTATTCTGGCCGAAAATCGAAAACGCCAGACACATGGATGTTGAAAATAGGATTCAACTGAGACGGCTTTAAAACAATAGTTAGCTTCAGTGGGTTTGGCTGTCATCTCTTGTATGCGTATTGTCGAAATTGAAAATCGTCTGATACATTGTTTTAGAGACCTGCTTTGAAAAAAGTGGGTTAACTGCTATTTCTCATGGGGATCTTATCAAATTTGAAAACTATATCACTGGGAACTTGTTCCAAATGGTTGCCATCTCGGGTCGACAAACACTATATCTCACTTGTATTCTACATACCATTTCTCTTTGTTGAGGGACCCAATCTTGTAGTCTACTTGTTATGGTAGGTTCTGTGGCTCTAAATAAATTGTCTCGCCAAACTGATATACACTACATATTACATTTGTAGATATCTATGGCAATCGATTTAAAGAGTGAGAAAATAATGAGTACACGAGCTTGGTTGGCTGCCATCTGTTATTAAGTTAGTCAATTTTCGTATAATTCGGCAATGAAATTAGCCAGTAGAGCTTATAAGTCGAAAAAGCAGATAAAAGATTTTTTCCAGCGGTAAATTCGCAATTTTCATATAAAAGTGAAGAACTTTATATTGTATGGCAGCCGTATGATATTTTGGTTGCCATCTCACGCACAAATATTGTCTTTTTTACATCTGGCATTTATGTCTGAGTGTTTTAGAATGAAAAAAATGCAAGTTTCTTTTAGTTTTAGTGCGTCATATCATTACACAGGGAAGCTCTATAATACTCAGATGGCGGCCATTACAGAAAATGGCCACCGTATTGAATTTCAAGTGACTAGCACTTTTTTCTGAAAATGTACAAGTTGAAACTAAATGTATACTTGTTATGGTAGGTTCTGTGGCTCTAAATAAATTGTCTCGCCAAACTGATATATACACTACATATTACATTTGTAGCTATATGACAATCGATTAAAAGAGTGAGAAAATAACGATTGCACGGGCTTGGTTGGCTGCCATCTGTTATTAAGTTAGTCAATTTTCATATAATTCGTTAATTAAATTAGCCAGTAGAGCTTTTACGTCGAAAAAGCAGAAAAAAAGGTTTTTTCCAGTGGTAAATTCGCAAATTTCACATAAAAAATGAAGAACTTGATATTGTATGGCAGCCATATAAGATTTTGGTTGCCATCTCACGCACAAATATTGTCTTTTTTACATCTGGCATTTAAGCGTCTGAGTGTTTGAAATGAAAAATGCAAGTTTCTATCAGTTTTAGTGTGTCATATCATTACATAGGGAAACTCTATAATGCTCAGATGGCGGCCATCTCAGAAAATGGCCGCCATATTGAATTTCAAGTGGCTAGCACTTTTTCTGAAAATGTACACTTGAAAGTATATATATGCCAAATTTCATGCTTGTATCACAAACTGAACGATTATATGAGTTATACGCCCCACTATAAGAATATATACATTTTCAGATGAAAATAAAAGTAAAGCCTATGAAAAATTATGTGAAATGTCACTTTAATGGTTTGGTGGATAATACGAAGCAATCAACCATAAACATAAAAAAAGAGTATAATCCAACAACATTAACCCGGGACATCTACATATTGTCTGACAAGTTTGGACTGAGACTCCTTGCATATTCCGTAAATCTTCGGGTATCTCCGCATGTCCTTTATTGGAAGTATAATCTGTATAACGTCGTTGTAAATGCAAAACCTCGTATCTCGTTTATGAAAATTTTAAAGGGGATAGAAAAAAGTGTACTAACTTTACCAAAATGAAATGTTTTACTTAAAAATTTGACACAAATAATGTGTCATTTTAGAATACTGATCAGTAAAAATATCTAAAAACCTGCGAGAACTGTCTCAACTGGGCACACAAGTTTGTACTATGAAAATCGCAAGAATCGACATACGAAGAAAAGTGGTCTAATGCGTTAAACGACTGCCTAGTGAACGACGTGAACATGGATCGAGTCATGGATGCGCTTCTTTTTCATTATTCTTTTTTTTTCTTACATTTTTTTATATCTCAAATGCAAGCAAACATTTAGTAAACCTAAACCAGATCACGTGCATGCATTCACTTAACCCTTTCCCAAACAACAAAATTTATGGGTGATTCACTTCAAAAAATGTAAAAAACGACAAAATGGATGTTATTTTTAGGATTTGTGTAAAATATGGCACAGAAAATATTGAGACAAAAGGAGAAACTGCTGGTTATCAGCAGTTTCTTCTTTTGTCTCTATGTTTTTCCAAGCATTTTCTACTAGGAACGTCAAAACCAGGTCTTGTTTGGGAAAGGGTTAAGGTCTTTCAAGAAAGGTAGAAACCGTTTAGATCCAGATTAAAACGCGTTTGCTGATTTCGTAACTTTTTTAGACAGCTGGAGGATCAAGACCACTGTCTGCGCTTCCCACCATTTCAACCAGGGTCATGAGGGTCACTGTCTTTCGGATTCGGGAGCAACTTCGAGAGATAAATACATTATCATAAAACAAGCACAGAGCAAGGGAATATTATAATTGAACAAAGATACAATAAAAATCGCTATTTCATTTTTAGCGGGAAAAAAGAAAGCTTGACAAACGTTTCGGTGGTAAAATTTTGGATTCGATCTTGGGTCTCTGACACTGAAAGTCCAGCGTCTTACCCTTACGCTAATTTCTCATTCCTTGACATCATGCAGAAATAAAATTAAGAGTTGTCACAGCGCAAGATATAAATACGCGGAAACTACCGAACACTCCGATGCATGCCGGAATACGCTATATACGGAAAACGATGAGTCTCAGTTTAAATGGCAATGAATTTTGTGCTAAAAATAGACAGAGTTTACCGTTATGTTTTGATAAACCGTCGGTGTTGTTATAACATCTCGATTCAAGCCGTAGTTACGAGATTTTATAACAACACTCGCGAAATACTATTTGTTTGTCCGTCACTGTTTACAAAATGAAATCGCCCCCTATTGGACAAACAATACATGTAGGCCTATGTATTGGCTCCACTTCGGCAATGTTTTCTTTAAAAAAAACCGCTCAACTAACGGACAGTGCATACCAAAATTAAGTTGTCTCGAGTTAATTTGGATCAAATGAATGAACATAAACAAGAGCCGTAACAGACGGATTATGCTCCCCGAATAAGTGTTTGTCACAAAATAAAAACTATCATACATTAAGCCCCCTTTTCCCATGACAGCTTTTTTGTACACACATTATTTATAGAATATGGTCTAGAACATCCTATTTATTACATGAGCACAAAATTTCATTAAATTCTGCCCATTAGATGAAGAGAAATAAGAGAAAAATTAATTTTTACACCAAGGCACCTTTTTCCATGACGCAGCCTTAAATTTACAAACGGAGAAAAACGTCCCTATGTATTGACCCAGGGAGTTCACATGTGAAGTTTCATTGAATTTGGTCCAAGGGTTGCTGAGATATGGCTGTGGACGGACGGACGGACACACGGACGGACGGACGAACGGACGAACAGCGTGGCGACTATATGCTCCCCCGAATTTTTTTCGGGGAGCATAAAAATAAACGACCGACCGACCGAAGGATTAATTGATTAATTTGAGTTAAACGCTGTTTTCAACTGCTATGGTCATATCGCGGCGGCTGGAGCACCTAACCGTGGTTCGTGTTATTTCTCTCACCAGTACTACCACAATATCCAAACCATGCCTCCAGGTGCTCTCACACATTACCAGGGATCGAACTCGCTACCCCTGGATAGACAGACTCCTACGTTACCGACTGAGCTTTCAGGGCTCGACACCGACCGACCGAACGAACCAACAAACGCAAGCTGCAGTTACACTGGTGGTGTACTCGGCCAAAGCGTGGGACATTTTTCGCGATCAAAGTATTCGATAAAGCCGTACTTACGAGATTTTATAACAACACAGACGGCTTGTCAATACATATCGTTAAACCCGGTCTACTTTTAGAACAAATTCGTTGTTATTAGAAAAACTATCCAATTAGATCTTAAAACTCACATTTAAACGTAAAATGTCTGTACCTTGTTGTAGCGAAAAACGTTCTTCGCTTTGGCCGAGTTCACCACCAGTGAGTTACGAGATTTTTGTTGAAAAGCATCGATATGTTTTACACTGGCGGTGAACTCGGCCAAAGCGTGGGACGTTTTTTTGCGATCATAGTATTACATCGGTGTTGTTGTAATATATCGTAACTACGACTTCGAAAAAGCCGTAGTTACGAGATTTTATAACAACACAGACGTCTGTCAATACATATCGGAAAACCCGGTGTATTTTTAGAATAAATTCATTGTTATTAGAAATACTATCCAATCAGATCTTTAAACTCACATTTAAACGCAAAATATATGTACCTTGTTGTAGCGAAAAACGTCCCTCGCTTTGGCTGAGTTCAGCACCAGTGTATAGACAAGGCCCTATTATATAAATTTCAAACATGTGCAATATTTAAACGACTTGAAATTTCTAAGTGACCACTAATGAATGCATCCGATAATGATTACGTAAAAGACGAGTAGGCTACTCTTACACTCAAAAGTCACAAAACCAGCAAATTCTAATGAAAATTCGTTTTTTTTTTTTGATAACAAGAGTTCATGGTTTTAAGTTTGTCTATCCATCAACATTGAAAAGCAAATCATAAAGGAATGTAATTTTCGGAGGAACATTTATTTTATTATATCTTATATTATTGTTACGCTAAGAAACGGTTTTCTGCAAACTACCACACTCAATAATGTTAAATTCACAATTACAATTACGGACAAGGTGAAACTTGCGAAATTAAAAGAAAACAATCTTCTCTTTTTGGTCGCATTTCAGTTTCGTTTACTAAGAAAATGATAATCATTTGTAGACGAAAAAAGAAGTTTTTAACTCTCCAGGAAAATATACTTAACAAAAGTGAAAATGCTACATATTGCTTGTCATATTTCTTCTAGATACAACACGTAAAAAAATCAAATGAAAGTGTTTCGCATTGTTCATTGACTTGGTTGTGCCAAGCATTAAACTTTTTTTTATCTTTATTACGGGGATAAAAAACGGACCCTTTTAATGTGACAGGGGTCCGTTTTTTAGGTGTACAATTTAAACGGAAATACACAATTTAAACCTTCAGAAATTCAAGCACAAGAATGCAAACCGTGACGGACTGAACAGAATGGTAGTCTGAAAAGTTAACAATCAGGAAATGTAATGAAGCTTGAATAACATCATCTTCGCAAGCCAAGGATTCTACTTCCACTTTGTTCCTTACGAACGTTCGTAAGGAACAAAGTGGAGGTAGAACCCTTGGCTTGCGAAGATGGAATAACATTGTTTCAGCGTTTAGGAAATGATGTTTGAAAATCCGAATTTTCATTATGTTCCAAAGCTTGAAAATTTTACAATGTAATCTGCATAGGAAATTGAAATCGCTCAATTGCATGGATATCTGGGAACAATACTTGTCGAAAAAAGAGTTCAAAAATTCCCTGTAAGGCCTGCATGATTTTGCAATAAAACCAAATCTGAAATCGTGATGAAATTTTGACAAAACGTTTGCTAAAAGCCTGGGAAATAACTTCAATATATATATTCATGCTATTAGTTCGATACTTTTCCAGAAATCAGTAATCTTGAAGTTTAGCGTTTTCACTTTTGTTTAGTATATTTAGTCGACACTCGTTAAGTCGACTTCGTATAAGTAAAATTTCTGCTTAAGTCAAACTGAAAATCTATTCCCGTCAGAATCAATGTACATTAAATTGGTAAAACAAAATTATTTTGAAGTTAATATAATTATATCCATTGAAATATATCAGGGAAAGGTAAGAAATTGCTTGATATATATTGCTCGTATCGAGCATTTTCTTTTCTATTCCTACTAAAATTTAATTGTGAACGTACTTAGTGTGCAACAGAAATGTTACATATCAGTTTGATCGAAATTTAACAATAATCGGACAGGTCGAACTCTGGTTATCTCGAGGTAAAATAACGTTCCTGTCGACATCGACACAACGAGTTGCCACAGTATTTTACTGCCGAAATCAAGTGGCTACTTTTAAGTTTTGGCAAGAGTTCACAATAAAAAGAATAAAGCAGTCACACCACAGTGACGCCTTTTGACGCCTTGCATGATATCGGCTTTGGAAAACTTCGTGGAATATTACGAAATTGCTTGTAACATTTTCATTTCCCACAATGCTTTGCGCTCAAAAAGATCGAAAAATGCAAAATTTCATTTACTAAATATTGTCGTCTGCGTTTGAACTTAGATTACGCTAGCACTTTGTCGTCTGGTAATGGATTAAGCAACACCGCACACGATTGAGCCATCAATATTAAAAATACAAAACTCCGGTTTTGCTTAATTTCATTCCATTCGTACATTTTGGTTACTGCCATTTACATAGACATTATTAGATTCGGTGTTTTGTTGAGCGAGAGCTGTACCGTACAAATGCTCTTTTTCTGTTGCTTTCCGATCTGGCATTTCGTAAAAACCTTCGGTAGTAGTAGCAGCAGCAGTATCATGGTGTTTATCTTTAGACCTGGAATTGTAAGAAATGACAAAAGAGCTGAGATCTAGAAATATGTGACCCGTCACGATAAAAGGGACCTTATCCGAACTCCAAGAAGACAAATTTTGACAGACTTGTTAGACCCAGCACAGGTCAACCAGATCCCGTATGCGTAAAATGAGCATATTGTATAATAGGGGAAACATTCTGGATTTAGAAAATTACATAGAAGTGAAAAATGTCGGCCCTAGTCTGGTTGCGCGGACTGCGCAGACTGAATAGGGTCGATATTTTTCACACATCCGATAAGGTCCCTTTTTGCGTGATCGGTCACAAATGTGAATTGTGATATTTGAGACCAACATGGATCCAGATCAGCCTGATTGCCTACACAGGCCTGATCTTGTTTTTATGTAGGTCGCGGGAATTTTATTTCTTAACCCACCAAAGCTATATTTGGCTCTTGTAACAACAAAAAAAATTCAGTCGGAAAAGTGCAAAGTTCCCTAACCAACACTGATGCAGAGGAAAACATATGTTCCTAAAGACAGTAAATGGTATGTTATAGTGAGGTAAAGGAGGAAATACTGTTTTCTTCAGGAAATTATGTACATCTTTTCAAGCCGTTATCAGTGTAGACTGGTGTACCGCACGGTAGCCCTTTTCGAACTTAGTCCATTCCTAATGAGATTCAAGCGACCTAAGAATTATTCGAGCGATATCGTAAACATTCGGCCGCGGAACGTTCCTCCGCCGAACGTTTACGAAGTCGCTCGAGTGGATTCGGATATAAACTACGAATATTAACGACGTCGTACGACAAAATCCCACGTCGCAATGATTTCAATAGGGGTGTACAAACATAAAGAATTCGAACGGTAGTTGTGCGTACTATAGAGATTTTAAAATGCTTTCGGTCCCCTTATTAAATTGTGTTCTTCATTCGACCTTTTAACTGCTAATTAATCAAAACAATTCAGGAATAACACCCGATTTTGCTATGAAACGTAAAATGACTAAAGAATTAAGCTGGGGAATGTCATAGGCAACATCTTAGGCCTTATTGCTGTCAAAATCAAAGTGTTTATTTGACTTGTTGGAAGAAAACTAAACATAGTTTACCCCTGATCGGCGGTGAGTGTTAGATGCTTAAGAAACGAAACAACGAATTTGATCAAGTAAAGTCCAGAAAATGAACTGATGACATAACAAATCCGCAGAAGCCTGCGACAATTGCTGTCGCTTTCTCTCCGTGCTTTTAAAAGCAATTTTGATTAGCGACGTTGAAACCAATGCTCGCTTCGAAAAGTGTTAAACAATCATTACTTTTTCTATTAAGCTATATGCTAGGTTCCCACTGCCGATCTGATCAACTCGATCAACACGACCACCTAATTTACCCGACCAAGCCCGACCAAATGTGTATACACGACTTCTTCTCGATCTCTAGTCGATCAAACTAGACCCCCGCCCGAGCACTCCCGATCGTTTCCCGATTGAAACCCGACCATTTTCCCGATGTCTACCCGATCACCCCGTCCTTAATTCGAGCCCTACACGATCAATTCCCGAACATCTCGATCTGTACACGACCAGATCGAGCTGATTCTATTCTAGGTGTTCTGAATGAAAATCTTTTTGCAGTGTCTGTGATTATCACATATTCATAACAACTTCATAATATTGTCAGTTTAAACATGTACATAATTCAAATGTGACGTAAATGTACTTTTAGCTATTGACTCATCCTTAATCTGATTAAATATAAAGATTAATGCATTTTTTAAGGCGTTTAATACCATTATATCAATCGTACGTGTTATGTCTCAGAGCGGGGAATCACGTGAAACGCAATTTCCGATATTTTTCAATATGTCTGTTAATATACTCTGCGCGGGATCTCGTGTTGTTTGTACACATTTATTACTACACGACCTAGTGTTCCCACTGCCGACCAGATCAACTCGATCAAGCGGTCGAGTACAGGTCGAGCTAGGTCTGCAAGAGTGATCGGGAGCGGTCGAGATGATCGAAATTTATCTGCATCGCTCGGGCTTCCTACTCGAGTTTTTTTTGACATGCAAAAACAGTCGAGTGCGATCAAGTACAAAAATGATCGAGAAGCGATTGTGTAATGATCGGGTAGAAGATCGACCTTGTCGTGAATTAGTCGGGTCTGGAGATCGAGTGTGATCGGGTAGATAATTTGTATTCCGACCTGCACCGAGCGTGCACTCGATTACCTCGACTTGTACTCGAGTAATTTCGGACCACAACCCGATCAACTCGACCTCTGATTCATCTGTTCACTCAATCAAATCGGATGAAGAGGTCTAGTTCGATCGACTAGAGATCGAGAAGAAGTCATATGGTCGGGATTTATCGAGTGCATTAAAACGTTCGAGTAGATCGAGTTGATCTGCTGCCATAGAGCAGTTGGAAGCACTCGATCACCTCGACTTGTACGAGTTATTCCCGAACGCATTCCTGATCAACTCGACTTCTGCTCCAACTGTTCATCCAATCAAATCCCGGTAAAAGATATCGACTCGAGCACACACAATCTCTACTCGAGTGTTTGTCGATCAGCTCGATCTTCTATACGATCGATACTCGAGCATCTTCCGGATGTGTTTTCTACTCGACCGCTACACGGATTTTTTTGACGTGTCAAAACAAGTTCGCTGGATTACCGATCGATGCAGACCAAACTCGACCATCTCGAGTTATCCCGACCACCCTTGCCGACCGACCTCGACCGGTACTCGATCGCTTGGTCGGGTTTGATCGAGTTAATTTGATCGGCAGTGGGAACCTAGCAATACACTAAATACCTTTTCCTCCAAAGTAGTACGACAGTTACTATGACTGCTTCCAGAAACAAAATGACACCGACCGTTCCACCTATAGTGGCAGCCACTAATTGTCCTTTCTCATCGTTACAGTTTTTACAGATGCATTCTTTCAATTCTTATATGAAATAAAAATACACAAAAAAAAACTTGCCATGAATAAAATCATTTAAAGCCCTGAAATGCTGATTAAAATAAATATATATGCAATTGTTTGCACATGCCAACTTTCAGGATCGTAATTCAAGGTTGATTGGCATCAAATATGGATGGCACATTTTTAAACAAATCTTTTATCATATTTCACAGAAAATATAACGCGTAGTTTAGCCTAGAAAAAGGACATGCTGTTTTATCTCATATTTTATGTAATTTGTCTCTATTTGACGCTATACAAATAAAGCGACGTCATATTTATTAAAAATGTTATTCAAAAGACCAGTGGAAGTATTCACTAACCAGTACCAGTCGTTTATTTCACAGAAAACCTTTTAAGATAATAAAACAATCAATACTATTGACATACGGAGAGTGGCCATTATTTACGTGTATTTACTGTATGCAAACAGCGGTCGCTCCCATCTGTCGAGATATAGTATGATTCTATGCATGTTTAAGAAAAGCATATACTGCAATAGTGTTCGCTATATACCATAACAGTGACTACTTGAGATGATTGAGTTCCTTACTCCTGATGTACAATTCAGACAACTTCCGTCGGATCTATAACACGTGACATTGTTCGGACGCGTTACAACCTAATCAGAACTTTACTGTATTCAGATACTTGTATATCACCGTATATCTTTATGTCGTGTCTTTCGTTTCTGGGATAAAATCGTGGATATACGAGTAAAAGCTAGATATTTACTCTGTTTACATATGACTCCCGTATATCCTGCTTCACATTCCTGACAACTTCCGTCGATTCTGTTACAGGTGGCATTGTCTTTACAGAATCCACATTGTTGTAGGCAGTTATCGCCGTAATGTCCGTGACTGCATTCTGAAATGACATAAAAAACTTGCCTCTTGGGATAATTAGATAAACGTTTCATCTATTTAGACAATAGTTAAGCCAACATTTTGACGGCCGGTCTAAACGGCAAAAAAACAACAAAAAACAAAAACAAAAAAAAAAAAAAAAAACAACAACAACATTAGGATTCTCCATAAACCGCATGCAATCGCCCTTTAACCTATACTTAGCAAAAAAAGAAACTTTACATCTTTTATTGCCTTTTTAAATGGCTAAAACGTTTCTCTATCTCAGTTAAATCGATATGTACTTATTTGGCGAAGGATAGAAAATATACAGGCACAAAAAATTTGATGTTTTACAACGCACGGGCTTTTACGCTTTTCATTTCCGGTTTTCATTACCCTACCCGTGTTTAGCAATCCCGAGTTCATTTCGAATGCTTTTTGACATCGAGTATCACGTACTCTTTATCACTAAAACGAAAAAACAAAAATGTTTGCCCTTTCTTATAAAAACAAATATGGTACGGCTATCGGAAAATGACCGAGATCAGGCTGTCGGTATGCTTATAGCAGGTATGTCTGTGAATAACGTTGCCCTTCATTTTGGATGCTCAAGGCAAACAATTCATAACCTAACGACTCGGTATGCAACTACTGGAGAAGTTCGAGATAGGCCGAGATCGGGTTGGCCTCGAGTGACGTCACATAGAGACGACCGTTTTATCACCGTAACGCATCTGCGTAACCCATTCATCCCAGCAACAATAACTGCTAGACAGTTGGGAGTCTCAGCCCAGACCATACGTAATCGTCTTAGACAAAACAGATTTGCCAATCGAGCGCGCCGACTTTGTACGGGACAAATCATCACTGCCCGCCACAGACACGCTCGCTTAGTCTTGGCTCGTCGTCTCAGGCACTGGACATGAGCTCAATTCCGAAATGTGATTTTTACGGACGAGTCACACTTTAGGATGGGCTTTGCGGACGGCAGGGCCAGGGTTTACAAGCGCAGGAACGAGCGATTTGCCCAATGTTGCGTGCAAGAGCGAGACAGATTTGGTGGTGGCAGCGTCATGGTTTGGGCGGGTATAATGGACAACCAACGAACAGATTAAGTCATTGTTCTGGGTAATCTGAATGCAGTAGGGTATGTGAATATTCTAAGGAATACTCTCCTCCCTTTCATGCATAATCAAGGTCCTGGAGACTACGCGAGACTACATACAGCTCATGTAACGCGCAGCGTTTGGTCCAGAATGGCGTCAGCGTCTTAGAGTGGCCGGCGCTTTCGCCCGACCAAAACCCTATTGTGCACATGTGGGATGAGCTGGAGCGTCGGGTTCGCAATAACCACCAAATCAACGACGTGAATGACTTAAGACATGCCTTTCTTTCGGAATGGCAGAACAAACCAAATCAAGTCATTCGTCGGCTCGCAAATTTAATGAGAAGGAGAATAACATCCTGCTTTTTGGCAAATGGTGGTCACACACGTTATTGAAATAATGGTTTGCGTCTACACATTCAGAAATGATACTCACAAATCACTTAAGTCTGTCGTCATTTCTTGTGATTTTTTGAAATTGACCCCTCTCTCTTTTGACCTTCAAGTTGACCTTCACTTTTCACACCAATGGTCCCGACCCTTTCTCAAAGTTAAGGGCATTACTTTCAAGTTTCATTTAACTATAACATATGTATCCGATATGGCTTCAGCGCAACGCTACAACCCTAAAAAAAACCATGTAAAGTTTCTTTTTTTGCTAAGTATATTTGGCAGGTTAAGCCTCCAAGACTAGAAACCTTATAACAACTCTGTTCTCAGTATTGTCTATTTTGCATGTTTACCGTATATTTGAGGGTATGTCCTTTTTAAACAACTTTTTGTAGCTTGATCGTAACAGCTAGTAATATGATCTTGCATTGAAATACTGATGTACATGTACACTACGATGTAAAGTATTATAGTACCTGTATGGTTGAACTACCCGAGGCTCAAAAAGTTATAATATCCCATCGTATTTCATGAAATGAGGCAATTCATAACGATATAGACGTGTTAAAGTGTACCTTGTATGCATGTAGGTGGTTGTAACCCTGGTTCACACCCTCTCTCACAATGTCCATTGTCAACCCTACAGATATCACCATTACTACAGTCACCACACCTGGACATACAGTCTTTACCAAATGTGCCGATGGGGCATTCTGAAAGTAAAGTTGCTAAGTAAGCGCCGTACATGTAAACGGCGTGCTTCTTTAATCATTTGTGATAACAAACCGGAAAATTACGAAAAAAACTAAATTAAAAACACTTTTTCGAGCATAGGGCTTACACGGTTGTAACAGTTACTGGATATAGGCCTAGGTATTTCAATAAACGTCACTGCATATATTCAAGAATAGATAGAAATTCATTTGCATACAAATGCGTATCATTGCTTCTGTTCAAAAACGTATTGCTATATACCTGTTTTGCAATGTGTTCCATTGTATCCAATCGAGCAACCTTGTGGACATACGCCTGTAAGCGAGTCACAAGTACTTCCCTCCAAACAGTAAGCACATGTAAAACTGCAGTTCTCGCCATAACGTCCATCTTCACATGTATCTATAGTGAAAACATTTTGTATGCAACAAAAAAATAAAATGCTGAAATTTTGACTCATCTAAGACTTTATGATCATCAACACCGTGTCCTAGTTTTGTCTTGATTGGTCAATATTTGTGGTTGCTATAGTATAAACGAAGTCGTAAACGACAATTTCATCAAATTAAAGGACATGTAACTCATGCTTTTTACATGCAATCAGACCGCAATTCGAACATCAGAGATCTTATGGTCACCAACATCGTGTCAAATTTTTGTCCAATATAATTTAGCCATTATACTGAATAATCGAAATGAAAAGTCTTGGGTAGAGTGGTGCCTAATAGCCATGTCACGAATCTGAACTATGAAACTTGACACATCCTAACATACAGGTCAATCCAGGAATAAATTTATTTATTATATTGGAGTTTTACGCCGTTTTCAACTTCTAGGGTCATATCGCGGCGGCTGGAGCACCTAACCGTGGGTTCCTTGAATTCTCGCACCAGTACAACCACAATATCCAAACCGAGCCTCCAGCTGCTCTCTTACATAGATGATTCACACCTATTGGTGAGAGACAAATGACTTTTGTCAAATGTCAGAATCCAGGAATAAAACATCACAAAATAGACACTGTGACATACCTTTACAGAGCGGTGTCATGTAACCTGGTTGACATTCAATACAAGATCCATCAAGTCTGTCACAAGCCGTACCATTTTTACAGTTTCCACACCTCTCTGTACAGTCTGGTCCATATTGACCAAGGGAACAGTCTGCAATAACAAAGTTGAGGAAAATTAATGAAGACGTTTAAAGAATATGAGTAAAGATAACCCAAAGTTTAATGATAGATTTTCCGAAGATGTTTACAACTTCGTCATTTGAAGTTAAGAAGAAAAGTTCTTAAAAATAGATATTAAAGGCAATCTTTTATCTCATCACGTAAAATGTATCACTCAGCATTTTATCATTTAATGGTCCTGAGGAAAAGGGATTCGGGCATTTTAAATGAGGTTTTCTAGAAATGTATAAATAAAACCACTAGAAAGGTATATCTCGATAGAATGGACAGAAAAAGAGTATCATACCTCTACAGAGAAAATGACACTTGACGTAACATGCTCAAATGATTCTGGACTTTCGAATTTTTTGTTCACATCACATGATTGCCAAAGAACCACATTGGATTTTTCATCGTCTATAATTTATTTTTAGAAATGAAGGTCCGAAAAGAAATTGCGAAAAGTGGTTTATAAAGGCACACAAATAGAAACAGAGACATTAGAATTACTTAGGTATACTTTTTACATCAGGACTATGCTGGTCAACCACGTAATCAAGCTTCCCTAGCTAGAAAGTCCTGTTTCAGTAAAATAGAATATTAGATACCAACAAAGATTTTGCTAATTTACCCCAAGTGAGTTTTTTAAATTGTTCAACAGTTTGGTTACTCCTATTCTGTGCTTTGGTTCTGAGATATGGTGGTATGAATATTGTAAAGATATTGAACGAGTACATATTGAAATTTGCAAAAAAAATATGTGGATTAAATCAAAAGACAGCTAAAATTTACAATATGAGCAAATGTGGACGCTATCCTATTTATGTTACCTACATGACATTTTTTATCAAATTTTGGTTTAAACTTATAGAAATATCCCCATATCGTTATCCGAAGCAATGTCATTTGATGTTAAAAAGCTTGATGAAAGTAAAAGAATAATACGGGTATCAAAAATTAAAAGAAATGTTTTACGAAAACGGCTTCGAATGTGTATGGCTGTCTAATGAAGTAGGGATCAAACCGAGTTTTTGTCTTTATTCAAACAATGGCTTAAAGATTGTTTGTATCAAATTCTGCACCAACAAATTAATGATTATCCAAAACAATAAACTATATACATTATAAAACATTATTAAATGTTTAAAAGTGTTTATCATTAGATCTTCCGTTTTACCACAAAAGGACCTCATCAAATTTTAGGTGTTCAAGCCACTGTTTAGATGTTGGAAAAGGTAGACATGAAAATGTACATTATAATTTCCGATTTTGTAATTTTTGCTTGACAAAAGAATACAATTACAGTTACATGGCATTTATAGAGTGCAAATTATACAAATACTATATTGCGCTGTACAATCAATGACAAAACATGCATACAAACATTAGGAAAAGGTACATTTTGCAAAAAAAATATTTACACTCATTAAATAATTTAGTCTTATTGTAATAAGTTAAATACTGCTCTCTTGTTTTTCCAGACAATGATAATAATAGAACTACTTAAACATGTGTGTCTTCAGTTTTGATCGGAATAATTCCTCAGACTGAAAGTCTTTTAGAGTGGAAGAGATCTCATTCCACCACTTTGGACCAACAACCGCAAGCGAGCGATCAGCTAGCTTTGTTCGCCGTCTAGTAATGATAACGTTAGTATGACTATCACTCTGTGATCGAAGTCTGTAGCGGCCTTGATGAATCCGGAACATTCGTCTTATATAGACACGAGCTGTTCTTTCTATGACACGAAATAACGTCACTAGGACTTTGAACATGACCCTGGCCTTCACTTGGTGCCAGTAAAGCTTTTTAAGAGTTCAGTACTGGGCGCATCACGGGACACGTTAAAGACAACTCTCGAAGAGTGGTTTTGAACCGTTTGAAGTTTTTTATTTATTTGATATGCTGGAATATCAGTGTACAGACTATTACAAAAATCTGCATTGGAATAGACCAGACAATGAACCCAGACTTCAGTAGACTTCTGTGTGAGATGTTAACGAATAACCCGAAGATTTCACAGCTGAACATGGGCAATTTGACACTTTTTTGATGTGATTGTCGAAACTAAGAGTATTCGTTATAGTTACACCGAGGTCTCTAACTTGATCACCACGTTTAACTTCAACGATGCTAACTTTAACATGGTCAATACTAAGTTTATCTAGCTGTTGTTTTGTACCAATAATGATTATCTTAGTTTTTGATTCATTCATTTTTAGTTTGTAGGTGGTCATCCATGCGATTACTTCACTCAGACAACTCTCAAGTTTTAAAGCGTTTCGGTCACATTGGAGTGGTTTCCAGCAAGAAAACTCAAGGCAGTCTTATGATCGTCTTCATACCCATAGAGGTCTGCTGGTTATCTCTCGGCCATCCTTTTCAAAGCCAAAATATAGAGGGTAAGAATCACTGGTCCAGCACAAGAACCTGGGGGATACCAAATCTGAGGGGCTCACTTTTTTATTTTGACTGTCCTTCCTTGACTGTCATAGATCGATCCGTCAAAAACGAACGGAATATCACTAAATAATATGTTCAAGCATATTTAATAGTATGGGAATATCGATGGAATCGATGGTATCGAATGCCGCGCTCAAATCGACCATGACCACAATGGTAACTTCGTTATTGCCAATGCTTTCCAACAGTTCATGATACATCTTAACCATAGCCGTTTCAACTCCATGCTATTTCCTTTATGCGCTTTGATAGTCCGGTAAGAGGTTTATTTCGACGTTGTTCTTTAGTTGGTTTAAAGCTGCTTTTTTAAAAGTCTTAGAAAGAAAGGACAGATTCCACACTAGCTGATAATTCTTGAGTTCAAGCCAGGGACCTTTCTTTTTAAGGAGAGGTTAGATGACCGCTGTCTTCCATTCCATAGGAAAGACACTGGACAGCAAGGATTGGTACACAATTTCAGTTACAACTGGAGCAAATTGTATAAAATATCCTTTTAACTTCGTGGTTGGGAATACATAACGGTCACAAGTTGAATATTTAGATGAAAACACCAGTTTCTTAACATCCGACTCTGAGGGCGGTTCGGACTCTGTAATGTAGCAAGTGGAGTAAGTACTTTATTCAGACGAAGATGTCCGAGCTAAATTATGTGGAACACTATCTAGATCGTTTCTAATCTGAACTTTTTTATCATTGAATACCGGTAATTGTAAGAAGTCACTATCCAAAGTAACTACACTTGTGTGAAATGGAAAAAGGATTGTCCTTTGACCTCCCAAGTAGATCAGATGTCACAGCGTATAAACTTTTGATATTCCCTTCTGCCTGGCCAACCTTTGTCTTATAGTGATTACCTTTTGTCCGAAAAAGTTCCAAATTGTACATATTACGCACGCCATTGTAGATTTTCTTAGTCAACTCAGATCTTTTCTATAGATCGCATGTAGCTTTTCAATTGCTTGAGGTAACCTGAGTACGACGGAACAGCTGGTCGACAAAGAACAACATATATACCGTTGAAGGCGAATATCACTTTTTATTATTATGTCCGAAATATACAGATTTAAGAAATCTTTATTTTAAAAGTGAGTGGATAAATGCATGTCAAAAAAAAAAAAAAAAAAAAACAAAAAAAACAAGATTTATTTTATTGAATTATATCAGATTAAAACGAATCTAGCATCAAATCATTGTCCAAATATTTAGTAGACGCTTTTGAATTAAAATAATAGACGTAACGTCAAAAGTTGCGGACCAGCGTTGTAACACGCATATCGTCCGTTTTCCGAGGTTAACGTTACGCGAAGGTTTAAAGTAAGTATATAAAACTTTCCTCAAAACATGAGAAATGACAAATCATCAATGTTTTACCCCCTCAATTCAATTCAACATTTTTTTATTCGGCATTTCGGCAGGTCCTGTACCTCTTGCCAAAAGAAAACATTTTCACAATAATACCAATACATGCATGCATGAAAATAGCACCATACAAAATTAATAATCTCAACTATCAATAAATAAACAATAGAATAATTTCGTAAGTATTGAAAAACCAAGCTCTTAAGAATATTGAAAATGAATATTTTACACCTGTAGGAGAAATGGAGCCGTTTCATACGTACGCTAAATATAACTTGTCAAGTATGCATATTTTTGTTATCAAAATATTTCTATTTGCACAAATGACAAAATAAAATATATGAAAATTCTTACTAAATAATCGTCTTCAAGTTAACTCGTTAACAGACAAAAGATAGAATATTAATTTAAATGGGATCTACAACCAATGCATTGTATGCAAGAAAAATGAAACTCCGAGACCAAATGCTTCAACGTATTAAGTGAAATCAATGAAATGCTTTACTTAAAAAATGTCTTCTATTATCTCAACGTTTTCTTATGCCTTGGTCAATGCTCTTCTTTCTTTCTTTTTTCTGTTACGGGTCTCAAATTTTAACCTTAAGTTGCGTAGACCACAAATAACAAGATAGCCAAACAAACAACAATAAAACAAGTCGATATAGAGCATCGATACATGATCGTAAAACGCCATGAATAGTTCACAAATCAACATGACGTCAAATCGTCAAAAACGCGTTTCTGTGACATTTTTAAGACGCTACATCACACTCTATATATTCGCTAGTTGAAGAGATATTGACAAATGCATTTATTTTTTCAAATTTTATCCGAGATGTATGTCGAAAATCAATTCAAATTCAAAATATTTTGATTTTCTTTAGAAAAAAGCTATATGTGAAAAAATCACCCTTGCATTAGGGACCGTTTTAGTAAAAATGTGACATTTTTAAGACGCTACAAACGCAATAAGATATTGATTTTCTTCAACTCCAATCAAAACATAGAAATAACTACAAAAACTAAAACTCAGATGTATGTCCCAATTTTTTTGCATTGATTTCCAATTGCTATTGGAAAAATAAATTAAATTTGAAAATTAGACATACCGAAAAAATGACGTTTTTTAACAGCGTTACGCTAATTATCTCTTTCTTTCCGTTCCTCCATAGTTTGTTTACACCATCCAACTGCCGTAAGATTTACGCTATATCTTCTGTGACATCACTGACGTAATTTGCCAAAATTTGCGCGCTTTAAAACGTCTTACTTTTTATCTTATTTGGAATCTCGCGAGTTTGTTTGGTAATTTCTGTTACACGTGACGACGTCATTTTCTGCGTCAGAGTTTATTAATTTTGTTTATTAAATTGTCTGTATCCAAACATTGTTGAAACTCGACATATATTAATAAATTACAATCCAATATCTTTTATATGATACCAAATACATGTGTGTTTCTCAAATAAAGATAACAAATATACGGTTTTAAACAGAAGTGCATAGCCAATTTTTGCTTGGTCCGCAACTTTTGACGTTACGTCTAAGCATAGTGTTACACCTTAGATATTATGCAGAATTAGATTGTAATTCATTTTATATGGTTAGTCACTCTATTGAAATGAATTTTGTAAATTGTTGTTATATGAGTCGGTCCCCTAAAAAATACCGATTAAAGAATATGTTATGTTATTTTATGAAGAATCATCGAATATTTTTCTCAACTCTAACTCAATATTTTGTTACGCTAAAAGAAAGTGTTGGTTATCATAATTTCCTGCTTTTGCCTAAATGTCTTTCTCAAACATTGTCTAAGAGGGCCATCAAAACCAGGTCTCGTTTGGGAAAGGATACGCCTATATATTACTATCACGTAGTTAAATACCTTGGCCACACTTTGTCCCTTTATACCCAGCTGCACACGACGTACAGGTCCCATCAGTTTTATTACAGGGTGCACCGTTCAAACATGCACCACACGTGGTACAGTCTCTGCCGTATCTTCCGTCATTACATTCTGTTGAAACATCGGAAATAATATGGAATCAAAAAAACTGTTTGGTCATGGTAAATATGTGGTTTAACAACATTTCTTAAAAATATCATGCATAAATTTTCCTGTACAATCGACAAAGAAAATAACATTGCAGGAATTATTAGTCATTCTAGTATACTGGTATTCTGGTTTGTTGATTTTCTTTATTGATTTTTCTGTCAATCTCAGAATTTGTTCTACTGTGGTGCACTTACTCTATGTTTTTTTTCTACATCTTTTATATTTGTATGCATTTTCATATTTATCTTCTGCGCACGATTCTTTATGATTAAAAGTTTAAGCGAAAATAGTTTGAGTGGTGCATTATAACCATTTCAATTATGAAATTTGACACATCGTTCTGTACAGTTTAAACCACATTTAAACCCCCTTTCTATATCGCAAATTATATATTCTTTACAACATAACAAAATGGACAACATGACATACCTTTACAGAGTGGTGCCATATAACCGTCTTGACATTCAATACATGATCCATCAAATCTATCACACGCCATACCATTTTTACAGTTTCCACACCTCTCTGTACAGTCTGGTCCGTATTCACCAGGGGTACATTCTGAAATAACAAAGTTGAGCAAAAACAATTTAAGATGTTCTTCGAATTTGTTTTAAGGATAGGAAAGTAACTAAAAGGTCGTGGTCACAATGACATTTTTGTTATAGGCTTATAGCTTAGCCGAAGATGATTACAGCTTCCACATTTTGTGTGAGATAAAATAGTTCTAAAATAAGGAAGAAAGGCGAACTTTTTAGGGGCACATCAATAAAGGTCCAGTTTCATAAAAATCTAACTATAAATATAAAGTGCGGGTAGGGTAATTATATACAAACTTGATTTAAAAGGACCAAATGAACTTTATTTGTTTCCTTGGACATAAAAAATCTAGCTATACAGGTTGATAATTCCATTCGATATTTCTTGAATATATTTTTGCATGTTTCTCTATCTGACAACCTAGCACGGGTCCCTTTAATTTCATGTTGTAAAATTTATAACTTAACACCTTGCAACTACTTGAACTCATTTTAATGGTCCATAGGTAGGAGGATTATGGAAGTTTAAGTGGTGGTATATAAATCAACACCCTAGAAAGGAAGTGGTCGACAAAAAAGTTTCGTATCTTTACAGGCAAATAAATAAGACAACACATGAGATTTTGGACTAAAAATTTGTTCACATCATGATATTTATAAAGTTGTACTATTGAATTAAAAGAAACATTTTTCAATAACCAAAATTTTGTATTGGAGATTGTCTCATTTCAAACACAACATTTTCTAATGAAATAAAAAAAGAATGTTGTTAATTGTGACCATTTCATTATCTTTATTATTAGATCTACTACATTTTGTAGATAATCTGCAGCTGAATACCTTGGTCACACTTTGTCCCCTTATACCCAGCCGCACATGACGTACAGGTCCCATCACCTTTATTACAGGGTGCACCATCCAAACATTGACCACACGTGACACAGTCTCTGCCGTATCTGCCATCATCACATTCTGTTGAAACATCGGAAATGAGATGGTGTTGAAAAACCTGTTTGGTTATGTTAAATGTCAGACTCATTTGTGTATGATAAATCATTTGACGCGGCATGACATTTTAACTAAAACATTTAATAAAGAAAACAAGTACATGTTGAATGTTTTTGTTCCTTCGAAGTTCCCTTTCTTTAAAGGTTGGGTAACTCAAAAAAGTGTGAAATGTTTTATTCCTTGTAGGTTTGGTAACATGGACTTTATGAAAATAGCATACAAAGTTATCAGGCATTTTTGTGATAAAAATGAGTTCAACTATGCCTCCAAGGGTCCAGAACTGTAATATTTGTATACTTCTATCAGATTAATCTCAGTCTACGAGAAAATATCTATTTTGTCAATATTTCCAATTGGAGTTAAATTGTCATATCTTAATTGATATACGACACTTTTAAAAACACTATCAAGCATATTTGTATTGTATCTTTATTTCGATTAACTTACAGCCATTACAGTTCTGGAACCTTAACTTGGCTTAAGTGAAATGCATGCATTTAAGTAGCTGAGATTTACGTAAGTGTTTAAACGTCTCATTAAACACGGTTATTCCATATATATGGCATGTTAAAGGACAATTACATGTAAAACCTTTCCAAGAACATCTACGTGACGGATTTAACATCATTTACGATTCATGACATTATTTGTCCGTTAGATTCAGACGTTTTGCAACATGTCAAAATTTCATTTTATCGATGACAGGAGTGCATTCAATGGCGACGCCGTCAAAGGCTTAACGGATAATTTTCAAGAACGTTTTCGTGAATGCCAGAAAATCACAAATTCAAACAAAATATTTTTTGGAATGTCATTAAAGGACAGAAATGAAGGTGTGCACTTTTCTAACGCTAACACAATTAGTTTAGGGAGGAAAGGACCTCATCTGAGGGTAAAGAGAGATGCTCCGCCTTCCGTCATTGATGGAAAATTAGATGTACGCAACGTTCTATCGACGTATATGGCCTCATCATTGTTAGAGACTTATAATAACTACATATCTTTTTTTTTTTTGAAGATTTTATCACCGTTTTCACGTGACTTATATATGGGGTGTTCAGTAGATGGGTGTGGACACATGAAAAATACATTCAGTGTGAAGGATGGTGCTTTGAGAAATAACTACATTTCCGCTAGAGTAAATGACGTGACGTTCTTGTACAGCGACGTGCGCCGCCTGTATGTCAGTAGCTACTTTTGATATCCATGTTTTATGTGAAGACGGCGTACAATTTACATGAAATTTCATATCGGTATAGATCAAAGTTTACAAAAAAATGTATATCAAAAAATGTGTGAATATGCCTTAATTGTTTTAAACTGTAAACCAAATTTTCCGAACAACCCTGGTAGATCCGATAGGGTTAAATATTCCGCTATTCAATCAAATGTCAAAGTAAGGAATTTTTGCATAAGAGCTGATATTATGATTATGGTCCCATAAACATGTACAAAGTTACATAGCTATAGCATCAGTAGAATAGATATATATATGACACGCGAAACTTTAACCGATGGCAACGCCGACGAACGGGTGACATAAACAGCGCCACATTCGACGAGAAGTCGAGCTAAAAAGTTTGGTATTACCAGAATACACGAATAGTTCGCAGATAATAAAATATTGTGTGGTTCCGACCAGTTTAAGTTCCATATACCGTCCAGGCAGGGATGTGGATAGGTTATGGTAAACCACATATACAGCGGCAATGTTGATGAACATTTCTGTCTCATTGTAAGTGTTGATTCCATATGTTACTCTCATGTTCTGTAGGGTATCTGAAAAGCAATTGAATAAGTATTCTCCTATTTTATTTCCCATGCAATTGTCATATATCATCAAGTTGTCTTAGAAATGAAAAAAAAAATCGATTGAGGCTAAATCAAACTTATAAATGAATGAGCATATTCACAATCCAAAGACTCTGCCTCTACTTGTTTCATACGAGCGTATGGGATCGAGTGGAGCTAGTATCCTTCGCTTGCGAAGATGATAATTACGCAAATAGCAAATAACTCTTAAAACTTAATCAGGTTCTGTACATAATTACCACTCCTGATTTACAAGTCCTGCGCATTATCACTACACCAAATCAATTCGTCTCTGTATTTTAGACTGGATCTAGTCCAGTAAGTGTAATTGTAATTGAACACAGTAATAAAGAAAATGAAAACAAAAACAAATATACTGAGAGGCAAAAGAAAGTATACACTTTTTGTTTGTCAATATCTCTCTTAATTTCCACCATATCGACTCAAAATTTTGTACTTTTTATTTCCACTCATAAACCAAAAATGCAGTGTTGATAAATTTTACCTGAAATTGCTTGACTACTCAAACTTATGATACATGCCAATTTTGCAAACTTTGCACGTGCAACTTAGTGGAGCATCAAATGTTGCCGTTAAACCGCATTTGATTTTTTTATTCATTACCACAATAAATCACAACGTTAAATTTTCTCTAACATTATAACCCAATTCTCGGTGGCTGGTAGAGATCGACAAATAAGCCATTTTGTTGCATTAAGACCCATTTTCCTATGATGTAGCATGATGTGAAAGAAATTTGACACTATATTCACTTACACTCGGGTGTCTAGAAACATTCTACGTAATTTTTTATCAAAATCCGCCTATGAATTTAGAAGGAGTTATGTCAGATAGCTTATTTTCATCAAGCCACCTTTTGCCATGACGCATCGTAAAAGGGTAAACAATAACAACGTATGCATGGTCTTAGGTGACTCAAAACTTTCCGTGAAAAGTTTATCCAAATCCGTTTGTTAATGTAAGGTTTGTGTCGATGTGAATGCTTGCATTAATTAATTGATCAAATCCCCTTTTGAGGTGACGATGTATGCTATGAAAAAATCTTTGCAACGGAAGGAGGAACCGATACACGAATAGGCGGAGAAGGTTACATCAATAAACGTCCACCATCAGTTGCGATTAAGAATCGTACATACTATATGAATCTTTTTCTCGGAAAATGTGGAATAACTAGGATGTATACTTATTTTTGCCTCTCAGTATATATAGCGTATCGTATTAATAAAATTTTTCGACTGAAGGCAAAGATAAATAACCTATTTTAAAGAAGACTACAACGAAAGTTATCTAATTAATAGCATGGTTTAATCCTAAGATTGTTGCTCTATCAACGAAGTGCATTTTTCTCTGAAACTTACAGGTGTGTGACATTTTTTCTTTTCTTTAAATTTCTTTTACAATACATATACTGCTCTTACGGACGGCTTTGTCATCTTTAAACAATATAATTGGGACTGAAAAATGTCTTCGTTCAATGATGTTTGATTCGTTTGTTTCTTTGATACTGTGTGCTATTAAGTATATCAAAACTCAACATACGTCCAGATCCACTTTCACCGTCTCCACCTCTGCCTATCACATCCACAAACTGTATGTCATACACTTGTCCTAGGTCCACCCTGTACCAAGGTTCGTAATCCTGGTTTGTAGCAGCACAACAACTACACGTATTTGGGTTTCGTCTTGCATCTCCGTCAACAGCTTGGTCTGGGGTCCATGGATCACCTCCCGATACATGGGCAGATCTTGAGGTTACTGTGATGCCTCTTTTATCAATCAGACCGGCTCCTGAAAAGTTGGAATCTTATAAGATAAACTTGTGGCTTACGGGAAATTTTGACCAAACATATGGACATTACGTAAAATAATTTTGTACTTTTGACATTTTCCAATATAATTAAACCGACTTATATAATAATAATGATTATTATATCAAAATATTTCAAAATGTCTTACCGAAAACTGGCCTTACTGTGATGAAAATCAAAATCACCATCACTCGATTAAAATACAGCATGGTCATTGCTATGTGTCTTATTCTGAAATTGTGAAATCACTCAGTGAGAATTTGTATCTTTGTTCATTCACACATGCATTCATTCATTCATTCATTTAATCATTCATTCATTCATTTAATCATTCATTTAATCATACAATCATTCAGAGGAGGGGGGAGAGAGACACACAGACAGACAGAGAGAGAGACAGACAGACGGACAGAGACAGAGAACTTAAGACTCAAAACAAACATGAGCTTACCCTGTATACTTCCTTTGTTATTTTGATAATATATTCCTATTTTAAGTCTGCATACATGCTTTCATGGGCACATTTTTTGTGTAAATATGCGTTGTTTGGTTACTTCCTGGTTATTGTAACCCTTTCACAAAAAATCCTTGTTTCTGCGTCCCAGTATTAGACGACTTTTAAATCAAAGAGAGAAAAGAAAAAAATGCTTAAAATCAACATTTTCTCCCATTCCCTCAATACTTTCCACGCTATGACAAATTCACATTCCAGGTGTAGTTAGTTTTGTCGTTTGCATCACCTTTCATTCTTGAGTTGTCTGCAATTTGTTGCTTGGTAAACGGTTAAACAATTAAATTACTTGGAAATTATGATCTACGGAAGATTATCATTTTGAGTTTAACCGATTACAACACATTGACGCCTTTTGACTCATATAAAGAAAGGCTTTGGAAAACATTGTTGAAAATGAAAACAATGCTTATGAAATGGAATTTCTTCATTTGTCACTATGTTTCTACAAAAATAGACATCTGACCATCTGAGACCACTTCTTTTAATTTGGACGAGTCAAAAACTTTGCTGTCTGGTTTGGGGTTTGAGGTTAAGAGCCCACCATTAAAAACACCACTTTATAGCCTCACGTAATTCATCAAATTACGCACACGTGTAATTACACTTCACCGTACTGGATTTCAAAATTATGCTTCAAGATGAAGAAAATTTACAAATATTGTTTTACTCTATATTTATATGCAAGGGAGGTAACTTTGAACATTTTTGTCAAATATTTTCATAAGTATGTATTAATTCAAATTCTAAACATTTCAAAATGATTGCGTTTGTATTTGGAATGGAAATGTAATACAGTTTAGGAATTACTGTCACTTTCTTAAAATTTTACCTCTGGCTCTTTAGTGCTAATGATAGGTTGCATACCTTAATGTTGTCGACACCATATAAAACACTATTTCATTATCACGGTGACTGAGACACCACTTGGTGAAACACACCATCTGGTGCAAAATGAAAAAGGAACCAACGTGCGAGCTCCTTTTTTCCTTTATATCCAGAACCAGTTTTCCAAAGTATTAATCAGAAAAGAAAGGGCGGGTGGGTAATAAGTTTTTTTAATTGTATTAAAGAGCTTATTATTAGATTGGTGTCAATTTTCTCAGGACAGAAACGATATTTACCTTGAAATGTTGATATGACTAATTTGTGACTAATTCGGAAAATATTTTATGTGGACCTATACTTTTGACTTGTTTGAATCTTCGACAAACTAATCTTTGTGTATGGATGTATAGTCATAACTGCACAGGAAACGGGGCGTGGCTATGTGTATCCGTGACATAAACTGACCGGCAGCGCGTTTATGCGAGATATAGCGCCGAAATTTTCAAATATGCTGCAATTTCATTGGTCCAATAACTTGGACGAACACTAAGGCTATTTCACACATATCTTAGCTAACAGAGCTACACGTTCCGTCCCATTTCCAGGCATCAACAAAATTTACTTGTCCAAATTCAAATATAGTACAGACGACATTGTCAGTTAAATAAAAAAAGAAAAAAAAAATGGTCTGGTAGAAAACATTTTGGGAAACGAAGAAATTGCTTGTCTCAAGCAATTTCTTCATTCACCAAAAATGTTTTTAAAAAAAAAACCGATATATTTTATGGAGTCAAAAAAGAGTCATTGTATGGGAATGTCTATATAAAACTAGAATCCTTGGGAAAATGTTTACTATTCAATTCGGTATATAGGATAAAACTAAATATAAAAGGAGGGTATATTCTATAGACTTATGTACATCTTATAATAACTTCCTCATTTGATGTTTTTCAATGTCTACGGTTTAACCCTTATATCGTAGATATGGGAGTCACATCAATCTCGTAACTACAGCTTGATACAGCTGGAGATACGAGGTTTTGATCCTCCACCGGCGATATGTATCAACGCTTACTGTCAACTTAAGGTATCCAACCCTTCATTAGCACCAAAGAGTCAGAGGGGAAATTTGAAAAGTGCTAGTAATTCGTAAACTGTGTTACATTTCCATTCCAAAAACAAACATAAGCCTTTTGTACGGTTTAGAATTTTGAATTAACAAAAATGTTCAAAATTACATCCCTTTTATATAAATTTAGATTTAAATAATATATGAGGTGCCTCGTGAGAAAACCTGCCTAAATGACAAAAAATCGATTTTCACTTTTTTGTATATTTTAATGCAACAACAATTTGATTTCGATTTAAGGTTTACAGACCCTCATAAAAAAAACCACCACTTTTTAGCCATACGAAATTCACCAAATTATACACACTTGTAATTTTGTAAACACCATTCACATAAATTGATTCACCGTGCCGGATTTCAAGATGATGCTCCAAGACGAAATATTAACCTTAAATCGATATCAAATCATTGTTAATGCATCTTCGCTTTCAACAAAAATCCCGTAACTGCACCTTGTTTTGTGCTGTACTTTCGAGTTTTTTTTTTTTTTTTTTTTTTTTTTTTTTTTTTTTTTGTTGTTGAAAAGCAGTGATAATTAAGAAACAGTTTTAGAAATCCAAAGTGGAAATGAGTCGGGATCTAAAATATGGCATTCAGACCTACGGTCTTTTGACCGACAAGGATCTAGATCAGCATTTGCATACGCACAGTCTGATTTACATCCATGTTGTTCTGATCTGATCTCTACTTTACCTGTAGCATCTGTAAGAAAACAGCATAGCCTATCATTGGTGGGGTGTCAAAACCTCGTAACTGCAGCTTGAATAAGCTGGAGTTACGAGGTTTTTACTTCCCACCGACGATATATCTCTATGAGAATGTATTTGACTGTAGGCTGATACTGAAACAGGGTGCCACTGAATGCTTTGAAAGTCCGGCTCAAACGTTTGCAAGCCTGTAAATAGCCGGACGCAAATCAATTTGTCTTCGATTTTCAACGAAAGCCTCGTAACAGCAGCTGATTTTAAGCTACAGTTACGAGGTTTTCGATGAAAATTAGCATTATGGTGTTTTGAGTAATCGTGATAATCTGTTCACAGGGGGGAATATTGTCCAAATCCACCCCCTTTCAGTTCTGTTGGCAATTGACATACAAGTGTCACTTGGTTTGTCGATGTCTCAGAACACTTCAGGAACGTACCCTTATCCTTGTCCCGAAGACGTATAAAGCGACGTCGAGTTACATCTGACCAACAAAGATAACATTTATCTTTTCGTAAGCAAGACCTTGTTTTGATATCCTTGAAAGATTAAATTTTTGAAAACTTTCAGATAAAAGAGAAAAAGCATTTCCCCATTTGCCTCAATGTCTTTTAAGGTATATCATTCACAACGTTTACCTTTAAAAAACATCCATTTTGTCGTCTGCAACAGCTTTAAAGTCTGATTTGAGAAAGGGTCAAATTGATGCTTGGTAAGAAGGGGCTAGAATGTAGAGACTGGACACATAGCCAAGTTGTCTGTAATAAATGGATGTTATTGTTGCGTGTGGCGGGTAGTCCAGCGATCTTAACCATTCGAAAATAATCATGCTTTTTGACAACCCACGAGTTAAAGGTTTAGGAAAACATTGTGAAATATAAAGTAATTGTTTACACAAATATCGTGGAAAATAAAGAAATTGCTTGTATCAAGCAATTTCTTCATTTTCCACATTGTTTTCAGCTAGTATGACCAAATTGTCAAATTAAACGAACTTGAAATTGACGCCTGTAACATATTTAAGTAGGTTAGGTCCAAATGTTATCGTTTTGGTAATATGATTATCTAGCGTAGAACTTATAATTTAGATTAATGCAGAAGTTTATTATTGAATTTAGTTTAACAAGATGATCGTGTTTGTGAAACACGAATGTTCCCGCAATGGCTTTTTTTTCTTAAATTAAAGTTTTTGTGCAAAGTGTTGATAAGGGTTAAGGGATGACCTCGAGGAAGGTAAAAGTGCATGAAACAGATATATACTACGCAAAAACGTTTAGCACACTCGGCAAATGCTTTTTCCTAGTCAAAAACTATTCCAAAATACTTAAAAAGAAAACACTAATGTGTTTGAAAATTCAATTTCCTGGCACTTCCTGAAAATTTTGTTTCAAAATTCTTAAACGTTTATCAGGTATCTTACGTTAAAGTGCACAGGGGTCAGATATCGAAAGTCAAGCAAATTTCAATGACGCGAATGTCCAGCATAAACAGCTAGGGCCGCCATTCAATGTCTTCCCATGTTGCAGACAAGCTTCCTGACCACACAGAAAGGAAGTTTGCCCATTCATACTGCAGATGACGCTCAATGCCATTGACGTTACAGACGTTATTTCTTAGTCTAGCCTGACGTCCAACAATGTTCTTTATGTGTTCTTTTTGCTGGTGATTAAGCAGTTCATGCGTAGATCATTCTGTATGTTCCTTGGAGTAAGTGGGCGGTGATTATCTTATTGAAGTTACAAATCCGGTTTTAACTTGCAAATACAAGAATGTCTTTATTAGTGTGGTCACAGTCTCGTTTTAAAAATACTGCCTCTATCTGATTCTATGTAAAAACGAGTAATTTACAAACGGCATTTTCAGCCTAAATAACACATTAAATTGCCAAAAAGTGTATAAAAACTTAAAGCTAAATAGTTATATTTTATTACGATAAAATACTTTTACCGTATGCACGTTCTTTTCGTGTTAAATCTCTATTTGAAAAAGTGGGTCAACTCTGCGTTTCTTTGTTTGAACTCGGTCGTTACCTTAGAAGGACGCGTGGGTATGTGTGATAAAATTGCTTTGGCACTGCCATTTCTCAACGGATTTTCATAAATCTTATATCAAATTAAAGAGGGAAAATAGATCTATTCATCCGTGTATGTAAATACGATGAACCGATGAATTATGAGTCGATGATTAGGTATTCAAAATAGGTCATTTTACTCGGCTTCAAATGGCAAGAACTATGCGGCAGAAAAGCCTAGAAAAGCCTATATATGTTCTTCAACATCCTATCTATTCATATAATAAAACATCTTGTGCTTTTAGCTTAGCGCATTCAAGCGCAAAGGCTTTAACAATGGGAAGTGTTTTTCAATTCCCCGTGATTTATCGATAATTTCTGTCTAAACTCCATTCATCCTAAATTTATTCATAAATGTTAACGACAGTGACTCAAAGAACATTCTTGCAAAGTTTGGTTGAAATTAGCCGAATGGTTGATTTGTTAAGAATGATGTCATGATTTCTCAAAGTGCGATAAGCCTTGCCCTGCCACGCCCATATTTTTTGACGAATCAAAAAATCGCGAACATTCTTTGAATATGGTCATCTAAGGAACATTCCTGTAACGTTTTGTCAAAATCGGCCCAATGCTTCAGGAGTAGTAGGTGTTTCAAGGAATTATGGGCGAACGGACGGACGGACAGTGAGTGACCACAATAGCTCATCTTGAGCACTTCGTGCTCAGTCCAAAGGGGTTTACAAAATCGGCATTTCTCATGGGCTTCCTAAACATCCATTTAACCCTTTCCCAAACAGCAAAAATTTATGGTCATCCAACTCGAAAGCTGTGACAGGCGACAGAATGAGTGTAAAAGAAAATAAGATTCTTTCGCCTCAATCTTTTCACCTTCAATAAAATCCGTTCAGGACGTCAAAACCAGGTCTAACCAGGTCTTGTTTGGGAAAGGGTGAGGCAGCCAAAAATTAGATTGAATTTAGAGGTTGCAAAATGGACATGTTCAAATGTATGGTGCTCTTTTGGGTCAATGTTTTGAAAGCATATTTCTTCACGAACCAGAGATATAATGTTAAAAATCGATCACTTGAAAGTTTGAATTATTTTTTTTTTTTTGTTTGAAATTCCTATTTTATATATCGTAAAATCTTTTTATCGGAGGCAATGACACGGAAATTATATGCGCTCAACGAAGCGCAGAAAATATTTACGCAAAGGGAGAAAATGTTGGTTATCGGCATGTTCTTCTTTTGTCTCAATGTTTTCCAAAACCTTTTCATATATGATCCTGAAAATCATGTCTTGTTCGGGGAAGGGTTGAAATAATGTAACAAATATTTATATAATCGTTGTTGGGTAGAATTTGAAGAACTAAATTGTTTGGTAGAATGATTTCATCCTTTGTAAAACTTCAAAGGGGTGTAACTATTTTATTAAATGTCCGATTTTAAAAACGTAAGCAGTTTTGAGTTCCTCTCATTCAGACCTTGAAAATGATATATAATTTGTTGAAATTCTTTGAAAAATAAACAATAACGTAATTCGGCAGAATTATCTCCCCTTTGTAAAAATCTGAATAAGCCTGATTCCATAACGCAATGTCCGATTTTCACAATTCAACCAGTTTTATGTTTCTCTCAATATTCTCTGTAAGCTGGTATATATTTTGTAGGGGCTGGAATACTTTTGGGAAAAAGTGTGACCACCCTATCTTTATGTCGTAGTCAACAATGCCTCTTTGTGGGCAAAAAATTTCCCAGCCTTTTACCAGGCATAACAGTCTGGTCCGGTATAATAGGGAATGCAAATTTAACAATTACGTCTATCAAGCTCTGAGGCGGTCCGTCTATAGCACCCCCTCCCCCTGTGTGCCTTTTTTGCCAATGGAAAGTCACTAAATCCAAAATTCCGCAACCAAAAACATATTTCAATATCAGTCTCTGTCCCAAATAACAAACTCGGTTTAACCCTATATTTGTTTGGTGTTTTTATTTACCACACATATCATGATCATTATTATGTTATCACGGGAATTTTGACCACATTTCGGTTATGCAAATATGTTCATATGGACATATGGAAACGTTTAACATGTGGCTGCAAAATAATAGATCAAATTTTCTGGCATAAATAACATTCGGTTAAATGTCGGCTATCAGCAATTTATTCTTTTCTCCTAAGTTTTACCGAAACCTTTCCAACACATGAACATGAAAACTTTATCTAACGCTGGTTTGGGAAACAATTAATATATATTTTGTTCCTGTAAGTTGGAGAAGAATAACTGACTTACATACAAATATAATTTTAATATTTTCATACATGTAGCACATACTTATTTAGCAATTATATATACACATGTAATACATGAATCACAGAACTTTACAAAACTGTACGGGAAAAGAAGAAAACGTTTCCTTAATATCCGTATCGAAAAAGGCTTCATTAGAGCATTAGAGCAATAAAGATGAGCGTCGAACAACAGCGTTTTCTCACTTTCTTTCAATGTTATCTATGCCACACTACACCAATTACTTTATTTCATTTACAAAAAAATTTGATGCCTTTAGCACTTCGAATCCAGTCTTAAAAAGAGAAAATTAGGGATAAAATAATTATTAATTAACCATTTCCCACAAAGAGACACTTTTTGAAGCCCAAAAGATGTGGCATTTGTAAACATTGTGGAAAATGAAGAAATTGCTTGACACAATGTGTTCTACCCATTAATACGAAAAAAATGTAAAATTTCATTCACTTGGAATTTTTTCTGCACAACATTTTTGGTTTTGGACCCATCTAAAATTTACTTGTCTGATTAATGTTCTATTTTTTTTATAGAGGTTAAACTATTCTGAAACAAGCCTTGGTTTTGTAGCGATAGGCTACATGAAGTAAGGATAGGCTGGAAAATAAAGAAACAAGAATATTCTCAATTCACTTCCTTGCTTCCAATGTTGTACTAGATCTACACACATTTTCCCACATAAACTTACATTTATTCAATTCTTATTTCAATTACATTTATGTTATTGTTTTATTTCATCTTCATAACCTTAAAAAGTTGACAAACATGAATATTTTGTTAGAGAAATAATTGAATGACTATCACTCGTTTTAGTTTTAGTAACATTCTTAACCAACCACGCAAGTATGGACGATAGTAAATGTCAGAAAAAACTAAAAAGACCTGAAGGTCTTGAGTCGCTCCACAGGCCTGGAAATTTGTAAATATTAAATTCAGTTTTTACTAGATTGTTCAAAACTTGTGGTTCTTAGAGCAAAATAACAGAAAAAAAGGAAAGGAGAAAAAATCCAGCTTAGGTGATGATGCTAGCAATGAAAATTTTCCTTCCTCCAAACAGATCTAAATTTATTGACCAATTACTTCTTAATATCCTATCGTCGGTGGGGAGTCAAAACCTCGTAACTCCAGCTTATTCAAGCTGTAGTTACGAGGTTTTGACTCCCCACCAGCGCTATGTTTCTTACCACTTTGTTCCATACTTGTACTTCTGTAAAACTAGATGACATTTGAGAAAGGGTATTTTTCCAGCTTTGGATGATACAAGCAATGAACATCTTCCTTCTTAAGGAGACTTTGGAGAGCGCCCACGTGACTTTTTCGAAATGTTTATTATGCGGCTACCGCTTTTCGTAGACTGGATTTGGTAACTAGGCCAGGTGTCCTAGTCAATGGAAATAAACCGGACATAAAAACAAAATAATGGCGGACAATTTATCGACTGAACAATGTTGACAGTCGATTGTTCTTTATTCTCTGCCTTCGGTTGAAAGATACGAACTTCATAACGCATTTAAATCTTCGGCTAAATGGAGAATTATCGCTTGCCATTGTTGAAGGGTCATCAAATATCCAGACTACGACGAGGCGGGCAAAAAACGAGACAGTTTCGACGAGAAAAGTTGCGAGGTTTGCGAGTTAACTGTTACTTCCACTGCCACCAGCTTCTACTACGCAAATACTGTCATTACGGGACTTTTAGACGAGAAAATATTTAGAAGTCATGGACACGTAAACCATAGATCACGAAGAATACAGCTGATTACGGATTTTTCGATAGGAAACGAAAGTGATTTTGTGTTTTTTTTTTTTTTTAATGAACTTTTAGTGTGATCATTACAAAGTGAAACAAGACCTGTTTTTGAGCAAAGGAGATTATTAAGAGGGATTAAGATATTTATTGCAATCCCCAACCCTATGTTGTGGGTAGTAATTTAAATAATTTTGAGAGACTATTCCAATGGCAATGAATTTTGTGCTAAAAATAGACTTGGTTAACCGTTATGATTTGGTAAACCTTCGGCATTGTTATGAAATCTCGTACATACGACTTGAAATCCCCAATCCTATGTTGTGGGTAGTAATTTAAATAATTTTGAGAGACTATTCCAATGGCAATGAATTTTGTGCTAAAAATAGACTTGGTTTACTGTAATGTTTTGGTAAACCGTCAGCATTGTTATGAAATCTCGTACCTATGGCTTGAATCGACAAGCCGTAGTTACAAGCTTTTATAACAACATTCAAGATTTTCTATTGTTTGTCCGAAATTAAGTCACTGCTCGCTAAATAAACTCATTCCCCATTAATCAGATCATCTACCTACATCACAGGGTTTTATGGAAATTTAATATTTTGTATTTTGAGAATTCAATACCCCTTTTCAGCTCTGCCAAGATTGAAAAAGTCTATAAAGAAACATTGAAAGAAAAGAAGTTACTGATTTTCATGAACTTCTCCTTTTCTTTCATTTTTTCTATCCTTTGCAATTATAAATAGTTTCAACTTTTACAGAGAGGCAGAATAGAGGCCTCCGGAGCAGAGGTGATATAGGCTTACTTCTTAAGATATGGTTTATCATTTATAGTTCAGCAAACTCTATCTTGTTGGTAGTCATTAAGACCATCTCCTCAAAAATATTTAAATGAGTACACACAACAAAGGGTTTGGAGTTGAAATGCCTAAATTGTCCTTTACCCAGAGCAACAGATGAGAGCGTGTGAAGACATTCTAAATTTTCTATTTCAAATCCAAACCCTATGTTGTGGTTACTCGAAGAGACAATTCTAATGAGTACCCACAACACAGGGTTTGATGAACATTTAGTGAAATTGTTCATTTTTAAAAGCTATTTACTCTCTTGTATCTATTGCTCTGCTGATATTTACAATAATTTTGATGTTCGCAACTACTTTCAAATTTCAACTTGTATTCTCAGCCTACTATTCACACTAAAATATTTCAAACTGACTGTCATTGCAAGCTTGCTTGTCATCTATCATTGAGACATCTGCCAGACTCTGTTACAGTCAGCACTAGTTAATAGTTATATATAAATATCAACATTGGAAGAGTTCATTTTGAGCAATTTCTTTCCTTTGCCTACTATATTTTAATTAAGAACACACTAGATGAGCAACAAAAATCTGATTTAAATCAAAACTGAACAAAATCGGATGAGTCAAACTCCGGATATGTCAATTAATTTTGACAGGCCCTATGGCTTCGACACAATGCATGTTGAGTGTGTGGACTGTTACATTTACCCTTTCCCAAACAAGATCTGGCTTTGATGTCCTGTTAGAATTGGCAAAGGAAAACATTGACACAAAAGAAGAAAGTGCTGATAATCAGCACTTTCTCCTTTTGTCCCAATATTTTCTGAGATATTTTTAGAACAAATCCTCTCTCTGTCAACATCTATTTTGTCGTCTTTGGCAGCTTTTGGATTGGATCACCCTAAAATTTTGCCGTTTTGGAAAGGGTTAGAGCTGTGATCCATAATGCATTATTTTTGCATTATGTTTGCTTGATATTCATTTGCATTGAATTTCCTAGCAAAGGAGCAACTTGCATTTATTAATTGCAATTTGATTGGCCAAGTTGAAATCAAGTCCACAATAGTCTTTTTCATTTGTCACTTTTGTAATCAGTATTATTTTATTGTTTTTTTGGGTTTTTTTTATATATTTTGTTACCATTGACTGATGATGATTTCTTGAATAAAGTTGTTAAACTGATTTATGACTTGTGTTGGTTGGTACATTCTGTGAACGTTGGTTCAAAGAGTGTATTCAGTGCCTCTAGTTTGTTTGTATGAAAAACAAAGTTGTCTGTATATTATGATTTTGATTGATACCTGCATGTGCAGATCATGGGATGGGGCCTGGTCCCCTCAAACTTGTAAAAAAGGCTAATCAAAGTGAATTTCAGGAATTTTTCATGCACCAATGCAGTCAGTCCTTGAAAAGACGACCCCCTCTAGGAAATTTGTCTGGATCCATGCATGGTCTGTTTATGCTACATTCATTCGTGAGGCACTGTATTGATCTGATTTCACCCCCTTAATCTATTCACATGCAATGTCTCTTTTTGACTCCCTACAAGGTAATGGCTTTGGAAAACATTGTGGATAATGATGAAATTGCTTGTGACAAGCACTTTCTTCATTTCCCATAATGTTTTCTTCCTAAAAGCCCAAAACATGCGAGATTTAATTTACTTGAAATTGTCGTCTAGAATATCTTTGGACAAGCAATTTTGTTGTTTGGTAAGGGATTAATTGGATGATTGGAAACTGGATGTGTGACCAATTGCATGATCACGGTTCGAGTAGTTCCATTGGATGCTGAATAACGGCAATGATACTTATTAACTCTTTCCCAAAAAAGACCTTGATTTGATTTCCCGTACAGAAAAAGCATTGGAAAAGATTGAGACAAAAGAACAAAATGCTGATGACCAGAATTTTGTCCTTTTGGCCCAATCTTTTCTGTGTTGTAGTATACACATTTTCTACTTTTGATATCACCTATCATGACAACTGCAATACCTGAGGCTTTGATATCTGAGCATGTTAGAATTTTGCTGTTTGGCAAAGTGTTAATAAGGTAAAAATGCTGTTAAAATGACCAAATCAATGCCCCGATGACAGATGAAATCTATCAAAAAGAGCTGCATGGAGAGTATTCAAATTGTTGCAGTCAGCATTTTCTCCTTTTGCCTTAACCCATTACCACACAGTGACGCCCTTTGACACCCACAAGATTAAGGCTCAAGAAAAAAAATTTGGAAAATGAAGAAATTGCTTGTGACAAGAAATTTCTTTTTCCACAATGTTTTCTACCATGTTAAATTCCATGTATCTGAATAGTGAATAATCAGATATTATTGTCTGCAACACCTATGAATTTGGAAGTCTATCATTTTGCCGTCTGGGCAATAGGTTAATATTATCTGAGCTTTTTACATCTGTAATGGAAAGGGATTGGGAAAATATTGAGACAAAAGAAGAAATTGCTGATGGTCATCTGTTTCTCCTAAATTGCCCTATAATATTTCTAAGGAAATTAATATTATAGAAAATTTCTGTCTAGTTTTGTCATCTGCAGCGTCAATTGAATTTGGAACTGCCCAAAATTTTGCAGTTTGGGAATGGGTTTTAAAAATCATTATAGATTTAATCGCCTGTGCAGCATCTTGACCCTTTCCCAAACGGTCAAAATTTAGACTATATCAATTCAAATGCTGCTGAAAACAACAAAATGGCTGTAGATGAACATGAAATGTGTCCATTGTAGTACAGAAACATTAAGACAAAAGGAGAAACTGCTGGTTATCAGCATTTTCTTCTTTTGTCTCAATGTTTTCCAAAGCCTATCCTCATAGGAACATCAAAAGCAGGTCTTGTTTGGGTAAGGATTAAGTCCAGAAGACCAGAACAGTCAAAAATTCTGCCATTTACAAAAGTTCATATGGTATCGACTCCGAATCTCAATCATTAAATCCCTTGTTCGATCCCCAGTTGCAGCAAATATCCTCTCCGACATTGTCTTCCAACATTGACTGGATAATCTATTTTGGAGAGCAGCTGGGAGCTCAGAGAGGATGTTGTGGTGATAATGCTGATAATAGGATTTGAGTACATCATTGTATGAAAATATTGAGGGAATAGAAGGAAATGATGATGATCATCTTTTTCTTCTTTTTTCTCAAACATTCTTCAAAACCAGATCTTGTTTGGGGAAGGGCTAAAGAAGATGAACATTCAAGGATAACATCTCCAGCTAGTTCTAAAAAAACACCCTGGCAGCCCTATTTAGGGGATTAGCAAAACATTAAAGGAAAAGAAGAAAAAGTATATTGCAATCAGATCATTCTTTTAAATTTTTTTATTAGCCATTATAATGTACAAACTTCCTGCTTATATGTGACCTGTCACGCTAAAAGGGACCTTGGAAGAGTGAACCGTATCGGTCAGTTGTCAGTCTGCACAGACTGGTTCTTGTCGGTACTTTTCATTCTAATGTAATTTTCTGAACCTAGAATATTTAAATCCTATCTTACATGTCAAATTTTCAAAAGAAAGCATCTGGTTGACCTCTGCTGAGTCTTGTACATAATTTCTCAAAATTTTGTTTTCGGTAAGGGACATATCAGAAGGTCCCTTTTAGCATGACAGGTCACATGTCTTGCAGGGACTAAAACTAATAAGTCAAAAATGCAAATAGATTAAAGAGTCTGATACTTTTCATGAAATTTTATCATCTTGGAAACGACAAAGCCAAAAATCAAGTTTTGAAATACAAACAAATGCATTGGCAGAATAAAAATAAAAATAAACTTGGTGTACAGTACGTGTATATTGATATATAGTCAGTGTTTATATAAAATCTCGTAACTGCAACTTCAATCAAGCTGTAGTTGCAAGTTTTTGAATATGATTACAACCAAGAATTACTGTTGTTTTTCCAAAATTATGCCAAAGTTTACTTAATAAATTCGAGCCCTATTCGCGTTCCGTTTTGCAGATGCATTTGCAGATATCATTCTGTTTAGAACTAATAAATTTTCACACATGGTCACATTATAAAACAAGTTGCCTCAAATATCATTAACATCTTCCTCAATCCTGTCTATTGATTAGCTGTCGAAGAATGAAATACTACAAGTTGTTTGCCAAGTTGTTTTCAGCATTCAATTGTACACAAACACCATGGGCAGATCTAGAGGGGGTCCGGACCCCCTGGCATTGGCAGAAAATTGAATTTTGACTATATAAATTTAGTGTAACGTTACATAATTACTACATTTTAAGCCATAACTTGGACTTGGATCCCCCTGGAAAAAATATTGGGCTTGGACCCCCCCCCCCCCCCCCCCTGGATAAAAAAATCCTGGATCCGCCCTTGAACACTGTACACCACGAGACTGTCAGACGCCAGATTCAGTTTCTTTCTGTTGGACTAAAATGTACATTTGATCTTCTGTGGATAAAAACACAGAGCCAATGAGGCCTTCAAATGAATCCATCGCTTTAATAATGATAGTGAGTTCTGACGAAAGTCCCATCCTAAAATTCACCATTCTTTTAATTTACAGCTACTTGAAGACACTCTGGAGCTCATAGAGGACAACGCAGTTCAAAATATTTCATGTTTCCATCATTCTCGTGTGTAGGAATTGATCCCAATCCAAATGTGTGCTCGTCGACTCTCATTTCATTGTTTCTAGTCTACTTTCCCTTGACGATTTAAACCGAGAACATGAACTTCACGTGGTCTACTTAGTCTTTTCTATGTTGAATTGTCTGTCGTCGGCAAATATCGATCTGTTGTATTTGTAGGCTGACCGCTGTAGCAACAACAATCGCGAAATTGTGATCAATGGGTCGAGTTTTGTTGGGGACGAATAATTTTGAAACCGGAAGCCAACCAAGGATGTTTATTTTGCGGAGTCTTATGCCAAATGTTCGATTTTGACTTTCTGAATTTAACAAGATTACTTTTGTTCATGAAGACGCTTTAATGTTCAGACTTTATTTTTGCATTGAAATTGAAAAATAAATCATTTTCACAAAAATATAATGATTCAGTGTTAAAAATAAAAGCAATTGCTGGAAAAAATACAAATTTATTTTTTTAAAAGTACCTCACATAATTAAAAAAAAGAAACTTAGTGAAATTTACACCACGAAAGTACCTGTTTTTTGAGATTAGAAGTTATTCAAACACTTAACATTGTTACTATAAGTATTTCGGTCTAGAACTTTCTGTTAACTTAGAAATCTGATACACAATGGCAGTGGGTGGGTGGGGTAAGATTTCACAGTTCCAGTTGCTGTAAAACGGCAATGAGAAAATCTAATAGTGTCATTTAGACAACTTGGGCTAAATTTTAACGATTGCACCCGTATTATAAGATTTTTTTTAATTACAGTTAAAAATAAAGCACATGTAGCAAAATAGTGATTTTAACGATTTTCACCCAAAATTTGACATTAAATAGCTCTCTTATTTGCTCGATGATGTATGCTGATTTTTTGTGTAAAAATAGCTGTTGGTATCATCTTCAAAATATCCAAAAACAAAAAAAATTCATTGGGTAATTTTTCTGTAATTAAGAAAAAAGTTGCAAAATTTTGACAGAAAAGCGTAAAAAAACGCTATTTTTCATTTTTCACTTTAATTTTTTCATAAAGAATATTTAAAAATAATTCTTTCAATCATATCATCAATTGTGTACATATGTAATGTCTCTAAATATATATAACACTATGAATAATCCATTCAGAAAAACTTGCTACAAGACTTTAAAACACATGGGTAATTTTTTGAAAAATGGCAATTACTAGTCAAGGGCAGATAACTCTGACACAAAAACGAGCTCGATGATGTACCCTGATTTTTTTATATTTTGTTCGGGAAATATTAATTTACAACATATGTTAAAATAAAAAAGATTCATTGGGCGGTTAAAAAGTACCACCCCTCTCCATAGTCACCTTAATCTTCTAACAAGATAAAGGGTTTGAGTTTTTCAAACAATGTAGTAAATGAAGAAACTGCTTGTAACAAGCAATTTCTTTATTTTACAAAATGTTTTCTACTTAAAAGACCCAAAAATGTCAAATCCCATTAACCTGAAATTATCGTCTGCAAGCTCTGTGAACTAAGACCTGTCTAGTCTAAAATGATGCCCTTTGGTAATGGATTAACACCATTTGGATACACACTGCACTTTGTCAGTACATGTACACATTTAACAGACCACTAATAAATAACCCTTCCATCTATTTTACACTTAACTCAATAGCTTGCTAATTTTACCCCATTTAAATAAGTGCATAACTCAGGATATGATGATCTGATCAAGCTGAAAATTACACTAAGGCAAGATCTTGGGGTCACCAATATACTGACAAAATTTTGTCTTGATTGGCCCCTATTTGCGACTGCAAAAGTGAAAACGGAATGAAAGCAGAGTCAAAAACTAGTATTTTGTCAAATTCAATGGAACATATCTCAAGATATTGGATTCTGATCAGGCTGAAAATTACACACATGTAAGATCTCATAGTCAATATGATTCTGTCCAAATTTTGTCTTGATTTGTTAATATTTCTGGTTGTTAAGTGAAAACTAAGTCAAAAGTGGCAATTTCGACAAATTCAAGGGCACATAACTCATGATGTAAGATTCCGATGAAGCTAAAAATTATAATAAGACAAGATCTTATGGTCAACAACATTGTGTCCAAGTTTTGTCTTGATTGGTCAATATTTGTAGTTGTTAGAGTGAAATCAAAGTCAAAATAAGCTATTTTTGATATTCAAGGGCAGATAACTCAGGTTATTCTGGTTCAATCGAAATTATTTGTAGGAATCTGAGAGAGAGTCACACAAGGATCATTCCTGTGAAGTTTGGTTGAAATCCATTGTGTAGTTTTTGAGAAGAAGATTTTAAAGAAAAAGTTTACGGACGCACGGACGGACGGACGGACGCACGACGGACACAGCGCCATGACAATAGCCCGCTGGCCTGAAGGCCAGTGGAGCTAATCAAAGTAGGCCCTTGTTTTAGTATTGTTGGCGAGCTCTTCTGCTTCCACTATGAGTTCTGTCTCACCAAACATCATGCGTACTTCTACACAGATCCTCTCCTCACTGTCAGGTAGATTAACTATCACGTTACCCAGACACTCACAGTCAGCCTCATCTACAAAATTGGGGTCGTGTTTTGGTGAAGCGAATATCTTGAGGAACATCTCTTTTTGGTTTGGTCTTAAAACTATATGTTTTCCTGACTTGGCTTCACCCACCTGGATAGTATCTCCTTCTTGTATGTACTTCTTGAAAACATCGCGACATCGCTCGAATCCATCAACAGCGACTTTGTGGTCATCAGGGTGTTTATCTTTGTCGAATGGTGGTGAGATGTTGATACCGTATGTATACTTGGATACCCTGTGCGTGATGGAGATAGGACGGTGACCAAATATCACGGCTCCATTCAATACTGCTAGACCAGGTTCTTTTGGAATAATCACCTTCCCGGAGGGCAAAACTTCCCGAATAGAACGCGACACAGCATCCTGAACCATGGCTAACTCAGAGAAGTCCCCCACCATCAGAAATATATTGGTTCCCTTTACTTTCGGCTTTTGAAGAAGTTCTTTTATATGGCAACATATTTTTTCTGTACAAGATTTGAAAAGACCCTTGAAAAGATCTGCGTCAATCCTAAATTTATCGTTCAGCCAGTTTATTTCTCCTGCGTAGGGAGAATTAGCAATTGCTTCTTTAATCTTTTCTCCCATTTCCTCCTCATATGTACATTGGATAGCCACAGGAACTTTAACAGTAATTTTGCCAGTCATACTTGGAGTTATAATCCTCTTTCTAGTTTCTAGTTCTCGCTGTAAATCCAGCTGATCTTGTTTGTATTCTTCACAGAATTTTCTAAAGACAGGTGCCCCAACAATTGCAATCAACAATTGGTTGAACTCCTCATCTATTTTTGTCCCTCCCCATGCACCACCGCTGGCTTTATGCACCTCCTGGAGAGTACCATCAGCCTCTCTCTCATGCACCGAAATGTCTGCCGTACCACCTTAAAATAGATTTCAGCATTTTACAAAAATTTCTTTTCACTTGATCAAGTAAGACAACAATGACCTAACCTCAATCAACAAATCAATTAGAAACAAAGCCAAGACAAATTTACATTTAACAGTCCAGCTTGTGGCTTGTTTGGCAGTGATTAGGACATGGTTAACATGGCTATTTTTTATTTATTTTCAAATCAAAAGTTGAAAGCTTCAACAAGAATCTTCCTGATGACGGGATAACATTTCCAGCCCATTAACCCTTTCCCACAAGGCGAGCGATTGCAGGTGCAGAATGTTGAAAATGGTACTATTAAGTATTTTTTAAAAATCTGCAGAGAAAACTTTTAGGGAAAGAAAGAAATGCTGATTGTAAGTGTTTTATTCCTTTCTCTAAATGGTTTCTAACAACATTCTTATGAAGGTCTAACAGCCAGTAATTGGTTTAGGAAAACTGTCAAAGAAAATTTGTACATGACAATGTGAATATTAGAGCTTCCTGATTATTTATATGAATATTGGCTCTATTGTTTTTCCATAAATATTTTCTACGCTATAATATTTAGAAACTCAACCTTCATTAACACATAGCATGATTTTTGCAGCAGTTTTAAAACAAGAGGGCCCAGATGGTCCTATATCGCTCACCTTAGAGATCATCAAGATGATAATTTTGTCTCATCTCACATACACAACTTCTGGACAAAGTTCATTAAAGGAAACAATTTAAACAATGCTGGTATTAGAGAGTTATACTACCATGGGAAGTGCAAAATTTACCTTAAGGATCTCTGATAAACAAAATTGGAGAAGATTGTATATTTATGATACAATTCTATATACAAAATTTCAAAAGCCTTATGCCAAACAGTTTAGGAGAAAAAGATTGTACAAGATTTCCTTCTTTGTCTCTATATGAAATTTGATACCCACAACATAGGGCCAATTTTCCTTGTATCACAATAATTTAAAGTATTTTGGTAGAGGGCCTTGAGATGATTCTACACACAAAATGTTAAAGGTCAAGTACTATCTATATTTTATTTTTTATATCGTGAACAGTAGTTAAAAACAACATTTTACACGATTCCTGTTTCAAATTTACCCCTCAGGTTAATTAGAAAGAACATGTAGACAACCTATTTAAAAAACCGACTAGAGTGATTGTTCTTGATAGATGTCAACATGAGACGTCATTGGCGTTCAAAAACAATAACAGCATTTGTTGATCATCGTCGTCATTTATGCAAGTTGCACATATATTACCCCTTTAAACTCGACAAATATTAAATATGCTGATCAAGATCTGTTCAAAATGATAGAATTCAATAAAGAAGTTATTGAGAAAGGAAAAAAGGAATTTCATTTGAATACAAGCAATAATAAAAGAATAAACAAAGACCGCATGGAAAGTACACGTGCTTGACCTATACAGTGTTGATATACAAATATACACTTAAAGACACTTCTAACGCAACACTTACCTTTTTGGTAATAACTTGATATTTAACAAACCATTCTTTATCAAATTTTCAACAAATCTAATTCATTCACAATTGCATAATATGTGTAATTTTCATAAAGAAACATTGAGTAGAAATGATTAAATTTGCAGTGCATATAATATGACTTGAAAACAAAAAGTCGCAAAAAAACCTGTGCGAGCTGATAACGTAAATTCATGTTATTCAGGCCCGTAGGAAGCAATTTCATATTGGGGTGGCTGAAGCCCCTGTGCCTGGATATTTGGGGGCTAAATTGGATTGTCCCTTCATTTTCAATGTAAAATAAGGAAAATTTGGTATTTTGGGCAACATCAGGGAGGCTAAGCCCCCCTAAGCCCCCACTGTTCCTACGGGCCTATTATTAATGTAACAGCAGTAAAGTTTATGACATTATGCTAACATTCTGTGTGTCCGTCATGAACCTAAATGACACGAAGACACACCCTTCTCATTGATAAAGCATAATTGATGGTGAATCTTTGCGGGATCATTCTTAACTCGTCCCTATTAAGTTCCTGTTGCAGTTGATGAAAGTTTCTTGGAGCAAAAGGGCGAAAAACTAATGTCTGGTAACAAATTCAATGATTTTGTGCAATGCTGACACGTACAAAACATTAAACAAAATAGGTGCGACTGAATTCTAGTGTTGCATCGCACATGAAAGCATGTAATCAAATCTTATGAAGCAGTGATATGAGATTTGAGCATAATTTGGTGACGCTGCTTTGATACTATTGAATTCTGCAATTGCCTGGGGTTTTGTGACTTTTTATATTTGAGTCTTAGTAAAAAACCTTAATATTTTTTATGTTCGGATCAGCCGATTTTCTTGAAACTTACAGAAAACATGTAAACGTAATTGATTGATATTTGCTGAAAATTTCATAAAATATACTGCATTATTTATTTAGTTATGATGAAAAATGTAAGTGTTGCGTTGGAAGTGTCTTTAAGTGTATTATACCTCATCGACACTGATTATAAATCAGTATATCGCCCGGGCCTCCGGGCCAATAAATCAGTATATTGACCGGCGCGCGTCGTGTATTTTTTACGATGAGGTAATTCGCACGCTTATGACGTCATTCGTCTTAGTCAGCGTTCGATGTAAACAAACAAACATGTCGCTGTCAAAACCTCAAAACAGATTCGCTACTCTTGATGAGGGAGACTTGGAGACACAAACATAAATTTTGTGTAAAAAGCTGCATTATAATGCAGCCCAATGTTCATATTTGTATAAATTTTTTTAAAGAAATTTGCAACATGTTATGAAGTTGCTACTTGAGAACAAAATGGATTCTGATCAGACTGTGTTTTGATGCAGGCTGATCTTGTTCCATATTGGTCTCAAATACCATACTGACCCCATGCCCAGGTCCTAGTCAATATCAACGTGCCTTTTTAGCTCACCTGAGCACGAAGTGCTCAAGGTGAGCTATTGTGGTCGCTTTTTGTCCGTCGGCGTCCGTCTGTCTGTCCCTCTGTCCGTCCGTCCGTCTGTTCACATTTGGTTGTTACCACTCTAGCACCCACAAATATTGACCAATCTTAACCAAATTTGGCCAAAACATGTATGACCTTAAGTTCTCGGATGAGTTTAATTTTGAGTCAGATCAGACCAGGAAGTCTGGAGTTATGTGCCCTTGAACGTCAAAAATGGCTAGTTTTGACTTTGTTACCTCTCTAGCATCTACAAATATTGTCCAATCTAAACCAAACTTGGTCAAAATATGTATGACAATAAGTTCTCAAATGAGTTTGATTTTGAGTCAGATCAGACCAGGAAGTCTGGAGTTATGTGCCCTTGAACGTCAAAAATGGCTAGTTTTGACTTTGTTACCTCTCTAGCATCTACAAATATTGTCCAATCTTAAACAAAATTGGTCAAAATATGTATGACAATAAGTTCTCGAATGAGTTTGATTTTGAGTCAGATCAGACCAGGAAGTCTGGAGTTATGTGCCCTTGAACGTCAAAAATGGCTAGTTTTGACTTTGTTACCACTCTAGCATCTACAAATATTGACTGATCAAAACAAAACTTTGCAACAATGTTGGTAACTATTAGTTCTCAGATGAGTTCCATTTTGAGTCAGTTCGGACTAGGAAGTTTGGAGTTATGTGCCCTTGAATGTCAAAAATGGCTAGTTTTGACTTTCTTACCACTCTAGCATCTACAAATATTGACCTTTCAAGACAAAACTTTGCCACAATGTTGGTGACTTCGATTTTCAGTGTGATTGAAGTAGGAAGTCTGGAGTTATGTGCCCTTGAATTTGACAAAATTGCTGTTTTCGACTTTGTTTACACTGTAGCATCTACATTTATTGACTAATCAAGACAAAACTTGGCCACAATGTTGGTGGCCATAAGATCCTGGATGAGTGAAACTTTCAGCTTGATTTGACTAGAAAAAGCAGAGTTATTGGCCCTTGAATTTCACAAAATTACAGTTTTCGACTATATTTTCACTCTAACAATATACTGACAAATAAAAAAAAATTGGACATAATGTTGATGAGAATGTACTTTTATCAGAACAGAGTTATGTACCCTTGACTGTGTTGTTTTCTTCCACTTTGTTTTTACTGTAACAGCCACAAATATTGATCATTCAAGATTATGAAAGTGGTTTTCAGCTGGATCATAATCTCACATCTTAAATTATGTGCTCTTGACAACATTGTGACTTTCATTCTATCTAGGTTCAGGTGAGCGATTAAGGACCATCATGGTCCTCTTGTTTTTTTTTTTTTTTTTTTTTTTTTTTTTTTTTTTTTTTTTAATGGCATGTTTAATGCAATTAGAGAATCTATATTCATGAAAACGTATTGAAGTTGCTTAAAACCATTGAAAAATGTCTTGTCTGTTTCTTATTTTTTTCATGTTGGATAATTTGGATTCGGTATAATATAACAAATAATACATGGCATTGCGGGCGATATGCAAGTTTATGGACTGGTCTGTCGGACCTCAGATGTTATATGGACCTCAGCTTCGCTTCGGTCCATATAACATCTTTGGTCCAACAGACCAGTCCATAAACTTGCATATCGCCCGCAATGCCATGTATTATTTATTAATTGGTCATATACAACTATGGCGCGCGAATAGGGTCTAAAGTCAATATACCGCTAGACCTATAATTAAAATAGGGGTAGACCGCTAAAAATAGCGGTCTACCCTTATATTTTTAGCGGTCTACCGATAAAAATATCGGTCTACCCATAAAATTAGGGTAGACCGCTATTTCAGTTAACGGTCTAGCGATAAATTACCGGTAGACCGATAATTATTTTTGACCCTTCTGCTCGAAATCTCATTAGCCAATCAAATGGCTCGTTACATCCCCAACACACCGGGAATATCAACTACCGTATATTAAAAGCTCTGTGATTGGCTATCGAAAAAAAATAGGGGTCTACCGATAAAGATAGCGGTCTACCGGTAATTTTATCGCTAGACCGTTAATTGAAATAGCGGTCTACCCTTATTTTATGGGTAGACTGATATTTTTATCGGTAGACCGCTAAAAATATAAGGGTAGACCGCTTTTTTAGCGGTCTAACCCTATTTTAATCATAGGTCTAGCGCTATATTGACTTTAGACCCCTTTCGCGTGCCATATACAACGGTATACTGCACAGAGAGGCATGTGACGCTCAACACCCGCCCACTAAAACATGTATCTCGTGGGGCATTAGGCATCCACGAGGATTTTTGAAAACATATTACCTTATAAAGGAGAACTCTAATACGTCATCCTAAACAAATCACACGTGCCATCATGATATTTTATCGCAGTCAAAAAAGTCCGATATCATGACTGCTGTTTTCAACTCGTAAACTCTTTCGATTGTGAAATGACCGTCTATACATTATACTGAAACCCATTTTCAAACGATTTATGAGAAAACCAGAAAATCCTTTCAATTGGTTGTAATGGACCTTTAAAGCTCTAGGCCAAATGGTTCATGAGAAGAAGATTGTACAAGATTCCCTCCTTTATTTCAATATGAAATTCAATACCCACAACATAGAGTCAATTTTCCTTGTATCACAATAATGTGATGTATTTTGGTAGAGGGCCTTAAGATGATTGTACACACAAAATGTTAAAGCTCTAGGCCAAACAGTTCAGGAGAAGATTGCACAAGATTTCCTCCTTTGTTTCTATATGAAATTCGATACCCACAACATAGAGTCAATTTTCCTTGTATCACAGTAATGTGATGAATTTTGGTAGAGGGCCTTGAGATGATTCTACACACAAAATTCCAAAACTCTAGGTCAATCGGTTCAGGAGAAGAAGATTGTACAAGATTTCCTTCTTTGTTTCTATATGAAATTTGATACCCGCAACATAGGGTCAATTTTCCTTGTATCACAATAATTTAAAGTATTTTGGTAGAGGGCCTTGAGATGATTCTACACACAAAATTTCAAGCTCTAGGTCAAACGGTTCAGGAGAAGAAGATTGTACAAGATTTCCTTCTTTGTTTCTATATGAAATTTGATACCCACAACATAGGGCCCGAGGGTCAATTTTCCTTGTATCACAATAATTTGAAGTATTTTGGTAAAGGGCCTTGAGACGATGCTACATACAAAATTTCAAGACTCTAGGCCTGATAGTTTGGGAGGAGAAGATTTTTATACGCCCGTCGAAGACGGGACGTATTATGGGATCACCTGTGGTGTCCGGGCGTCCGGCGGCGTCCACTTCTTTTTCCGGAGCATAACTCTGTCACCTTAAGTCCGATTGACTTTAAACTTGCCAGTTATATTCTTCTTATCATTACGGAGTGCGGTGCACAAGAACCATAACTCTACCTGGCCTATTTTTTTTAGTTATTGCCCTTTGTTGTTTTTCATACTTGAATCTTGTCCCAGTATATCTCTAAAAGTATTATAATAGCTAGGATCATGAAACTTCATGTGTGTATAGATCTCACCAATAGTCCAGTCAAAATAGACTTTGACCTGGACAAAATTAGAACAGAATTGAAACTTATGCCATTCTGCTCAGGAAGTATCTACCTTTTCACAGAAAAAAATATAAAAGGATCCCTCCGTTGCGATTTGAGTAATTTTGGGTAAAAAAAATGGCTATTTTGGTGAAAAATGGGGAAAATTGGAATTTTCTAATATTTGAGAAAGTCTTGAATTTTATGAAGTTTTCAGGTGAGGTAATGTTAGTAAATATGAATTAGATGGATACAAAATTAAAAATTTAACAGAAAAACATAAAAATTGATTTTTTATGATTTTTCTAAATCAAAGGCGGGGGGGGGGGAGTATCAACTAGGCTGTTGGTGGGATATTAATACCACTCATCATTACATTCTCTATTGGATAAATCCTATTCTAGATAATTCTAATCAACAGAATGGGATAGGATTTAAAGAAACCGTATGAATAAATACCCCTCTTGCGAGTTCTGTAATTTTGGAGAAAAATGGTATTTGGTGAAAAATATGAAAAGAAAATGGAATAATTATATTTTTTTAGAAAGCGTTTATTTTCATAAAGTTTTCATGTGCAAAAATGTTAGTAAATATGAATTAGATGGATACAAAATTAAAATTTAGCAAAAATCCATAAACACTTATTTTTTATGATTTTTTAAGTAAAAGGCAGGCTAGCTGTAATTTTTGGGGCAACCATTGGTATTTTGGTGATACAGAATTAATATTTAGAAATAAAAATAATCATAAAAAAATGGATTTCTATGAATATTTAAGTCAAAGGCGGGGAGGGGGCAATTAGACTGATGATGGGATACTGATGCAATTCAGCATTGAATTCTCTATTGGATAAATCAAATTTAGATTATTTAAATTAACCGATTGGGGCATATTAAAGGGAAAAGGGTATAAAAGAATCCCTCTGTACCGATTTCTGTATTTTTATGTGCAAAAATTTAAATTTTTGATGATTTTTTACTAAGAGCATGTTATGACATGAGTTACATGGATATAACTACCGAAATTCAGATAAAAAGCATTGAAATTTTTTTCCTGATTTTTTTTATGAGAATGGGGGTAAATAGGAATAACATTCTTTACTTTCGGGGAAAACACACATACACACACACAAAAGCTTTCAAATTATTTTAAGTCAATGATATGATACGATCAAATGTTCTTTTCAGCAAATTCGATCTCGGTCATAATGAACCATTTGTTGCAATTGGTCATGTGATAGTTATCAATTTCTATTATATTATATTGAGAATTTTTTTAATTATGTGAATTTTTAATATGAAATGTTACAAACATAAATAATTTGTTAACAAAAATGATCTGCAGCTGAAAATGAGAAAGTATAGGAGTATAATGATCATTATATTGGGAGTGTGTAGCTGGGTTGGAGTATTCGTAGACCTCAGGTGAACGAACCTTCAAAAATCAGCAAATCTAAAGAAAACCCTAAAAGACAGAAAGTCTAGACTTTATATACCATTTGTCTCTCAATTTTGGTTGATTATGTCGTTTGTCTTTATCGGTTGAGTTTGTCATCATCAGGTAGATTTGAAGCAGGCATGCATATATTTACCATCCTGTGTTATGCAACAACTATCAATTCAAATTAAGGTTAATATGATTAAGATTAAAAGCAAGAACCACATGTGGACTGCTTTAATGCTACGAGTTACAAAATTTTAGGAAGGCAGAGGTTTACCACATATTCTGGACAACAAACCAGGGGGGGATTTAAGGCACATTGTACATGTAGAACAAAAGAAAACCACAACTTACAAACACCCCCCCCAAAAAAAAATAGAAAGAAGAATAAAAATCCGGACCCTACAGGTCTTTTCAAATTAACTAGCGTACATGTATAATATGATGTTGAAATTTTAACATACTAGAATTCTGTTCTGAGATCCTGATTTATCCAATTAATTATTGGCACTATATAAAACTCACAATATTTAGAAAAAAATCCATGTCTTTTTGTCAACAGATTGATGTCAGACAGGTTAGGCGCTATAAAGGATTTTTTCAACCTTTACGGAAACAGTTGAAGATGTTTATATACATAGAATATGGATATATTTATTATTGTCATGGCTCAACCATGGTTCTTTTCAAAAAACTTTCTTTGCGGAAAATTTTCGGTTATTTTCAAAATGAATTCCATGTTTCATTACTTTCATTTAATTTCATTTTTGATCTATTTTGTCTATCATGTGTGCAGTGCGCTTGGTGATATTAATTGTAAAAGTGCATCCGTTCATTCGTTAAAAACATAATTTGATATTTCAATACAGATTGTTTATAGAAATATTTAAAAGTAAATTGTCTATATTATGCAATGTAAGTTTTTTTATTCAACTAAAAATATTGTTGAATTTTTACACAAAAAGCAGACCCCACAGCCAATAATGACAAACTGTTGCATTGTCACATTTTTTTTCCTAAACGTGGCAGTGTTGAATCTAGAGGGGGGCCATGGCCAAATTGACCCCCTAAAATCCAAAATGGCCCCCTTCAGAAGGGATTCTGGGCCCAAATGGCTAAGTATTTGTGTTAGATGACCCCTCCGCCAAGAGCTGTGGGCCCATCGGGCCCCCTTGAAGGGCAAGCTACATTCAACACTGACGTGGGTATAAAAAGGGTAGAGATAGAGACTTTCAACCATGATCACGGCATCAAAGTCTTTCTGTCATAGACAAAACGTTTGTGTAAAAAATATGGAAAATTTTTTTTATGAATGATCAATATTGGAAGTGCATCTGATGGTTTGGAATGGATTTTCTGTCTGTGCTCATACAAAAAAACAAGAGTGTCATGGTCATTGTGGCGTATATTGTATACTCCGCCCCTCCCTAGAGACTAAGTTTGAAGGGGGCATAACTCAGGCAAAAATCAATGAATCATAAAATCCTTCCTTCATGCACATCTACCAATTGAGGTGATAACATTGACCATGTTTCAAAAGGATCCAGCCAGAAACTTAGGAGGAGTTGCGCTCACAAGAAAAGTGGACGGACGGATGGACAGACGGAGATTATGCCAATATACGACTGCCTCCGGCAGCGTAAAAAAACAGGACAACATGAATAGGTGAACCAATACCAGGAATATTTATTATGTATAATATTCAATCCCATTCATTCAATAAAATAATATTAAATGAACATTATCCAATAAATATTTTAAAAAATTGTTTGTTAGTACCGATATTCCTATATAAATCCCGACTAGAGGACACCACCCCTCACACTCTTCGACAAAATAATTATTTATACATTTGTATATAAAAGATATAAACATCACAAAAAAGTAAGTTCCAATCACCTCAAAAAATACAATAATACAATTATCAAAATACATTTTCTTTGCGAACAAGATGAGAAATTAACTTCAAAATAATTGTGAAATTAAATTGTTGACCATGCCATTATTACTATATGACTTATTTTCTTACTTTTTTCTCCATTTGTTATTTGTTAAGGTCTTTGTAAACCATTGTATATTTGTACTGTTGTATTGTTGGCTAAAACACAATGTGTGTTTAAAGCCTTTTTGAAATAAATGAAATGAAATGAAATGAATATTTTTATGTTCAATTTAATTTTATATTCAGTAAACTAGATCTATCATTTTCTAATCAAATCGCGTCTAAAAAGTTCAAAGCAATAATTCTCTTTTTCAAAAAAATGGAAAATACCATTTTTCAGCAAAATTCCACTTTCTTGCCAAAAAATTACTTACATCGCATAAAAGTGACTCTTCATCATTTTTCTGTGAAGTCTTATCACATTCTATTACTCAAAATAATCTTATTTAATGATTTATTGAACTTATTATCTAAATTAGAATTTATCAAATAAAGATATGCATGCTATATTGGTAAAATATCCCCCCTTCCTCTTAAATGCCCCCCCCCCATCTTTTAAAAAAAATCATAAAAAATCAGTTTTTGTTGGTTTTTGCTGCATTTTGTTTTTATATCCATCTACTTAATATTTGCTTACATTTCTGCAAATGAAACCTTCATAAAAATCATCAATTTTTCAAAAAATAGAAAATTCCAATTTCCCTATTTTTTAGCAAAATATCCATTTTTTGACCCAAAATTACTCAAATCGCAACGGAGGGATTGTTTTATATTTTTATCTGTGGAAAGGTGGGTACTTCCTGAGTACAATGGCATAGGTTTCATTTCTGTTCTAATTTTGTCCAGGTTGGCCCTGTTTCAGTCTTAGTTTGACTGGACTACAAGGGGGAGTGCAGTGCACAAGAACCGTAACTCTACCTGGCTTATTTTTTGAGTTATTGCCCTTTGTTGTTTTTCGTATTTGAATCTTGTCCGGAGTATATCTCTAAAAGTATACTAGCTAGGATCATGAAACTTCATGGGTGTATAGATCTCACCAAGGGGAGTGCAGTGCACAAGAACCATAATTCTACCTGGCCTATTTTTTGAGTTATTGCCCTTTGTTGTTTTCATACTAGAATCTTGTCTGGAGTATATCTCTAAAAGTATAATAGCTAGGATCATGAAACTTCATGGGTGTATAGATCTCATCAAAGGGGAGTGCAGTGCACAAGAACCATAATTCTACCTGGCCTATTTTTTGAGTTATTGCCCTTTGTTATTTTTCATACTTCATTTTTGTCCAGGGCATATCTCGAAAAGTGTAATAGCTAGGACCATAAAACTTTTACCAACCTGCTCCCTCTGTCGACATTAAGCAGTGTTACGGGCGTATCTTGTGACAGTTTGACACCTTGTTTAGTAATTGTGGACAGACAGACGGATGGACACGCCAACATTTCAGGATTAAGTGTTTTTTTCTTTGATCTTTAAGAAGAAAAGTGCCACATAAAATGGCATGGTTTAAGTGGAATTGTTCTTATTTCATATAAATTATGGACGGATTTAATCACATAAACCCCCGGGTGGACGTTGGCCCGGACGGACGTACGGTGAGCGATCACAATAGCTCACCCTCAGCACTTCGTGCTAAGGTGAGCTAATGATTTGATTTATTGGGGTTTAAACAATTTCAACTGATATAGTTATATCACTGTGACTGGAGCAACTAACAGTGGAATACTGGTATGTCTCTCACTAGTATTACCACAATATCCAAACCGAGCCTCCAGCTGCTCTCTCACATAGATTATTCACATCCATTGGTGAGAGACAAATGACTTTTGTCAAATGTCAGAATGGATACCGGCCGAGCCAAGGTTCAAACAAGAGACTCCTCGACTGACTGATTCTGGCGATATTGACTGAGCTATTGGGGCTCGGCAGTTTTAGAAATGAAGATAATTCAAATCCTTCCCAAACTAACATTAATTTTGACAACTCTTAAGAATATTAATAGAGAAACCTTCAGAGAGCAGAATTATGTGGAGGACCAGCTTTATCCCAGTAGCTTTTCTTTTGTAGCCTCTAAAGATCTACATTATAACCCTTTCCCAAACAAAAATTTTAGGGTCATCCAATTTGAAAGCTGCTTTAGATGACAAAATGGAATTAAGTTCATTTGAGACTGGTACATATAGTAGCACAGGAGATTTTGAGCTGAAAGGAGAAAATGCTGGCAATCAGAATTTTCTTCTTTTACCTCAATGTATTCCCAAGTCTGTTTTTTAGGAATATCAAAACAAAGTCTTGTTTGAGAAAGGGTTACTTTGGACTTGTCTTTGATTTCTATCTTTGACCAGAGTTTCAAGCCATACTTTACCTCCAAGGTTGATGACCATGTACTTTGTGCCTTGACCGGCCACAGCAAACTTGGTTCCCTCTGATCCGACCATCTTGTCTGTGGGTATAAGCTGACAATACAGGATCGCAGCCTCCGGTTCTAGAACAATGGACAGTTGTCCTCCATCAATACCAGCCTGAAAGTCATGTAGCGACATTACTTGTGTGGGGGAAATACAGACCAACAGATAATAGAGGGTAAAGGCATTTTAACTTTTTATTACAAATCCGAACTCTACGTTGTCTACGTGTAGATAAGACGATTCCAATTAGTACTCATACCATGGGGTTTGATGAACATTTAATGATATTTTGAATTTTGAAAAGCATCTATCCTCTCTTAAGCCTCTCTTACAGCCTGTCGTGCGTCTTTTTAAATCGTACGTTTTAAAACTCTGCAAAATCGCACGATTTATAAAGACGCACGACGGGTTGTGAGAGAGCCTCAAAATATGTACATTCAAAGCAGGTCAAAAGTATGAATCTCTTTCGAGAAAAGTACGCATTCTTTGTGAATTTTCTGAAATTTCAGTAAATCGTTTCCTGCGTCACACGCACGCCTGTCCTACATGCTCCGTACTTGTCTTGCGTACTCCTGGCGTTCTAAAAGATGCAGAATGGTCGCGGCAAAAAATTCTCCGGTCAATTCTTTGCTGCGTGCAGTCTGCGTCATGGTTGCGTCCACCAAAGTCGTATGTTGCATGTGCGTGCATCACACGACTAAATGTACGATTTAGACGTAGACTGCACGCAGGAGCACATATGACCGGTTGTAAGAGAGGCTTTAACTGTAGCACTGTACTTAGTGTGAAGCTGCTGTAAGTACATGATACAATGTACCGTATATGCTATAAAAATGAGCCTAGATCTTGATAAAGGGCCCTTATTAATACTTCAGATCAATTTGAATTTGAGAGTACACAAGAAGTCTAAACAAGCTTCATGAAATATGGTATTCTGATCAAGCTGTAAATTACATACACACTAGAAGACCTGAAGGTCTTGAATCGCTCCACAGGCCTGAGATTCTTTTAATATTTAATCAAAGTGTTAATTAGATTGTGAAAACAAAGTCACAATTAGCATTTTTTTTTTCAAATTGAAAGGCATATAACTGAGGATCTATCTTCCTTTCAAGCTAAGAATCACACTAGTGCATGATCTTAACTTCGTCTACATTATGTTTAAAGTTTGAAGTGCTTGTTCAATATTTGTAGATATACAGAGAATAAAAAAAAAGTCGAAAACAGCAATTTTGTCAAATTCTAGGGCACATAAAACAGGATTTAAGATTCAGTGATGCTGAAAATTATATCCATGCAAGATCTTTTGGCCGGTAAGAATCCCGTAAGATTATGTGAAAGTTTCATATTGATTGGGAGCTATTTATGGCTGTTTGAGTACAAATAAGGTCAAAATGGTAATTTGTCAATTTCAAGGGGACATAACTCATGATGCAAAATTCAGATTAAGCTGAAACTTACACTCTGGCAAGAACTTATGTTCACAAATATTGTGCCAATGTCCTGTCTTGATAGGTTAATATTTGTAGTTGCTAGAGTGAAAACAAAGTCAGAATCAAGCAGAAAATGACAATTTTGTCAATTTCAAGGGCACATAACTCAAGATACAAAATTCAGATCAAGCTGAAAATTACACTGAGGCGAGATCCTGTTGTCATCAATATTCTTATAAATATTTGTCTTGATTGGTAAATATATCGCTGGTGGGGAGTCAAAACCTCGCAACTACAGCTTGAATAAGCTGGAGTTGCGAGGTTTTGACTCCCCACCGACGATATGTAATTGCTAGAGTAAAAAACAAAGTAAAAATTGAGCTGAAAATGACAATTTTGTCAATTACAAGGGCACATAACTCATGATATAAAATTCAGATCAAGCTGAAAATTGCACTTGGTCAAGATCCTATTGTCACCAACATTTTGACCAAGTTTTGTCTTGATTGGTTGATATTTGTAAGTGCTAGAGTGAAAACAAAAGTCAAAACAGTCATTTTTTAATTCAATGGCACATAACTCCAGACTTTGTGGTTCAATCAGCATTAATTGAAGGAATCTGATAGAGGACCACCCAAGGATCATTCCTGTGAAGTTTGATTGAAATCCATCCAGTACTTTCTGTGGAGAAGATCTTTAAAGAAAGAGTTGACGACCGGATGCACGGACGGACGGACGGACGCACGCACGACGGACACAGCGCCATGACAATAGTCCGCTGGCCTGAAGGTCAGTGGAGCTAACAAGATCTTACGGTCAACAAGTTTCTTCAGAAGTTTAGTCTTGATTGGTATATATTTATAGTTTTTAGAGTGAAAACAAAGTTGAAAAAGGCAATTGTCATCAATTTCAAGGTCATAATACTCAAGATGTAAGATTCTCCTCATTCAGGAAATTGCAAGATCTTCTAGTAGTCTACCTACCAATTCTGAAAAAGTGGCTAGAAAACATTTTCGTAGGCATTTTTTGAACATGGAGTTTTGATGTATTATTTGCAAAGTATAAAGCTTGCCTGATTTGCTTAGACCGGTAGTCGCCTCCAGTCGGCCGTATTAAGGTCACAAAACAAGGTCGAAGGTCATTGGGTGCAAAATTCACATAAGCCCCCTTTAAATGCGTATAACTCTGTCAATTATATGTCTAAATGCACGGAAACGGTTTTAAATGAAAGCCAAATTAATTTTCTTGCCTATAAAATATAGTTAATGATACTTTTCTCATTTGCACATTCATTAATATTTGGCAAAATGTAAAAAATGGCAAAAAATGTGCAAAATTTGAACGCTGTGTAAATGGAAATCATGCTGCATGTGAAAAATTATTGCGATTTCAATTACACAAACACGTTCAAAAATGTCTATAAACCCTAAGCAAAAATTTAAAATCAAGTTTGATGGTGAAAAGGCACCATTTCTATATGCAGGTACAGATCAAAGTCAGCTGGGGTCAAGATTTGTAACGATCATTGCTTTTACACAGTGTACACGGCATTTCAACAGTATTGATGGAACTTAAATGATATCATTTCTTTTGTCTGGATATTGACTCTAAATAGATCATATTAGTATATACCTGCAAAAATAACATTTAAAACAATGACTTTCACGGTGTAAATGTTTAAAAAGTGAGTAAGAGTTACCCCGCCCACTCAAATAACCTAGGAATTTGGTACAATTTACTTTGGCGACCAAAACATTACAAGTAATGTAATGAATAAACATTTAACAATCTAGAACAATTTGTTTTTTGTATAAAAAAGAAAAAAACTCACTTGTTCGGAAATGGTTGACATGGTTTCACGAAGAACACATAGGCCTAGGCCTAGGCCTAACTACGCCTCCCCACCTATAAATTCTGATGGGTTACTGTACACTAAAAAGCCTCAGATTGGAAAGACTGGATGCATAACTACAACCCATTAGACAAAGAAAAGCTTATTCAATAAATAAAAAGATGATTGGCATAGTAACTTGTTACGTTCAGGCCCGTAGGAAGAGGGGGCTCGGAAGCTTTGCCCCCCCCCCCCCAATGGCCAAAAATGCCGATTTTTCCTTATTTTAGGCGAAATTGTAGAGAAAATCAAATTTAGCCCCCCCCCCACCCCCCCTCCCCCCCCCCCCCCCCAATATTCAGATACAAGAGCTTCAGCCCCTCCAATATAAAATTGCTTCCTGCGTGCCTGACATGTACATGTATGCAGAAGTAGCAAAAATGGCATTTTCTTTTTATTGAAAATCGACTTTGGGTCAAACTAAAAGATATTTTTTTGTTTTCATAGGAACTGAAAAAATCAATTTAATCGATGCGATATGCCATTAACTTGTACCTTCATATTTTTTGCTTAACTTCAGAGCGTGTTTATAGATTTAAAGAACAGAGTGGGATCAAACACCAAAATTCCAAAATATGCAAGAGAGATCTTCAATATTTTAGGCAGGTTTCAGCTAAAAGCAGTAGAAAAATGATATATTTTATGAAATCAGTACTGTTAATGATGCATTAAAGCAACATCCGGCATTCAATTCTTTCTAGCATTGTGCTATCTTGAAAAAGTAGAACCGGGCACAGGGGAGAAAAAATATAGAAACTGATGGATTTTTCTCAATAAGTGTTTTTTAACAAAATTAATTTTGATTGCCTGGTCAAAATTAAGATTCAAAACAGCTTTAAAGTAGGTGGGCTCAGGACAATTCTTGTACTAGAAAGTCCCACAATTCAATGACCTAGATTGATAAGATTCGTGTGGCTAGAACCTTCGTTCAATCATCCTTCCATAGGCCTACACATTTCACAAGTGAAAAAACTTTTAAGGGTAAGCCAGACAATCGTTCTTTTATGATCCAGGCACATCCGACTGTATCCACTATGAACCATTCTTTTAAAAGCAATATAGTCTATTTCTACGGACAATTGACAGAAAGTACGTCCACAAGAACCATTGGAATTATTTCCAAAATGTGTTGAACAGCAATTGTCTGTAGTTTATGGCGAGTCCTCTTCTTTTTGCTACCACCAAACTCTGGCTAAGACATCCAGAGATGCGGGAATGCGGGAAGTGGGGGTGACTAAGCTAGTAAGGTGAGAATTGTTTAATGGCTGCTACCGTAGAGGACTTCTATAGATCAAGTAATAACGATTGACAAACTAGATGGAAAAATAGTATTGTATGGAGTTCGAAGAAGTGTAAATAACAAAAACGTTTTAATACAAATATCTGGTTCTGTCTGTGCGAGGCTCAAAACGTTTTGATCCCCCATTAACACACAATGGCAGAATCATAACACACAATGGCAGAATCACGGTACAGATTGGAGACTAGGCTCCCCAACTAGCACCTTTACGATGCTCTGTGTTATCAGTCACACATCTCAGCCAGTATCAGTCAAATGGAGCCTAGTCCATGGACTAGGTATATTCTGTAGGTTTAAGTGCATACCCACTTTAACGTGTTTTTTTCTTGGAAAGCAAATCTATTGATAACATTGTTTGAATATTTCTATAATACTATAAACGTGATACTGTATCATAAAAACGAGAAAGCAGGAACGCTTTTACTGGACCACCCGTTCTCGAAGTCTGACGAAAATGATTCTTCAGCTAAGTTTGATTCAGACCAGACAGTCTATGTACATGTAGAACTTAGTGTGTAGCCTGGGTCCAGTCATCGGTATACAATGTGAAGAATATGATTCAAAGACATTGATATATGTAAAATTGTGGTACGGTACATTCTCAGAAATATTTGTTATTACGTCTCTGATCCTACGAAAATACGTCCAGGTTTTTGTGCCCTTAAATTTCACAAATGGATGTGTATGCTGAGAATCTCTTGCATCGACGAATGTTAAGATTTCCAAGCAAATGAACTTCGAGTTGTGGTCATAATATAGGAGTAAGGTATAATTTTATATGAAAAAAACTCGATTTCTGCACAATTGAAATACAAAAGCCATTTTATTTTACTTTTATTTATTTCGGCATTCACATATGCTGACCAATCAAGTAAACAACACGATCCTGTTCGATTTTCTGAATTAAATCGCATGATCTGAGTTATGATGCAAAAAATGTATGAGGTTTTTAACATACGGATTCACTTATTTGGTATGTTTTATGATAAGTCACAACAATACTCGTATACAAATGAAAGATACACATTTGATTACAACAAAAATTAAATTTGAATGAAGAGTTTTTAGTTATGTCATAAGTTAGTCAATGCCCAGAGGCATGTCAGGTATATTGTCGTCAGCATACTAAAAAGCAACCCCAGGTTCATAGATTTTCCTTATTTATGTACAAAGAGTTCCTTTGTGCTAACTCCACAACCCATTAGTTGTCAATTAAAATGGTAAGGATTGTGCAGGATGGATTAGCTAGCGATCGTTGTGTCTTTATATTTTAATATTAACCAGTAACACAATGTAACGTTTTATTAAAGATCGAGTGATATGCATAATTAGAGATACATACAGAATCATATTTAGTTCAATTTCTAAAACAATTTAAAGAGTATTGGTAACAAAATCAGATAGACCCAAAGACTGAATCTCCTGTTTTCCCTAATGGAAGCATGTACATATCTAAGTATATACATGTATATATACCTTCATGGGCACTTAAGATCTTCATATCCCATACCATAATCGCATATCAGAACTGCAGTCAGACTTATGATTGTGATAAAAAAAAATATCCATAGAATGGAATGATCTGTTCCTAATTACATTTTATGTACATGTTTGAATGTTCTCGTAAGGCTACCAGATGTAATCATCCAAATTGCAATAATGGAATTAAACGCTCGGTTTACAAAGTGAAACTACACCATTAATGAACAAAACATGTTGAAACATAAATACAAATACTTACCTTCAATGTCGTATGATCGTATACCTCACGATAAATGACCTGGTAGAGCATCCCAGCCTATTTGCTAGGGCTGCTCTGTCAGGTCTATTATCGCGAGCTATAAGATAGTGAAATGACTACTTTCAGCTGCTGATTATGCTTAATTTCCGTTTTATTTTGAGTCTTTATTTATTTAATTGCATTTTCAATGACTATGTATTCGTCAATAGAGGCAAAGATTTGACTAAGTGATGTCGATATAAGCTATATATAGTTCTAATGTTGTTTTATTAGAGCAATGTTTTTGCCCCTAAAATTCTATAATATTTTAAGAAAATGCATCGAAAGCTATAAAAATTCATGAAAATATTATTTTTTAACAAAAATTTCCAATAAAACATCGTAAAAATATTGTAGAATATCATTCATGTGAAGTTCGTATTGCTACACCAATGTTTGTGTTTTTTGTAATTTTTTGGAAAATTTACCCCACCCACTTTTAACTATGGCTACAGGGGTAAGCCAAAGACTTATTCTGTAAGCAAATATATTTCAGTAAACAACAGGTGTCTAGGCAATTTTTAAGTATAATGTAAGTCATCCAAACCTACCGTTGGTATTTTTTAGGATTTTTTTACTTTTCGAAAAAACTTATTTTTTGTGATTGTTTGGCCATTTTTTGTTATATTTATCAAAAATTACAAAAACACAAATTTGTAAAGTTGCATATTGATGTTTTAAGTGACAGTACAAATCGTCAACTTTATTTAGGTACCAAAATAATTGTTTTAGCTTAATAAATGTGTAAGTTATGGAGTATTTTAGGGGGCGAAAAATGTACCGAATGACCTTTGACCTAGTTTATTTCAACAAATATCGCCTACTAGAGGCGACTACCGGGCAAGCCGTACGTACCATGCCTTGAAGATATCATTGGGCATGGTAGTCGCCCATGTTCAGAGAATGCCTACGAAAGTCACATCTTTTGACTTTGTAGGCAGACTATAGTAACCAACATTCTGTCAAATTTTTGTTTTGATTGGTCTATATTTAAAGTTGTTAGAGAGAAAACAAAATCAAACACAGTTATTATTGACATTCAAGGGCATATAACTCGGAACTTTCTCGTTGAGACTGGTTCAATCAAAATGCCTTGAAAGAATCTGAGAGTCACATAAGGATCTGATCGGATCAAAATCCATTGTTGACTTTTAAACAACATCTGACAGGCACCAAATCGGGGTCAACTTAAAGGACCTTTTCTTCTGACCAATCAAATAAACCCTTACAGGGTACTGAAAGTGATTAAAACTGAAAATTACCCAATTACCGAATTTATTGCAGAAACCACATCTTTATCATGGAAACCCATATATAATGAGAAATTTGATTGGTAAGTTTGAAAAACAAGAGCTGTCCGAAGACAGCACGCTCGACTTTCTAAGTTGCTTTGTATAAAGGGAGCATAACTCCAGATATAGTGGAGCCAGGGTCATGTGCCCTGGTAGTAAGGTAGAGGGTGTGATGGTGAATAAGTATTCCAAGTTTGGGTTGAATCCCTTTGATAGTATGGAAGTCATTGATGTTTGAAAAAAACTTTTACCTTTGTTGCAACGCCAACGCCAACGCCGACGCCCGGGTGACAGTATAAGCTCTCATTTTCTTCGAAAGGTCGAGCTAAAAAAGGGATATTGGATTTTCTGAGGTTATTGAAAATGACATATTGATGCCTGTCAGAGCTTAAAACACTGGTTGCTAAGAGTTGATTTAATCAATAATTTTTGAGGAGCAGATTTCTCAAGAAACGAGTTTACTAATTGCACATACAGAAACTCGCAAGACAGACATAATTATGGTCATGACAATAGTCTGCTCAGTCAAGTGAAGCTGAATACTGTATTTTGTATGTGTATGGAAGTGTTGAATAATTATAGCCCACCTCAGCAGCTGCCTCTCTCATAAACTGTTTAGAGTTGTCCGGCAAGATGGCGGGTACCGTCAGTATATAATGAACGTCCTCCTCCGACATCTCCGTTCCACGCTGCACCAGCAGGTCCATCAAGTGCTTCTTTAGGTATCGTATAACCTCCCCAAACACCTTCATGGCTGGTAACTTCTTCCCTTTATCATCCTCTATCACAGTGTCACGATGAATCTATAAACATCACAGTCAACTGTGATAACTCGTGCACATAGCATTGACATTAAAACAAGATGTGTTTGTGAAACACAAATGCCTCCGAAATGGCTATTTTTCTATAATTATGACCTTTATTGTAATTTGACCTTGACCTACATAAATGACCTTGTCCCTCTAACCTAATATCATTGAAAGAAGTTTACATACCAAATTTGAGCTTTGTATGTGGAATACTTTTGGAGAGAAGGCCAATGTTAAGTTGTAGCATTTACGAGGGATGATCCAAAAGTAATGTCACAGTGTCTATAGTTTGGTTATTCGACGTATTCTTGTACAAATAAAGACTTATCTTCCAAGCTTATCCTATTGGAAACATGCTTTTCTGAATTATTTGAATATTGTTTACATATCCGAGAAAATAAAATGCCAAAAAAAATCCATGGCGTGCATATGCGCTGCACGCCCTAGACTATTCTTTTGAAGATTAATATTACTTTATGTTCTGTCATTATATAAAAGAAAAATCAAGACAATTAAGCTGATATTTAAATGCCGCTACGTCATGATATTTCTAAGCAATTTTAGAACGTTTCAATGAAATCGGTGCTTTGAATTACCAAATAAGCCTTCTTGAATTCATCACTCGCATTCGGGATAATGGCAGAATCGGATGAATGCCCACAACGTGCAATTCTGAACTTTTGCTAAAGGCTTGCAAAATAACCGATTGAAGCAACAGAAATAATAAATTCAACCTAAAAGAACGGACATTTCGTGATAGAGAGGTCTACCGTTAGTGCAAGCTTTTTTTAGAGTGAATATGAGTCGTTTGAAGATCTAAACGAGCCGGAAGACATGAGGAGATGGGGAATAACGCCAAAGTCCTTGTTACTTTGCGCTATTTCCGCATCTTAAGCTGAAATTAAGAAGAATTTATTATGTCGACCTAAACCAACCAAGAACAAATTGATTCAAGGAATGCATTCAAAGAATTGCTGAATGAGTTGTTTAAAAATGCATTTATTAAGCGGGTCGAACGCCACGAATGTTGCATTAATTAAACACAGAGTGCGAAATTTTGAGAAGGAGTAGAATGACGTCAATGACGTCGTGTGTTGTGCGGCGCTGGACACCGATGCGTTATGTAAAAATGTAGTTTATTTTTGTAATTTTACACGAAACTTTATGAAAACTCGTGCATGTATCAAACGAATGTTAGTCTTTCGGCATCTAAAGTTGCATGAGGATACGTTCATAAAATCACCGAAAACAACGTTTGTGACATTACTTTTGGATCACCCCTCGTAGTTGCATGTAAAGTGTTCATAATGGTTAAACGATGACCTTGAGGAAGGTCAAATTGCATGGGGCAGATAGATATCATTGAAAGAAGTTTACATACCAAATTTTAGTCTTGTATGTGGAATACTTTTGGAGAAAAGGCCAACCTTAAGTTGTTGCGTTAAGTTGCCGTGTTAAGTTGCATGTTAAGGGTGGATAAGGGTTAAAAGATGACGTTGAGGAAGGTCAATCTGCATGGAGCAGATAGATATCATTGAAAGAAGTTTACATACCAAATTTGAGTCTTGTATGTGGAATACTTTTGTAGAAAAGGCCAACGTTAAGTTGTTGCGTTAAGTTGCCGCGTTAAGTTGCATGTTAAGGGAGGATAAGGGTTAAACGATAACCTTGAGGAAGGTCAATTTGCATGGAGCAGATAGATACCATTGAAAGAAGTTTACATACAAAATTTTAGCTTTGTATGTGGAATACTTTTGGAGAAAAGGCCAACGTTAGGTGTAGCGTTAAGTTGCCGCGTTAAGTTGCATGTTAAGGGTGGATAAGGGTTAAACGATGACCTTGAGGAAGGTCAATTTGCATGGGACAGATAGATATCATTGAAAGAAGTTTACATACCAAATTTTAGCCTTGTATGTGGAATACTTTTGGAGAAAAGGCCAACGTCAAATTGGTGCGTTAAGTTGTCGCGTTAATTTGCATGTTAAGGGTGGATAAGGGTTAAACGATGACCTTGAGGAAGGTCAATTTCCATGGAGCAGATAGATACCATTGAAAGAAGTTTACATACCAAATTTTAGCTTTGTATGTGGAATACTTTTGGAGAATTGAGTTTATTGGGGTTTTACGCCGTTTTCAACTACCAGGGTCATATCGCGGCGGCTGGAGCACCTACCCATGGGTTCCTGTTGTTTCTCAAACCAGTACTACCACAACACCCTTACCGAGTTAGGTTAACGATTTCAAACCCATTGGTGGGTGACAATTTTGTCAGAAAGGGTATTAGTCGCGGCCGGGTATCGAACCCAGGACCTCTCGAATGAGGGTCAGATGCGCTACCAACTGCGCTAAGGCCGCAACCCATTTTTGGAGAAAAGGCCAATGTTAAGTGTTGCGTTAAGTTGCCGCGTTAAGTTGCATGTTAAGGGTGGATAAGGGTTAAACGATGACCTTGGGGAAGGTCAAATTGCATGGGACAGATAGATATCATTGAAAGAAGTTTACATACCAAATTTTAACCTTGTATGTGGAATACTTTTGGAGAACAGGCCAACGTTAAGTTGTTGCGTTAAGTTGCCGCGTTAACTTGCATGTTCAGGGTGGATAAGGGTTAAACGATGACCTTGAGGAAGGTCAAATTGCATGGGGCAGATGGATATCATTGAAAGAAGTTTACATACCAAATTTTAGCTTTGTATGTGGAATACTTTTAGAGAAAAGGACAATGTTAAGTTGTTGCGTTAAGCTGGTGCGTTAAGTCGCATGTTAAGGGTTGAAAAGGGTTAAACGATGACCTTGAGGAAGGTCAAATTGCATGGAGCAGATAGATATCATTGAAAGAAGTTTACATACCAAATTTGAGCTTTGTATGCATAATGGTTGTCGAGAAAATGACAATGTTAAGTTTCGGACTGACAGACAGACGGACGGACGGACAGACAGACAGACGGACGGACGGACAGACGGACAGACAGACATGAGTAAAACAATATATTCAGATGTCATGACAATCTCATTATAGTGGTGGTCTGGTGGAGTACCTTATCCCATTATCACTTTACCAGACGGCAAAATTTTGAACTTGTCGAAATTGAAAGCTTTTGCAGACGACAATTTCACTGTGTTGTAAGTTGTACGTTAGATTTGTGTAGTTTGTACGGAAGTTTTGAGTGGTCAATCAAAGATGGCGTCGGGGGAAAATCGTTAGAGGTAGGTGTCTTAGTTTTTCGTCGATAATTTCCTTAAATGGCCGTATCTTGTCTTGATACTGATATCATTGTACAGGAGAAATGTATACCTATTCACGGTGCTATATAGCCAAGTACCAGTGTTGTCCTATCGTACTCAGTCGTTGTGCAAAGACAGCCCAACACGGAAAACTTTTTTCGAAGCGAGAAAGTTGCCCTTTTAAGGATGATTACATAGTAAACAGCGAGCTAGGGAACAAACTATTGCTCTAACTTGGATGTTTTTAACATGCTCTTTTCTATGGTTACCGTTATTTTACACACAAATGTCTAGAATGACCACAAACGCTGTGTTTACTAAATGGCCAAACAACGGTGTAGTCACAGTGAAAATATGCAGACACAACGGTGCAGTTTCTGTGTTATCTGTACGGTGTAGTTATTATTTTCACAACAAATTGTGAACGGTGTAGACTTGGTATGTTGTATAGGGCGAACTAGCTCTAACAGATAGCAGATCATCTGTTTTATCTCCCTAAAATACTTTGGTCTTAGAAAACTCAGATGAAAATGCCGCCATCCTCAAAGTAAATGAAAACAAAAGTTAAGAAAATATATTTTCTCTTTTCTTCATTCTCCTAAGCCTTAAACAGTTCAATGTATGTTTGATTTAATTTTCGGGAGACATTTATGTTATTTGTGATTGAATAAACATCTGACGGAAATGATAATCAAAAGGAATACCATCACAAAATATCAAATAAGACATACGATAACCGTCATTTTGAAGTCATGTTAAGTGCAACGGCAAATTTCTTGTTCATCCGTTCATTTGATTTGTAGATTCGAAATTTCGGCTCTGGCTTTGAATTTTTCTTTGTAACTGTTTTAATTGGTTATTACAATCAATTATTGTAATTAATAAAATGATTTCAACTCATGGAGTATGATAATTATTGATCGAAATGTATCTTGTTTTCAAATTGACCCCTCATTGAAAAGTCTGATTTTACCCAAAATAAAGGATTCAATCAACAAAACATAAATTATAAATAACAAAACATAAATTATAAATTTGTGTCATAAACATTTGGGCCTTTTTTTCGTCTTGTTCGACTTAAGTAAATAAGTCTTGAAAATAGAATTCTGGAACTGCAAAATTCATTTTGGAATTTCATACGTAATGAACTTCTTCTTCAGGACTGACATTTTTCTGACCAAGATTTTTTGGGCTCACTCATAAAATGTAACCATTTGCAATGAAAAAGACAATATTCTATTCGCCAAAACCGTTTGACTATTGGAGTAAAACGCATTGAAGTAATACCAAGACAGTGTAACTTACACACATCCATAAATAAATGAAATGCAATGTTTTCCATCGAGAGCCGACCTTCATTGACCAAAATAAACAAATACCAAGTTGATCAACGCTTCTCAATGACTTAATCACATCTGGGAACAAACTGTTCATTTCAGCCATTGTTTTCATGTTCTCGTGGGGAAAGAGAAGAGACCCTATCCGTTTCATCTGTTTTAGCACGTCCAATGGAAATATCAGGAATTAAGGTCGGGGCTTTTTGAACGACTTTATGGGGTGTTGAACTTCGTCATTTTTTATGTTCAGGACTCATGCATTCAAAACCGGGGATATCATCGATAGAAAGAATCTTGTTAACTCCAAAATCATTTTTTTCTACGTCGATGAGGTCTATCTTGTGTATTCTATGCTCGCAAATGGGGATGATGTCCTAGTCTGACTTCTTGATAATATCAGGAATAATACTAAAGTTCAGAGTTTTCAAATCTTTTTTACCTGTCTGATCATTGATCTCCCCCGCCCTGCGCACTTTTAATATCTGTCTGGAATGGTCCTGTTCCGAATGCTTCACAACATTTTCGAAACTCCCTTCGAAATGACAGTAGTAATAGGTGAACAGCATGGAACTGAAAATAAAGAAAAAAATAAAACGGACGCCAGCAGATTCTTGGTAATTTCTACTATTTGACCCTTACGGAATTGCTTTGACAAATAGCAAGGAAACTAGATTCTGATATATTTTGATTAAAGTATATTTTGTAAACATATTGTCACCTTCTTTGCTGCAAAGCATTTACAAGTCACATAAAAAATTATTAACATAATTGTTGAAGAATTTCGGTAGTAATTGTAAAACATGATTCTCAGCCGTGAAAACGTTATCATTAAACATAAAAATATTATCATTCCAGAAATGATAAGTTCTGTATTCCTTCAAGTCTACACCGTTCACAATTGCATTATGTCTACACCGTTCACAATTTGTTATGAAAATATAACCACACCGTACATAAAACACAGAAACTGCACCGTTGTGTCTGCATATTTTCACTCTGACTACACCGTTGTCTGGCCATTTAATAAACACGGTGTTTGTGGTCATTCTAGACATTTTTGTGTAAAATAACAGTAACCATAGAAAAGAGCATGTTAAAGACATCCAAGTAAGAGCAATAGTTTGTTCCCTAGTTCGCTGATTACTATGTAATCATCCTTAAAAGGGCAACTTTCTCGCTTCGAAAAAAGTTTTCCGTGTTGGGCTGTCTTTACACAACGACTGAGTACGATAGGACAACACTGGTACTTTGATATATAGAACCGTTGATAGGTATACATTTCCCCTGTATAATGATATCAGTATCAAGGCAAGATACGACCGTTTAAGAAATTTATCAATGAAAAACTAAGACACCTACCTCTCATGCTGTATTGTTGTCGCCATCTTTGAATGACTACACAAACCTAACGTACAACTTACATCACAGTGAATTTATTTGGTGAATAAAATTTTATTCATATTAGTCACAAGCAATTTCCTCATTTTCCATAATATTTCCCAAAGCCATTATGTTGTTATCATACTACTAAGTTGGAAAAGTTGGTAACCAAACTGTTTGGGTGCGATGAGAAGTTCCTGGCATCCTTGGTTGGGGCCCAGATTCCCCCTGGAGTTTGAAAAAAAAGGCTTATCACAGTGATTTTCTGAGGAAATTTTGATGCGCCTGGAAAAAGACCCATGCCTGGTTACTGAATTCTGAACAACTTACATGTATATATCTAGCCACTTAAGCTTCAAATTATTTAGTTGAGAACCCCGAGTCAACAAATGATTTTTTTTTGCAATTTGCAGAACTATTGTCCCCTCATTTCTGTTGCTTTATCATACCTTATTATCATGAAGCCGCATTTTGAATCGCTTGAAGAAGTACCAGTTATGATGTTGGTCATCCATGGCCAGCTCTGAGTAATTGTTTTCTGCATCATATCCAAAACTGTGAAACTCCATGCTCTCGTTAAAGAGCACATAAGTAGGTGCTTTCATTGACATCAATGCCATGGAGCCTGCAACCCAATTAGGGTTAACAGAGATTTGTGTTGGGTCAGTGTTATATTCATCCTTCCAGGAAAATGCATAACCGCTGTATGTCGTCCCAACGTCTATCGCCACTACCAGAGACTTGGACTTCTTGGCATGAATATAATATCCCCCTTTAGCCATCCCTGCTTGATCTGCAAAAAATGTGTAAATAAGCCTTTAATATGGCCTTTAAAATCTGACTTGTATATAGCAAGGTTTGTTATGAAGATGGACATAAAGTTTGATATCTAAAGTGACATTTCAGAATTATTTTTACATAAATTTCACTTTTATTGATATTTTATCTGAAAGAGCATGTTTTCTTATGAAAATTCTGAAAATTTCAAGCCAAAATATTGAACCATTTCCGAGAAATATATATTTCTGTGCTAAAATTAAACAAATTGTTGTGGACAACAGTTCAGATTTATATAGAATTAGTCATTTCTGTCTCAACTTTGAAGTCGTATTTTTTGCTTTAAGAAAACTGATAGCATTTCTACGCATTATAATAAACAATCTTTGCATCAAGACATACTTTTAAAAAATGAAATAAATGTGAAATGTCACTTTAATAGAATGTTTAAAGCCCCCCCCACACACACACAACTTTGGCAATGACTAATTGTGTATAAATGACACAGCAAAGTCAGAATGAACAAGCAAATTTGTTGACTTGATATCCCCTGCCTAAAATTTTTTGTTTACCCTGTATGTATATGACTTCACCTATCAGGGGCAGTAACTCTGAATTTAATGGTCAAACCAGGTAACACCAACAATATTGACATCACCTCTTTGTATTGAAGCTTTCCATTAAGTTTCATTGAAATCCAGTCAATGGTTTCCAAGAAATAGCTCAAAAACGAAACTCGGACTGACAAAGGGACGGACGGACAGACAGCACAAAAACAATGCACACTTACAAATACAATCAATCACAAAGTCCTTCTACATTTAGTTTTAGTGTGGCCTTTCTTATGAGAACTTTAATAAAATCTACATAGGCATTGGAAATAAATACATGTATACAGGAATAGGAAAATTTCAATCACAGTCCAAAATTAAAGAAATTGAAATTGAAACATGCCTTACGAGTACGACTAGGGGTTTTCCTAGCCATTTTGGGAAAAGGAGTCTGGCCTAATTGGCAGGTCTCCTAGCAGACCAACACAAAAATAGAGGTTTTTATAAAGGCTCCAATGTGTGAAAATAAAGGCTTTTTAGTGTAAAATATGACTCAATAAATAGCAAATAAAGGCAATTTCCATCAAAGTCATTTTATGCACCCCTCTAATAAGGAGGTATGGGGGTCTTGCCCCAAGAAAATTTTGAAAATTTAGGTAAGATTTTGTGTCATCTGATGATTTCTGCATTGTAAGACAATACGTAAAAGAAGGAAAAATGCAGAGCAAAATCCATTTCTTGCCTTAAGCATGAACGGCGAGTAGTCAGAGCAAATATAAAGGTTTTCAGAGAGAAAGACCGGCTATTTTGGCTTTTCAAAGGTTTTCTGGGAAAAAGTAAAGGTTTTAAAGGTTTGCTCAGAAATTAAAGGTTTTTAAAGGTTTTGAAGGTTTCACTAGGAGGCCTGAATTGGGATATTTTTAAAGCACAAAATAGCTCATTTAAGGCTAAAAGTGTAGGGAAATCACTCATTTTTCAATAAACCAGGCATTTTAGTTAGACTGGAAAATATGGAAGAAAATTTGCTTTGGGAGCACAGCCTTTTGTTTTGTGAATGCCTCCGTTTTCAGGAGGCACAGAAAGCTTAAGAAAACCCCTGAGTCGACATACACAAAAAAATTATAATTTCTATTTTGCTTTTAGTTTGTTTCCTATCAGAAATAATTTTGTGAAGATGTTAAACTGAAAATCGATATACAATTCACTCACAAGTCACCCAATTACAAATCTATAAACCGTTTTCTCTACAATTTGGTATTAGTTGTGTGGCAACAAACTATGCACACTTCATGGTAAATTATACAGAACGAGAGAACTCTCTGTAATTTTTGGCAGCGATGTTATGATGTCATCAAAACAAATCCTAAATGTAACTTTTGTTTCAAGAGAAATGTAGTGAGATGGCATATTTTCATCATTCGATCTTGAAAAACTCTAAATCATTGGAACAAATTGATTTAATTTTATTTATAATAACACAAAGAACTTCTTTTGGAAAATCATTTTAAAGAGAATACAGAAATTGTCGACACTTGCCGTTGATATGTGACATTCATTAGTGTGCCAAGGCTATAAGTCATTTTTACCAGATAACAAAAATTTACACTTCCAACTTCAAAAATGTTGCAGACGACTATTTCATGTGAATGAAACTTGACTTTTTTTGGTATCTCTGGGTAGAAAACATTGTGGAAGAAGAATAAATGGTTTGACACAAACATTTCTTCCATTTTATGCAATGTTTTCCAGATTTCCTATATTAAGCAGTGTCAGAAAATATCAAAAACACTCGACCAAACACACTGGGCTTCAACATCACAAAATTCCTGGCTACGCCCCTACTTTTTGTGTCTGTAGTGACGTTGGGTAGAAACACGACCATGTGCCCGGCTAGTTCAGTAGTTAGAGCGTCCGACTAGTAATCCGGGGGTCTTGGGTTCGAGTCCCACTTCGGGTGCACTTTTTCCTCTCATATTTACTTTAATGGCGACGAGGTAAACTGGTGAGCGCGGGATGTGGCACCTGGTGGTCCTAGGGACCGGGGGAGTGGGAGACTCCCAAGAAATTATGAGGGGGAGGAGTGTAGTGACGTTGGGTAGAAACACGACCATGTGCTCGGCTAGCTCAGTGGTTAGAGCGTCCGACTAGTAATCCGGGGGTCGTGGGTTCGAGTCCAACGTCGGGTGCACTTTTTCCTCTCATAGTTACTTTATGTCTTTTAAATATCAAATATGTGTGAAGCAGCTCTAAGATTACCATATGTCCTGTATAATGCTAGGTTCCCACTGCCGATCAAATTAACTCGATCAAACCCGACCAAGCGATCGAGTACCGGTCGAGGTCGGTCGGCAAGGGTGATCGGGATAAGTCGAGATGGTCGAGTTTGGTCTGCATCGATCGGTAATCCTTCCAACTTGTTTTGACACGTCAAAAAAATCCGTGTAGCGGTCGAGTAGAAAACACATCGGGAAGATGCTCGAGTATTGATCGTATAGAAGATCGAGCTGATCGACAATCACTCGAGTAGAGATTGTGTGTGCTCGAGTCGATATCTTTTACCGGGATTTGATTGGATGAACAGTTGGAGCAGAAGTCGAGTTGATCGTGAGTGCGTTCGGGAATAACTCGTACAAGTCGAGGTGATCGAGTGCTTCAAACTGCTCTATAACAGCGGATCAATTCGATCTAGTCGATCGCTCAAGTGCACTCGATCAATCCGACCATATGACTTCTTCTCGATCTCTAGTCGATCAAACCCGACCTCTTCATCCGATTTGATTGAGTGAACAGATGAAAATGAGGTCGAGTTGATCGGGGTGTGGTCGGAAATTACTCGAGTACAAGTCGAGGTAATCGAGTGCCTTTCGGTGCAGGTCGGAATACAAATTATCTACCCGATCACACTCGATCTCCAGACCCGACTGATTCACGACAAGGTCGATCTTCTACCCGATCAATACACAATCGCTTTTCGATCATTTTTGTACTTGATCACACTCGACTGTTTTGCATGTCAATAAAACTCGAGTAGGAAGCCCGAGCGATGCAGATCAATTTCGATCATCTCGACCGCTCCCGATCACTCTTGCAGACCTAGCTCGACCTGTATTCGACCGCTTGATCGAGTTGATCTGGTCGGCAGTGGGAACACCAGGTCGTGTGGTAATAAATGTGTACAAACAGCACGAGATCCCGCGCAGAATATATTAACAAAAATATTGAAAATTATCGGAAATTGCGTTTCACGTGATTCCCCGCTCTGAGACATAACACGTACGATTGATATAGTCTAATGGTATTAAATGCCTTAAGGAATGCATTAATCTTTATATTTAATCAGATTAAGGATGAGTCAATAGCTAAAAGTACATTTACGTCACCTTTAAATTATGTACATATTTAAACTGACAATATTATGAAGTTATTATGAATATGTGATAATCACAGACGCTGCAAAAAGATTTTCATACAGAACACCTAGAATAGAATCAGCTCGATCGGGTCGTGTACAGATCGAGATGATCGTGTAGGACTCGAATTAAGGACGTGGTGATCGGATTAGACATCGGAAAGATGGTCGGGCTTCAATCGGGAAATTATCGGGAGTGCTCGGGTGGAGGTCTAGTTTGATCGACTAGAGATCGAGAAGAAGTCGTGTATACACACTTGGTCGGGCTTGATCGGGTAAATTAGGTGGTCGTGTTGATCGAGTTGATCAGATTTGCAGTGGGAACCTAGCATAAGATAATAATAGATCTGGATTTCAAGAAAAATTGATAACAAGACAGTTCATCAAGTTGCTTTCAAAATGAAAATGGCCAAAATCGAAAACGAAACAAGACCCTGAATCGGTTTAACCCATTACCACACAGTGACTCTTTTTGACTCACCACAAGAACCTGACGATGGAAAACACTGTGGAAAATGAAGAAATTTTTGTGCCAAGCAATTTCTTCATTTCCCACAATGTTTTCTACCCAAAATGGTCAACAAATTTTGAATTTCAGTCACTTGAGTTTATCGTCTGCAATGTCTTTGAATTTGGAACACCCTAATTTTTTGTCGTTTGGGAATGGGTTAACTTTAAATTCTATCTGTGAGTGACTGTTGTTGAAAGGTCATGCAAACGTTTGCTTTTACGAAGAATCATGTGGCCATATGTAAGAATCGTTAGATATTGAGACCAAAATATGTAGCCATAAGAAAAGTTTTCTAAATGAAACTTGCCCCTTTTCAATCTCCTTCGCAGTTATCTCCCCTGAATTGGGATTGGGGAGATCTCTGCCGGCACAGCTTGAGTTACCAAGATTTTAGGTAATTGAACTTTTTTTATTTAGATTTTTATTCAAACAAGTAAACTCGTTTTTAGTAATGTTTTAAGAATATGAGGTGTCAGATATGAATCCAAATAAAAAATTAAATTGGATTTAAAATGATTTCAGAAGTATAAATAAATTTCCGCCATCTTTACGATATCGCGTGACATTCACCATGGTCACGTGATTTATATGCCTGCAGTGATAATGTAAGGCATTGTCGCTGTGTGGAGTTTGGCCCCTTTTATCGCATTCTCTCTCAGGATTAAAAAGACGATGAATGATTAGTATCGACACCGTCTTTTAGACTAGAATTAATAGACTGGATTTCTTTATTTTCCTCTGTTTTCTTCAATGGTGTCACTCCACAATAAATTGGCAGGTTCGATAAAAAGTCTTAGGTTAGGTGGAAGTATTACATTTTCCCGGCATCTGTCAGATTTTGTCCACTGAACGTCCGCACTATAAACAAGGATCAAGGTGAGCTCTGATTGGTCAATAATGTAATAATTTAGAATTATTTTTTCTTATTTATAAAATTTGATATTTTGTCAAACAATTGCAGTAATTTTTATTAAGAATTTAGTACATTTTGGCAGTCCAAGAGCTATTTTTAGATGTAGGTGCGTATTGTGAAAAGGCCAGTCCAAATGGCTGTTGGAGAAGGGTCATATCAAAAAGGGGCCAAAAAGTCAGTGATAAAAGGAATCATGCCATATTCAAATTGCTTGTTTTGGATGTATGAAGGATTGTTCTTGAATTTGAGGTAAGCCATAACATTGTTGCAAACTCATGGGCTGAGCTATAAGCCAAAACGTTATAATGGTCGGCTATGGGAAACCTAATACTTCCGTCTAACCTAAAATGAACTGTCCCAAAGTTGTTGTTTTTCCAAATAATTTGACATCTCAGCAGCAAATAACTTCCGGTTGTGATTATTTTGCAGCCGATGCATTCTGTGTAAGCTATTTACATGTTTTTTTGACCCATATCAAAATATTTAGCTAATATTGCATCAGAATTCACTTTTCTGTTCACCTTTCTGTCTGTCTGAGGCCAATTTAACATGGAAATTCAACATTTCCCTAAATAACTCACACAATATTTCAGTTACAAACTTCAAATTTGGTGTGGATGTACTTCATTATCTTACACATCTTTCATTACCAAGGTCAAGGTCATTCATCAAGGTTAAGGTCAGATCTGAAGGTCAATTTCATTGAAAATTTGACATGATTTTTCTTCTTTTTTGCTCATACTGCAAACACCTGAAAGTTATAAGGCTCTATATTTGTTGAATGTGTACATCATTTCATTGAGTTTCACTTAGTTTCAATGTCAAGGTCATCCTTGAAGGTCAAGGTCAAGTTTCAAGGTCATATTTTCAGTGAAAATTGTTGTTTTTTCAGTAGGACAGGGGGGGGGGCTTGTTTTATTCCTTATTGACAAACACATACTGTTCATGTACATTTTTTGGCTCTTTGATGTACATACAAGTCTTGAAATGGTCATTTTTATCATTTTTCTAGTTGTTCTGTGGGTTTTGTGATGGTTTTTTACAAGATTTTCTCTTTGTTTTAGAAATTCTCTGCATAGGCTCCATAGGTTGTAGTCATCACCCCGAAAGATTTTCACAAGACATAGATCAGCCCGCCACATGAGAAAGTTCTCATATTAAGGGGTCCAGACCATTGATTCGCACTCTGAGCTTTGACTTCACTCATCAACCGGGTTGTTCTGCCTTTTGGTAAGGCAGATTTGTTTGCTTGATCCATTGATTCTGCTATGTAAGTGTTAAAAATCAGTATAGCTGAAAGTAAAGTATGTAATGCAGTTGGCTCATGCATTGTTCTATGTATAGGAGCATAAAAAACAGTAAAATAGTGGGTTGAAGGGTCTGATTTTGGCCTGTTTGCTTAAGACAAATACAAAATAGACTGTTGAAACCCTTTTTTCTGTTATTTTGGTGTATTCTATGCTTAAAAATATTGCATTTATAAGGCCCCAATGATGACAGGCCCCTTTTCCTGTGTCCTTCATGGTCTATTTTTCAATATTAAACTGCATAAAAGCATGTAAAACTGAGAAAACAATAACAGAATTTGTCAAAATTGCTTTAAACAACATGTTTTGATATGATTAGAAGGATAAAAACAAGATTCTACAGAAATTTGGCTATTTTGAAAGTAAAAAAATCTAATGACTCATCAATTTCAACTATTATGTAATTTTAATTATTCAAGTGAAGCTTTTTTTACACATCTTTCACTTTAATTTGGAATTTCTGGGTAAGATGTGATATAACAAACAGATTTATGTGAAGATTTGACAATATTTCCATTGATTATTAGATTTATGAGCAGAGGAAGACTGTTCCATTACTAAATAGACTCTTCTTTTTTGCATCACTGGTGTTAAGGGAAATGCTTATTTCTCCAATATTTGTTAACCAAATGCAATGAAATTCAACATAGATGCAAAGACAATAATGTACTAGACATATGATAAAATAAAAATATAATTTGTAAAAAAATGTGCCTTTGAGACTTAAAATGAATGAGAAATTAAATATTTCTTTTTAAGGATAAAGGGTGACCTCTTAAAAAAAATAGTAAAAAATATAAATTGAAATAAATTTCACTTGAAACAGTGACTGATTTGACCATTAGTAATAGCTCCACAATGTCAGATAAAAAGGGTATGTTAAATATGATTTTAGAGTCTTTCTTTTGAACATTGAAAATATATGTTTGGATAGAGAACACTTTTCTAAAATAGTACAATTTTGTCTTAACTTTATTATGACAAGGTAAAGGGAAATGCTCATTTTTCAAAATGTATGGAAAAGATTAGGCCAGTAATTTGGGACTTAGTCCAGAATATGTATTTGTACTTAGAATTGTCAAAATTTTGAATTCTGAAGCAACAACATTTTTTATTTAGGTTAGGTGGAAGTATTACATTTTCCCGGCATCTGTCAGATTTTGTCCACTGAACGTCCGCACTATAAACAAGGATCAAGGTGAGCTCTGATTGGTCAATAATGTAATAATTTAGAATTATTTTTTCTTATTTATAAAATTTGATATTTTGTCAAACAATTGCAGTAATTTTTATTAAGAATTTAGTACATTTTGGCAGTCCAAGAGCTATTTTTAGATGTAGGTGCGTATTGTGAAAAGGCCAGTCCAAATGGCTGTTGGAGAAGGGTCATATCAAAAAGGGGCCAAAAAGTCAGTGATAAAAGGAATCATGCCATATTCAAATTGCTTGTTTTGGATGTATGAAGGATTGTTCTTGAATTTGAGGTAAGCCATAACATTGTTGCAAACTCATGGGCTGAGCTATAAGCCAAAACGTTATAATGGTCGGCTATGGGAAACCTAATACTTCCGTCTAACCTAAAATGAACTGTCCCAAAGTTGTTGTTTTTCCAAATAATTTGACATCTCAGCAGCAAATAACTTCCGGTTGTGATTATTTTGCAGCCGATGCATTCTGTGTAAGCTATTTACATGTTTTTTTGACCCATATCAAAATATTTAGCTAATATTGCATCAGAATTCACTTTTCTGTTCACCTTTCTGTCTGTCTGAGGCCAATTTAACATGGAAATTCAACATTTCCCTAAATAACTCACACAATATTTCAGTTACAAACTTCAAATTTGGTGTGGATGTACTTCATTATCTTACACATCTTTCATTACCAAGGTCAAGGTCATTCATCAAGGTTAAGGTCAGATCTGAAGGTCAATTTCATTGAAAATTTGACATGATTTTTCTTCTTTTTTGCTCATACTGCAAACACCTGAAAGTTATAAGGCTCTATATTTGTTGAATGTGTACATCATTTCATTGAGTTTCACTTAGTTTCAATGTCAAGGTCATCCTTGAAGGTCAAGGTCAAGTTTCAAGGTCATATTTTCAGTGAAAATTGTTGTTTTTTCAGTAGGACAGGGGGGGGGGGGCTTGTTTTATTCCTTATTGACAAACACATACTGTTCATGTACATTTCTTGGCTCTTTGATGTACATACAAGTCTTGAAATGGTCATTTTTATCATTTTTCTAGTTGTTCTGTGGGTTTTGTGATGGTTTTTTACAAGATTTTCTCTTTGTTTTAGAAATTCTCTGCATAGGCTCCATAGGTTGTAGTCATCACCCCGAAAGATTTTCACAAGACATAGATCAGCCCGCCACATGAGAAAGTTCTCATATTAAGGGGTCCAGACCATTGATTCGCACTCTGAGCTTTGACTTCACTCATCAACCGGGTTGTTCTGCCTTTTGGTAAGGCAGATTTGTTTGCTTGATCCATTGATTCTGCTATGTAAGTGTTAAAAATCAGTATAGCTGAAAGTAAAGTATGTAATGCAGTTGGCTCATGCATTGTTCTATGTATAGGAGCATAAAAAACAGTAAAATAGTGGGTTGAAGGGTCTGATTTTGGCCTGTTTGCTTAAGACAAATACAAAATAGACTGTTGAAACCCTTTTTTCTGTTATTTTGGTGTATTCTATGCTTAAAAATATTGCATTTATAAGGCCCCAATGATGACAGGCCCCTTTTCCTGTGTCCTTCATGGTCTATTTTTCAATATTAAACTGCATAAAAGCATGTAAAACTGAGAAAACAATAACAGAATTTGTCAAAATTGCTTTAAACAACATGTTTTGATATGATTAGAAGGATAAAAACAAGATTCTACAGAAATTTGGCTATTTTGAAAGTAAAAAAATCTAATGACTCATCAATTTCAACTATTATGTAATTTTAATTATTCAAGTGAAGCTTTTTTTACACATCTTTCACTTTAATTTGGAATTTCTGGGTAAGATGTGATATAACAAACAGATTTATGTGAAGATTTGACAATATTTCCATTGATTATTAGATTTATGAGCAGAGGAAGACTGTTCCATTACTAAATAGACTCTTCTTTTTTGCATCACTGGTGTTAAGGGAAATGCTTATTTCTCCAATATTTGTTAACCAAATGCAATGAAATTCAACATAGATGCAAAGACAATAATGTACTAGACATATGATAAAATAAAAATATAATTTGTAAAAAAATGTGCCTTTGAGACTTAAAATGAATGAGAAATTAAATATTTCTTTTTAAGGATAAAGGGTGACCTCTTAAAAAAAATAGTAAAAAATATAAATTGAAATAAATTTCACTTGAAACAGTGACTGATTTGACCATTAGTAATAGCTCCACAATGTCAGATAAAAAGGGTATGTTAAATATGATTTTAGAGTCTTTCTTTTGAACATTGAAAATATATGTTTGGATAGAGAACACTTTTCTAAAATAGTACAATTTTGTCTTAACTTTATTATGACAAGGTAAAGGGAAATGCTCATTTTTCAAAATGTATGGAAAAGATTAGGCCAGTAATTTGGGACTTAGTCCAGAATATGTATTTGTACTTAGAATTGTCAAAATTTTGAATTCTGAAGCAACAACATTTTTTATTTAGGTTAGGTGGAAGTATTACATTTTCCCGGCATCTGTCAGATTTTGTCCACTGAACGTCCGCACTATAAACAAGGATCAAGGTGAGCTCTGATTGGTCAATAATGTAATAATTTAGAATTATTTTTTCTTATTTATAAAATTTGATATTTTGTCAAACAATTGCAGTAATTTTTATTAAGAATTTAGTACATTTTGGCAGTCCAAGAGCTATTTTTAGATGTAGGTGCGTATTGTGAAAAGGCCAGTCCAAATGGCTGTTGGAGAAGGGTCATATCAAAAAGGGGCCAAAAAGTCAGTGATAAAAGGAATCATGCCATATTCAAATTGCTTGTTTTGGATGTATGAAGGATTGTTCTTGAATTTGAGGTAAGCCATAACATTGTTGCAAACTCATGGGCTGAGCTATAAGCCAAAACGTTATAATGGTCGGCTATGGGAAACCTAATACTTCCGTCTAACCTAAAAATTATGGGTCGCCTATGCGTGTGTGCACATCTCATCTTAAAAGTTTTCTTGGACCATATGACTCTACATCGAGGAAGAAATGTAAGCTATTTAGTACCCTTTATAAGCCACACCGCTCCATACAGTACAGATTCTGCTTCTTCCCAGTACCCATCCGCCTGTGGAATAAACTCCCAGCCCAGACCACCGCAGTGAGTGAGCCAAGAGCCCGGAACAGTTCTAGGCTGGCCTGGCAACATCCAACTACTTGTACAGACACCGGAAGCAGGACGCAGAAGAAGAGGAAGAAGAAGGTGAAGAAGTTATCAGAAGAAGAAGAAGAAGAAGAAGAAGAAGAAGAAGGGGGAGGAGGAGAAGAAGAAGAAGAAGAAGAACGAGGAGGAGGAGAAGAAGAACGAGAAGGAGGAGAAGAAGAAGAAGAAGAACGAGGAGGAGGAGAAGAAGAACGAGAAGGAGGAGAAGAAGAAGAAGAAGAAGAACGAGGAGGAGGAGAAGAAGAAGAAGAAGAAGCAGAAGAAGAAGGGGGAGGAGGAGGAGGAGGAGGAGAAGGAGGAGGAGGAGGAAGAAGAGGAGGAGAAGAAGAAGAAGAAGAAGAAGAAGAAGAAGAAGAAGAAGAAGAAGAAGAAGAAGAAGAAGAAGAAGAAGAAGAAGGAGGAGGAGGTGGAGGAGGAGGAGGAGGAGGAGGAGGAGGAGGAGGAGGATTTTTCAAATTTAGTTTAAATCTAAAACCTTCAAGGTAGGCCTACATGTATATGCTTATGTCTATGCTCCTGAACGTTACAATTTAGGTTTGTGTACACCGATTTATACCGACGTTGCCATCTTAGAACGAGGGTGGCATGGATAGCTCCACAGGCATGAATTAACTGTAATATTAAATCCAGGTTTGTTTGGACAGTTCAATATTTCTGACCCAGCCTCTTAGAGCAAAGTACATGTAATTATAAATGCCAAAAAAGCAATTTGGTCAGAGCCAAAAAAAGTAAAATAAATGATCCGCGAATATACTATTTTGGGTGTTAGGCCTACTGGTCATGTTAGAATGTCGATTGTCTGAAGCAGCGACGTTGTAAAATAAAAAGGCTCCATTTCTGAAGATGTAAAATTCCGATCAAGCTGAAATTACATATATAGGCATTTTGATATGATCACCAACGTTTCTCTTAATTTTTGTCTTAATTGGTAAAATTTAAGTGACAGCAAAGAGCAATTTTGTCAAAGTCAATGGCACGCACGCATGTGATATTTTAATCAACATGATGATACATCTCACCACTAGTGGACTCCTATATTCTTTCTAAGTTTGTCTTAAGATGGGCGATATTTCTGGTTTTTAGAGGAAAAACAAAGCAAAAACAGCCCTTTTTTCCTCAAAGGGCAGATAACTCTGGACTTTCTCGTTCCATCATAATTCCCTAAGGGTATCTGAGAGAGGGTCAACCAAGGGTAATTCCTGTGAAATTTGGATGAAATTCATCGAGTAGTTTTGAGAAGAGTTTCAAAGAAAACATTAACGACCGAAGTGACTCACGCTCTGGCACAAGCAATGCTACAGCGCCATGACAATAGCCCGCTGGTCTGGCGGCTAAAAACGACACACCACCTTTTTCAGCATTTCCTGTAACCATGCCACACAGGAACAATCAAAAGTAACACGGGTTCAAAGTGGTGAATCCAAAACACGGTACGGAAACTACAGAGACAGAGTTAATGGCTCTGCTACTTAAACTTCAGCCTCTGGGGCGCTTCCGGCCATGTGTGGCTCTGTCTCTGGCATCACAATTTTTTTGACAAAAACAGGTGAGTGTTCAACTTTGTTGTTCAATAATTTTCTTTGTTGAACACTCACCTGTTTTGTCAAAAAGTAGCAGAGCCATTGGCTCTGTCTCTGTAGTTTCCTTACCGTGCAGAATGGATTGGGGGTGGGTGGGGTAACGAATCCTTTCTGTAGCGCGATTATTTTATTTTCATACAGAAATTCAGTCAAAGTTGTGTAATACTAGCAATACTAGCAAAGCGAACTCCCTTTACGTATGTTCGAACCCCCTTCACAGTAATCCTGGGTCAACCACAGGTTCAGGTCGTGGCTATGTTGGGTATGTTGCGAGATATGGGGCCACGGTTCTATCTGATATGCCTGTATCGTAACGAATGTGTACAGGTCCGTAGGAACAGGGGACTATACCCCTCCCCACAAAGTTGGCCAAAAATGCAGAATATTTCCTTATTTTACACTGAACATTTAGGGAAAATCCAATTTAGCCCCACCTACCCCAATATTCAGACACAGGAGCTTGAGCCCCCCCCCCCCATATGGAATTGCTTCATATGGGCCTGGACTATGGACAGACCATAATGCGCTATCATCATAGAGACATATGAACTGGCCGGCCAACAGATGCGTGTTCTGCGTGTCTGATACAATTCTGGAAGTTGTGAAATTGTGTTGTGAACGACTTCTTACTTAAACTTCCCAGTGGTATAGTTGTATCAATTAATAGACAAATATCGCATGTATACAACATGCGAATTCTTGTTTGATAACGGCAAACAAATACAGGTCTGTCGCTTTTATATGAAACACAGCCTTTAATGTAGTCTGGAGTTGGGTGGGAAATAATAGATTCACCTGCAACTAGACCTAGGTCATATCACATTTTTCTTCAATATACGGATCAAAGCCAATAGCCGGGATTTGCTCGATTATCCTAAATTTTGCGTCTACCAGCCTATGTATCTTAAGTCACGTTAGATCCTTAGCCCTTTCCCAAACTACAAATTGTTTGACTCGTCGAAATTCAACGCTGTCGCATACGGCATAATGGGGGATAAAAATTGAAGTTGTCTTTATTGGGGCATTGGAATTATTAAGGTAAAAGGAGAACTATGCTTTTTTTGTCCAAATACCTTTAAACCGAAGTATTTCTTATTGGAGACTTCAAAATAATGGAACCTTTTGGTTTAGGAAAGGGTTGAGTAGATGACGAATAAATGACTTGAAAAATCTTATATACATTGCATCGTATCTATATACTCAGTATTTTTAACAAGAGGACCATGATTGTCCTACATCGCTCACCTGAACCAAAATGCTATGGGCCACAGTTTTGTTCAATTTAATTGATACTTACGAGGGGTGTTCATTAAAGATTTCCCTAACCTACTTCCAATAAGTATAGAGAATTGAAACTTGGCACAAATATTAATCTTCCTCTACATGGCCTCTAGCCAGAGAGACATACTTCTGCCATTCTTAAATGTAGTTTTGGAGACATGTTCTCTAGAACACCGTAGAATGTGTCGGAAACCTTGCATTGGCTTTATGGTGGCATCATCAATGACAGACTGTGGGCGCCCAGGATTCGGGCTGTTTCCACATACTTACCTCCACACTTGAACTGAGTATACCAATGTTTGACAAAGTCATATGATGGGAAATCATCCCCACAAACTTCTTTCGTGTCATCAAATTCCTCCTTTAGAGTGCGACCTTTCAAATACAGGAATCTGATGACTGCTTGCTCCATCACGCTACCTTACTTAACTTCAGCACACGGAAATGAGAAACAAATTACATTTCAGAGCTGAAATTTTTCATGCGACTTATAGAGGTATACGGTAATGTATGTGTACAGTTTCAATTGCCTACCTCAACAGAAAGTAGGTCAGGGGAAATATTTAATGAACGCCCCTCGTATGACTTTAAGACTGGAAACAAACTTATTGTCAATAACATTGTATCAAGTTTTGTCTTGATAAGTCACTTTTTGTGCTAATTAGAGTAAAATTTGAAGGGCATATAACAGAGCAAATTCTATTCTGATTATGCTAAAATTCAAATTAATCCAAGATTTTATCACAATCAACATCATATCCAAATTTCGTCTAGATTGTTCATTTGTGGTTGTTAAAAGTCGAAACAGCAAATTTGTCTGATTTAAGGTTATAATTTATAACTGAGAACTTTCTCATTCGATTAAAAAAAATACACTCATGCAATGTCTTATAATCACCACCATTGTGTCCAAGTTTTGTCTTGATTGGTCAATAATTGTGGATTCTACAGAGTAAACAAGGTCAGAAACAGTCGAAAATGGCAATTTTGTCAAATTCAAGGGCAAATAACTCTCGTCATTCTGGTCCGATCAAACCTGAAATCAAACTCAACCGAGATCTTATGGTTTCCAACATTGTGTACAAATTTTGTCTTGATTGATAAAAAAATGTAGATTCTTTACTTAAAGACACTTCCAACGCAACACTTAGATTTTTCATCATAATTGAATAAATAATGCAGTATATTTTATGAAATTTTCAGCAAATATAAATCAACTACGTTTACGTGTTTCTGTAAATTTCATCAAAATCGACTGATCCGAACATAAAAAATATTAAGGTTTTTCACTAAGACTCAACTATGAAAAGTCACAAAACCCCAGGCAATTGCAGAATTCAATAGCATCAAATTAGCGTCACCAAATCATTCTCATATCTCACACCACAGCTTTATACGATTTGATAACATGCTTTCACGTGCGAAGCAATACTAGAATTCATTTGCACCTATTTTGTTTAAGAAACAATATTTTGCACGTGTCAGCATTGCACAAAATCATTGAATTTGTTACCAGACATTAGTTTTTCGCCTTTTTGCTCCAAGAAATTTTCAACAACTGGAACAGGAACTTAAAAGGTACGAGTTAAGAACGATCTCGCAAAGATTCGCCATCAAATTATGCTTTATCAATGAGAAAAGGGTGTCGTCGTGTCATTTAGGTCCATGGCGGACACACAGAATGTTAGCAGAATGTCACAAACTTTACTGCTGTTACATGAATAATATGAATTTACGTTATCAGCTCGCACAGCTTTTTTGCGACTTTTTGTTTTCTAGTCATATTGTATGAACCGCAAATTTAATCATTTCTACTCAATGTTTCTTTATGAACAATACAGATATTATGCAATTGTGAATGAATTAAATTTGTTGAAAATTTGAAGAAAAATGGTTCATTACATTTCAAGTTATTACCAAAAGGGTAAGTGTTGCGTTAGAAGTGTCTTTAAGTGTATTAGTAAATCAACAAAATAAGTTAGTTTTATAGGCGACACTGATTAACAGCTCCCGGCCCGTTTGTACCAAATTCTGGATTCAGAGTATTATATCTGGCAGTAAATAAACTACATAAGCTTGTTCTATACTTAAATCTGATTAACAGTTCCCATGCCCGTTTACACCAAAATCTGGATTCAGAGTATGATATCTGGTAGTAAATCAACAGAATATGCTAATTGTATAGACGAGTTTCAAAATTGCTATTTATAGAATACTTACCTCATTTGCATAATTGCTCCTCCACATGAGGCAAAACATTCCAATGATAAGCCATAACTCTGTATAGTGTGTAGTAGAATTAACTAGTAATTAACCATTTTTGTAACATTAACATGGCAACTAGTTTTAACCTCTCCCGGCTACAAATATCAGATTATACTGCTAATATAACAGCACCTGATCTTGTAGTTTACTTGGATAATATAATCATTTCTTCTGGTAAAAAATTATCCGATCCATACAGAGTAGTCCGACAAAAGTTATCTGCACATATATCATTATTTCTTGATAGTGCAATTATTTTAAAAAGTGTGAAGAGGCCAACTTGTGTATCTGAGAAATAATTGAAAATGTTTGTAATTAATTCTTACCTTTTTCTCAAAGTAACAGTATAATCATTTAACAAATAAATTTAGTTCAAGATTTACTCCAAAAGTTTTTTTCATAACCATTGATACAAAAACTAAATTCATTTTTATGCTCCCCGAAAAAATTTCGGGGGAACATATAGTCGCCATGCTGTCCGTTCGTCCGTCCGGCTGTCCGTCCGTCCGACCGTGTGTCCGTCCGTCCGTCCGTCCACAGCCAGATCTCAGCAACCCTTGGACCAAAATCAATGAAACTTCACATTTGAATTCCCTTGGATAATACCTAGGGCTTTTTTTCTCCGTTTCTTAATTTTTCGCTGCGTCATGGAAAAAGGGGACTTAGTGTAAAAATTAGTTTTTTCTCTAATTTCTCTTCATCTAATGGGCAGAATTTAATGAAATTTTGTACTTATGTAATAAATTGGATGTTCTAGACCATATTTTATAAATAATGTGTGTACAAAAAGGCTGTCGTGGGAAAAGGGGGCTTAATGTATGATAGTTTTTATTTTGTGACAAACACGTATTGGGGGAGCATAATCCGTCTGTGACGGCTCTTGTTACAAAATGATTCTGTGTAAACTGACACCATGGTTAATGTAATTTGACTTAATATTCTAATTAGAATTAATTCAAAAATCCACATATTCAAACATAAAGTCCTTGTGTCTAATCTTAATCCTTTCTCAAAATGAAAATAATTTAGGCTACTCAAAATAAAAGCTCTTGTACATAACAAGTTGGTATATGGACCGGATTTATGTACAATATAGCACATGAAATATTGAGACAAAAGAAGAAAATACTGGTTATCTGTATTTTCTTGTTTTGCCTCAATGATTTCCCAAGCCTATTTCTGCTATAGACATGAAAACCAGGTCTTGTTTGGATCATGGTCTAAGCTGTTGTTGTTATTTTTTAGCTTAACATAAAGAAAAAATGAATATAACTGCTTAAGTTTAACAATAGATATTTCATGGAGATGTATGTTGTATGTACTCAGAGTCCTCCCAATTACAAACAATATAGGCTGATAAATTTATAAACGGTAAATTGCTTTGTCACACCATTGGGTCAAGAGATAACAGTGTGTTAATATGTGGTTTTACTATTGGAGGAATATCAGTATAGGGCTCCTTTTGCCTCCTCATTAATAATTCATTAGTGACCTGATATTATAAAACTGGTCTATGGGTGTGTGATTAACAGCTCCAAGGCCCGGTTGCACCAAAACATGGATTCAGAGTATGATATCTAGTAGTAAATATACAAAATACGCTAGTTCTATATAGGCGAAACTGATTAACAGTTAAAGGGCTCCTTTGCACCAAAATCTGAAATCATATAATGATATCTGGTCGTAAATCAGCAAAATAAGCTAGTTCTATAACCTACACTGAATAACAGCTCCAAGACCCGTTTGCACCAAAATCTGGATTCAGAGTATGATATCTGGTAGTAAATCAATGAAATAAGCTAGTTCTATTGGCGACACTGAATAACAGCTCCCAGGCCCGTTTTTATCATAATCTGAATTCAGAGTATGATATCTGGTAGTAAATAAACAAAATAAGCTAGTTCTATAGGCGACACTGATTAACAGCTCCCAGGCCTTTTTGCACAAAAATCTGGATTCAGAGTATGACCTTTAGAATTAAATTAACAACATAAGCTAGTCCTATAGACGACACTGATTTACAACTCCGATGCCCGTTTGCACCAAATTATGTATTCAGAGTATGCTATCTGGTAGTCAATCAACAAAATGAGCTATGTCATATAGGCGACACTGATTAACAGCTCCCTGGCCCGTTTGCACCAAAATCTTGATTCTGAGTATGATATTTTGTAGTAAATCAACAAAATAAGCTAGTCATTTAGGCGACATTTATTAACAGCTGACAAGCCCGTTTGCACCAAAATCTGGGTTCAGAGTGTGATATCTGGTAGTAAATCATCAAAAAAAACTATTTCTATAGACGACACTGATTTACAGCTTCCAGGACCATTTGCACCAAAATCTGGATTCAGAGTATGATATCTGGTAGTAAATAATCAAGAAAGAGCTGGTTCTTTATGCGACACTGATTACCAGCTCCCATGCCTGTTTTTAGCAAAATCTGGATTCAGAGTATACTATCTGGTGATAAATCAACAAAAAAGCTACTTCTGTAGGCGACACTGATTAACAGTCCCCAGTCCCGTTTGAACCAAATCTGGATTCAGAGTATGATGATGATGGTTTTGTTGTTGTTGTTGTTTTGTTGTTGTTGTTTTGTTGTTGTTGTTGTTGTTGTTGTTGTTGTTGTTGTTGTTGTTGTTGTTGTTTTTGTTGTTATTGATGGTAGTGTGAGCCCCACCGAAGCAGTTTTGGCCATATCGAGACAGCACATCGTTGGTGGGGAGTCAAAACCTCGTAACTACAGCTTGAATAAGCTGGAGTTACGAGGTTTTGACTCCCCACCGACGACACTTGATTTCATCAGTCTCACCAGAAAGACAACTTTACAGCCGATAAATACACACAAAATAAAATGGAAGTATATTTATCCTGTAAAATTTACACATGAAAACGTCGATTAAAACATGAAATATTTGAATTTATAAAGATTTATTGCAATTTTAACAGAAAATATAATATTTCTTCATCTTCAGCAGATATTCGACTTATCGTTGGTCACGAATGAAAATGTCGTAACTACAGCTTATTTAAGCTGTAGTTACGACCTTTTCGAATGTGACCGACGTTATACTATAAGGCAGGGTACATGCAACAAACTGCTTGAAAGTTGACACAAAAACAAGAAAGATGCACAATTTCCTACCCGATGCGAGACTAATATGGCAGTATTTGCTATCCGTCCTATATTGCAAAATCCCCACTGTGGTAAAAATGCCCTTATTTATACATGTATAGCATTTGGGGGAAAAACACGGATCCAGATCTATATGCATTGTCTGATCTAGCTACTCCGTAACCAGTAGGAATTGTAAGAGAACAACACAGATTTCATTTAGGCACAGGCTGATATATAAAACCTTAAATGCTATAAGGACATTTTGTCGTGTGTCTTGATGCTGGCTCAATTATATCGAACAGTAGACTTTCATTATCCCACATCTGTTAAGTAGAGTATCTTTGTGACGATGTGAAGCACTGTTCGTATTGGCCGATCGAAGTCGATAAAAAATATTTACTTAGGAAATCATGGAAACGGTCCGTGTTATTGCAAAACATCGTATCTAGTTTAATCAAAGCTGTAGATACGAGGTTTTGCAATAACATCGACGAAATGGTCATCTTTGTGACCGTCTTGACATAGCCTTTGGGAAAATTAATGTGAACAAAAAGAATAAAAAGAAACCTTCGATGTTGATAAGGAAAGAAGTATTGAAAAAAATAGATAATGTTGAGACAAATGGAGAACATGCTGTTTATCAACATTTGTCTCAACGTTTCTCAATATTTACTATTGGGTGCATTATAATCAAGGGGATAAGTAAAACGACAACTTTGACGACAAAATGAGCCGGGATCTTGAAAAAAGATCGGATTGTGCCTTGATAGGTTCGATTGGCCTTCTGTCTCACAAACAACGGTAAAGAATACATTCGTTGGTGTTAATGCAAAACCTCATATCTCTTGTTGTGTTTTACTTGAAATACGGACATATTGTTCACATAATACGATATGTCATTGATACTGACAAGTTAAAATGTCATAAAACCTGCGTAAATTGTCTTTAGCGGACATGTTGTACTTTGAAAATCGTAAAAAGTCGACATACGAGGGTTTGCATTTACACCGACGATATATGAGAATAACACACATTTTTATCACACTTTACATATACATAGGCTGATCTCGATGCACGTTGGTCTAAAATATCTCCAGTATGCTTTTCTACATGTAGCTTCCGACTAAAACGTATCTGCTCGTAATAAGGCATTCTTTGTCTTGACATTTGCAAATCTGCGATGCGTTCATCAGTCAAAGAATAAGCAAATGGTCACAAAAATCCTACTTTACATACAATGAGTGCCTTATCGGCCTTGTACAAGCCTACTACAAGTCGGCTATCGCTGGACCTGTAGGCTACAGAAAACGGATCTTTTACTCCATCCTTCTTTGCCAACACCACCCTGTGTCCACTGCCGTCCTGTTTAGTAATATGGACATTATTTGATATTCCTCCACAAACTAACAAGGTATCACCGTCACCCACCCACATTCCTGCAGGGGTCTTCAACTTTCCATCTTTGTACTGGAAGAGGACATCACCTGTCTGACTCATACACGTGACCAAATGAGTATCTAAGTCCGAGACAAATATTTTGGACCCGTCTTGACTAACTTTCACACAATGTGGGCTACTGAACATATATTTTCCACCCCTGACACCTATCCTCCTCTGTATTATACCATCCATGTTCAGAATCAGGACAACCCCGTTACCCGGATCATCGTGGCAGGTGATGTAGATTTCGTCATTATACACGTCTACACCAGCACATAGTCTATCGGTCTTGATGGTTTTTGTGACAAGCATTTTGGGAAGGATCTTCACGCGCTTTAGCTGCTTCATGTCATATTGTGTGATGATGATTTCTGTCTCGTTGATGGTCGCGATTCTGACTGAGTGATCAGATAACTGAGCTTGGACCTTATATTCGTTATCAAGAAGTTTAAGTCCGTCATTACCACAAGCAAGTACAAGGTGACTGTCACCTATAAATGAACAGTCCCACACTCGCTGGGATCCTACATCTATCTCTTTTTTGTCATCAATAGTCATGTTCCATAGAGACACGTCATTTTTGATACTCGACGACAAGCCTCTCTTTGTTTGCGATGATTCAGTGGATGTCCTGTTCACTGGTCTTGTATCTGTTTGTAAGGTTGTGTGGGGTTTTACGTGTCCCGATTTTTCCTTTATCTGCAATGTACCAAGAGATTGAAGTTGCAGTAATATGTCTGTAATGACGTCGTTTGGTTTGAAGTCAATCTCGATCGGATAGATTTGCTCATCAATTCTGGAAAGGGTTTGTTCATATTTTTGTTTCAGGGAATGTGTTTTCTTGGCCCCAACAAACATGGAGTCGTCATCCATCGTTTTCTTACATTCTTCTAATTCTTTTATTCTGTCATTTATTTGTGTCAGTGCATCATCCACAATAGTCACGTGATTATCTATCTCTTTTGTCATGCTTTCTTCCATATCTGAAGATTCTTTAAGAAACGTCTGTTCTAATTGGTCAAAAGTGTCATTTATTTGTTGCCTCAATTTCTGCATATTTTGTTTACATTTCTGAAGCTCGACTTTCACATGTTTTCTGTCTGCTTGTCTAGAGTCTTTTAGAAGTTTATATCTTTTCTTTAAGTCGATCAATTGCTTCATGGTGTCACCAATAATGTCGCTGCCCTTGACTCTTTCCGTATGCTGAGATACTTCAGTTGTGTCACATTTCGTATGGTCGATTAATTTACACGCCTTACAAACGACAACATCATGTTTAACGCAGTAAATGTCTGACGTCATGGTTTTGTGGTGTTCGCAGTACATGATCGGCGGGATTGTTTTTGTATCCATGCCCTGCATCTCACTTCCGGTCACGATATTGTGGTCACGTGTCGCCTTCGAGCCTCTATGCGCCTTCTCACATGTATGACACATATATTCAGTACAAACCGTACAGTAAGCACTCCCGTCCGAAGTTACACCATGGGATTTACATGGATCACATTCATTGTAGAAACCTTCTGATCCTCTAGCCATTCTTTCTGAAGGAGAGAATAAGGGAACGATTTTATCCGGCTTATTGTTACGTAATTTCGGACAAACAAACAGTATTTCGTGGGTGTTGTTATAAAATCTCGTAACTACGGCTTGATTCAAGCCGTAGTTACGAGGTATTATAACACCAACGACGGTTTATCAAAACATAACGTTCACAAATCTATGTTTAGCAAAAAATTCATTGCCATTATGCAATTATTTCAGGACATTTATGTTTGTTTTGTTTGCTTGTATATTTCTTTATTTTGTATTGTTTGCTTGTTGGGTGTCTTTATAAATATGTTTAGGCCACCTGAGCACGGCGTGCTACAGGTCGGCTTTTGTGATCATTGAGTCGCCGTTGTCGTGCGTCGCCTATCGTCAATAATTACTTCGTTAGCACTCTAGAGGTCACAATTTTCGCCCGATCTATACGAAACGTATTCAGAATGTTGGTCTTGACACAGAGATGAACTATATTGAAAAAGGAAACATTCAGTGAGACCAATATCACTAGAAAAGGGGTCTTAATGACTATATCCTTGTTAGCACTCTAGATGCATCAATATTGACCCAATCTTTTTTTATCAGAATGTTTGTCTGGTCACAAGGATCAACCCTATTGTTAAAAATGTTCCGTCTAATTTCACGAGAAAAGAGGTCATGATGACAACAGTTTTGTTAGTACTCTAGAGGTCACAAGTTAGCAAAGTCTTAGTGAAATATGATTAGAAGGTTTGTTTGGTCATAAGAATGAACCGTATTAACCCTTTCCCAAACAAGACCTGATTTTGACGTCCCTAATAGAAAAGGCTTGGGAAAACATTGAATCAAAAGAAGAAATTGCTGATAACCAGCAGTTTCACCTTTTGTCTCAATATTTTCTATGCCATATTTTACACAAATTCTATCTTTAAGAACTTCCATTTTGTCATTTGAGGCAGTTTTTGAAGTGAATCGCCCTAAAATTTTGCCGTTTGGGGAAGGGTTAAACATGGTATTATTCCTATGCGTTCCTGACAGGGCAGATCCGAGATTTCTTCACGGGGATCAGCTGTCTTCAAGGGAGGGGGTAGTTTTCCGTAGATTTCAATACTTCATTTTTACTTAAAAATTAAAAATGAAAACAAGATGTGTTTGTGAAACACTAATGCCCCAAAAAGGCAACTGGCAAGTTTTTCCGCTAAGTTTTGGACTGACAGAAAGACGGACGGACGGACGGACGGACGGACGGACTGACAACGTTAACAATACGCCCCGATCTTTCTATACGGGGGCACGAAAACGGGATTAAAGGGGTTTGCTTGGCCCCCACCCCCAAATCTCATCTGAATCCGCCAGTACTTTAAATGGGGACATCAAAACTAGATCTTAAAGAAACATTCCTTAGATATTTTCTCAGAAATTTTACGTTAACTTTTCTATGGAAAAGCATACATGTATTCTTATGAAAATACAGGAAATTTAAAGCCAAAGCATAGCACAGTTATAAGAAACATAATATTAGATCTCTATATTTTTTCTTTAAATTGAATAAATTGTGGTAAACTACATGTACAATTTACACATAATTTGTGGAATCTGTCATTTTCGTCTCAACTTTAAAAAATCGTTTTTGTTGGCCTATTGTAAAGCATTTACTAGATCTATGCATATTTGCGACGATAGGAGAAATAGCTTAAGTATTTTAGAAAAAATATTCTCCCTCTCTTGATTTAACCCTTTCCCAAACAACAAAATTTTAGGCCAGTCCAATTCGAAAGGAGTTGCAGACAACAAAGTACATCATATCAAATGGGGAAACTATGTATGTTATAGCCTAGAAAATATTGAGGCAAAAGGAGAAAGTGCTGATTATCAGCACTTTCTTCTTTTGTCTAAATGTTTTCCCAAACCCTTTCTCTTGGGGACGTCAAAACCCGGTCTTGTTTGCAAATGGGTTAAACAAATGACAGAAATATATCGTAATCTAAACTTACATTTTGATAGATCGATCGGAATCCAAGTTGTCAAATTTTCACTCCCCCTTCTCTCTTCACTGCAGTTAAGATTACGTACTGAACAATAAAGTTTACTTCATCATATGACAGATTATATAACGACTTTTCATCCAAATCCTCATAACTACAGCTTTAATCAATCTGTAGTTACGCGGTTTTTGATGAAAAGCGACAATGTACACGTACAATGTAGATAACGATTATGTAGTGATAAACTGACTCATCCCGGAAGATTTATTATCTTTTGAAATGTATGGTGACAATGATGTGCCATCAGATGTTAGAATACAGCGAAATGGTAGGCCTACAATCCAAATGTAAAACTTTTTACCAGCCCATTTACAAACTCAATATAAAACTATTTAACCCTTTCCCTAACAAGACCTGGTTTTCACGTCCTTAGTAGATGAGGCTTGGGAAGACATTGAGACAAAAGAAGAAAGTGCTGATAACCAGCACTTTCTCCTTTTGCCTCAATGTTTTCTTAGCTATCTTATACACATATCTAAACTTGTTTAACATCTATATTTTCATCTACAACAGCTTTCAAATTGGACCACCCCAAAATTTCGTCGTTTGGGAAAAGGTTAAATGCAATCATTTACTTCTCATACCTCGTAGCACTTATCAGTTCAGAAAAAAATGAAAGTGGTCTTACAACAGAAGAAATCTCACCCATACGTTCTAAATGTATGATTATGATCTCTCGAAACCGACACTAACTTAGTACTAAACCCATGGGCGGATCTAGAGGAAGGTGGAGGGGGGGATCCGGACCCCCCTGGCATTGGCCGAAAATTGAATTTTGACTATATAAATTTAGTGTAACGTTACATATTTACTACATTTTAAGCCATAATTTGGGCTTGGACCCCCCCCCCCCCCGGAACATTTTTAAGCCTTCGACCCCCCCCCCCCCCTGGAAAAATTCCTGGATCCGCCCTTGAAACCCTTCACTTTTAAAAGCAGGGCCTACTCTTTCGTTGTCAGTGTGCCCGTAGGATTTCATAGATCGAAGAAGACATGACGAAACATACAAAGCGACATCAAACAGTTTCGAGCCTCGCATAGACAGAACCATATGTATTTGGATTTAAACTGCTTTATTTTTCAACATAGACATATTCCGACTCCACATTGCTGTTCCATGTAGATTGCCAATCATTGATACCCGATGTATAGAACCCAACGTCTTGGTATACCCTAACCAGCCCTAGTCGGTAGCAGTAATTTCATCATTTTCGTCTTCTTAGCCCTCTCTGCAACTCTAGAATGCCTTCATCCAAAAGTCTGATAGCTGCGAGAGAATGAAGGGACTCCCTATAACCCACAGACAAACGCTCTTTTGCCTTTGTGGCAGATTTAACCATTTCCCGAACGACGAATTTTTGGGTGTTCGAATTCAAAAACTGCTGAAAACAGCAAAATGGATGTTGATAATGATTAAATTTATGTATGATATAGCATAGAAAACACTGAGACAAAGGGAGAAACTGCTGGTTATCAGCAGTTTCTTCTTTTGTCTCAATGTTTTGTCAAGCCAATTATATTAGGGTCGTCAAAACCAGGTCTTGTTTGGGAAAGGGTTAACCGCCAAGAAAGGAACTTTATCCCTCCCGCCCCTGTTCGTACTTTAGCATTTTCTATTTTGCCGATTGGGGAGGGTACGCCCTTTTAACAACTTCTTATGGCTTGTCATAACAGCTAGCAATATACACATACATTCTATCTGCATTTGAAGTATTTTAACCATTTCCCAAACAAGACCTGGTTTTGACGTCCCTAACAGAAAAGGCTTATGAAAACATTGAAACAAAAGAAGAAACTGCTGATAACCAGCAGTTTCTCCTTTTTTTCTCAATATTTTCTATGCCACATTTTACACAAATCTTATCTTTCTAACAACCATTTAGTCATTTGTGGCAGTTTTTAAAGTGGGTCGCCCTAAAATTTTGTTGTTTAGGAAAGTAACCCTTACATAAAGTAGGCCTACATAAAGATATAAAGCATGGTAGGCCTACTATGAACACCCGAGGCTCAAAACTTTGATATCCCCTGGTATCGGAAAATTGCTATTGTTAAACTATAGGCTATCTTTGTTTTGACCAGAGTTGCCTTACTGATATGTAAGAAAAATGGTAGGCCTAAGTAGCAATGTATTTGTGCTAACAATAGACTGCGTTTACCGTTATGTAGGCCTATTGATAGCCTATACCGTCGGTGTTTTTATAAAATCTCTTATCTACGGCTTGAATCAAACCGTAGGTACGAGATTGTATAATGTTCAACACCTATGAAATACTATTTTTGTCCGAAATTACGTCGCGGCTAACTGGATAAAATTGTTCCCTATTCATGATTTTTCTACATGTCTTCTTAGTTCAAATTCAAATAATACAGATAGGAGACTAGGCTCCCCAACTAGCACCTTCAAGGTGCTCTGTGTTATCAGTCCCACATCTCAGTCGGTTTCAGTCAAATGGAGCCTAGTCCAGGGACTATATAGGGCCTATAGCATGTTACCCTTTCCTAAACAACAAAATAATAGGATGATCCAATTTGAAAGCTGTTGTGCACAGACGACAACATGGGTGTGGGTAAAGATACTCTCTAAAGCCGAGGTCTATTGATTAACCATCAAATGGAATAATAATATCATAATGAAATGAAGAGAGAATGTGCTCTTAAGAGAGTAGGGTAAAGATAGCAATAGTGTAGGCCTACAGTATAGGCATAACATTAAAAATATTGAGGCAAAAGGAGAAAATGCTGATCATCAGCGTTTTCTTCTTTTGCCTCAATGTTTTCTCAAGCCTTTTCTATCGGGGACGTCAAAAGCATGTCTTGTTTGGGAAGGGTTAAAATAAGTCCAACTTCTTTAAAAATCTACATACATCATCGGAAGACATGATAGATACAGATCTACTAAGCACAAACAAGGTAGGTCTATATCACGGGTGGGCATCAGGGGAGCTACCTCGAAAATGTGTTAACGTAAATTTGTTCCCACGCCACATCCGGGAATGTCGAGGTAGTGGAAATCCCCGTATTTTGATAAACAGACAAAGGTGAGCTCTCCCTTTTATTTATTTTTTCTTTCAAAGAGCGCATTACTTAAAAATCTGGCGATGCAGTGCAATGCTACTATGTTTTAGCAATGCATGAAGACCGAAATCCCCATTAAATAGTGGAAAATACGAACAGGACGACATTAATTCCAGGACGGGTGGATTGCATTTTCGCCCTGTGTTGACATATCGACAGGCATCTTGAGGCATATATAGTACTTTATTTTCAGTTTCTGATCACTGTCACATGTTTTGATGCAACGCGTAGTCAAATTGACTACAATGACGCAAAGATTTCAGATGTTCTGGTCTCCTGAAGAGATTAACTGCCCCAAAACTCATTCGTGTGGTTCCCAGACCATCGAGGTAGCGGTAATCTATTGAGAAACATCTAGCCTTCTGATATATTGATGTGTTGATATACTTTAATGATTCTGAGCAGCGACCTAATGGCTAGTTTGCGAAAATCAGTTCCGCTAGTCACAGAACTATGATGCACGTGCATTATCTAATCATAGCAGATTTTTTGAGAACTTCTGAAACAATGAGCAGGAACTGCCTCTATCACAACATAAATCCCAACCTGAAATCCATTCATGAAGAACAGAGACAACTATTAATCTTAATTCCCAGAATGCCGGAAATGCCTATCTCGAATTAAATCCTCCGTAAATAGCCTACAAACCCACATAGGAACAATACAGCCGATAAATTTCTCTTTTCTGCAGGTACATTTGGGTTTGGCGGAATCAGTGCAATAACTTGGTTTTAAGATGTAGGTCTCTGGCTGAAGGTAAGCAGTACTGTGTTTTGTTTTGATGTAGATGTTCCTGAAAATTGAATAAGTTAAATTGTGGATTTTTATGCTCTCCAGTCATTTCATGTGTCCAAACACTTTCAGTTAAGTTCTGGTGACTGAGTGACAAACTTTTGGAAAAAAGGATGCTAACGCGTCTTACAATGTGCTCTCTTTGTATTGGTACTTACATGTATTTTTTGTTGTTTCCCACTTGGGTTTCAGGTTGGGATTTATGTTGTGATTGCGGCAGTTCCTGCTCATTGTTTCATAAATTCTCAAAAAATCTGCTATAATAAGATATTGCACGTGCATCATAGTTCTGTGACTAGCGGAACTGATTTTTGCAAACTAGCCATTAGGTCGCTGTCCAGAATCATTAGGGTGTATCAACACATCAATATACCAGAAGGCTAGACGTTTGGGACGCGTGGGAACTATCTCGATAGATTACCGCTACCTCGATGGTCTGGGAACAACACGAATGAGTTTGGGGGCAGGTAAACTGTTCAGGTGACCAGAACATCTAAATTTTTGCGTCATTGTAGTCAATTTGACTACGTGTTGAATGAAAGTGGTCAGAAACTGAAAATAAAGAACAATATCTGCCTCGAGATGCCTGTCGATATGTCAACACAGGGCGAAAATGCAATCCACCAGTCCTGGAATTAATGTCGTCCTGCTCGTATTTTCCACTTTTTAATGGGGTTTTCGGTCTTCATGCATTGCTAAAACATAGTAACATTGCACTGCATCGCCAGATTTTTAAGTAATGCGCTCTTTGAATGAAAAAGCAAATAAAAGGGAGAGCTCACCTTCGTCCGTTTGTCAAAATACGGGGATTTCCACTACCTCGACAGTTACCGGATGTGGCGTGGGAACAAATTAACGTTAACACGTTTTCGAGGTAGCTCCCCTGATGCCCACCCGTGTATATATAACATTTTGATTCGAAGTTTTAGTTTTTGAGAAAACGCCAATTCAAGTGCAAGCCTGTGGGTTAGAACTTTTACATTTACATTTACATTTACATTTACATGTTTTATGGGAGTTTAAGGTATAGGCAATGCCTCTACTGTCCCATATTGAGTTTGTTCTCTCCAGTGGGTGTCGAGTTGTTTTTTGAAGGTATCCGTTGTTGACGTTGCGATGACCCTCTGCGGTAGTGAATTCCAGTGGTTAACTACACGAACACTGAAGAAATTTTTTCTCACTAATAAGGATTTTTTCAATTGAGGTTTATATAGCTTTAAACTGTGACCACGAGTAGAAGTAGACGTAGACATATCAAAAAAGTGAGAGGCATCCGATGTGTATTTACCGCTCAAGAATTTGTGTACTTCAATAATGTCTCCTCGCAATCGTCTTCTCTCAAGGGAATACATGTCTAGAGGTTTCAGCCTTTCCTCGTACGAAAGTTGTTTCAATTCAGGAACAATTTTTGTTGCTTCTTAGCATCCAGAGACATCTTGTGGCCTTCTTTGTTGCAGTGGCACACTGATCAATAGGTTTACAGTTGCTTGTAATAACTATACCAAGATTCTACAGATTCTAACTCCGTGTTATTAAGCGTATACATGTTTAGGGTTGTTATTACCAAAGTGAAATGTCTTGCATTTGTCGGCATTAAATCTAAGCAGCCATGTATTTGACCATTTCTTAAGAGTATTTAAGTCTTCTTGTAACACTGGGAAAATTTTCACAGAAATTGAATATCTTTGAGTCATCTGCAAACATTTTGAAGTTGGACTGCAGGGATCCAGGGAGTTCATTCACGTATAGTATGAAGAGTAGTGGTCCGATAACGGATCCCTGGGGGACACCGCTGACGACGTGTGTTATAGTTGATGACTGTCCCCTTACTACAACCTTTTGTTTCCGCTCGGATAAAAAGTTCTCTAACCAGGTTAATATCTTGCCTCTTATGCCATACCTCTCTAATTTGTGAATTAGTCTCCTGTGAGGGACAGAGTCAAAGGCCTTACTATAGTCTAAGTAGATCATGTCTGTACAATTTCCCTGATCAAGTGCGTAGATTATAGGCTTATGTGTTCTAGTGTTTCCAACAGGTTGGTCAAGCATGATTTCCCACTGACAAATCCGTGATGGTGCTTAGATATAAGTTCCTGAGAATTTAAATGTTTTATTAGCTTGTCTCTGATGATTGATTCAAATACTTTACATGGTACACTGGTGAGACTAACGGGTCTGTAGTTACCTACTTTGGTCCTTGAGCCCTTTTTGAAAATAGGAGAAATGTTGGCACACTTCCAATCTTTAGGTAAACGTCCACATTCAATAGAGTTACAGAAAATTTTCCACAGGGGGTACGCCAAAGACATATTACACTTGTTCAGTACGTTTGGATGAATCTGATCAATTCCTGGCGACTTAGATCTATCAATTTTTAACGAAGCAAGTTTCTTCCTGACCGTGAGTTTCAACAGAAAATTCAATGTCCTCTATCACATTTTCACTTCTGTTTGCGAAAAATGGCAGTTCGTCTGCTTGGGGTTCTTTAGTGAAGACAGACTGGAAAAATTCACCAAGGAGTTGAGCAGTTTCAGCGTCACTTTCTGTAAATGAATTGTCATCAGTTTCCAACTTTTCTATTCCATCTTTAACCTTCTGCTTCTTATTGATTTGATTTGATTTAACAGCCATTCCATGAAAATTGACCCATTTACTGAAAATGCATGTCGCCGACCTTCATTGCATTATTTAACACCTTTATCAATTAGGTACAACAAAAAGCAAGATATCTTTTATCACGGGACATAATTTGCAATAAAGTAGTATGATTTTTAAGTTATTCAAACGATTTTATGAATGTGCTTGGTTGTGTTGAATATTGCAAAAATGTCAAAACGTTGATGTCGCCGAACAATTTTTTGTTCTAAACTACCGCCCAAATCAGCCGTTTTTTTACTTAGACTTTGTTCTCTTGGACATTATTTTCCCCAAACCCTGCTACAACGACTAAATCAAGTATGATTCCATCATCATACATGGAATAGAATTTAAACATGTCTGTTTGTATGTCGCCAGATTTGCCTATGTGACCGTAACGAACTTTCAAAGGCATGAAAGAAAGTCAACTTTTCTCTCAATTTGCCGATTTTCAAACTATTTTGGTCCGGGAATGGCTTAGTTTAACTATCAAAACCCTAAAGTTTATGAATATCTTAGTATTTCTTCACTAAAGCAAAGAACATGGACAAATAGAATTTGTCGCATTTCGTTAACTATGCTTCCGTTACGTCCGTGTAGCCCACAATAATGAACGGACTTTCCCAAATCTGTCAAATTTTGACGGAGTGGTTGTCAAACTGTTGAAATAGAGGCGAGTTTCAAGTATAATCAAGAGTATAACATTTTGAGAGACTTGAAAGTCCTTTGGTCGCTATGCTTCCGTTACGCATATTTTTCCGTAACGTACTTCAAAGGACGCCCTGAGTTAAACTAACAGGAATATTTCAATACAGTGAACAATATAATACACTGCAGTTATCAAAGATTCATTATATCGGCTACTGCAAGTAGAAAAATGGAATGTTGAATGAGAAATTCGACGTGGAAGTATGTAAATATAGTATTATACAAATTCATTTCCAGATTAGCAATACAAAACTCCTTTATTTATGCTCGATTCTTTTTTAATTTGACGTGCAAAAGCTGGAATCTCAAACAAAAAACAAAGTAATGCCGGATTTACGTATCTACCCTTTTTGTTTAACGGTCAAAATAACTGTTACGGAGCATATATTATTTGGTGGTAGCATGCCCTGGATATAAATGAGATTTATTTTGTTGATTAATTGAGTTTGCATGAATCAAGTGGAATTTTACATTTCCGTATAGTTAAAATTTGTCTAAATAGAGCTTATTATATCATGTTTTGCCACATATGCTAAAAGAAAATGTTACGGAAGCATATATTTTGGTACACTAATTGTGCGTAAATTATGATACATAAAACATTTTGATGTCAATTGATTATAATAAACTCAGAAAGTATATGAAGTAGGAATACTAACAAAGCCGCTTAATTGTGTTTATCTGTGAATTCACATAGTAATATTCCGTTACGAAATATAGACTCTTCGTTACGGAAGCATATATACGGAATCCTGTTACCGCCATCCACTTTTCTAAGAAAATTGAGTTTGTGAAAAGTCGAAAAGTCGAAATTAAGGCGACTAACTTCTACTTTTCTACCAAAATTTGACCTTGAAATGTAGAAAACTTGAAGTTTTGTCTGTGACAATTGTCAGAAGTTAGTGTGACTAACTTCAACTTTTCGACTTTTCACAAACTCAATTTTGGTAGAAAAGTGGAAGTTAGTGCGACTAACTTCCACTTTTCTATCAAAAATGAGTTTGTGAAAAGTCGAAAAGTTGAAGTTTTGTTTGTGACAATTGTCAGAAGTTAGTGACAATTGTCAGAAATTAGTGTGACTAACTTCAACTTTTCTACATTTCACAAACTCAATTTTGGTAGAAAAGTGGAAGTTAGTGCGACTAACTTCCACTTTTCTACCAAAAATGAGTTTGTGAAAAGTCGAAAAGTTGAAGTTTTGTTTGTGACAATTGTCAGAAGTTAGTGACAATTGTCAGAAGTTAGTGTGACTAACTTCAACTTTTCTACATTTCACAAACTCAATTTTGGTAGAAAAGTGGAAGTTAGTGTGACAATTGTCAACTTTTCGACTTTTCACAAAATTGAGTTTGTGAAAAGTCGAAAAGTTGACAATTGTCACACTAATTTCGCAGTAGGATTTAATTGACGACCGTAGGACTAATTTTCCGCGGGAATATTAACCGCCTTTTTTCATTCTCCAATGTGACGTCATTATCCGGGCACCTAATAGACGCCTTCATTTAGGAGAGTATTCAAATTACCTCCCTTGTGATGACGTCACTCATCAGAGGATGAACCGAAAGTAAGGAGTGACAGACAACAACGTTTTGAACAAAAGACAAAGGTATTTATAAAGAATTGTAAACGTGATCGATCTTTATATATTTTAGTATTCGAATAGAGGTTGTTGCTATTTATTCCGTGCTTCATATGTTTATTTTTTTAAAACTTAACTTCGGTTTGTCATGTGTTTTCGCGATCTTTCTGCTTGCGGATTTTCCTGTATTTAACGCATAACCAGCCGTTTAAATTTTAAACTGGCCCAAATTCATAGATGTTGCAGGCGACAATTTCAAGTAAATCAAATTTTACATTTCATGGCCTTTTGAGGTAGAAAACATTGTGGGAAATGAGAAAATTACTTGTCACAAGCAAGTTCTTCATTTTCCACGATGTTTTCCAATCCAAATCAATTATTTTGAAAGGAGTCAAAAAGAGTCTCTGTGTGGTAATGGGTTAAGCCAAAATAAACGGATGGATCTATATTATTTTAATTATAAATTATACACTGTAAAGTTTTTTTTCTTGTAGAAATGGACGACATTCTTCTAAATCACGGAAAGTCTTCTTGATCATGGATACAGCGTAATGCAGCAGATGAAGAACCATTTACAGCGACGCCGATTACAAGTACAAAACGAAAAGCAAAGGTTCATATATTGACACAATAATAACTCTATAGAATGTACAATTATTGATCAATCAAGACAAAACTTTTGGGGACCATAAGATCTCGGATGCATTTGATCTGATTCTCTTGAATTTGACAAAATTGCCGTTTTCGGCTGTTTTCACCTTGTTTACACTTTAGAATCTACAATTACATGTAATTGATCAACCAAGACAAAACTTGGACACTATACTGCTGATTATAAGACCTTGCATGGGTTTGAATTTAGCTCCAATCAATTGAGAAAGTTGTCAGTCATGTGCGCTTGAATCTGACAAAATTGCTGTTTCGACTGTAACAACCACAAGTAATGAACAATCAAGATAAAATTTGGATATGATGTTGATTACGATAAGATCTTGGATTAATTTGAATTTCAGAAAAATCAGAATAAAATTTGCTCAGTTGGCTGCCCTTCAAATTTCCACAGGCTACCCAAACAAGCAAATGCATGACTACTTTTACATCAATGATTTAACTGAGTCTCGATTTAAAGGGACCCATGCTAGAAAACTCGAGCGAGAGTGAAAACAAAGACACAATTGGCAATTTTGTCATATTAAAGTGCACACAACTCCTAATGTTACATTTCTATCAAGCTTAAAATGACACTAAAGCAAGATCTTAACTTCACCAACATTTTAATAAAGCTTCGACATGATTGATCATTATTTGTGGATGTAAAGAGGGTGAAAACAAAGTGGAAAACAGCTCTTTTGTAAATCTCAAGGGCAAATAACTCTGGATTTAAGATTCTGATCAATCTGACCATTGCAAGCATTTAAGATCTTATGGTCAGTAAGATTCTGTTGAAGTTCTGTATCTATTGGTTAAGTTAATACTTATGGTCGTAAGAGCGAAAAAAATTTAAGCCGAAAATGTCAATTTCGCCAATTTTAAGGGCAAATAACTCACAATGTAAATTTCAGATCAAGCTAAAAATTAAACCCAAGCAAGATATTATGGTCACCAACATTCTGTCCTAGATATGTCTTGATTGGTCTATATTTGTTGTTGCTAGAGTGAAAACAAGGTCAAAATAAAGCCGAAAATGGTCTCTAGATTGCATACAATTTTTATTGATATTTATATCTTATTTTTAAATTTCAGGTGACCCCTGTTGAATTTGTGCCCACTGTTGAGCCAGAGGACAATGGTCCTTTCTACGCGACATGGGTAGAATAATAATAGACTGCACTGAAATTTATACAGAGATACCCCAATCCTTGATAAATAAATCACTGATGTATTCCCAGTACAAGTCACACATGACCTTCAAGGCATTGCTGGGAATAAGTCCTTCAGGAATAATCACATTTGCGTCAGATTTGTGGGCCGGTAGCATCAGTGATAAACAAATTACAAAAAATAGTGGTTTGCTCGATATGTGTGAAAAGGGTGATGCCATCATGGGTGATAACTGATAAAGGCTTTTTGATTGCGGACTTGACGACAGCAAAGGGTATACACCTTATCGTTCCTCCATTGAAGATGAAAAGGTTTACACGGCAACAAGTTGAGGAAACGCGCAGGATATCAAATCTCCGTTTTGACGTAGAAAGAGCTGTGGAACGTGTTAAGAACTTCAGAATTCTTCAGGGTGTCATACCAATCTCATTAGCACCACAAGCAAATAAGTATTGGAAGATATATATTGCCCTTTCAAATTTGCATCCACCATTAGTCAATGATGACTGATAAAGTTTGACTGGTAAAAGGCTTGGGAAAACAGAAGCAAAAGGAGAATAATCAGCATTTTTCTCCTTCTGCCTCATTGTTTTCTGTGCTAAATTGTTCACAAATTTAATATTAACCCATGAATAGACGAGGGTGGTCCAAAATGAAAGATATTGCAAAGAACAATTCAAGAGTGTATGAAGATATATAATTTTTGGTCTTTTTACATATAAAACATTGTTGGCAATGATGGAATTGCTTGTCACAAGCAATTTCTGCATTTTCTTCCATTGATTTTTCAATGTTTTCATCTTGTTGGGTGTCAAAAAGTGTCTTTTGAAATTGTTGTCTGCCCTATGCAGCGGCTTTCAAATTAGATCACCATAAAATTTTGCTGTTTGAGAAATGGTTAAGCCGCAGCCCATCTATGTTGTACTTTGGTAGAGTTAACTGTTTGAAAGTTTCCCAAACTTTTCAATAAATAAAAACTGATGCTGATAAAGCAGTGCACAGAAAATATTAAGGCAAAAAGAACAAACATTGTTTATCAATTTTTCTTCCTTTTGCCATAATATTTTTTCAATCAGTAAGTTCCATTAGGGAGAAAATGCTGATCATTAGCATTGTCCTCTTTTTGTCTCAATATTTTCTCAAGTATTTTCAATAAGGGGCGTAAAACAAGGTCTTTCTTAGCCAAAGGTTAAGTTGATAAAGTCAGCCATGTATTATATCTTTCACAAATGACTACAGTTCGGACTGTTTACAAGTGAAAGCTACTGCAGATGACAAGCTTGAAGGTCAATGTTGACAGACAGGAAAAGATTTTGTGAACAATGTAGATCTAGCAAAGAAAATATACCAAAAGGAGAAAATGCTGACTATTTGCATTTTCTCCTTTTGTCTTCATGTTTTCTATTCATTTTGTTTTGGAGACATCAAAAGCATGTCTTGTTTGGGAAAGACTTAACCCGTTACCCATGGCAAAATTGTACATTTTCTCAATTCAATGGAGTTTAAGATAACAATTTCAATAATTCTTTAGGTCTATTTTGTGTTGTGTAGAAAACATTATGGGAAATGAAGAAACTGCTTTTCATATGCTATTTCTTTATTTTCCATTGTTTTTGAACGCCTTTATCACGGTGTGGTAATGGGTTAAAACTTTTAAGACCAAGGAAAGGAAAAAACCCAATATCATTTCAAATAATTTTATTTTTCATTCTATTGTATAATAAACTTGAAATAAAATAAATGAAATTGCTAAATCATCATTGCTATCATTAGTTTTTATCCCTTGATGTGTGTTTCATCATGAAGTCTAAAATTTTGAAATAAGGCCAAAACACAGTCATCATGTTCTATGGTTACTCCACAGATACTAATATAAACTTCAGACAGCTATTGAAAACATTGTTAGAAAAAAAGAAATTGAAGAAACAAGCAATTTCTCATTTGCTAATGAATGTTTTCTATTCTACTGGGCATTATTATCTGTTTTTGTCTCCATTTTCACATCAAATCTTTAACCCATTACCACACGGTGACGCCTTTTGACTCCCTCAAAAGAAAAGGCTTGTGAAAACGATGTGGAAAATAAAGAAATTGCTTGTGACAATCAATTTCTTCATTGCCCACAATGTTTTTTACACAAAATATGTAACATTTTATTCACTTAAAATTGTCGCCTGTGTAATCTTTTCAAGTTTAAACATCACAAAATTGTGTCGTCTGGTAATGGATTAAAAGCCTTCCAATTGGATTAATAGTTTGTTGGTGTTTTCCACCTTTTTCGACTGCTATGGTCATATTGTGGCAGCTGGAGCACCTAACCATGGATTCTGTTGTTTCTCAAACCAGTAATGCCAGAACATCCTTACTAGCCTCCAGCTGCTTGGCCACTAAGTTTACAATATTAAACCCATTCGTGGGAGACTATTTTGTCCAAAAGGATAATTGTCACCGAGGATTGAACACGCGACATCTTAAGTAAGAGGCCACAGTGATACCAACTTCTCTATGGTCACGCCTCTTTGAATAGGAAGTCAAAATTAAGTACATATGGAAGAAATTGTGACAAAAGAAAGAATTGTGTATTACAAACAATTTCTTCTTTTCTCTCAATATCTTCTACTGTTATTCAAATTGAGCAACTTGTGCCTCAAAACGTGATACTACATGTTGTTCAAAGCCACCATCTCGATGAAAACTGCTTTGATGTCATTCACAGAAAAGCCATGTAAAAGCTTGAGGCAAAAGAAGAAAATGCTGCTGGAAAGTCCGAAATCCACAATTTCAATGAAACCAATCAAATCTAGTTATATATGTGGCTTTGCGCTAAATGAGTTGTCACTATCACTGATGCTTGTCGGACGTCACTGTCAAGGACAGAAAATAATGAAGAAAGGAAGAAATTTGCTGATGATCATAATCAGTATATTATTCTTTTCTCACTTGTTTTCCTACACTTTATCCACTAAAATTGTCAAAACCAGAGGCGCGTTCTTTAGAGAGATTTTTTAAGATTTCTTAAGATGTTTTTGATACAGCGTCTTTGAGACCGAGATTATAAGCAAGGTGTTCCGAATGTTCCATACTTCATACACATGACGTCATCATGGCGTCATTTGTATGAAGTATGGAGCATTCGGAACTCTGCGGTTTATGAATCATGGAGCATTCGGAACAACTCTGTCAATTCTCTCCCATATAGATTCTACAGAATTCACCGAGGGGTTCCGAAAGAAGTATAGAGCAATGGCGGCTCGCAGTGATCATCTTAAAAATCTTGATCAAAAGAGCGCTTTATCCAAAAACATCTTAAGAAATCTCAAGATATCTCAAGAAATCTCGCTCTAAAGAACGCGGCTCAGGTCTTAACCCTTTCCCAAACAAGACCTGTTTTTGATGTCCCAATGAGAATAGGAAAACATCAAGACAAAAGAAGAAAATGCTAATAATCAGCATTTTCTCCTTTGTCTCAATATTCTCTGTGCTATTATGTGCACAGAATTGAAATTTTACTTTAATTATCATAAACACTCATTTTGTCGTCTTTAGCAGCTTTCAAATTGGACAACCCTATAATTTTTTTCATTTGGGAAAACCACCCATTCCCAAACATAGACTCTTTTTTACTCCTCTTATGCTCAAAAGAATGCTTTGGAAAACATTGTGGAAAATGACAATATTGCTTGTGACATTTTTGGAAAACATTGTGGAAGATGAAGAAATTCCTTGTAACATGCAATTTCATCATTCCCCACCATGTTTTCTAGGCAACATATTTATGTGATATTCTATTCACTTGAAATTGTCTTCTGCAATTTTTAGCTCCACTGGCCGAAGGCCAGCGGGGCTTATGTCATGGCCCTGTGTCCGTCGTGCGTGCGTGCGTGCGTCCGTCCATCCGTGCGTAAACAATTTTCAAACATCTTCTTCTCCAAAACTACTAAACCAATTTCAACCAAACTTCACACGAATCATCCTTGCATGAATCTCTACCAAATTCCTTCAAAAGAATAAAATCTGTGCAGTACTTGAATTTTAATTAATTTAATTGAATTAATTTTTGAAAAATCTTTAAAAAATTTTCTTCTCCCAAACTACTGGACCAATTTCAACCAAACTTCACAGAAATCGTCCTTGCATGAATCTCTACCAAATTCCTTCAAAAGAATAAAATCCGTGCAGAACTTGAATTTTAATTAATTTAATTGATTTAAATTTTAGAAAAAAATCTTTAAAAATTCTTCTTCTCCAAAACTACTGGACCATTGTCAACCAAACTTCACAGAAATCTTCCTTGCATGAATCTCTACCAAATTCCTTCAAAAGATTAAAATCCGCGCAGAACTTGAATTTTGATTAATTAAATTGAATTAAATTTTCAAAAAAATCTTTAAAAAATTCTTCTTCTCAAAAATTACCGGACCAATTTCAACCAAACTTTACAGAAATCTTCCTTGTATGAATCTCTACCAAATTCCTTCAAAAGAATAAAATCCGTGACGAACTTGAATTTTGATTAATTTAATTGATTTAAATTTTCGAAAAATCTTTAAAAAAAATTCTTCTCCAAAACTACTGGACCAATTTCAACCAAACTTCACAGAAATCTTCCTTGTATGAATCTCTTCTTAATTCCTTCAAAAGATTAAAATCCACGCAGAACTTGAATTTTGATTAATTTAATTGATTTAAATTTTCAAAAAATCTTTAAAAAATCTTTTTCTCCAAAACTACTGGACCAATTTCAACCAAACTTTACAGAAATGTTCCTTGCATGAATCTCTTCTTAATTCCTCCAAAAAAAAATAAATTCTGTGTAAAACTTAAATTTTGATTAATGAAATTAGATTAATTTTTTGAAAAATCTTCTTTTCCAAAACTATTGGACCAATTTTAACCAAACTTCACATGAATCTTCCTTGCACGAATCTCCTTTAAATTCCTTAAAAAAAAATCCGTGTAGAACTTAAATTTTAATAAATTTAATTAAATTGAATTTTCGAATAATTGTTTAACAATCTTCTTCTCCAAAACTAAAGGACCAATTTTAACCAAACTTCACAGGAATCTTCCTTGCATGAATCTCTCCCAAATTCCTTCACGATCGGATGAAAAGCCTGGCCGCTGTGGGCTAGGCTTATTTTTCGCTATATGAAACAGTGTAATTTTAACAAAATTTTAAAAACATTTCTGCTCCTTAATTAGTAATTGGATTTCATTCTGGCGTAGCATGAATCTTCTTTGGATAGACCTCTATTGTATTCCTTGAAGAAGTTTGTAGTCTAATTGTCTAAAAGCCAGTGGAGCGATACAGGGCCATCTTGTTTTTTATTCAGTCTAAAATTTGTAGTCTGTTATTGGGATAATATCAAATCAAATCAGAACATCACATAGGTTGGTCAAATAGCCACATACTGGTGACATACAGATTAATATCTACATTGGAGCTATACCCCGTTCAATTCTACTTGTGAATAGTTCTGGAATCAAATGAGATAAATAGAAATTGTTGATTTTTTGGAGGGCCTTCTCCCAGAAATGTTCGTTGAAGAAAATCCTTTGTACCGATGAACCCTTCAGTGTCCAAATATACAAATCGCACCATGATTTTCCTGTAATTGCCATCTGTCCTTGAATTTGATAGTGATAAATATGGGTTTCTTTCAATCTCAAATTTCCATCTACTACATCACAACAAAAATCTGAATTCCTTGCAGCATCTACTGGTGTTTCATTTCTGTACTTGTATGGGCACTTTATTTCTAATAACCCATCAGATACTGGACAATGGTCACACATGACAAAACCGTCAGGACTAGCACCTATATGAGGGTATTTCGGATTTACTGTCAAGCCACATTCTGTCACAGACAATTTGGGATGCATGTTTCTCATATACTTGATATAAAATCTTCTAGCAGCTGGCTCGTGTGTTCTTCCCCATTTAACAGACGGCACATCCAAACTACTAGGGTACAGAACTGACTTCACAATGTAGTCTGCCCTAGTATCTTCCCTTTTTTTACAAACTACTCCAAATGTTGAGGAACAGATCCTTCCATTTCTGGCCACATCCCAATTTTTGTTTTTATGTTGTCCTCTTGTCTTTAGTTCAATAAGGTCGCTCTGTTGCTGAGAACAAGACAGGCTGTTGAAATAGTTATTGAATTGTTCTTTACATTTTTCAGTATACACATCAACCCTATCATGGTACATGAACGGAACACTATGTAATGTCAAATATTTTTCACCTTTACTTAGAGAATTAATTTTCTCTGCAGCGGTATCTTGGAAGCCAAGCAGCGAAGATGCATGTGGATTACATTGTTTGAGTTTTTGCTTAACCCTTTCCCAAACGACAAAATTTTAGGGTGATCCGCTTAAAAAACTGCCACAAATGGCATATTGGGTGATATTAAAGACAGGATTTGTGTAAAATATGGCACAGAAAATATTGAGACAAAAGGAGAAACTGCTGCTCATCAGCAGTTTCTTCTTTTGTTTCAATGTTTTCCCAAACCTTTTCTATTAGGGATGTCAAAACCAGGTCTTGTTTGGGAAAGGGTTAAAGCATTCCATATCCAAGCGAGTCACAGGGGGGTCAGAGAGTAGTGAACGTTTTGATTTGGGTGGATCTTGCTCCTGACTGTCAAACTTTTGCTTTTTAAATACCAACTGGCTTGTCTTTTTAGGGCTTAATTTTCTGGCTCTGGGCTTATTCCATAGGCATTCTTTCGAGGTAACTGCATCAAGGCCTTCTTTCTTCTTCACCGTTACATCGATTAGGGCGTACAATACAGCTGCAATGTGGTTACAGGACTCTCCTTCCCTGAAAAATAAAAAAATACATTTAACAAATTAACCTTTTACCAAAAATAATGATTTGGGCACTGATTGAAATTCTCTCTAGTCTGTCAAATGCTAGACAAGAGATGTTTGTAAAACATATATGCCCCCTCAAGGGCCTACATTTGATGTAGGTCAAAGTCCAAGGTCAAGTTAACAAAGTCCAAGGCCATGGTCAAATATGAAAGGTCTTGGTAGGAGGTGTCTATGTGTGAAATATCAAAGCTGTATATGTAAAAGTAAAATGAAACATAGGCCAGGTTAAAGTTTTTAAAAGTAGGCCAAATGCCAAGTTCAAGGTCATGGTCAAATGTGAAAGGTCTTGGTTGGAGGTGTCCATGTGTGAAATATCAAGGCTGTAGGTGTAAAAGGACATGATATACCGGTATATGCCTGGTTTCAGTCTTTTTAAAAGTAGGTCAAACTCCAAGGTCAAGGTTGCAATATTCAAGGTCATGGTCAAATATGAAAGGTCTTGGTAGGAGGTGTCTATGTGTGAAATATCAAGGCTGTAGGTGTAATAGGACATAAGATAAAGGCCAGGTTAAAGATTTCTAAAAGTATGTAAAAATCAAAGGCCAAGGTCACACAGGCCAAGGTCATGGTCAAATGTGAAAGGTCTTGGTAGGAGGTGTCCATGTGTAATATATTGAGACTGTTTAGGTAACAGGACATGAGATACCGTATAGCACTTTATTTCTGCGGGGTCCAAATTCTGCGTTTTTTTCCAGAAATCAGGCGGGTTAAATTTCTGCGGAACATATTTCTGCGGTCTTTCATTTTGCAAAATCAAAGATTTTATTTCTGCGCTATCTAATCAGTTACAGTCAGTATCAGACATGGTTTGAAAGACGATTTCTAATTACTCTGTTAGGGAAAAGTGATAATCCCACTCATTTACCAGTATCTATAAAGGTGTTATGGGAAACAATGCCATATACAGATATGTGTGAAAAGAAAGACGTGTCAAACTATTACCAATCAGTCAAACTTTTTAAATAATTGTTTATTGATTAACTAAAATGTCTTATCTACACCTAAGTTAAAGCAGTAGTTACACCATTTTTGAATAGGAAAGCACTCCATTGTTATGATATTGTTATTTTCCATCGGGTGGTAACAGTTTAACTTGTCCGTGTACTGACTAAAATTACAGAATAACAACAACCTCTACATTCAAGACTAATATTCTGCGGATTTTATTTCTGCGGTGCCGTCCACGACCGCAGAAATAGCAAAAATAAAGTCCCCGCAGAAATAAAGTGCTATACGGTATAGGCCTAGTTTAAATTTTTTAAAAGTAGGTCAAACTCCAAGGTCAAGGTCCAAGGTCATGGTCAAAAGTGAAATATCTTGGTTGAAAGTGACCATGTGTGAAATATCAAGGCTGTATATGTAAAATGACATGAAATATAGGCCAGGTTAATGTATTATTAAAGTAGGTCAAACACCAAGGTCAAGGTCACAAGGTCCAAGGTCATGGTCAAATGTAAAAGGTCTTGGTCGTAGGTGTCCATGTGTCAAATATCAAGGCTGTATGTGTAAAAGGAATTGATATATCGGCTAGGTTAAAGTTTTTTTAAAGTAGGTCAAAGGTAAAGGTCACAAGGTCATGGTCAAATGTGAAAGGTCTTGGTAAGATGTGTCCATGTGTGAAATACCAAGGCTGTATGTGTAATAGCACATAAGATATAGGCCCAGTTTAATTTTTTTAAAAATAGGTCAAACTCCAAAGGTCAAGGCCACATGGTCCAAGGTCATAGTCGTATGTGATAGGTCTTGGTTGGAGGTTTTCATGTGTCAGATATCAAGGCTGTATATGTAAAAGGACATGATATATCGGCCAGGTTAAAGTATTTTAAAAATAGGTCAAACTCCAAGGTCAAGGTCACAAAGTCCAAGGTCATGGTCAATTGTGAAAGGTCTTGGTATGATATGTCCATGTGTGAAATCTCAAGGCTGTATTTGTAAAAGGTCACGAGATATATGCCAGGTTTATTTTTTTTAAAGTAGGTCAAACTCCAAGGTCAAGGTCACAAGGTCCAAGGTCATGGTTAAATGTGAACGATAGGAGGTATCTATGTGTGAGATATCAAGGCTGTATAAGTAAAAGGACATGAGATATAGGCAAGGTTAAGAAGTAAGAGTAAAAATCAACAAAGGGCAATAACTCCAAGAATTTCATTGGCAGAGTTACGGTCCTTGTGCACTGCACCTCTCCATAATAAAATCTATTCACCTGTAAAGTTTCATGATTCTACCTTACATATTTTTTGAGTTGTGCTCCGGACAAGAATCAAGTTATAAAATCAACAAAGGGCAATAACTCAGAGAATTTGATCAGCAGAGTTACGGTTCTTGTGCACTGCACCTCTCCATAATGAGATCTATCCACCTGTAAAGTTTCATGATTCTACCTTACATACTTTTTGAGTTATGCTTCGGACAATAATCAAATTTGAAAATCAACAAAGGGCAATAACTCCAAAAATATGATCGGCAGAGTTATGGTTCTTGTGCACTGCACCTCTCCATAATGAGATCTATCCACCTGCAAAGTTTCATGATTCTACCTAACATAGTTTTTGAGTTATGCTCCGGACAAGAATCAAGTTTGAAAATCAACAAAGGGCAATAACTCAAAAGATTTGATCGGCAGAGTTACGGTTCTTGTGCACTGCACCTCTCCATAATGAGATCTATCCACCTGTAAAGTTTCATGATTCTACCTTACATACTTTTTGAGTTATGCTTCGGACAATAATCAAATTTGAAAATCAACAAAGGGGAAATATGGTAACTCCAAAAATATGATCGGCAGAGTTACGGTTCTTGTGCACTGCACCTCTCCATAATGAGATCTATCCACCTGCAAAGTTTCATGATTCTACCTAACATAGTTTTTGAGTTATGCTCCGGACAAGAATCAAGTTTGAAAATCAACAAAGGGCAATAACTCAAAAAATTTTATCGGCAGAGTTACGGTTTTTGTGCACTGCACCTCTCCATAATGAGATCTATCCACCTGTAAAGTTTCATGATTGTACTTTACATACTTTTTGAGTAATGCTCCGGACAAGAATCAAGTTATAAAATCAACAAAGGGCAATAACTCAAAAAATTTGATCGGCAGAGTTACGGTTCTTGTGCACTTCACCTCTCCATAATGAGATCTATCCACCTGTAAAGTTTCATGATTCTACCTTACATACTTTTTGAGTTATGCTTCGGACAATAATCAAATTTGAAAATCAACAAAGGGGAAATACGGTAACTCCAAAAATATGATCGGCAGAGTTACGGTTCTTGTGCACTGCACCTCTCCATAATGAGATCTATCCACCTGCAAAGTTTCATGATTCTACCTAACATAGTTTTTGAGTTATGCTCCGGACAAGAATCAAGTTTGAAAATCAACAAAGGGCAATAACTCAAAAAATTTGATCGGCAGAGTTACGTTTTTTGTGCACTGCACCTCTCCATAATGAGATCTATCCACCTGTAGAGTTTCATGATTGTACTTTACATACTTTTTGAGTAATGCTCCGGACAAGAATCAAGTTATAAAATCAACAAAGGGCAATAACTCAAAAAATTTGATCAGCAGAGTTACGGTTCTTGTGCACTGCACCTCTCCATAATGAGATCTATCTACCTATGAAGTTTCATGATTCTACCTTCAATACTTTTGGAGTTATGCTCCGGACAAGGTTTGGTCTATGGACAGACTGACCGACCTACGGACCGACCGACCGACCTTCCGACCGACCGACCTTCGGACCGACACTTGCAAAACAATATACCCCCATTTTCTTCGAAAGGGGGCATAAAAATACCAGGTTTGTAAGTCTGATTTGCTTGTGACTTGTGTGTTCTCTGAAAGGCTTTGATACAGTAAAACATATTTAGGAAAGGGATAAAATGGTGGTGTTTCCGAATCAACATTCTCCTCCTCATCCTCAAAGCTGTTTCACACTTAGGATGTCAAAGTGTCACTGTAAAGGATTAATATTTATTCAACATTATGGTATTGAAAGATAACACATTACCAGACAACAAAGCTTTAGACTTTAACAGAGTTTGCAGGTGGCAAATTTGAAAGGAAAAAGTATTTGAAATAAATAGAAAATACCTATTATGGAAAAGTAAAAAAAATTGTCAAAAAAAAAAAAAAAAAAAAAAAAAAAAATGACAGAACGGTCCATAGAAATACCAAACGCATCATGACGTAACACTGAAACGCAATTCCGGATTTTCGTAATTCCGTCGTGACAGAGTTGTCTGATCTGAATTTTATATGAGTTATGTGCCCTTGTTATTGACAAAATTGCCATTTTCGGCTTTATTCTCACTTTTACAACCATTAGTATTAACTAATCAATACAGAATTATCACAGAAATCTTACTGACCAAACCATCTTACTTGCTTGTAATTTTCAGCTTGGTCATGCATTTGCTTGTTTGCGCAGCCTGAACCTTTGAAATTGTATTCAACAAGACAAACAATCAGGCCTGTGGAGCGCTTCCAGGCCGCCAGGACTGTCTAGTTTATTTCATTTATTTTGTCATCTTCAGCAGCTTTCAAAGCAGACCATCCTAATTTTAAGTTGTTTGTGAAAAGCAAAAACAGTAACAAGCATGAGCCATATACAACTTTTAAAGGGACCCATGCTAAGTTTTTGAATATACTATAAGCCTTATTATTATCATATACAAGAGCTGTCCGAAGACAGCGGGCTCGACTTTCTAAGTTGCTTAGTATAAAGGGGGCATAACTCCAAATATAGTGGAGCCAGGGTCATGGGCCCTGGAAGTAAGGTAGAGGGTGTGATGGTGAATAAGTATTTCAAGTTTAGGTTGAATCCCTTTGATAGTATGGAAGTTATTGATGTTTGAAAAAACTTTAACCTTTGTTGCAACGCCGACGCCCGGGTGACAGTATAAGCTCTCATTTTCTTCGAAAAAGCGAGCTAAAAATGATCACCAGAGTAATGATTATGTAGGTCAACTCTCCATAATGAGAGCTATCCACCTATGAAGTTTCATGATTCATGCCTATTAGGGACGCCAAGACCATGTCTTGTTTGGGAAAGGGTTAATTACCGTGGTACCCTAGAGAACCACCCTACTTTGAACAGTTATGCTTTGGTGAGCAAAGAAAACGCTATAGCCGGACGTCCCATAGTTTTGATAGCCATTTCTAAAACCATGTCAGTGTTCTCCCCAGAGCCAGAAGCCGTATCGGGACCGATACGGCTTCATGAGTTTTGCCCTTCTGCCGATACAGCTTTGAACCGCCGATACAGCTTAATTGTAATCCCGATACACCTTAATTTTACCCTTTAGAAAAGTGGTCATAATCTTCTTATCTACTCGTTAATTGCAGTAACTTGTGCCACTTACTGATAAGGTTCATCACTGAAAGCAGTCTTGCGTAAACCAGGTGGTGCAGGGAACCAATGTTTAAGTGGTAATATTGGTTCCAGGGTGTAGTGCTAACCCTTACTCCACAGATCTTATAGATACGAGTTTTAACGCCTGTAGACGCTCGATTAAAGTTGAAATTTGCAGAACAAAAAAATGTATTTTTCTACCCGCAGATTTATGATCAAGGTGTTTCTGTAAATTAATGTAAAATAATTATAAATTCGTTGATAATTAGATCTATGACCGTTCGTTTGTGACCTCTGGAACGGAAAAACTGTAAAAATTCTTTTTTTTTTCCAGTAGCTTCTCTACTTCTGAGATAATTTTGGACATTCATCTATCAAGTTGGATCACGCGTGATTGAGTCGGCAGACATCAATATTTCATGACTGCACAAAATTAATAAACATGTATGAGCAGACTGACAAATTTTGGGTTGACGAAAAAACATGCATAAATCGAAAATGGCAAGTCTAGAATGGATAGACATAGATCTAAATTCTGATTAATAATTAGAATCTAGATCAACATAGGTTAGAACAAAATATCATTCGGGTAATTTCAAAACCTCAAAGCTATTAAGATCCTATCCAGGCGAAACCAACACAAAAATACAGCAACGGGAAAAATCCCTTTTAGTTTTACAGTTCTAGTCTTAGCTCTATAGATACAAATTCTCCTTCATTATGTTAATTTATTCACAAATCCCACTTCACTGTCTTTGTCCATAAAATCCAAGTCCAAGATTTGATTGAATCGTAAATTAAACAAAGAAATGTGCATTGTTTACCTCAAAGTGCTTTTATCCATTGACTAAGAAATTCACACTTTTACTTTTGCCCTCTTCATCTTCGAAAATAAACACAAACTTCTAACACAATATTGGTTACTCTCCTTATCATTAACAATCCTCGGGAATTAAAAAAATGTAACTTTATGATAAATCCCCTGTAGATAAGACATTTTACAGCCCAAATTTGAGTGATTGAAACAAAGGGGATTTTGTCCTACATTCCAGACACAGTGTGACGTCACTCCACGTCACTCCACGTCACACATTTGTTGTAGGTCAGATTTTCTCCTAATTGATTACACAAAGAAAACTCTTTCCTGAATGAACTTCATTGAACATTCACCAATCTTCGTATATTTATCATTGAAATAAATAAAAGGAAATTATACTGACAAGGTAAATACATCATATTTTACACTTGCATTATGTTGGCAAAGTTTTTTTTAACTTTATTTCAATTTAGACTACTAAATATTGGACTGGTCCAATCAGAGAGATGAAACACTTATCTCTAAAATCTTTGTCAGGGCTTAAAGATACTGGTAGTTTACATCCTTTATCAAAGTCAGGTCCGTAGGGGTGACTAGGTTGGCTAAGCCCCCAACACTAGAAACAGTCGGCCAAAAATGCCGATTTTTCCTTATTTTAAACTTAAAATTTAGGGGAAATCCTATTTAGGCCCCCCTCCCTAATATTGAGACACTGCAGTTTGAGCCCCCTCCCCAGTATTAAATTGCTTTCTATGGGCCAGATAGTCACTAGCGAGTGATTTTTAACCATTTCCCAAAGACGAATTTTAAGATCAGAACATATGCAGCCCATTGTAAAGAAAACAAACAGAAAACTTGAGGGGAGAAATTTCTGGTAATCAGCATTTTCTTTGCCTGATTGACGAAGCCTGTCCTTACTGACATTCGTGACAAAGCTAAAAATATGTCAGGGCTTATAAATAGGACCATCTTCGCAAGCCAAGGGTGACATCTACGACGTAACGTCGTTTCTGTATTCACCCTTGGCGGATTTAGTCCGATTTTCTTGGTCTCCTGGAAAGCGTTTTCATTGGTTCCAGCGAGGTCTCGCTGGAACCAATCAGATTGTCGACTGATACATTTGTTATGAGTAACCAAATCATGACAACGGGCGGGAAAAAGCATTGCATTTGCTACTCAAAAACGCGAAGATGGGCGATTTTTCCTAAGAATTTCACTGAAATAGACAGGAATTCCCTAACATTAATCGACGAATTATTTTACTTTCAACAATTCGACCAAAAAAGCAGCTAACTTTTACATAATCCACATGACGTATGACGCGAAAGACAACACGCGTTAATGACGTCATCAATAATGGACGTAAACAACCAGCAGAACAACCGCTAGGCGGCGCTTCGCGATTTCAAGAAAATCGTACTAAATCCGCCAAGGACGAATACAAACGTAGGTGGGTTCAACCTTGGCTAGCGAAGATGAAATAGGACTAGCCTGTCCTGTGCTTTTTTACAGCGATGATTCATGTGATTGATAGAATGATAATTTGGTCATCTAAATTTCATGCTTTGTTATTGACATGCACGTCTGTGGCGGATCCGGGATTTCTGTCAAGGGAGGGGTGGTCAAATTACAATTAGGGGGTTCCTTTTCCTAGTATTGCACAATTTGAGGTCCTGACAATTTTCTCTAAATTTCTTAATGAAAATGAAATAATCAGGCTATAGAGGGGGTTCGCCACTGCACATGCCTATCATTGTGGGCTGCTCAAGCTCAAGTTTGGATGTCTGTATTAGAAATTACTTTGAAAAATATGAAAATATGGAAATTTTGATAATCAATATTTTTCCCTTTTCCCTCCCTGCTTTCCATCTTATGAGGTTTTAATACTTTGAATTTTGTAACACTAGGAGTAATTTGGTCGACTACAACTTTTTCACAGATTTATTTGACTGTATGAGAAAATGAAGGAAATATTTGCTAAATAGATCTTCTTAACATTACAATACTTTCAAAACCAATCGGAAACTGGCTTGCTGATGACCATGGTTTTCTCATCCCATTGTTTGATTCATTTCTGAATAATTTAAACTTGTGTTCACTTTAAGTGTTTGGTAACACTGATGATAGTTTACTACCCAACTCCATTAAATCATCTTAATTGTATGCAACTCCTCAAGAGTTGGATCTGCCTTTTAAAGACAAGGATAAACATGTGCTCATTAATTTCACAATTCTATAAAGTCAGGTTCCTGTTGATGTAGAAATACAAGTCTTCAGACTATTTTTTTTTTACTGAAGAGACATGCATATATCAGTGATCATGTATTGTCATTGTTATTATTGAATTGAATGATTGTATTAATGGGGTCTAACAGGTAATTAGCTGCATTACCTGATTAATCATAAATTGCACTGTACTACAACTGATGCTTTTTCAGATGACAATATTAAATCTAGACAAATCATGTCAGTTAAGTAATTGTTAAGGATATGGATTTTAGAATCATTCTTCATATTCTTCTTTCTAACTATGTGTCTGAATTTGAAGGGACAATGCGGACAATGCCCAAAGGCATTGTGTAGCAACAGTGGAAGTATTCATGGAAATGCACAAAGCGTCAAAGTTTCGCGACTTGGTAGCACTACAGCTTTAAAAAATCCTGGGGAGAACCCTGCATGTGCATGCATATTTACAAACTGATTTTATAAAATTCTGACCATCTCAATAGATTCATGACCCAAAGTTCTAAACAAAAAATACGGAAAACAACATTTGTAAAGAGACTAAAAAATATATTGGCCAGAATATTCAAAGCAAGTCATCACGCTGCGTCAAGGTGCGGCTCTCGTCATTTCGATAGGGCTTTGTTTTTGTTCCTATAAAAATCACTACTAGGTTGACCTTATAAGGTTCGTTCGTTTCTGTGTATTTTCCCCCGTTCAATTCAAGGCACCGCCATAATGGCGTAGACATTGGTTTTGCTATTTATATGCTACTCGTCAACTGTGATCTCTTTCATCCATCAATGTTCTCTTTCTCACAATGTAACTCGATCACACATATAAATTTACAGTGACTTTCCCATTATATATAGTTTTACCAATTTTTTTTGCAGAGAGAAGAGTAATCCGAGTCTTCTCTGATGTAAATACGCTCTTTGATATTTTGATTTTTCGCTATTTACATCAGAGAGCGTTGCTCTTTGAAAAAATCAAGAAGTTCGCAACAAATTGTTGCGCATCGTTCACCGTCCGATCTTAAACGCTATTGTTAAAACCCCTGATGATATCGATAAATGAACCATTTATTGTTATGGCTGCTGAAAAAAATACGACCAAAAAGTATTTCTAAAAGGTTAATAGGCAATGTTTTGCAACAACCCTCACTTGAGCAGCCTTTGTTTACCTTGACCTTCCATTCAAAACCAAAGGTTATACTCATCCAGCAGGCCGATTTGAAATGAAATTTTTGGTCAGGTATGACAAAAAATGATTCATTGATCTATACCCTACAGTGTTTTACCGAGTGATTCGATATGATACACAAAAACAAAGCTTCAAGTTACTTGTAACGTTACCGAACTTTCCGCTGTTTTCAAAGAGCAAGGCTCTCTGATGTAAATAGCGAAAAATCAAAATATCAAAGAGCGTATTTACATCAGAGAAGACTCGGATTAAGAGAAGAGAGGCATTGAGTTTTTAATTCACTGCTACCCATTTACAGCTAGGTAGACTGAGGCGTTGACAATTAAGTGTCTTGCCCAAGGACACACCTCCCGAGCGGGACTCGAACCTGGATCCTCCAGGTTACAAGCGCAGTGCTCTCACCACTGCGCTATCGAGGCTATTGCAATTTTTGGATAGGGACTCGCTCAACCATGGGGAAAATCAAGCGTCTTGAAAACCTTTCTGGGACTGAAAAAGGCTTGGATAAGGTTGAATGATTTTTACCCTGACCTTGATATTCCAGAGTCTAGTTTCTGTTTTGTTTTGCAAAAAAGATTTTTCAGTGTAAAAATCAGTTGTCTCAAAATTTCTTTGACCAAAGAGTTTGTTTGTAGCAAGAGTATTTAGATGCACAGGGAATGGTACTAAGATTGTAATCACTTGACTTATAAAAATCACAAGGCTATCGAAACCATGGAACCTATCGAAAGCATGAGAGGAAAGGCTAATCCCGAATTGGGAACAAAAATAAACAAATATGGTGGACATGAAAATGTCAAACCTGATGGTAACATCCTTCTCCAATTTCAGAAGTGTCTGTATTTCTCTGTATGTATAGCCCTGCATGAAATACCCGCGTAAGTCGTCTTCCAAAGCCATTGTTTGGGGCGAAACTTTAGAGGGTCGTGATCGACCGGTGATACAGTAATTTTTATAGGGTCATTTTTATACCATACACCGGTTGACGCGGCAGAAGAAAGATTCTTTCCGGATTTTTCCTACCCCGAAATTAGTCTCAATAGTTTCAACTTTTCGACTTTTCACAAGAATGTTACCTAGGAAAGAAGAAAAGTTGAAGTTAGTCACACTGATTTCGACTTTTCGAGGAAAATTGAGTTTGTGAAATGTAGAAATGTTGAAGTTTTGTTTGTGACAATAGTCAGAAGTTAGTGACAATTGTCAGAAGTTAGTGTGACTAACTTCAACTTTTCGACTTTTCACAAACTCAATTTTGGTAGAAAAGTGGAAGTTAGTGCGACTAACTTCCACTTTTCTACCAACATTGAGTTTGTGAAAAGTCGAAAAGTTGAAGTTTTGTTTGTGACAATTGTCAGAAGTTAGTGACAATTGTCAGAAGTTAGTGTGACTAACTTCAACTTTTCGACTTTTCACAAACTCAATTTTGGTAGAAAAGTGGAAGTTAGTCGCACTAATTTCAACTTTTCTATCAAAATTGAGTTTGTGAAAAGTCGAAAAGTTGAAGTTAGTCACACTAACTTCTGACAATTGTCACTAACTTCTGACAATTGTCACAAACAAAACTTCAACATTTCTACATTTCACAAACTCAATTTTCTTAGAAAAGTGGATGGCGGAAACAGGATTCCGTACATATACTATATTTTATGGAATATTGAGCATACACTGCCATATATGGGCGATAGATTAGCAAACATACCCCTTCAGGTTCTATCTAAGTATGTTACACAACATGTTTGAAACAGTTTGTGGCTTCTCAAGTAGACAGACATGGTTACAGCAGCCTATTGATGATTTCGAGCGAAACACATAATTGTCTAGGCCATAAAATATGCCCCTGTTGGTCCTAACACCATTTCCATTTTCTAATTTCACCATTAGACATTTTTTCAGCTTTGTACTGGTTGTTCTCAGAAAACCTGCATACATCGCTTTTGTGGCAAATAGAAGAAGACACAAACATTTTCCTTTTCAACTGGGCGAGACGATAATGTTAACAGGAACAATTTTCTGCAAACGTTGCTTGCAACTCACTTGTCACAGTTTCGTCCCCAAGTTTCAGGAGCAGGTATGCAGGGTGCATTTTCCCTTCTTTTTTTTTGTAATGCTGATATCGAAATAACACACACCAAGGCTGTGTTGTTGTTCATTCTCTTTAGTTTTCATTAATCCTGACATCCTTTTTTCCGAAACTAAACCTAGATATTTGTATTGGCGGGTCTTGAATAGTTTGTGAAGAAAGGGCTTCTCTATATTTCTTTTCCGAAAGCTGGTGTTCCCTTCTACTAGGTAATTGGCTAAGACAAATTACACCGCTCTCTCACCATTGAAATTACAAATACTGATCCTTTGACACAAGTTCACACGCTAAAAGCCTAAACCTTGTGTCAACCATGGCCAATCCAATCAATCACCAGCGGGTATGACAGTCTAAGACGCTGTGATTTTGGATATCAAGCTTTGGATTTAGTCAAAGTGACTGTAACATCCCAACATTTATTCTACTCCCAGTTCGTTTGCTACATTTATATTGTCAGAATCAACATTCATCTATATACTTTCAGAATTTGTCTACTTCGACTTGGTCTACAATTTATCATACATTTTTCATTACTAGACCTATATGTTTCATTTTAACTTATATTTCAATATTCTAATTAATATGCATTTTTCTTTTATTTCCTGTCAATAAATGGAATAATTATGCTTGACATCAAATTGTATCAAATGATTCATTTTTATTTTTATGCCCCCGATAGGGAGGCATCATAAATTTGACTTGTCCGTCCGTCCGTCTGTCTGTCTGTCCGTCTGTCTGTCCGTCCGTCCGTCATTCCGTCCAAAAACTTTAACATTGGCCATAACTTCCTTATTACTTAACATATTCGCTTCATACTTTACCACAACATTCCTTGGTACATTACCTTTCTGTAGGCACATACTTTGGTGACCTTGACCCCTGGATGACCTTGACCTTGAACATAGATTGGCCATAATTTAAAATCAAAGCGGTGTCGGGGGGCATTGTCATCTTACAGTGACAGCTCTTGTTTCCTTTGTAATTCATATTTTAATTGTATTTTGTGGAGTTATTTGTTAACGATTTTTGAGAGCCATATTTTTATTTAGGTATATATGATTCGCATGAATAACCAATACTTACTTTAAAATAGTATGTGTTCTTATATAAATGATTTAATTAGAAATAAAAGAAATTCAGAAGAGAAGGGGACGAATAATTGCACACTTACCGAAAATTGTTCAATTTAACACCCCTTCAATTGAAACATCCTTACAAATTTACACGGCCAATGCACACATGTCTAGCACACCATCGAATTATATATTTCTAGATACCCCCCCCCTCCTCGAAATTCATATCTTATAACATGTTCCTAAATTAAGAAAAACAACGCATTGTTTTTAACAAAAAATAAGATATCATACTGAAATATATAGCAGACAAATTTAGACGAAATGGAAACGGTATACAAAACTTGAGTAAACAAGGTGGCACTGGTTTTCAAAATAGACGAATTGGGAGTAGTTGTTGTTGGTTGGTTAGTTGTTGTAGATCAATCGAAATTGAATCCTGGAAATTGTCCATGGTGGTACCCGGTTGACGACTTTGTGGTGTATATACAGACATATCTGTGCAGACTGTTTTGCCCGATGCTTACAATGTAATTGTTACTCTGAGTGTGATATTAAATAATAGTACAGGTACCAGTTCGGCAATTTTGCCAATGAGATTAATAGTTTAAGGGTACTAAAAGAAACGTTTATTGATTCATTCGTATTATTGAATTTAGTATTTGTTTTATACTAATTTGTTGTTTCTTTTTTGTAAGAACCTTTGCGTTTAGCGTTTACAATTCTTTGAAAAAAATGACACTAAAGGTAATAAGGTTATGGAAATTATCTATTTACCGTAACACAAGGGCCATTTTTTCCACGATCATATATACTAAGAAATAAAAGCTCGAGAGCTAGATGCACTGGAAAAGATAATCTGAAGAGGCATTACTATCGGAATATTTACTTTTAACTTTACTTTGCAAGATGGCTTCAAAAAGAATACAAACGATCACAAACACTTTTAAAATGCTCGAATATTGCGTTAAACAGTGAAATACTCGTTTTGATATCACCACACAGGGTTACAGCTGAATTGTTATCATTTTGTCCTTGTAAGTTGTGCAAATGGTTGATGATGGTCCAACAAACAATATTTTTGATGTTGGGTTATAACATTGGCCACAGCTCACGCTATATGTACCTCGAGTTGCTTTATATGCTCCGTAACAGCTAGGTTATAGTGGTATATTTGAAAATGCAATAACTCAGCAGGACTTAAAATGTTGTGGGTAAAATTTTAACCATACATTGTAGACATGTGACACTTTATTCTAACATAAAAATTGTGCTCATGCAGAAAAGTTCATTTTTCAACATTTTCGTTTTTGAAAATGAGTCAATTTTCGTGGAATGGCTGTTATTTTTATTATCATTATTATTATCTTGATATTTTTTACATGTTTGTAGAGAACTATGTTTTGTTATGGTATCCCTGACCAATCGAGAAGCTAGAGGCTGTTTCAACATCTTGACAACCAATAAAATACGAGAAGCTTCGAAAGCATCCTGTCTAGTAAGACTCTAGTCTTTACCGAGATGGGAACCAGCCATTTAGCAACATGTTTCCGGTGAAATAGAATTTTACACTTTATTAGAAAAAGTACCAACATCACACATTGAAAACTACTTAGCTGTGGTAAATATGTTTCATATAGATCTACACCCATAATTTTATTTGGTATTTTACACGCGGAAAACTAATCTCATTGTAAAATTTATATTTATCATGGGTTTTCGTGTATCGAAAATAATTTTTCATTGTCCTGGATTCCTGCAAGTGCAATTTCCTGGTGTAATGTCACTGGCGGATCCAGGAGAGGTTCGAATGAACCCCCCTCTGTAGCCTAATTATTTCATTTTCATGCAGAAACTCAGTCAAAATTGTGTAATATTAGAAAAACGAACACCCCTATTTGCATATATCCGAACCCCCAAACAGAAATCCTGGATCCACCATTGAATGTATTATCGAAAGTCTAAGAAAACAACATGTTTTTAAAAAGAATTTTTCACTTTTGTATGGATAGAAAATTCTTAATGTTACGATGTTTTGATGTTGGGTGACTGAGATCAGGGGTAGCAACCTCCATCGATTAGAAAATCAAGGGCGATATGCTCTTGTATGGTGGATTCGTGGGTCTTAATTTTTCAAGCGGCGCATGGGCATTACTTCAGCGTGTCATCAATTTTTTTTAATGAAGACACTATCATTAAAACATGATTAACAATAACAAAAAATCAAAAACCAGAAAAACCGACAAACTTTTTAAACATTACCTCGTATTGGGTCAATGTCACCAGATCTGGATCATTGAGAAGCTTCCTGTCAGATTCGTGGTATCTAGGTCAAACTGCAAATACTGGGGCCCCAAAGGGGTAATTCACATGGGACTTTCTCCAACAACTTTATTCACTTATTCGACATATTTTATTCTGTATATTAATTCATTTTATTCCAAGTTCATTGTTTTAGCCTTGTTTTTTAATGTAAGCCCCCCCCCCCCTGATCTTTTAATGTTCTATAAATGATGTTATGAGTTATCATGTTTGAAATCGACGGGATAAAAATTCCCCTATTGTGCCCCGCCCAAGCGCTATTGTGACTAGGACCAAGTCATGTGATATGTGACAAAATGGCTGTCGTCGGCTGTAAACCAAGGAAAATTGGGAAGTGCCGTTCTTATTCTAAAACTATGTCATCAAAAAAGTCCACGAATTGATAGGGCACCACGAAACGAGCAGAAAGAAGGTTAATTTAACAAATTTCCGGAAAAGTTTACTTCACTCAGGGTCATGTGGGAACGCAAGATTTATGGAAAATTACGGGTTTTCCCGACGTCATATGTTATGGGAAACTAAAGTCTAAAGATAGAACTCAGTGTTTATTTTTAATTTTGGGGGAAGGCAGTCAGGGCCCAAAGGTGGGGGAAAATTTGCGTGTGAACGCCCAAAAAGGGGAAATTTCAATACATGCTTATACTCTCAAATACAGTGTTACAAATGCATTTAACTTGCTTGTATATCATAATGGGACATTCAAACAACCATTAGAACTGTTAGAAATGCCTACAATCTAAATATGATTTGGATTTTTCTTTGCAAGACAAAATCCAGTGTTGAATCTAGCTTGGCCCGAGAGGGGGCCCGTTGGGCCCACAGCTATCAAAACAGGGGGACATTTGGGGAAAATGGGGGACAAACATAGAAAAAGAAGTAAAATTATGATACTTACCTTTAATTGGTTTGTACACATGAATGTACATTGTTTTCTTGCATTAGTAAGCCAAAAAACATTGTTTTGACTTTGTAATATTCAAATTTAAAAATGTGTAACGATATGTCAACCTAATGGCAGTTTCGCAATATTTTACCTTATGATAGTGATAGGTCGATAGAACTTTTAAAAGTCGATAAATATCACTATAGTTCTTTCGAATATCAACTGTTTACGATAGTTTTCTTAAAAACGAAAGTAGAACCAAAATTGACAACAATCGAGTCCAGTAAACGCTTGATTCTAAGTAAACATAAACTCAAAAAAGCGTTTCAAAGATCATGAGTAAATTACCTTACTCCTAGAGGGGTGCTCTCAATGAAGTTAATTGATCAATTACTCGGGCAGGTGCGTGGAAGCGTCTATTTTGAAGCAAGTCAAATAGGGTCAGAAAAATGACAAATGAAGGCATTTCACACGAAGGAATGTATTCTGTTTTTGTAGGAAATTGGTTTAACTTTCAGAAAATAACTGAATTTGAAGCGTATTCGATCGTTTTCAGTACAATCATAGGTTTCGGAGTTTTCCTCTCTGATTAAGACGCCCGGTAACCTACTCAAGCCGTCAGGTGATACTAAGTTCCGCCCATTTATGCAAATTTCTCATCGATCTCTTCCTTACCCATGCGCGTTAGCGGATATTGGAAAAATGTAAACAAACCAAACAGGGAACCTCTAAATAATCGGAAAAGTTAAGTTAAAAATCTCAAATGAATTATTTTCAAGGCGAAAGTGAATTTTAGATTTGAAGTTAGGACGACCATACGGGCTTTATAATACCGGAAAGGACTTTTTACGATCGAGAAGCGAGTGCGCCCGTCGGGCCCGAGCTTGTGTTTCCATTGCGTCATTTGCGGATTTTGCCGGCCCATGGTGCAATGGCGCACTCTAGATTCAACACTGCAAAATCTAGTTCCAGGAGGGGAAAATTTCTCTGAAATGGGGGAAAAAAGTATATTCCTCTGAGAGGGGGAAGGGGCCCAATAACGACCTTTTTTTTTAAGAAAAAAAAATCACTGGAACTTGATGAACTTAGCTGCCTTTAGCGTGAACTGATTTTAGAATGTTCAACAAATACGAACTGGAAGAAAAATTGATTGGCAATTTTTTTTCAGAAAAAATACAAGTTCACAATTCGGATGGCCATGGTCTTATCATTTTTTTAAGCTAAAAATGTTATTTGAAACAAAAAATTGCGCGGGCATAATAGTTTTTTACCGTTTTTCTGACTTGGTATCGTCCGTAAAGCGAAACTGGAAGTGGTCCAAAATGACCTAGAAAACTTTTGACAGTTGGTTCTGAGGCTAAATTCCGCTGATATTTCTCCCCAGATGTGCATATGGTTAATTATAAGTTATGGGATATGTTCATTGGAAATAATTGCATTTCAATACTTATCATTTGCCACTACGGCAGACTTCTTGAAAATTGTGAGATATGTCTGACAACTTTTCAGCGGGCCTGATGTTTTTAAGCTCTCTGTCTGCCATTTATCTGTTATGTGACAGTGATCTTTTCCTAAAAAAACGGTCGTTATTGGGCCCCTTCCCCCTCTCTGGGGAATATGCTTTTTTCCCCCATTTCGAATAAATTTTCCCCTCCTGGGACTAGATTTTTTTGTCGCAAAGACAATTCCAAATCATATTATAATTCTAACTACCTCTAGCAGTTCTAATGGTTGTTTGAATGCCCCAAAATGATATATACAAGCAAGTAAAATGGAATTATAACACTGTATTTAAGAGTATAAACATGTATTGGAATTTACTTTTTTGGGGCGTTCATGCGCAAATTTCCCCTACCTATGGGCCCTGACCCCCTTCCCCCAACATTAAAAATAAACATTGTGTGAGAATTCATTTATTATATAATAAATGATTTTATTGCTACCCTTGCTTTATGCTTTGTTAAATTATTGCCCTTGATTTTCTCGTCGATGGAGGTTGCTACCCCTGCTCTATGCTCTATTTTTCTATCACAGTTGAAAGCAGAGACAAAACACTAAAGCTGAAGTCAGGATGGAGGACATTGTGAGAGACAAGCGTTTTGCTCACATCGTAAAGGATCCCCGATTCAGAAAGATGCCGAGAAAAGAGAGAAAGGTCAAGATTGACAACCGATTCAAGAATATGTTTACTGATGAAAAGTTCAATATGAAATGTTCTGTGGATAAAAGGGGACGACCTTTAAAGCTGTCAAATAATGAAAATCTTAGAAGATTTTACGACGTGTCGGATGAATCGTCATCAGAAAGTGATTCTGATGTCGATGATGATCATGATAAAGACATTGCAGAAGAAAGATTAGGGAAAGTAGGTGAAGATGATCAGTCTGATTCTTCTGGAAATGAAAGTCATGATGATGACATTGAAGTCAAGGTTGATAAGAAACAAAAGAAAACAGGAAGTGAAAGACAGTCTAAAGTTGAAATATCTAAGAAGAAAGATAAAGACAAAAAGAAAAACAAAAAGAAATCGCATAATGATTTTGCTGTTGAAGATTCGGAAGATGTTGTACAGAATGTAGTTACAAACAATAACAAGAAAAATGAGGGAAATGATGGCAAGAGTGTAGGCAAAGCAAAGACATTGAAACAAAAGAAAAATAAGACAGAGAAAAAAACTAAGAAAAGAGAAAATATGGACACAGATAGTTCAGGTAAGAAACATAACTTTCTCAAATAATATATAGCTTTAGGTCAGTCCAAAATCAAAACAATCACAGATACAAAGCAACAGATAAGAGGGGTGAATGCATTCTAAATTTGTGATTTAAATCCAAAACCTTTGTTTTGGGTACTCATTTGGATCATCTCAACGAGACGATTCTGACGAGGGAAATTTCATAAGACAAGTCTGACGTCTACACTTCGGAATATATTTGGAAAAAGCATTTTCTCATTTTGCCTCAATGTTTTCTTGGGTACATTGTACAGAAAAAGCTTTCTTTGATTTATATCAGCATCCATTTTGTTTTCTACAACAGTGTTCAATGCAGTAGGCCCTGAAAAATTTAACATTTTGGAGAGGGTTAATTGATTGAAGGGCATGCTTCTAGTCATTTGACCACCAGATATGCTCAGTGCTATATACTTTGTTGCAGTCTTTGTCTCTCTTTAAGTCGAACAAGTTAAAGATTTTGCTCCTCTGGAGACAATTACCACATATTAATGCTTTTTGATGCTGATGCTTTTTGATGCCCATCAAGAAAAACTGCTTTTGAAAACATGATGCAAAGTGAAGAAATTGCATGTAACAAGTAATGTCTTTATTTCCTGCAAGGTTTTCTACCCAGTCAGACTAAAACGCATAAAATTTTGTTTCCTTCAATTTGTTGTTTGCAACCTCTTTAAATTTAGACAAGTCAAACACTTTGATGTTTGGTTTTTAACTCTTTCCCAAACAAGACCTGGTTTTGATGACATTATTAGAAAATGCTTGGGAAAACATTGAGAAAAAAGAAGGAAGTGATGATAATCAACGCTTTCTCCTTTTGCCTCAATACTTTCTCTGCTATTTTGTACACAATTCCTTGACAGCATCAAGTTTGTCGTCTTGCAGCTTTCAAATAGGATAAGTTAAAAGTTTTGCCATTTGGGAAAGGGTTAATAGTGTGACATGATCCATAAATTCATAAATTTTATTTTTTACAGGGTCAGAGTCATCGGAAGACAATAGTGAACTTTGTAAGTTTGTTTACACATTTTTAACCCATTACCACGCAATGACTCTTTTTGACTCCCTACAAGATTAATGCTTTGAAAAACATTGTGGAAAATTACAAAGTTGCTTGACTGTGACAAGCAATTTCTTTATTTACATTTTTTTCTACCCAGAAAGGTCAAAGAATGCAAAATTTCATTCAATTCATATTGTCGTCTGCAGCATCTTTGAATTTGGACAATTTGGACAAGGCCATAATTTTGTTGTTTGGTAATGGGTTTACCAGAGTGTCAGTCTGTTAGATAAGAGAGCGTAAAGGCATTTCAAATCCAAACCCCAAGTTGGGGGTACTCATTTGGATTGTCTCTGCTAGACAATTCAAATGAGTGCCCACAAGATAGGGTTTGATTCATGAACGTTGAAAGATATTTTGCATTTAGAAAAGCCTTTACCTGCTCTTATCTGTAGCTCTGTTTTATCATCAGAAATTTCTTTTCTTGTGTCATACAGGCTCATTCAGTAATTTAGGTGTTTATCAGTATCATGCAAGTTGGTTGTAATCAAAATTTACCAAATGATATCTTTCTGTCATTTTACAAAAATCAATTTGTTTATCACTGGGATAAAAAAACTAATTGTCTATGGGATGCATATTTGTGCCCCTGTTTTGAAAGTTTGGGGCATACTGTTTTACTCTTGTCTGTCTGTCCATTCTTCTGTCCATTCAAAAACTAAACATTGGCCACTACTTGGGCATTCATGTTTCACAAACACATCTCGTTTTTATTTCGCTGATAATTTTGCTACTAAAAACTTTTTAATTGAATGTTTGAAAGATTTAATTCCGCAAATTTTGGTGTCTTTTTACACAGTGACGAAAGGAGAGCTTGACTTTGCTCGTGGCGAGGCGGAGTTGTCGAGCTCGAGTGACGAGGAAGAAGGTTCAGGAGAAGACGATGGTTAGTTCAGACTTTTTTAGCTCACCTGAGCAGGTGAGCTATTGTGGTCACTTAAGGAATACGACCCATCATTAGCTCTAAATGATTCGTGTAATGTCGGCTGTTTCCGCAACAACGGAAATAATCGAGCATGTTCGGATTTACGGAGATTTTTAAAAACATTTTTTGTAAAGAGACTTCTACATTAGATTTGAATTTATACGAGCAGTTTCTTCAACGAATCCCAGCCGATGAATTTATAAAAACGTCAAATTAAACAACAAAAGACGACAAAATCAAAATATTTTGGCATTTAGAATGACCTCCCTTTGCAAAATCAACAACTACAGCGCACCCAGTGATCTCCCCTAAATCAGAATTACTTACCTCTGACGTAATATGTCACTATTTGGAGGTTGATTCGCACCATAAATATTTCGTTCCATAACATGACACTTTGTTTACCATAATTTGGGCTTTTTCTTTGGGAAAAGGTAAGCTTGACCTTTGCCATTTCTTTCTGTTTCACCCTTTCCCAAACAACTAGACACAAGATAAGACCAACTGATGCTTTCTCTACGCTAGGTTTGCGTGAAAAAAGAAACCAATGAGAGAAAAGAAGCAAATACTGATACAAGCGGTTGTAATTATTTTCTCTGTAAAACTTCTATTTGATTATATATTTTTGTGTTTCTGTCTCGTCTTTTCCATCTCTTTAGCTACTTATAAGGCAGCAAACATGATTCAAACATGACATCAGAAAACTGATATTCAAAAGTTGCTTGTTCACCTATTCCCAAACAAGACCTAGTTTTGGCAGAGACCTATCTTTCTACAACATTTCTGGCTTTTATTATTATTTTTTTTTTTTTAGCTCACCTGAGCACAAAGTGCTCAAGGTGAGCTATTGTGGTCACTTTTTGTCCGTCGTCCGTCTGTCTGTCTGTCTGTCTGTCTGTCCGTCCGTCTGTCTGTCCGTCCGTCCACAATTTCGTGTTTACACTCTAGCATCTACAAATATAAGCCAATCTTGACCAAACTTAGTCAAAATATGTATGGCCACAAGATCTCGGATGAGTTCGATTATGGGTCAGATCGAACGAGAAAGTCAGGAGTTATCTGCCCTTGAATGCGAAAAATACCTAGTTTTGACATTGTTTACACTCTAGCATCTATAATTATTGATCAATCAAGACAAAACTTGGACATAAGGTTGCAGACCACAAGATCTCGGATGAGTTTGATTTTCAGTCTGATTTGACCAGAAAAACGAGAGTTATGTGCCCTTGAATTTGACAAAATTGCCATTTTCGGCTGTTTTCGACCTTGTTTACACTCTAGAATCTACAATTATTAATCAATCAAGACAAAACTTGGACACAATGTTGGGGACAATGAGATTTCGGATGAGTTTGATTTTCAGTCTGATCTGATCAGACAGTTGAGAGTTACTTGCCCTTGAATTTAACCAAATTGTCATTTTCGGCTATTTTAGACCTTATTTACACTCTAGAATCTACAATTATCGATCAATCAAGACAAAACTTGGACACAATGTTGGGGATCAAAAGATCTGGGATGAATTTGATTTTCAGTCTGATCTGATCAGAAAGATGAGAGTTATGTGCCCTTGAATTTGATTAAATTGCCGTTTTTGGCTGTTTTTGACATTGTTTACACTCTAGAGTCTACAATTATTTATCAATTAAGTCAAAACTTGAACACAATGTTTGAGACCATAAGATCTTGGATGAGCTTGATTTTCAGTGTGATCTGATCATAAAGTTGAGAGTTATGTGCCCTTGAATTGATAAAATTGCTGTTTTTGACCTTGTTTATACTCTAGAATCTACAATTATTGATCAATCAAGACAAAACTTGGACACAATGTTGGGGATCATAAGATCTAGGAAGAGTTTGAATTTTAGTCTGATCTGATCAAAAAGTCGAGAGTTGTGTGCCCTTGAATTGGACAAAACTGCTGTTTTTGGCTGTTTTCCACCTTGTTTATACTCCAGAATCTACAATTATTTATCAAACAAGACAAAACATAGACACAATGTTGGGCACCATAAGATCTTGGATGAGTTTGATTTTCACAAAGTTAATGACCACAAGTTCGTTTTGAGTCTTAAAGTCATAAATATTTATTGAATTGAACAAGTGTTGCTGATATCATTTTGAATCAGGTGAGCGATATAGGACCATCATGGTCCTCTTGTTTCAAAATGTTTCTTGTGATGATATTACCGTCCTCAACTCACACTCAGACACACAAATTTCTGGGGCATTTTAACAATTTTCGACATAGGCATGTTTGGCTAACGATTTACATGCAGATATTATGTACTTTTAACATTTTTATTTCTACCATTGTTAAAGTATTGAAACTTTGCACACATGCTTGTGGTCAGACATGTATATATTCCTTATTAAGGATAAAGACTGTGTAAAGATTCATTACCCTTTCAAATTTCTATTTGGGTAGACTTTTTATTCTTTTCATCCTATGAAATTTCACAATCCAACACTTTTTCGTTGAGCTATCCTGTCCACTGACAACTCTTGTTTTATAAACATTTTTGTTTATATATATGTTTTTTTAATAGTAACATTTACTATTATATAAATATTCCAATACAAACAATAAAAAACCTGTAAAATTCGTATGGAACAATTTATTCAAGTATAATGAACAAAGTGCCATTTTCCTTAAGAAATTGGGCGGTGGTAAAAAAGGGGTTGTATTAGTCAAAGTGATTTTTTTTAAACTTGTGTGCGGCGAAACTGTTTAACTTTTACTTTATTTGAAAAAATATACACATAGGAAAATTATGAGTTTCCTTTTGTGCCATGCATTTTGACATATCATTGGAATTAATGTTATTTAAAATTGACTATTGTTTCAGATTCGTCCGAAAAGCCTGTCGAAAGTATGGTAGCCATGTATTACAAAAGCAAAAAAAAATATTTTGTTGCTGGTTATTGTTTATTTACTTGTTAGTCCATTGTTGGGGATAATATAAGCTATTGATTAGATGCAAACACTTGTGTTTATTGCTTTTAATCATGCAGTTTTTGTGTTTAAAAGCTCACTTGGGGTGTTTGGAATTTCATGATTTTGTATGACCCTGATGCAAGATATAAAATTATCAAAATTTCACTAACGAAACGATCAAAGTTGATAAAAATTGGCAATTAGATGCGGGATAACATGCTGATGTTAAATATATATAGTTACTTATGTATCTTTATGATTCTATTGATGGGTCGTATACCTTAATGTCCGTCGTCCGTCTGTCAACAATTTGGTGTTTACACTCTAGCATCCACAAAAGTTGGCCAATCTTGATCAAACTTGGTCAAAGCAAGTATGGGCATAAGTTCTCGGATGAGTTCGATAATGGGCCTGATCGGTCCAGAATGTGCTGAATTATCTGCCCTTGAATGTCAAAAAATGCTGTTTTTAGCTCCACTGGCTGTCAGGCCAGCGGGCTATTGTCATGGCGGTGTGTCCGTCGTGCGTCCATCCATCCATCCGTCCGTAAACTTTTTCTTTAAAAATCTTCTTCTCAGAAACTACTGGATGGATTTCAAACAAACTTCACAGGAATGATAATTGGGTGACCCTCTCTCAGATTCCTTCAAAGAATTTTGATTGAATCAGAATAACCAGAGTTATCTGCCCTTGAATGTCAAAAATAGCTGGTTTTGACTTTATTTATACTCTAAAATCTACAAATATTGATCAATCAAGACAAAACTTTGACAGAATCATGGTGACTATAAGATCTTGCCTGGGTATAATTTACAGCCTGATCTGAATATTACATCATGAGTTATGTGCCCTTGAAATTAACAAAATTGCCAATGTCGGCTCTATTTTGACTTTGTTTTCACTCTAGCAACTACAAATATTAACCAATCAAGACAAACTTAGGACAAAATGTTGGTGACTATAAGATCTTACCTTGGTATAATTTTCAGCATGGTCTGAATTTTACAGATCTTGAGTTATGTGCCCTTGAAATTGACAAAATTGCCATTTTCGGCTCTATTTTGACTTTGTTTTCACTCTAGCAACTACAAATATTGTCTATTCAAGATAAAACTTTAATAGAATGTTGGTTATCATAAGTTCTTGCCTTGTCTTAATTTTCAGCTTGATCTGAATTTTATATCATGAGTTATGTGCCCTTGAAATTGACAAAATTGCCATTTTCGGCTCTATTTTGACTTTGTTTTCACTCTAGCAACTACAAATATTGATCAATCAAGACAAAAGTAGGACAGAATATTGGAGACTATAAGATCTTGCCTTGATATAATTTTCAGCTTGATCTGAATTTTGCAACATGAGTTATGTGCCCTTGAAATTGACAAAACTGCCATTTTTGGCTTTATTTTCTCTTTGACAACCATTAGTATTTACTAGTCAATACAGAACTTTCTCAGAATCTTACTGACCATATGATCCTATTTGCTTGTAACTTTGAGCTTGGTCATGCATTTGCTTTTTTGTGCAGCCTGAACCTTTGAAATTGCATTCAACAAGACAAACAGTCAGGCCTGTGGAGCGCTTCCAGACCGCCAGGGCTGTCTAGTTGACTTTGTTTACACTCTAGCATCTAAAATTATTGATCAATCAAGACAAAACTTGTATATAATGTTGGAGACCATAAGATCTCAGATGAGTTTGATTTTTAGTCTGATCTGACCAGAAAGACGAGAGTTTTGTGCCCTTGAATTGGACAAAATTGCCGTTTTCTACTGTTTGATACCTTGTTTACACTCTAGAATCTACAATTATTGATAAATCAAGACGAAACTTGGACACATTGTTGGGGACCATAAGGTTTCAGAGGAGTTTGATTTTCAGTCTGATCTGACCAGAAAGACTAGAGTTATGTGCCCTTGAATTTTACAAAATTGCCGTTTTCGGCTGTTTTCAACCTTGTTTACACTCTAGAATCTACAATTATTGATCAATCAATACAAAACTTAGACACAATGTTGGGACCATAAGATCTCAAATGAGTTTGATTTTTAGTCTGATTGAATTAGAAAATAGAAAGTCAAGAGTTATGTTCCCTTGAATTTGACAAAATTGCCGTTTTTGACCTTGTTTGCACTCTAGAATCTACAATTATTGATCAATCAAGACAAAACTTAGACACAATGTTGGAGACCATAAGATCTCAAATGAGTTTGATTTTTAGTCTGATTGAACTAGAAAGTCGAGAGTTATGTGCCCTTGAATTTGACAAAATTGCCGTTTTTGACCCTGTTTACACTATAGAATCTACAATTATTGAACAATCAAGACAAAACTTGGAAACATTGTTGGGGACTATATAATTTCGGATGAGTTTGATTTTAAGTCTGATCTGTTAAGAAAACCGAGAGTTACGTGCCCTTGAATTTGACAAAGTTGCCGTTTTCGACTGTTTTCGACCTTGTTTACACTCTAGAATCTACAAATATTGACCAATCAAGACAAAACTTAAACACAATGTTGGAGACCATAAGATCTCAAATGACTTTGATTTTTGGTCTGATTGAACCAGAAAGTCAAGAGTTATGAGCCCTTGAATTTGACAAAATTGCTGTTTTTGATTGTTTTCGACCCTGTTATACTCTAGAATCTACAATTATCGATCAACCAAGACAAAACTTTGACACTATGCTGCTGATTGAAAGACCTTGCATGAGCTGAATTTTACTGCAATCAAATGAGAAAGTGGTCAGTCATGCATGTGCCCTTGAATCTGACAAAATTGCTCTTTCGACTCTAACAACCACAAATAATGAACAATCAAGACAAAATTTGGATTATGATGTTAATTACAATAAGATCTTGGATAAATGAATTTTAGAATAATCAGAATAGAATTTGCTCAGCTATCTGCCTTTCAAATTTTACTCTAAAAAACTCAAATAGTGACTAATCAAGACAAAACTTGACACAATGTTATTGACCATAAGTTTGTTTTCAGTCTAAAATATCAATTGAATTGAACGAAACAGTGGCTCATATCGTTTGGTTCAGATGAGCGATATAGGACCATCATGGTCCTCTTGTTTTAACCCTTTCCCAAATAGCCAAAATTTTAGACTGGCCCAAATTCAAAGATGCTACAAATGACAATTAATTTTATTTTCAGTGAATGAAACTATACATTTATTGGTCTCTCCTAGTAGAAAACATGGTGGGAAATGAGGAAATTGCTTGTGACAAGCAATTTCTTCATTTTGCACCCTGTTTCCCAAAACCTTTAACTTGTTGGCGTCAAAAGGCATCATTTTGTGGTTAACCCTTTCCTAAACAGCCAAAATTTAGATTGTTCCTATTTTAATCCTCTACAGAGAGCAAGTTAGATATTTGTTAAGATTTTCTGTACGAGAGAACACAGAAAATGTTTTGGCAAACATTCTTAGAATTTTATTGTTGAGGAAAGGGTGAACCCTTTTGTCAAATGGCGGAAAATTTGACTGTTCCAATTTGAAGGTTGCTGCAAATAAAAAGTTATGATCAAAGATATATTTTGTGTACAGCATATCATAGAAAATATTGAGAAAAAAGAGAGAAATTGTTGATAATCACTATTTACTTCTTTAGTCTCAAGTTTTCCCAGGCTTTCCCATTAAATGCATCAAAATGTGTCATTGTTTAGGAAATTGTTAATCCTTTTTGTTTTTTCCACACAGAATTAGTGCATGACTGGGCCGACTTAGACAAGAATGTAGAGCAAGTTCAGGACGCTACGTCGCGGCTCGCCATCTGTAACTTGGACTGGGATCGGATTGGAAGCAAAGACATCTTCACAGCGCTAAACTCATTTAAACCCAATGATGGTTACATTAAATCAGTGAAGGTTAGAAGTTATGATATTTATCACTTTCACCCATTACCATGTTTTCGTTCCATGTTTAATGTTGTCTCAAGCCTTTTCTTTTAGTGATGCCAGTTTCAGTTGAGAAAGGGTAAATGGATAACAAGATGTTTTTTATAAACAATGGATAAATCTGGTTTAATCTTATCTCGACCGGCTTATTTTATGATCATGTCATCAACATTTTGAATCATGAGAACCACATTGGGTAAAATTTTAGCATTTAGCCCAAATGTTTTTTTTAAATGACATGCTTTATTGGAGCTACAGATAAGAGGTTATAAATGTCTCTTAAAATTGTGTATTTTAATTATCGTTAATCAAACCCTATATTGTGGGTACATATTAGAATTGTCAAAAATGAGATTCCAGTGAGCACCCACAAGCCATTACCTTATGATGACGCTTTTTGACACTGTACAATATTTTGGCTTTGCAAAATATTATGAAAAAAAGAAATTGCTTGTGACATGCAATTTCTTCAATCCCACAATATTTTCTACCATGGAAGACAAAATAGAAAAACGTAAAATTTCACTACTTGAAATTGTCATCTGCAATATCTTTGAATTTGGATCAGTCAAAAATGTTGCCATATGGTAATGGGTTAAGAATGCCTTCACCCCTTCTTATCTGTTTGCTATGCAATATTATTTCAGGTTTATATATCTGAATTTGGTAAAGAAAGGATGGCTAAAGAATCTGTAGAGGGTCCCACAGAGTTGAAAGCCTTAAAGCATGATGATGACGAGGATGATGACATTGCACACAATGATAGGGCAGGTAAATATTTTCCTATTGATTGCTTCCTATCCTAAATAACAAAGCCCCTAACCAGGGTTTTCCATGACGCACAAATTGCGCATCATTGTCGCAATTTCAAAACAAATAACCCCTTTGAAATTTACCTAAGGGTCTTTATTTACGCAAGTTTTAAATTGAAGATTCTCTCATGATGCTTGAGTCTCAATGCATTTATAAAATTTGACCCCAAAAAGTTGAGAAATGACCCCCGATTTTGAAGGCAAAGAGGTCACAATGACCCCCAAATTTTCAAGCCTAGGGAAAACCCTGCCCTTTATAAGTGTTCTAACTTAAAGCTGTTGCAGACAACAACACTGGAGTGAATAAAATTCAAAACTGCACATTATAGTAAAGAAAGTACTCATGAAGGCAAAAGAAGAAAAGGCTGGTTATCAACATTTTCATCTTTTGCCTCAATGTTTTCCAAGACCTTTTCTATCTGGTACATGATCTAATTGATGAGAACCAAAAATATCAAACCAAATTATTCTAAAATAAAAATAGCTATTTAAATATGATAGGAAAAGGATGGAATTTTCTTGCATTTAACAATTTCATTCCATTTTCTACTATATGTCAATTACAAGCGTATTTAGTGAGCAACAAAAATGTTTTAATACATTTGCCATGTAATTTCCTACAACACAACTTCGACACAACAAATTTCAACTGTATTTCCAGCTAAAGAGTCCTTTACGGAGAATATTCGTCAGTATCAGTTTAATCGTCTACGGTATTATTACGGAGTGGTTGAATGTGACAGCGTTCAAACTGCTGATCATCTTTATAAAGAGTGTGATGGGAATGAATATGAAACTAGCTGTACAAAATTTGATTTACGGTATGTAACAGTACTTTGTTTACTCTTTGTTTTCTACGTTTCATAGAAGCTTTTGGTGTGATATGTTGTACACATATCCTATATTTATCAAGATCCATTAGGATGTCTGGAAAAGCTTTCAAATTGGAGCTGTCCAAATTTTTGCTGATTGGGAAAAGGTTAAGGATCACAGGTATAGTTCATGAATATTGACCTAAACCTGTGGAATATGCCGTGAGTAATTGTGATGCGGAATAATCACTCTCCAACTTATGTTGACAAAAGAAGCATGTGCAGAATACAAAGTCATAATGCTTATGGAAACTATCAACTCTGCTCGACAGTGAGGATTGTTGGTGAGTATTGATTGTTCTGTGTCAAAGTTACTCATTGCATATTAAATAGTTTTAGGTCAATATTTACAGACTATACAATAAGAGTTAATTATTAAGAATATATTATGAGAAAAAGTGATGGCATACAATAAGAGTTAATTATTAAGAATATATTATGAGAAAAAGTGTTGGCAAACTTTACCCCAGAAATTAATCTCTTATTCACAGTGACTCGCATATTGGAGATCATTTAATGCGTACAATATAGCACAGAAAATATTGAAACAAAAGGAGAAACTGCTGGTTATCAGCAGTTTCTTCTTTTGTTTCAATATTTTCCCAAACCTTTTCTGGGGTGGAGGTGGTGCAGTGGTAACACGCTGGACTTGTAACACAGGGGTCGCTGGTTCGATACCCCGCTTCTCCAGTCCTTCGGATGAGGCTTTAAACCGAGGTCCCGTCTCCATATGACCTTAGCTGTTGAGTGGGACGTAAAACTCCATTCAATCCAATCCCAAGCCTTTTCTGTTAGGGACGTCAAAACCAGGTCTTGATTGGGAAAGGGTTAAAGCAAATACCCTCAGTAATTTTTGTGCGTTTAACATCCATCTGCCATAACTTTCAACTTAGAGCAGTTATAATATCTTCTGGTTGGAAAATGTTTACCCGTTACCTTACAATGATTCTTTTTGACTCCCCACAAAATAATAGCCTTTGAAAACATCATGGAAAATGAAGAAATTGCTTGTGACAAGCAATTTCTTCATTTCCCACAATGTTTTCCATCCAAAAAGACCGAAAAATTAGAAATTTCATTCACTTGAATTATCGTCTGTAGGATCTTTCAATTTGGTCCAAATTGGACCGCCCTAAAATTTTGTCGTTTGGTAATGGGTTAATCAGATCGTAATCTCATTTTGCTTTTAAAGATTCATCCCAGAAGACATGGAGTTTGATGAAGCAGACATGAGATCAGAATGTACTGAAATGCCACATGGTTACGAACCAGATCACTTTAAAAACTATGCCATGGCATTTAGTAAGGTATGTCATAGTCAGTATGTTGTCTATATACCCATTGATGAGGCAGACATGAGATCAGAATGTACAGAAATGCCACATGGTTATGAACCAGACCACTTTAAAAACTATGCCATGGCATTTAGTAAGGTATGTCATAGTCAGTAATGTTGTCTATATGGTCATTGATTAGGCAGACATGAGGTCAGAATGTACTGAAATGCAACATGGGTACGAACCAGACCACTTTAAAAATTATGCCATGGCTTTAAGTAAGGTATGTCATAGTTAGTAATGTTGTTTATATGCCCATTGATTAGGCAGACATGAGATCAGAATGTACTGAAATGCCACATAGTTATGAACCAGACCACTTTAAAAATTATGCCATGGCATTTAGTAAGGTATGTCATAGTTAGTAATGTTGTTTATACCTCTTCAATGAGGCAGACATTAGGTCAGAATGTACGGAAATGCCACATGGTTACGAACCAGACCACTTTAAAAATTATGCCATGGCATTTAGTAAGGTATGTCATAGTCAGTAATGTTGTTTATACCTCTTCAATGAGGCAGACATTAGGTCAGAATGTACTGAAATGCCACATGGTTACGAATCAGACCACTTTAAAAACTATGCCATGGCATTTAGTAAGGTATGTCATAGTAAATAATGTTTTTAATACCCCTTTAATGAGGCAGACATGAGGTCAGAATGTACTGAAATGCCACATGGTTACGAATCAGACCACTTTAAAAACTATGCCATGGCCTTTAGTAAGGTATGTCATAGTTAGTAATGTTATTTATACCCCTTTAATGAGGAGGGCATGAGGTCGGAATGTACTGAAATGCCACATGGTTACGAACCAGACCACTTTAAAAACTATGCTATGGCATTTAGTAAGGTATGTCATAGTCAGTAATGTTATTTATACCCCTTTGATGAGGAGGGCATGAGGTCGGAATGTACTGAAATGCCACATGGTTACGAACCAGACCACTTTAAAAACTATGCCATGGCCTTTAGTAAGGTATGTCATAGTTAGTAATGTTGTTTATATGCCCATTGATTAGGCAGACATGAGGTCATAATGTACTGAAATGCCACATGGTTATGAACCAGACCACTTTAAAAATTATGCCATGGCTTTTAGTAAGGTATGTTATTAACCCTTTTCCAAATGAAAAAAAACTTAGTTGTTTTCAGTTTTACAGGAGTTGCAGACAATAAAATGAGTGTTATTTCGTGAAAGGAATGTGTACATCACAGCATGGAAAATATTGAGGCAAAAGGAGAAATTGCTGTTTATCAGCAATTTCTTCTTTTGCCTCAATGTTTTCCAAAATCATCTCTATTCGACACGTCAAAACCAGGTCTTGATTGGAAAAGGGTTAAGAAATGCTGTTTATATGTTGGTTGATGAGGCAGACATGAGATCAGAATGTACTGAAATGCCACATGGGTACGAACCAGACCACTTTAAAAACTATGCCATGGCATTTAGTAAGGTATGTCATAGGCAGAGCTACTAGAAAAACATGGAGAGAAAAGAAGAAATTGCTAATGATTCAGTGCTCAAGGTGGGCTATTGTGGTCACTCGTCCATTCACATTTTCAACGTCTTCTCCTAAACCATTGGATATAAGTTAAAAACAGTGTAAAACCACATTATAACACTTTTCCGTAAAATCCATATATAGCAAAAGAAGAACTACATCGGGTTTTATTTACAATAAAAACCCTATGTAATTATGCTTTGTGTATGCGCCATTTGCGTCACGTGGCGTCAAGGTAACGTCAAATGACGTCACTTGAATGACAATGTGTTTCCTACGACAAACACTAGTTCATGGCAGAATTTTCACAAAATAACACATTTCTAATGTGCGTTTTTTGTTATTTAGAGTGTTATAATGGAGATAATAACAAATTTAGCGGTCTTTATTTCGCAATACAAACCTCTGTGCTCTGGACAACATGTTAAGGCAAATACCTGGGCGCTGTGCGCCTCGGTTTTTACCTACACATGTAGTCCGTCGCACATCGGGTTTTATTGGCAATAAAGACCGCTAAACTTGTTATTATTTCATAAATAAACCTAAACCATCGGACCAATTTTCACAAAACTTATTTTTGTGTGGCCCTTATAAAAACTTGTTTGCAAATTAGTTGGATTAGTAATAAACTATATGCCTGGCAGGGAGGGGCATATCTGATTTATAAGAAAATTCTTCAGAAATCAACCACTACCAAAGTTGGCAGTAAAGTTCCTTGAGAGACATTTTTCAACACTTGTTAATTAATTTATGATACATAAAAAAATGAGGGTGTGGAAGGCACGGTGGGGATGACGGAATGGATAACGAATACGGACAAAATAATCTTGATTCTGGTAAGATATTTTGCAATAACTTCCTTATTAGTGCATCAATCTTCAAAAGGTTTGTTGCATGTACCCCGCCTTACCGAGCTCTTTCATCGGATGTATGACATATTAGATCACTAGTGGTACTTTTTCCAAAATATTGTCCCAACCGACAAGAAAGCGAAATGGTAACGACTACGGCCAAATTAGCCACGCTTCAGGTAAGAATTTGTGCAATAACTTTCTTATTTCTGTGTCAATTTTCATGCGGTTTGTTGCATGTACTCCGTCTTACTGAGCCATTTTCTCAGATGTATTTTTTATCTGGAATCTCCTTGTACTTTTCAAAAAAAACGATCCCAAACGACTAGAAAAAGGGCCTGAATTTTGTGTCGTTTATCTGGTCGGTTGGGATCAATTTTTGGACAAAGTACGAAGATTCTACTAATAAATCATATATCTGAGGAAAGAGCTCAGTAATGCGGGGTACATGCAACAAACCACTTGAAAATTGACGCAGAAATAAGAAAATTATTGCACAATTTCTTACCTGAAGCGAGGCAAATTTGTCCGTATTCATTATCCATCCCATCATGCACAATCCCCACCGTGGAAGGGGGGCTTGTCTGACCAAAAAACTTTCGACTAGGATCTTTAACTTCACTTCACTTCTGGTAATTTTATGGATCTAGAGTGTTTTTATGTACCCGTTAGCATATTGTCTTGCTCGTGTCCATCTGTGTGTCTGTCCATCCATCTGTCTTTCCGAAAACTTAACATTGGCCTTTTCTCCAAATGTATTTGACATGCAAAGCTCAAGTTTGATGTGTAACCTTCTTTCAATGATAGCCATCTGTTCCATGCAATATTACCTTCCTCAAGGTCATTTATTCATTCTTATCAACCCTTAGCATGAAAACATTGCCATTGCGGGGGCAGTCTATTTCACAAACACATTTTGTTTTCTTATATTAAAGGGGCTCATTCTATGTTTTTATGCTTCCGAACTGTTCTGGAACTCAAATTTGTGCATGGAAAAACAATTAGCAATGCATAAAAACCTCAATCTCGGCGAAAAAACATCTTTCCTTTGCTATAGATCCATCCTTTATAAGCGTGTTTACACATTCTATTTTTACTTCAAAACAAGACAAGGTCACGGTCAACCAGACACACCTCCGCGATATTAACACAACGTACAACCGGCTGTGTCGATGACTGTGACCTTATTTGCGAGGAATACGTGAAAAGGTTTATTTTGTACAAGCACTGAACATTTATACGCGTATTTATCAACTTTAGAATATCAAAGATCCTTTCGTTTATTTATAAAAGTAAATTCATTTGACCTACCATGCACATGACATCAGATGCCGAATCTGTCTTCGCTGACTTTCTATGCAGCCGGTTGTACGGGTGTGTTAAATTTCGCTGAGCACAGATGACGTATCTCTGACGTAATTGATTTTTGAAGGTTGGGCATATGTAGCCGTTACAAAACAAAAACAGAACGACCAGCATGTTATTAATTGACTTGGATTTTAATACTTAATAAAGCTCGTGGAGTGCTATTAATGGACATAAATGATCTACCCCTTCAGGTTGGTAATTTCATACGTTATTTCTGGTTTGTAATTATTGTGCCATTTGCATTTTCGACAGCCTAGCTCGACCCCCTTTAAGTTTTGTTTGTTTTTCAAATACCACATCTAGTTGACATATACCAAGCCTCATCTGTTTCTCTAAATTTGGTTTAATGGACTACCAAGAAGGTCCCGTTTAGAGTAACCAGTCACATATTGTTGCTTTTCATCAATAAATCAAAGACCTGGTAGTACAGCTTATTTTACCTTCTCCCAAACAAAACCTGGTTTTGACATCCCTAAATGGAAAAGGCTTGGGAAAATATTGAAAAAAAAGAAGAAACTGCTGATAACCAGCAGTTTCTCCTTTTACCTCAATATTTTCTGTGCTATATCATACATAAATCCCATCTTTGTTAAATCCAGTATGATGTCTGCTGGAGCTTTGAAAATTGGAACACCCCAAAATTTTGTCATTTGGGAAAGGGTTAAAGCTGTAGATACAAGGTTTTTGTTGAAAAGCAACAATATATATAAGAATCAGCATGACATGCGTTTATTCAATATTCACCATACAGGCTGAGTTAACCTGGGACGAGACTGACAGAAAGAGACAAGCTCTCGTAGATAAACAGTTTACAAGTACTATAGAAGACTTAAAGGATGATGATTTAAAGGCGTATCTGGCAGACAGCTCAGATGAAGAAGGTATGATGATATTTATGTATTAGATAGAGGCTGTATGGTAGATTCTACGCGAAATAAACATTCAAATGCGCTTCAAATACGCGAAATTGAGTGGCGAAATTTTAAAATATACTGCAATTTCATTGGTCTAAAAAGTAGATCGAACACTAATGTTGTTTGTCGATGGATCATAGTCACAAATAAGAACAATGTGAAATTGGCATTCTGAGTTGATAGGGAATTTAAGTGCACCCATATCGAAAGATTGGGTGCATATTATTTTACTGTCGTCTGTCTGTCATTCCGACAACTTAATGGGAAAACTGAACGTTGGCATTTTTTCCAAAATAGCCATTTTGGGGACACTAGTGTTTTACAAACACATCTTGTTTTAATTACTTTATTAAGGAGTAAATTAATCGGAAGAAGTGTTATTGTGGAATTGTTAAACTTTTTTAATGGATTGATCTTTTGAAAAATCGATAGGAAGCCCATGATAACCCCTCAACTAAGCAAACATGTTCTAATAATAGTAATAGTCCTATATAGATATAACATGTTGTTTTATCGAATACATGTATATACACAAAATATTTTATACAAATGCAAATATATGATAAGGACCAGTGCATATTTGTTCAGGGCCCACAGCATTTGGCAGCAACAAGCCTGACTGTCTGGCAGCCAAGAAAGTTAAAGTTAAACCCTGTTCCTTTGCCAGGTAGAATAGGTCAAGACCAGCCTGCACATTACATGCAGTCTGGCCTTATTCTATACTGCCTGGTTCTTTAAATTTGGCATGGCAATTGTTAATATTTTCAGAGCCCGACTACACCAAACTGATAGACCAGTCAGATAGTGAGAGTGAAGCAGAGGATGAACAGATGGAGGAAAAACAGATAGACAAATACAAGAGATTGTTACTAGAGCTGGATAATGAGGAGAAGGAATTAATGTCAAATTTATCATGTTCTCAATGTATGTCAAAATGCATCACTGTTTAGAAATGGGTTAACTCATTACAACACAGTGATGCTTTTTGACACCTCTCAAGAATTTAGAAAAAATCTTTGTAAAACAATTGAGGAAAATGAAGAAATTTCTTGTGACAAGCAATTTCTTCATTTTCTGCAATGTTTCCCCCCCCCCCCCCCAAAAAAAAAAAAAAAAAAAAAAAAAACAGAAAAAAAAATGGAAAATTTCATTCACTTGGAATTGTTGTCTGCGAAACCTTATGATTTTGAATTGTATAAAATTTTGTTCTCAGGAAAAGTGTTAATATTTTCAGAGCCTGACTACATCAAACTGATCAACCAGTGGGTAATGTGTTAATATTTTCAGAGCCTGACTACACCAAATTGATCGAGCAGTCGGATAGTGGGAGTGAATCAGAGGATGGACAGATGGAAGAAAAACAGATAGACAAATACAAGAGATTGTTACTGGAGCTGGATAATGAAGAGAAAGATAAAACAAAGGGAGATGTGCAGCTGGAGATTAAATGGGAAATGGGTAATTGTTTATGTGAGCCTACAGATATGAGGGGGTAATGAATTTTCAAAAAAGCATAATACGATGGTATATCAAAACGTTTTAAGCCTTGGGATATATGTCATTGATACAGTATAATACCACCTTAATTTACATGAATGTTGTAAATGCAGATTACATGTGGAATCACAATGCTAGCCATTATGATTTGGTCAAGGAAGTTGTTAAAGGGATATACCCTTTCCGACTAAAATGTCATCCATCAATGGTTTGATATCGTTAACTTATGTGGGCGAGCAGCTGGAGGCTTAGTTAGGGTGTTGTGGTAGAACTGGTATTAGAAACTGCAGGAATCCATGGTTAGGTGCTCCAGTCATCATGACATGACCATAGCAGTTGAAAACGGCGTAAAACCCCAATAGACCAAACCAAGCCTACTATATTGGGGTCATCAAATCCAGGTTTTGTTTGGGACTGCTTTTAAAATGGTATTGTAGAAAATAAGCAATGAATAGAAAGTATAAGAGGTCAAGGGAGAAATGTTATAATGCAACAAGATTTAGTCTCATTGAAACTCAATTACTGTAAGATTTATGCTAGGTTCCCACTGCCGATCTGTTCAACTCGATCAACACGACCTCCTAATTTCCCCGATCAAGCCCGACCAAATGTCTGTACACGACTTCTTCTTGATCTCTAGTCGATCAAACTAGATCCCCACCCGAGCACTCCTGATCATTTACCGATTGAAGCCCGACCGTCTTTCCGATTTCTACCCGATCACTCCGACCTTAATTTGAGGCATATACAACCAAGACCCGACCATCTCGATCTATACACGACCAGATCGAGCTGTTTCTATTCTAGGTGTCCTGAATGAAAATCTTTCTGCAGTGTTTGTTATTATCACATATTCGTAATAATTTCATAATATTGTCGGTTTAAACATATACATAATCTAAATGTGACGTAAATGTACTTTTAGCTTTTGACTCACCCTTAATCTGATAAAAATATAACGATTGATGAATTCTTTCAGGCATTAAATACAGTTATTTCAATCGTACATGTTATGTCTTAAATCAGGGAATAACATGAAACATTGTTTCCGATACTTTTCAATATTTCTGTTAAGATAATCTGCGCGGGATCTAGTGCTGTTTGTACACATTTATAACCACACGACATAGTGTTCCCACTGCCGATCAGATCAACTCGATCAAGCGATGGAATACAGGGCGAGCTCAATCTGCAAGGGTGGTCAGGAGAGGTCGAGGTGATCGAAATTGATCTGCATCGCTCAGGCTTCCTACTCAAGTTTTTTTGACATGCAAAAATAGTCGAGTACGATCGAGTACAAAAATAATCGAGAAGCGATTGTGTATTGATCGGGTAGAAGATCGACCTTATCGAGAATGACTCGGGTCTGGAGATCGAGTATGATCGGGTTGATAATCTGTATTCCGACCTGCACCAAACGTGCACTCGATTCCCTGGACATGTACTCGAGTAATTTCTAACCACATCCCGATCAACTGGACCTCTGATTCATCTGTTCACTCGACCAAATCGAGTGAAGAAGTCGGGTTTGATCGACTAGAGATCGAGAAGAAGTAATATGGTCGGGTTTGATAGAGGGCATTTAAGGGATCGAGTTGATCCGCTGCAATAGAGCAGTTTGAAGCACTCGATCACCTTGACTTATACGAGTAATTCCCAAACGCTTTCCTGATCAACTCGACTTCTGCTCCATCTGTTTATCCAATCAAATCCCAGTAAAAGATATTGACTCGATCACACACAATCTCTACACGAGTGTGTCGTTCAGCTCGATCTTCTATACGATCGATACTCGAGCAACGTCCCGATGTGCTTTCTACTCGATCGTAACACGGATTTTTTTGTCAAAACAAATTAGCAGGATTGCCGATGGATGCAGACCATACTCGATCATCTGGACTAATCTCGATCACCACTGCCGACCGACCTCGATCGCTTGATCGGGTTTGGTCAAGTTAATTTGATCGGCAGTGGGAACCTAGCATTAGTGGAGATCTGAAAATTGAACATAAGGACATGTGAGATCCAACATTGATCAAGATCAGTTTTTGTTTATTCCCAGACAGATCCGGAGACATTTCCAAACCCTATGTTGTTGGTACTCATTGGAATCGTCTCATCGAGACGATTCCAATGAGTACCCACAAGATAGGGTTTGGATTTGAAATAACAATTCTAAAACACCTTTATCCCCTCTCTTATCTGATGCTCTGCTCAATGCAATAAGTTGATTTCCCTCTAGGTCTAAAAGAAACTACAGAAGAACTGATCAAGAAAAAGGCAGAGTCTTCAGACAAAACAGTGTGGGATAAGTATCTGGACAAGAAAAAAGAGAAGAAAAAGGAGAGAATGAAAGAAAAGAAGAAGAAGAATATGGAAACAGAGTTGGATAATGAAAACGTTGATCAGGTGAGAGATTTTGACAATTTGTCACAGCATGCGACAGAAAATATTTAGAAAAAATCACTTTTCATGAATACTCTCAATGTTAAATCTTATAGGAATATAGGGGAAATGCTGTTACCAAATAAGATAGAAAGGTGGGTACATTGGGGAGTCATTCAATATGGTAAATAACATATTTGATTTTGAAAATTTATGAAAAAATGTAATCTTACAGAACATTCTTGTGGACAAAGGGCAGGAAAGCATATCTAAACACAGTCTCTTTTTTCCTACCATACTTTATGATCATTTTCAACTGCGAAATCTGGTTGATAACTGCAAAGTCTTAATCTGTTTCTCAAAATGTGGCCTTGAGGACTTGCCAGAAGGTCCCTTCTAGTATGATGGGTCACATATATATTCTTGTAAAGAAAAGGATAAGTTTTACAAAATGTTCAATAAATATTTGAGTCGGGATCTGGCAAAACATCCCTTATAGCATTTGAGACAGCCAGGTTTCAAGATCAGGTCGTGCCTAGTAGATGCAGTCTAGCCAACAGCCATGTTACTCTCTAATGGTTGCTACAGGGCTTGAAGAAGCTACTGGAGAACAACATGGTTCCTGGTCAGACTGCGTGTATAGGCAGGCTGATCTGGAACCATGTTCTCAAATGCTATAAAGGTTGTTTTTTCAGATTCTGGCTCATTTGTACCTGAAAATGAGAATCATGCAGTCTTTTAGGTCACATGACAAGATTTATGTCATTACATGCACAAGATACTTGAGGATTGTTTGGGTTCACTGCCTAAAACTTCTACATCTCACATATTCATTCACTTTGTTTGTTTTCAAAATGTTAAGGTATAGCTCCTGATTAAGTGAACTTTCAGAGCATCTCTAGCTGTTACCTATAGATATTCTGCCAGGTAATTTATGGAGACCTGTATCATTGGTGACCTGACAAGATTTGCATAGCCTATTATGACAATATATTTACAGGATAGTTCATTTGAGGCATTCAGTGATGATGAATTACCTGCTGATATTAGAGATGACCCATTCTTCGCTGAAGAAATGGACTCTTCCAACAAATCTAGTAAAAAGGAAAAGGGTTTGTACCATACTTACATATAAGAGGGATCTTGAAAGTAACTGTCTTCTTCGCGTCCCAATAAGCAACAGGGGCCGCACTATGGTTTCACTTAAATCAATGTTATCATTATGCCCCTAAAGCTTTAAAAGTACCCCACAGCTTAACTTCTTCAAAATGGTAACACAATAGAGAGATTGTAAGGTAATATGTCAAAAATTTATAAATAATGCATTTATATAACTATAAATAGGATGATGATGAATATGAGATATATCATGACAATGGATTAGACCAAATCATGTGTTGTCAATTTAAAGTTTCATCAGCATCAATACCTCTGCCCTATTGGTTTGCCACACAAAATGAAGAAACTATAGGAGAAAATCATGGACCCTGATTTAGGTTGCGCTTAATTTTGATCTCTTATGCGATAAGAGGGCCTATTTCCCTGATCACAGCTTATTTGATTATGATTTTCCTGTGATACATGCTTGTGTGGGTTTTGTCCCTTTTCTTTTCAAAATGTGGGTTATTTGTGCAAAAATTATTCTTTTCAGCAATTCTACAACAGAAGTGCTGTATTGACTGCCATGTTGTTTTCTGCCCTGATTTTGATTGTTGCAATTAGATCTACATTATAATATTGAATCCTTCATTAAACAGCAATATTTCAAATTGGTCTGAATTCAAAGGTCTTGCAGATTACAAAGTTAAAGAAAACCTTAATTTTTAAATATTTCAAAATGAAATATTTTTTGGGTTCCTAAATATCATAGGACACGGTTGTAACTTCAACAGAATTAGATATTCAGCATTCATTATATATGGCAAGATAACGAGTTTTGGATGTACATTGTTTACAATTATTCCAACTCTACCTATATTTTACTTTCAGGTAAGAAAAAGAAGAAAAAGGAGAAGTTGAAAGAAACAACTGAGGAAGAGGAGAATGAGAAGGTTTGTTATTATGACTTGTAAAAAAAATGTTTAATCGGATCTCTTTTGAGCAAATGATTAACCCATCACCAAATGGTAAAATTTAAGACTGGTCCAAATTTAAAGATGTTGCTGACGACTTTTTTAAATGAATGAAATTAGAATTATCTTTGTCTTTTTGGGTAGAAAAGATTGTGGGACATGAAGAAATTGCTCGTCACAAGCAATTTCTTCATTTTCCACGATGTTTTCCACAGCATTTGTCTTTTTGGGCGTCAAGTCATTAATGTGTTGGAATGGCTTCTTTTGACAGTTAAAAGAATAAATGTGAATACTTAACTTGAAAAATTATTATACTGTTTAACGCACCATATCGCAAGATCAGTGGCATATTTTTTTACTTGTGTAAATCTGTTTCTCTGTCTGAAAACTCGGCACAATTTCACAAAATTATTCCGTATGGAATGTTATAAATACACTGTAAAAACATTTGCAACTCAATATTTCGGCAATTGCCTTTTTTGAGAGAAATGGAAACACATTTTAGCTCACCTGAGCATGAAGTGCTCGAGGTGAGTTATTGTGGTCACTTTTTGTCTGGCGTCTGTCCATCAACAATTGGGGTGTTTACACTCAAGCATCCACGAAAAGTAGGCAATCTAGTTTAAACTAGGCCAAAACAAGTAGGATCATAAGTTCTTGGACAAGTTTGATTATGGGCCTGTTCGGACCAGAATGTGCGGAGTTATCTGCCCTTGAATGTCAAAAAATGCTGTTTTTAACTTTGTTTACTCTCTAGCATCTACAATAATTTTTTTATTGATTAATCAAGACAAAACTTGGACATAATGTTGGAGACCATAAGATCTCAGATGAGTTCAATTTTCAGTCTAATCTGATTAGAAAGACAAGTTATGTGCCCTTGAATTCGACAAAATTGCCATTTTTCGGCTGTTTTCAACCTTGTTTACACTCCAGAATCTACAATTATTTATCAATCAAGACAAAACTTGGACACAAGGTGGGGACCACAAGATCTCGGATGAGTTCGATTTTCAGTCTGATTTGATCAGGAAGTCAAGAGTTATGTGCCCTTGAATTTGATAAAATTGCCATTTTCATCTGTTTTCGACCTTGTTTATACTCTAGAATCTACAACTATATATCAATCAATACAAAACTTGACAATGCTGGGCACTATAAGATGTCGGATGAGTTCGATTTTCACAACCTTATTGACCATAAGTTTGTTTTCAACCTTAGTCATAAATATTAATTGAATTGAACAAAAGTGTTGCTCTTATCATTTTGGTTCAGATGAGCGATATAGGACCATTATGTTCCCCTTGTTTTGTTAAAGTTTAATTATTTTGTTACTGCTCGCAACCAAATTGTTTAGTCTAAAAACCCAGCATTTGCCTTTTCGGGGTCATCAGTGTTTCACAAACACATCTTCTTGTTTCATAAATAAGCACATGAGAACAAGCTGTTGTTTTTGGAGAAAAAAAAATAAATTGCACAGGAAAAAATGTATACAGAATGAACAGAGCTACCAGTAAGAGGTAGTTAAGACATTCTTACTTTGCTTTTTCAATTCCAAACCCTTTATTGTGGATATTCATTTGTATCGTTTCAATAAGATGATTCCAAGAAGTACCCAGGGGCGGATTAGGTGCAGTGGTAGTGTGCTGGTCTTATAACACAGGGGTCACAGGTTCGATCCCCTGCCTCTCCAGTGTTTTGGATGGGTCTTTAAACTGAGGTCCCGTCTCCATATAAACTTAGCAGTCAAGTGGGACGTAAAACTCCATTAAATCCTAATCTGATGAGTACTGACAACAGTGCTCGATGATTAATAAATGAAATACTGCATTTTGAAAAGCCTTCCTCGCTCCCATGTAGCTCTGATGAAAGCATATTCTTCCAGGCTGCTCTCTCACTGATGATGATGGATGATGATGACGACAATAAAAAACATTTCAACTTGAAGAAAATCATCGAAAATGACAGTCAGGAAGGAAAGAATAAGAGGAAGAAAAAGAAGAGAAAGAAGGAACAAGAGGCAAAGAAAAAGACAGAAATGGCTGACGATTTTGAGGTAAAGTCAGAAAATTTAACCCATTACCGACCGACACCGTTTTAGGCTTGTCCAATTTGAAAGAAGTTGCAGACGACACTTTCATGTGTATGAAATTTTACTTTTTTTGTGTTTTTTTAATGGAAAACATTTTGGGAAATGAAGAAATTGCTTGTCACAAGCAATTTCTTCATTTTCCACTATGTTTTCCATGGCCATTATTTTGTACAGAGTCAAAAAGTGTCATTGTGTGGTAATGGGTTAAAACAAGTGACCGAAATGAAATATGAATAGCATATGTTGTAGTAATAGAATGAAGATGGGTAATTTTATGCAGGAAATGTATATGCAGATTTCAATGCAATTTACAAGTGGCAAACCTTTAGATTGCTCCAATTTAACCCTTTTGGAAACAAGACCTAGTTTTGACATCCCTAATAGAAATTGCTTGGGAAAACATTGAGGCATAGAAGAAAACGCAGAAAACCAGCATGTTCTTCTTTTGGCTCAATATTTTCTGCACTTAAATTTACAAAATTTTTATCTTTTTCAACATCTATTTCGTCGTCAGAAGCAGCTTTCCAGTTGTAAGGGCCTAAGGTTTTGCCATTTGGGAAAGGGTTAAAAAATGCTGTATGTAATAAAACTGACTTGAATAAAAAAGAAGTCAATATTTAATCTACAGAAAGGACTGATAATTATAAACAATTATAAGTCATTGTTATGAAGAAAAATAAAATTTTATGAAACATTGTGGAAAAAGAAAACGCTTGTGAAAAAGATTGATGTTTTAGGCTCATATTGTTGCTTTTCAACAAAAACCTCGTTTATAACTGCAGCTTAAAACAAGCTGCAGTTACGGGTACAGCAATATGGTAAATAATATTCTATTTATTTTCAGCTGGATGTGCAGGACCCAAGATTTTCAGCCATCTACGAGTCACATCTCTACAACATCGACCCTTCAGCTCCGGAGTACAAGAAAACTAAAGGAAGTGAAGCGCTTGTCAACGAAAAACTTAAGAGACGCTCAGAACCAGGGAGCAAGAAACGGTCAAATAAAGAAACAAATACCGGGAGTGGGAAGAAAATGAAAATAGAGAATCCTGGACGGACTAAGGATGAAAGTTTAGCGTCACTAGTGAAGTCTGTGAAAGCAAAGACGAAATCTTTTCAAAGTGCCAAATCCCAAAAAGAGAGATAGTGTTAGGTTTATGTACCCATCTGTATAGGTCCTTATTAACCCATTACCAAACGACAAAATTTTAGGCTGATCCAAATTCAAAGATTATGCAGACGACAATTTCAAGCGGATGATATTGTACATTTATTGTCTTTTAGTGTAGAAAACATTGTGGGAAATGAAGAAATTGCTTGTCACAAGCAATTTCTTCATTTTCCACAATGTTTTCCCAAACCATTATCTTGTGGGCAGTCAAAAGGAGTTTCTGTGAGGTAATTGGTTAATGACCTGGCAGAGCATCTCTAGCTTATAGCTAGAGATGCTAAGCCAGTTCATTTATTGAGACATTTACCTATGCTTTGATTTGACTTCTGCAAGAATGCAAAATTTCAGACTGGTTCAAATTCTAAGATGTTGCTGACATTAATTTAAAGTGAATAAAATTTTATCTTTTTGTTGATTTTGACTAGTAAACATTCTCAGAAATGAAGAAATTACTTTTGATGAGCACAATATTTTCCCAAGCCTTTATCAAAAAGTGTCACTATGTTGGAATGTGTTTACAGATACATGTCACTGCTTTTCTCAAGAATCTCATTACAGCTTTAATACATGTACTTGCTTAGACAGCTAAATTTTGAACTTTTCCATTTTGAGAACTGCTGCAGAAGAAATTGGTGTTGACAATGAACTATTTAGCCCAGAAAATATGAGATTCTGCAATTCTTTGTCTTACAGATTCCATATACAGAGTAGCACATAGTTTGTTGTCTGCAACTCATTACAGTTAAATCATTCCTGTGTGATGTCATCTTTTGAGCTCTCACAGGGTTAAGACTGTAGAAAACATTGTAGAAAATGAAGAATATGCTCATCACAAGCAATTACCTCATTTCTAACAATGTTTTCTACCCAGAAGGACTAAGAAATGTATAATTTTATTCACTTAGAATAGTAATTGGTAAAGACTGGTCTGAAATCTTGTCATTTCAAGAAGTGTTATATTTATGTAAGAAAGGGAAAGAAACTAATTTTATGCCACCGTACCAAAACAGTGGGGGATATTGTTTTACCATTGTATGTCTGTCCGTCTGTCATTTAGAAAACTTAAAGTGAAAACTGAACATTAGCATTTTCGGCGACATACGTGTTTCACAAACAAATCTTGTTTTTAGCTCGACTTTTCAAAGAAAATGAGAGCTTATACTGTCACCCGGGCGTCGGCGTTGGCGTTGCAACAAAGGTTAAAGTTTTTTCAAACATCAATTACTTCCATACTATCAAAGGGATTCAACCCAAACTTGGAATACTTATTCACCATCGCACCCTCTACCTTACTACCAGGGCCCATGACCCTGGCTGCACTATATTTGGAGTTATGCCCCCTTTATACTAAGCACTTAGAAAGTCGAGCGCGCTGTCTTCGGACAGCTCTTGTTATCATTAATTTGTTAAAGGAAAATAACTTCAGTTAAGATTACAATTGTTGTTTGATTGTTTCAAATTAATTTTTATGCTCCCCGAAAATATTTCGGGGGAGCATATAGTCGCCATGCTGTCCATCCGTCTGTCCGTCCACAGCCAGATCTCGGCAACCCTTGGACCAAATTCAATGAAACGTCACATGTAAACTCCTTAGGCTAATCCCTAGTGATCTCTTTCTCCGTTTGATAATTTGAGGCTGCATCATGGAAAAAGGGGCCTTAATGTAAAAAATAGTTCTTCTCTAATTTCTCTTCATCTAATCTGCAGAATTTAATGAAATGTTGTACTTATGTGATAAATGAGATGTTCTAGACCATATTCTATAAATAATGTGCGTACAAAAAATCTGTCATGGTGAAAGGGGGCTTAATGTATGATAGTTTTTATTTTGTGACAAACACTTATTCGGGGAGAATGTATGATAGTTTTTATTTTGTGACAAACACTTATTCCGGGAGCATAATCCGTCTATGACGGCTCTTGTCTTTACATTGAAATACATCATCACATTGTAGATTTGAATGCATACATATGGAACATTATGCCATTTCCAACCAATAATGTCTTTTGACTCCCAACAAGTTAAAGGCTTTGGAAAACATTGTGGAAAATAAAGAAATATGCTTTTGACAAGCACTTCAGTCATTTCCCACAATGTTTTCTACCTAGAAAGATGAAAGTACTGGTATTGTAAATTTCCATTCACTTGAAACTTTCAATTGCAATATCTTTGAATATTGACAAGTTTAAAATGTTGCCATTTGGTAAACATTTAACCCTTTCCCAAACAAGACCTGGTTTTGATGTCCCCTAATAGAATAGGTTTGGGAAATACATTGAGGCAAAAGAAGAAACTGCTGATAACCAGCAGTTTCTCCTTTTGTCTCAATATTTTCTATGCCATATTTAACACATATATATCCTATCTTTAATAACACCCATTTTGCCATTTGTGGCAGTTTTAGAAGTGGATCACCCTAAAATTTTGTCGTTCAGGAAAGGGTTAAATTGGTTGAAATTTCAATATTTCAAAAGATTAAAAAGTGAAAGGCTTACTTAGTATTAAAACCATTATTCCTCTTCCAACTTCCAACCCTTTCTGACAAAATTGTCACCCACCAATGGGTTTGAAATCGTTAACCTAAGTGGGTGAGCAGCTGTAGGCTCGGTAAGGGTGTTGTGGTAGTACTGGTTTGAGAAACAACAGGAATCCATGGGTAGGTGCTCCAGCCGCCGCGATATGACCCTGGTAGTTGAAAACGGCGTAAAACCCCAATAAACTCCAACTTCCAAGCATCACCTGGTTCTGATGATCATAATGAAAGTAGCCTTTCCTGGGTTCGTCTGGTTCAACACCCTGCTACAGCAAATCGTCGTTGTAAATGCAAATCCTCGTATCTCGTTTTTGGAAAAGTTTAAAGGGAAGTGAAAAAAGTGTTATACCTTTTTCCAAACTGAAATGTTGTACTTGAAATTTTAATATATTGTTCACAAATAATGTGTCTTTAATACTGACCAGTAAAAATATCTCAAAACCTGTGATAATTGTCTAAACTGGGCACACAAGTTTGTACTTTGAAAATCTCAAGAATCTACATACGAGGTTTTGCATTTACACCGACGAAATGTCCTCTCCGACATTTGTCTCCCACCAATGTTCGAATAATTGTAAACCTGTTTCGCCAAGCAGCTGGATGCTCAGACAAGTTGCTATAGTACTAGTGAGAGAAACGACAGGAAATCATGGATAGGTGGTCCAGTCATCGAAACATGACCTTGGCAATTGAAAGAGGCATTAAACCCATTCTACCAATCAATCAATGTAGCCTTTAGAAGTGTCAGTAGAAAATAAGAATATTTTTGTAACCAGGGCCATGGCCACAGTTTCGATCCCAGACTGCATGGTTAGATGCTCCAGTCATCACGATATAACCATAGCATTTGAAAGAGATGTTAAACTCCAATCAATTGATCAATCTGGTAACTCGCATTTTCTCCTTTTGTCTTGACGCATCCCATGCTATGAAATACGAAATGAGCGCATTCAATGACAATTATTTTTGTCGTTTGTAGCTTCTACAGGGTTGCCACGTGTCAGGGAAATGTCAGGGAAATTTAAATTTTTTCAAGGTCAGGGAATTGTCAGGGAATTTTGTGAACTGTCAGGGAAATTTGAAAATACAGGCAAATGTCAGGGAATTGTCAGGGAATTTTGAAAAAATTGGATGCAATGCCACATGTTTAAATATTTCAAGGTTGCCTTTCAAAAAATTCTCGAAATGTCGCGAGTTACCGTGAAATTACCGCGACGAAACATGTCAGGGAATTTTCCAATTGTGTCAGGGAATTGTCAGGGAATTTTATTTCCACTGACTAGTGGCAACCCTGTTCTATTAATTTAGACTGATCTATTTGTCGTTTTTGGAAGGGTTAAGTTCTGACGTTATACAATTTTTTCTTGTAATTATACTCCCCGTCATAAGAAAGTAGCCACTTGTCCAATGCAAATGGTTGGTAATTTTAGGATTATTCATGAACGTATCGAAATTAATACAAAACAATGCAACATGGCAGGTAAAACGCCTTCGTGAAAGTATCGAAAACAGTCGAATTACTCCATTAGCTATGGTAGCTTGGTGGTAGTTCCAGGAAATCCGTAACTGATACGGAACACACTACTGAAATTCATGGTCATATATAGGGCTAGAAAAGGGACAAAAATGAATAAGGATATGTGTTTATGATACTGTTTTAATTCAAAATGCTTAGTGACTAATAAGTGATTTTCATTACACTCAAGACCCTTGCAAAATGGTGGTTTCCGGTTTTAGCCCAACCAACCCCCAATTTCCTCTCAAATGCTCCATTCATTGAAACTTTGTTTCTGTTTGATCTTTAGCAAGTTCCTTATTCGGAAAATGTTTCCTCCCCTTTACAAACCAACCACTTCCGGTTATTATCAAACTTTTAATATTGAGGCATGCTATACTGCTAGTGCTAAATTTTCATAGACCTTTTATCAATTAAACGGAATGATTTCCTGTAAAATTGAAATGGGACTTTTGTTGGTGTTTCAACAGCGTCAACTTATGCAGAAAATGACAGATGTAAGTAAACAAAACTGAAATTTTTATCCTAAAATACTGTTTTTTACCCATATAACAACTTAACATCTTTCCGGACATGTTGTAAGCATTTAACCATTGAGGTGTAAAAAGGAACTATTGGGAATGCGTATGAATTTGTAAAAACAAAAAGACATATAAAATTGAAAAAATATGGCTTTTTGAAAAGTGGCTACTTTCTTATGACGGTGAGTATATATCCCAATTTGTAATTTTTCATGATTTATTGTCCGGTCACGATATTATGGCGCATGTTTACACAATTTTTTTGTTTGATCAAACTACAAACAACTACAATTTTGCATGGGACGGTTCGAATGTTGCAGGTGTTTCGCATCTCAAATATGTTTTTGAATCAATCAATGGAAACCCGTGGTAAATTTGCACCATCTTCGCCAGCCAAGGTTGAACCCACCTACTTTTACATCGAGGATTTCACCATGGGCTTACGAAGATGCACTTGCAAGTACATGTACATGTATTTAGAATTCAAAGAAAGATAACAAAGCTGTACTGTACATAAATTGAGTTGCTTCCCTTCCACTACATCAAAACCAATTTCACAACAGAGTGAAGTTGGGCTCAAGCCGATTTTGAAATATTGAGATGCTCTAAAAGCCATCCCAGCTCAACCTAAGGTGGGGAATTACTTGCTGACAAAGGAATTGCAGAAAGTCTTTAATGATTTAGTTAATTATAATAGGCGACCGAATTGAAAAGGGTTTGAAGCAGAGAAGGTGAAAATATGTCGGGGAATTGTTTGATTTTGTAGACACAGACTGATCTAGATACATGTTGGTTTCAAATGTCATAAGGGACCTCTCACATCCTCAGTCAAATATAGAAACTCTCCTATTTTGATTGAACGTTTCTAGATCAGAATCGGCTTCAGGGCACACATCAGCGACTAAGGATGAACTTTTTCACTTCTATTTTAACTAAAAACATAGCCTTGTTATTCTGTGCCCCGAAATAATTTCTTACAAATAGCAGCGAGTATAATTATATCTACCATGCTAGGTGCATAAATGAATTAGTATATTGTATCTCTCATTTTGATTTCATTATGCATTTAACCCTTTCTCTAACAGCAAAAAATAAGTTTTTGCTACAAGAAACCCGCTGAAATCGGCAAAATGGATATAATTATGGTAAAGATATAAATTTCTAATTTCTTAATTGGTTCAAAATATATTGCAAAAAAAATTGAGGCAAAAGGAGAAAATGCTGATCATCAGCTTTTTCTTCTTTTGTCTCAATGTTTTCCCCGATTTTGTTCCTTTTTTCTTTTCGGGGCGTGAAAATCAGATCTCGATTTCATGTTGTGTTTAATTAGTAGATATAGGTAGTTCTGTTCGTATATAGCCCTCTATATGGTTGGTAATGAGATTGTTCACCCTATTGTTTTAAGGTGTTAATGTTTGATATGGGCCATGACATAAGAAAAGGGGCACATTTCTTGCCATGGATTCTTTGACACAGAATCCGGCTTAATTTCGTTACGTTATTTTGTAGAAAACTTGAAAGTAGAACTTGATTTGCGTCAGGCCCGTAGGGAGCAACTTCATATTGGGTGGGCTCAAGTCCTTAAGTGTCTGAATATTGGGGAGGGGCTAAATGGGATTTTCCCTAAATTTTCAGGGTAAAATATGGAAATTTAGGCATTTTTTGCCAACTTTGGCCCTAGCCCCCCTTGTTTCTACGGGCCTGTGCGTGTAAAGGATTGGGCATGAAAGCCAAGGATAAATAATATATTCCAAATATTAACTTGTTTTGAACCTACATAACAGAATAAAAGTTTGAAAATATAGAGAGAAAAGGAAGAAAATTTTCAGAATCTGATCAAAATTTTCTCCATTTTCATCTGTTCTGTCAGAATTTCCTTCGTTTCCATCAATGTTAATGTGATTTGCTGTTAACCCATTACCGCACGGTGACTCATTCAACTCCTTACAAGATAATGACTTTAGAAAACATTGTGGAAAATAAAGAAATTGCTTGTTACAAGAAAATACTTCATTTACCACAATGTTTTCCTCTCTAAATTACCCAAACATAAAAAATTAATTTACTTGATATTGTCGTCTGCAACACATTTTGACAAGTCCATATATTTGCCGTTTGGTAATGGGTTAATAGATGTTCTGTTTACTGTACACTGTCCTGTGGTTTTATTATTTATGGTACCTGAAACGCATTTCGAATTGGACTAATTTAATTTTCTTATATTGGCGTCATCTTCTCCGACTGTCCGTCCGTCCATCCGTCTGTACGTACGTCCACTTTTCTTGTCAACGCAACTCCTCCTAAGTTTCTGGCTGGATCTTTTTTAAACTTGGTCAATCTTATCACCTTAAATGTGCAATGAAGTAAGGAATTTATTCTTCATTGATTTTGCCTGAGTTATGTCCCCTTAAAACTTAGTCTCTTGGGCTTTTTGAAATTGCAGCCCAATATCTACCAATAGATGTCGCCACCTGTCGATTACCATCTATCTCTGGTGGGCATTCTGGGTTAACTACTTTCAAGATGTCAGCGCCCATAAAATGCATACACGTGGTACTTCCTCATGACTTCCTGTCACGCGGCATATTTGCTTCATATGCTTGCATAGAGTAAAATGAATAATCTAATTTGAATTAATTATTTTATCAGATGAAATTGAGACGAAAATCAAACTTTATTTTGTTGCAAATGTATTTGTAGTTGCAATTTTCTGCTTGCTACTTTTTGGCGACAGGATTTTGGAGTTATGCGCACCGCGTAGTGATTTTTATCCAAAAATGGATAAAGTGATGCGTCAAATGAGTCAGTCCGAAAATAAAAAAAATAGACTGGAAATATTTTAGACTGGCTGCTTAGTCAATGATTGCAGCCTTGCTGCGTATATTGTGACTATAATCGATTCACTATTAAACGAGAATAATTACAGTTGAATTGCTTTATCAAAACAACTGAAATTATTCTCGTTTAATTGTGAATCTATTATATGGCACTCTTGTTATTATTATTATTATTATGGGCAAAAATTACGTCATTACTATATAGATGGCAAAATTTCAGGTCGATCCTATGTAAAAGCTGCTGCAGACAACGAAATGAATATTGATGAAGATGGGCTTTTAGTACAAAAAATGGAAAACTTTGAGGCAAAAGGAGACAATGCTGATAATCAGCATTTTCGCCTTTTGTCTCATTTTGTCTCAATATTTTCTCCATTTGTGTTTCTTTATTGTCGTCAAAAAGCGGAAAAGGGTTAAAGAATTCTGGTTCATTAGTGTCAGAGAATACGCGAACAAACCGGGCCATCCTTCGTGTAGCGTCGATGCTCATTTTGCCGCCGATTGCCATCCGTAATTATTAGGTTCGAATTACTCCGGGCCGTATGCGGCCCCCGTGCTAGCAAGATTAATGCTGTATAACCATCTATTATGCAAGTGTGGCAATTTGTTTTTCGGGAAAGAATATGATACACGGTGTATGATAATTTCGGGGGAATCGCTTAAAAAACACTGAAAATTGTGATCGTAATGTGTTTTGAAAACACCCTTTCACTTCTTTGCATGCTTCGTCCTTTTCCTAATAATAGAATTTTAGACTTTGTATAACTTAAATAACCTTAAGATGACTAATAAGTTTTTTTTCAACGATATTACTCTACTCAAAAGTGCAGAAGACATTGAAGGAAAAGGATAAAATCCATGTTAGAAACAATGAGGTTTCGTTTTCAAAACTGAACTTATTTAGAACATTGATATTGTTTACTGTCTAAATTATAATGGAAACGATTGTAACATTACAATTTTTATTCGCCCCTATGGTCCGTTGTATTATGTTGTGGCTCTGGTCGATCGTCCGTTAGTAATTTATTGTGTGCGCAATTCCTCCTACAGTTTCAATAGGAATTTGATAAAACATGCCACACAATGAATCTTCCATGCGTCTAAGTGTGCACACCACTTTCGGAATTCAGATAGCCGTTTTCGTTCTTGAATTATCTGCCCTTGAATTGGGAAAAAATGTCATTTTATTGTGTGCATGTCTACTCCTAGAATTGCTACCTGAATTCAACCAAACCTGCCACTATGAATCTCCATTGTGTCTAGTTGTGTACACCTTTTTCGAAATTTAGATAACTCTTTTTCTTTCTTGAATTAGGCTATCTGCCCTTGAATAAAAAAAATGACATTTTCGTGTGAGTGCAATTGTCAACCGAAATTTGATAACACTTGTCACAATGATTCTACATGGCGCAACTTGTGCTTGACAAGCCCCTCGCGTGTGTACATGCGCCGCTCCGCGAAGCTCTTGTTGTTCCCTGGTTCTATTTCTATTTGGCTTTAGAAAAATACTTGGTTCTAAGTTCTGACCTTTCGTTACATTGTACCGTATCACTTGGTTTCATAATGTTCAATATCATGATAATTATACTGACATGAGAATTTGCTGAACACATACAAGTCTCTACAAGTAGATTTTTTTTGCAATAAAATCCATATAGAAACTGCTGAAAACAGTTGCTTTTCTCCGCTATTTCTATATCGCAATTTACACAAATGACAATAAACGCGCCTAGAGCTTCACCTATTACAACAGCTTTCACGTTGCAGCATGCGAAAACTATAGGCCCGCCATCTTGGAAAGGGTTAACCCTTTCCCAAACGGCAAAATTTTAGGGAGATCCACTGCAAAAGCTGCCACAAATTACAAAATAGAAGTTATTCAAGATAGAATTGTGTAAAATATTGCATAGAAAATATTGAGACAAAAGGAGAAACTGCTGGTTATCAGCAGTTTCTTCTTTTGTTTCAATGTTTTCCCAAGCCTTTTCTATTAGGGACGTCAAAACCAGGTCTTGTTTGGGAAAGGGTTAAACAATAAAGTTGTTAGCCTGTTCCGGAATGCTGTTTGGCATGGCGTGGAATTGTTCGTCGTATAAAGTTTCGGGAAAATAGATTGTGTTGTATATCTATTCGACAGGGTCGTCAAAATAGCGCGAGTTTTGATGGGGAGGAATTCAAAGTGCTGAAATTCCTGTGAGACGTGCCATTTATGTACTCAAGACATTTTAGCTCCTCCGTCCGTATGGCCAGCAGGCTAGGCCTATTGCCATGGCATTGTGTGTCAATAGTGTCTGCGTATACATAGTTTCCTTGAAACTCTTCTGAGGAACTACTTGATGTATTTCTACCAATTATAACGGAATGATCCTCTAACAGATTCTGTCAGAATCTGATTCTGTGTTAGAAAAAGAGTTAAATATAAATAGGCTATGTCCTCGAATGTCAAAAATGTCTGTAACTATTTAGTCTATAGAATTATATTTCACAAGTCACATAAAGACAAAGCTTGAACAAAATGGTAAGATATTGCATGAACGTAATCTTCCAGATCATACTCTGTCACATTGAATTATCTGCCCTTGAGATTGATCCATTTGCAGTTTACGACTTTGATTTCACTTTGTAGTTCCATATCGATTGGATCTATAAATGGAAAGTTTCCAGTCTTACTAACTAAACTATTCTGCTAAACCGATCTTCGTCTATTCAATGTGGAAACTTTAATAAATTTGTCTCAACGATTATATGAGACAAATAAAGATCTTCAACGCCGATTACTAATGAAATTTGCTGAATGTAGAAATGACCATCAAATGCCTCTGACTTCAGCCAGTTTTGCTGTTTCAAATAAACAAACAAAATCACAGAGGATATTAATTATCTAAAGACGACATCTTTAAAGTGACATTTCACATTTATTTCATTTTTTAAAAGTATGTCTTGATGCAAAGATTATCTATTTTAATGCGTAGTCCTAAATGCTATCAGTTTTTTGAAGTTGTTATTTATAAGCGTAAAATACGCCTTCAAAGTTGAGACAGAAATGACAAATTCTATATCAATTTGAACTGTTGTCCACAACAATTTGTTTAAATTTAGCACAAAAATATATATTTCTCGTAAAATGTTCAATATTTTGGCTTGAAATTTTCATAAGAAAACATGCTCTTTCAGATAGAATAAAAGTAAAATTTATGTAAAAATGATTGTGAAATGTCACTTTAAATTGATTATAATTTAAAGCGATCTCTATTATTATTAGCAGTAGTAGTGTGCGCCTACATATCAGGTTATCCGCTTTTACTAGATCGTACGTTGTACCGTGTTTCTCCGTTACAGTGTCTGCATTCAGGTACCTTAAATATGACAAGATCATTTTCAGCAACCTGCCCACTTTGATATGGCGCCCATTCCGGAACACGTGGTAAATCGCTTTGTCAGAATAGAATAGAACAGGAAGCGCTAATCAGCTCACAAATGCGACGTCATTTACATACTACACATTTCCGGGATGTTCCGCGGGACTCGCCCCGAATTATCTGTTGACTTAACCCTTTCCCAAACGACAAAATTTTAGGGTGATCCAATTTGGAAGCTGCTGCTGACGACAAAAGAGAATTTGTTAGAGATAGAATTTGTGTATAATACAGCACAGAAAATTTTGAGACAAAAGAAGAAACTGCTGGTTATCAGCAGTTTCTTCTTTTGTTTCAATGTTTTCCCAAGCCTTTTCTATTAGGGACCTCAAAACCAGGTCTTGTTTGTGAAAAGGTTAACCCTTTCTAAAACAAGTCCTGGCTTCGACATCAACGGATGATGAGAGTTTGGAAAATGTTGTGAAAAATAGAAGAAAATGTCTATGACCAGCATTTTCCTCCTTTTCTTCACCTTTTTTTCTTAACATAAAATGCGAATGTTCTACTTTTTGAATTATTTATGTTGTCGTATCCAACAACCCTCAAATTGAACAGGTCTAAAGTCTTATTGTTTGGGTACACTTTTCTCCTACACTGGGTCTATATACCCAGTTGTAAAAATTTATGTGTGTGTGTTTTTTTTTTTTTTTTTTTTTTTTTTTTTCGTGCAAAATAGGCTCAACTTTGTGGCTCAAAAGTCATTTGAGATATGTATGTATTGTTTCCTTTTGTTAAAAAAAGTATTCTACCTTTTTATCAAAAGCATCAGTAACATCTTTAAAAAGTGCACATAACGTGCATTGGCCAGTAAGTCTTAAAGTGAGCAGTCTTGAGGTGATATCTAAAAGAAACACAGTTTTGTTAATTTTGGCACTTAAACACTGCTATAAACTATTAAAAGCATGCTCAACTTCATGGTGCAAAATATCGTCATAGATTGGGGACCAAGTTATTAACTTTTTTCCAAGAACCGGAGTCACATCTATGCGTAGGCCTACTAGAAATAAAAACAAGAAAGGCCCCAAAAAGATATCGACCAACAATAAATAAGAAGGCCCGCTTGAAACTGGTGCCGACTTTGCCTGCACAGAAACAATGTACCCGTGCAGCTTCACAATTGGTAAAATAAATATTTCTTATATGACCCATAAAAAAGAATACTGCAGTCATGAGCAAGGGCGGATCTAGAGGGGGTCAGAGGGGTCCGGACCTTCTCCGGTATTGGCCGAAAATTAATTTTTGACTATATAACTTTTGTGTAATGTTACATATTGCTGCCTTTTTAACGAAAACCTCGTAACTGCAGCTTAAAACAAGCTGCAGTTACGAGGTTTTCGTTGAAAATCGATGTTCTTTAGCACATCTTAAGCCATCATTTGAGCTTGGACCCCCTTGAAAAAATCCTGGATTCGCCCTTGATGGGACATAATTCTTTGCCACCCACCTTTTTTTTCCTTGAAAGAAAAATAGTAATTTTCTATTCTAGAGCCGTAATATACCCCTCGTTAGTTCATTTAGCATGCATACATAAATATGACAAAGATATTATTGTCTATAGCTAGTGTGGATGATAAATATGGATATACATGTAGTCTATGACAGTTTTTATATATATTTTTTTTTAAAATTACGAGTGAGTTTTTGCAAAATCAGCAGGATGGCGAATAATTATGCCCCATGATATACATATATAGATATAGACTTCTGTTCAGAAACAAAATTTTCATATATAAGATATAAAGAAAGACCTTATTTCTTCTTGTTCTAAATTATTTACTATCTGATTCGTCATAATAATTAAACTTCGACTTACAAGTGCATGCAACTGGTTGCAGTATATTGTTGGATTACCGAACTGTTACAAATTCACAAATCCTTTAAGAAAGCTAGAACAACAACATAAATAATTCATTATCTGCATGTACACTTTTTTTTCAATTTTAAATACCAAAATTTCATATTCTAAATGGATAATATGTCCACTTACAAACCGTTCGCACATTTCGCTGCCGTCGTTCGCATGCACATCTTGGAAGTTGCAGTTCAACACAAGAGTTTTAATGAAGTGAGAAAGGAATGCGTATTGTTAACCAAGTAGTAGAAGTGTTAATGAGACCACGGAAAATACCGACTAAATTGGAAATTCCACGTTTTTTATGATTGCAAACAGACATTTTGATCGTTAAAAACCTAGACGGTAACATCGAGCTCCTCCAAAACTCAACCCAAAACGAAAAGCTGATAATCCCATCATATAGCCAGACGACAAAATTTATCTACTGGTCCAAATTTTAAGATATTGCAAACGACACTTTCGTGTGAATGGACATTTTACCTTTTTGGTCTTTCTGGGTCGAAAACTTTGTGGGAAATGAAGAAATTGCTTGTGTCAAGCAATTTCTTCATTCTCCATAATGTTTTCCTAACCATTATCTTGTCAAAAGTGGGGTAAAAAAAGAGCCAATGTGTGGGAATGGAGTATAAGCATAAAACTGGAAATGATTGCAAAAAAAAAAAAAAAAAAAAAAAAAAAAACAATTCTCTCGACTTCCACTGTCTCGAAGTAAAAAAAAAGGTTGTCAGAATATCTCGACATATCTGTAGTCCGATGAATCTAATTTTTATATAACTCGAGTTCTATATTTGACTGTGTAAGCATTTGTTAACTCTACTTTTCTTTTTTTGAAAGAGGTAATTTGATTTAACCCTTTCCCAAACGGCAAAACTTTAGGGTGATCCAATTCAAAATCTGCCTCAAATGACAAAATGTAAGGTATTTTAGATAGAATTTGTGTAAAATATGGGATAGAAAATATTGAGACAAAAGGAGAAACTGCTGGTTATCAGCAGTTTCTTCTTTTGTTTCAATGTTTTCCCGAGCCTTTTCTATTAGGGACGTCAAAACCAGGTCTTGTTTGGGAAAGGGTTAAATCAAATATTTTCAAAAGTATGTGCATATTTTGTTCACAAAAAACATGATAATTAACTACATGCGAAGTATTATCATAGTTATAATTTTTAGTAAAAAAAGGACACAGTGTAACATGCTTTACAAAATAAACAACCCTTTTTAAAAGTTAGACATTTAAGGACAGATCCTCCATTTATTTACTACGGTAAGATTTTTTTTTATTTTTTTCTGTACTGATATTTAAATATATGAGAAGTAAAAAAATGACTTAAAAACTATAGGTCACCAAGCGAATTAAAAAGTTATTGGATTTCAAGGCAGACTACTCTTGTCTAAAATTGCAAAAATGAGGTGTCACTTAAATACCCACAAAAAAGGTGTTCGAAATGACTAGGATTACATAAATAAGTCTTTACTGTGTTCAATATGTTTTAATCTGTCTAAATGAGTATCAATTTGGGAAAATTTAGTGATGATTTTGAAATTTTTAGTAAAATATTCTTTCAAAAGTAGCTGAAATTGCTCTTTTTTCGCAACGTTTCTGATAATAAAAAATATTCCAGCGATAAGATTTTTTTTTTCTTTTTTGGTATAGATATAGTGCTTTGTCATACCTACAAAAACAAAAAAAAGAAAAATTTATCAAACCAAGCGTTTTTTCTGAGTTATATGTAAAATATGGTTTACTTTTTGCAGCTCTGTCCGAAATTCACTTCTTTTATCCATTTTTTTCCTTATTACCAGCTTTAGATAATAAAAAGTGTCGCATTTTGTGTCCATCTGTAGCGGACTAGCTCATAAAGACACCACTTTGCTTTTGTTGCTCCGTTTCCTATCGCTAACGCCACATGTTGAACGCGTAACAGAAAGCGAAATGTACCATCCGAGTACTATTACACTTTAATTGACCAAACAGAGAAAATTGAAATAACCGAAAAGGGTCTTGTCATTTATCAACCAAACATTAACTAAATGTAAAAAATACATTTGCTGAAAAGGCCAATTACTGAAACAGCTTTATTTCGTTATTTAGGATATGCGCAGTAAGTTGCGCAGTAACAACTGGAGGATCTGTCCTTAAAATACGTTAAACTATCTTCGCATAATAAATTATATTGTACATTACAATAGAATAAATGAGTCGCCAGAAACCCCAATTTGTGGCCATTCTGGTCTGGTTTATTATGGAACACCAATGTTCGACTTTCAGTCATCAAGTTCATGGAATTGCCCATATTTCTTCATTTGTATGCATTATGTGCAGTCATACTTTTTGAAGATTTCACTGGAACAAAATTAGCTGAACAATTTTTTCAACGATGCACCAGTCACATTTTTACTTGCCAGCAAAGAAACATGTGATATTGTCATATATATTATATATCTTAAGAAATTCAAGCATTCGTGTATAGTTAAATTCTTAAATCTGGATTTATGAAACTTTAATGTCATAATAAGGGAATTATGACAAACATGCTGAGAGTAAAATGGTAAGACTGGGAAAAATAATGGATTTAAATACAATTTAACCTTACTTGAGTATGTATAAATGGCACAAATTCCGTTTTATTGCAACAATTTCGAATTTTCTCTGGAAAAAATACTTTTTTTGATAGACTTCATCTTCGCAAGCCAAGGGTTACTACCTCCACTTTGTTCCTTACGAACCCTTGGCCGCTCGCCTCTATGGAAATCGAAAGTACCACCGTGCGATTTCATTGGACGCGATAACTTTCCCATTATCCAATCAAAACACACTAAACAAGCCCTCTTTGTCAAAACGAAAACGTCACGGCTGACGTCAAAATCGATATCCGTATTTGATGCATCGCCTAACACGTTTTAGTACGAGGCTTTTGATTGGCCAGAAATAGCAACTGCAAAGGGCCGCGACACTTTATCGCCGAAAGGTGGCATGGTGGTACTTTCGATTTCAATAGAAGCGAGCGGCCAAGGGTTCGTAAGGAACAAAGTGGAGGTAGTAACCCTTGGCTTGCGAAGATGGATAGACTTATACTTACCATATATTTAATGTCGTTTTAACCCTTTCCCAAACGACAAAATTTTAGGGTGATCCACTTCAAAAACTGTCAAAAATGACAAAATGGATGTTATTAAAGATAGAATTTGTGTTAAATATGGCAAAGAAAATATTGAGACAAAAGGAGAAACTGCTGGTTATCAGCAGTTTCTTCTTTTGTTTCAATATTTTCCCAAACTATTTCTATTAGGGACGTCAAAACCAGGTCTTGTTTGGGAAAGGGTTAAAATGTTTTTGGAAAATATTCGGAACTTGGTTCTACCTTTTTTTAAACAATTCCCGTTCCTGGCGTTCTGTGTAAAGAAGTATTCCAAAAGTAATTACATGTATTAAGAAAGAAACTGTTTATAAAAAGCATTTATAATTTTCTCTGAGTACCGACTAAGCAATAATATAGGCTACATGTATATGTTGATTCCTCTTTGAGGCATTATTTGAATAATAAGTTTTGTATCTACTTGTTCCGTTTATTTGTAAATAATGCAATATGACTCGAAACATGGGTCTTTGGCTGTTCGAGTATAATATACTTTTATAAAAGAATTAAACTTAACTTTTGTAAGACGTAATTAATTGTCATGCCTCCTGTTTGAACGGTTCTTTAATTCTATAGATGATCTAAGCAAGACAGGGGACGCGATTGCCAACGCCTTTCCTGAAAATGTCACTGGGTGATAGAACCCGTTCTACATTTGGGTTGCAGGAATCGTATTCACCAACGTTTCAAAATCGATTGTCTAAAACAAATTACAAATACAAGTCATCTGATTGGATGAGACTTACATAATGGCTAAACTAATGTATGTCTCGGCCAATCGGATTGATTGTTGTGTAATTCTATAGGTATTCTTGGAATTAAACTGGTTGGTGTATAGGCCTACCACGCTGAGCTGATCCTTCCATGTACCGATTTACGCAATTGCATTTCTTCCTGTGTTCTGCGAAACATTACACGTAGTTTACATCTCTCGAAATTTAATGTGTCTGTACTTTCTATAAGAAGAATTATGACAATTAGTAACAAGCACGTTCCGCATGGACAAGCCTGATCCATTCAAAGATATTGATACTAGTAGTCGCTATTATGGCGATACCCGCTAGTGAAAAGGTTGACATTGTCATTTTTGGAAAGGAAAGTAAAAGAGGAAAATGATCAGACAGTATCCCAGGCTTCATATTGGTCTACGTCCTTGCCAAATTACAAGTAGGCTATATGAATTAACTATCTTTAAAACATACCCCACCTTTGTTATATATCATATTCACAAGCCAAGGATTCTATCTCACATTTAATCATTGGCCTATAAAGATTAAGGCGACCAAGGATTAGCGTATGTTCGCTTTGGCAGACGGCATCAACATGAAGACAACGATTGACCTAATGCGAGTTTTCTCTGATGAAATTCGCTCTTTGATATGTTGATGTCGCTCATTTACATATCAAAGAGCGAATTTCATCAGAGAAAACTCGGATTACGATTGGCCTAAACAAAATTGAGACCTGTTGGCTTGTAGGAATGGGAAAGATTCTGAATGTGTACAAAAAGGGTTTCTGTTTACCCCACAAGTACCGAACTCAAAATAATTAGTCTGCGGGACCATATTTTACGTACAATTAGGGGTGCTAATTGACTAAGTTTGGAGGTGTTGAGTGAGTCCGGGAAAAGTCTGGTCAGAATACATTTAGTAATTAAGAATGACAAGCGAATCCTGCCAATATAGCTTTATTTTCAATTCGTCACATTTCACGTTTAATTAACACGAAATTCGTTGGGGCCGGTACTTTAGTTAAATGTTTAATTACACTAACTGGGTTTTTGGCTTATTTCCGCCCAACGAAGGCCCGACGTTTCCGAGATATTTACATATATTCCGCGCCATGTAATCGAATTAACGGTATTTGGTAATGCCAATCGCCGCGTTTTTCTAAATTCCGTTTTAACTCAATTTGAAATGTCCTTCTAGGAAATTTCGGTCCTCATTAGGGTTTCTTGGACCGTTTACCTTTTCTCATTTAATCCTTATCACGTTTGGTTCTTTGAAGTGAACAACAAAAAAAGGTCAGACAATGACAATGTAATGTAAACGCTATAATGGATACTAGTGGACAAACAAGCTGCTTGCAGAACTTTGCGAGTATTTCGTTGAAAAGCGCCATCACGCTCAAAGATGACATTTTCTACTCTTTATTAAGTTGGTCAAAAACATTATTGGGGAGTGACACTTTTTTCTTTCATGACACCGATCGGCCGATTATGAAAGCCTTTCTGGTCATTGAAAACATAAATATACAAATATCAAATAACTACATGTAAATCAAAAACGAAAAATGTTTACTTCCGGGTCGTTACATATATGCTACCCAGAAATGAGTTTAATTCAGAATTTGTCAAACCTCTTTTTTTACGATGTTTCTGTGTGTAGAGAAGAGTTAATTTTTAACATTTTAGTCCATGGGCCCATAACCGAAACCCTCCCCCCTAGTGGGATTTTTGAAGACCTATATTTTCTTGAAGCTTATGATCTATAGCAATGGATTCAGGTTGTTGTTCAATTTAACCCTGCTGGATAAGCAAATGGCGGGCTCGTTACCATGGCAACCGTCCATTTTTCCACATTCCAGCGCTTGGATCAATTAATTGCAATAACATTACTTATTTTTGTCATAAATCTTTCAAAATAGTTTTAAATTATTACCAAAATATTTCTCTCACAATATAGATATTTTTTAGAAAATTTGCTAATTTGCATATTCATGAATATTAATGAGAAAGTAGAAAAATGTGCTTAATTTGCTAAAAACAAGACTTTACTAGTGAATTTAAACCTCCCTATCAGGTATGATGTGTGAAGATCTATATTTTCTTGAAGCTTATGATGTATTTTATCACATTCACATTGTTATTTGATTCAAAAATGCTGATTAAGCAAGTAGTTGGCTTGTTACCATGGTAACCACCCATTTTCATTCGTTCCAGCGCTTGGACCAATTAATTGCAATAAAATTACTTATTTTGGTCAGAAAACATTGAGGCCAGTTTTAAAATGTTGTAATTACATTTCTCTCACAACCAAGATATTTTTCAGAAAATTTGCTAATTTGCATATTCATGAATATTAATGAGATTTTGGAAAATATGTGTTTAATTTGCAAAAAGACGACTTTACTAGTTTACTAGTTAGTCTAGGAGCCAGGTCCTGGTATGGAACTTTTCTTGCAACCGGTGCCCTATAAAAATTGGAGTGGTATTTTTCAATATATTAGGGTCCAACGCTTTGGTTAAGGGTGGATGACATGCTTAAAAGTGGTAGGATTTTTTTCAAATCAAGGTCAAAGGTCATTCGGTACACTTTTCATACATACCGTCTAAAATACCCCATAACTTTCTCATTTATTAAGCTAAAACAATTATTTTTGTATCAAAATAAAGCTGATAAATTGCACTTTGACTTACATGAATAATGAACAGCTTTTTGATTTTGTATGTTTGTGAATATTCATAAATATAGCAAAAATTGGCTAAAAATCACCAAAATAAGTTTTGTCTACAAGTGAAAAAAAAGTTTTTAAAATACCAAAGGTATGTTTGTGTGGTTGAAGTCATACTTAGAAATTGCCCAGAAACCTGTTCTTGATTTATATGTATTTCTTCACCGAATTGGTCTTTAGCTTAGGCTTGTAGTCATAGCTAAAAGTGGGTGGGGTAAATTTTCCCAAAAATTACAAAATATGCAAACATTGGTGTAACAAAACGTCTTACACATAAATGTGATGTTTTATTAGAAATATGCTTTTGAAATCATATTTGCAGTGATTTGTAAAGCTTTTAATGCATATTCCTGGAAATTAATTAGAATTTTAAGAGCCAAAATAACAATTCAATTAAAACAGCATGTGGGATGGATACAGATTATGTCAACACCATAATATCAAGGCAATGACTCTTAAAACGAATATTTATCAAGTATCAGAGAAAAAAACATTTTATATAAAGCAAGACTCAAATTAGCATAATCGACAGCTGAAAATATTCCTCTTTCTATCTTACGGGAATATGACTTTAGACCCATGCCAGATTTTCAGGAATCAGAGCAACACGGGGACAGTCAGAATTTGCTTTGTTGTGTAGTACATTGCTTTTATAGAGCCAAAAGGAAAGTAATTTCAGCACTGTAACTAAATTTTTCACTCTCGAGGTTCAGTGACACATAAATGTTACTATAAATATAAAGTGCGGGTAAGTTAATTATTTACACTTGATTAACCCTTTCCCAAACAAGACCTGGTTTTGACGTCCCCAATAGAAAAGGCTTGGGAAAACATTGAAACAAAAGAAGAAACTGCTGATAACCAGCAGTTTCTCCTTTTGTCTCAATATTTTCAATGCCATATTTTACACAAATCCTACCTTATATAGCATCCATTTTTTTGATTTGTGGCAGTTTTTGAAGTGGATCACCCGAAAATTTTGTTGTTTGGGAAAGGGTTAAGAAGAACAGACTTAATTTAGAAGAACTAAATGAACTTCATTTGAAATTTCCTTGTGCAGAAATGATCTAGCTATCCAGGTTGACCATTCCACCCAATATTTGGTGAGCTTATTTCATATATGTTTGTATGCCCGACAACCTAGCATGGGTCTCTTTAAAGATAATTACGAAACTGCCGTCATTACAATGCTTACACCAGGTAGCGAACACTCGAACATGTATACATGAAATGTTATTAGGAACAAAATATTGTATTCTGTGAATATTTATCAGTCTGGAATCTAGAGCCGTGTGCGATTTAGGCCGGTAGAGCTCTTCTGGAAGAGTCTGGTTCCCGCCTCTGATACACTACGTTGTAGAAAATATACAAGGTAGTGTATCAGAAGCGGGAACCAGACTAGCTCTACCTCTTCCAGACGACCACTTCTGGCCTAAATCGCACGCGGCTTAGTTGTTATAATGATGTGTGGTTATGAAGGTCTCCAAGAGTAACCATGAACATGTTAGTACCGTATATTCGTTTATGTACATGCCCTCAAAAGGGACAACAGAATATCTGGTCTTTTAATTAATTTTGTGACCCAATAAGCTTTTAATTGTACAAGAGATTGAACCCAATTGACCAAACGCCAATCGACAGATCGCTCCGCCCAACACAGAATTTAGGACAAACAATGGGGATGTGATTCTTAATAGGGAACGATTTTATCCAGTAAATCGTAACGTAAATTCGGACAAACAAAATAGTGTTTTGTAGATGTTGTTATAAAATTTCGTAACTACGGCTTGATTTAAGCCGTAGTTACGAGATTTTATAACAACACCGACGGTTTAAATTATCAAAACATAACTGAAACCTAGTCTATTGTTAGCACAAAATTCTTTGCCATTGGTATGTCGATTGTTTTGATTGTCAGTCGTTATTTCGATACAATAACACGTGCAACAAAGAACTATTGGGGGCATGACATTTTTCTGGTCGTCCATTGGCCAATCGATGTTTTTGATTGAAAGTCGGTCAATAGTCCCTATATCTCTTATTATGCAAATCACTCATTGCATGCGACATTATGTTACAAGTAAATAGTAGAAAATAAAGATACCACAGTTGTTGATCCATCCTTCACAATCCCATCATGATAACAGAACTTTGTTTATTGATTCACGACTAATTATACGTATTTGAGTAGACACAGAGAAAGTTTTGGTATAAAAATAGTGGAAATCTTCGGACCTACGGTTGTTATAGCTCTAACCCCACAAAAAATATACATGACAAAAATCTGGACAATATTTTACTTATTACATGGCTAAAACTATTCCTAGTAATAACTTTCGTTGTAATCAATTGTGCATCTATCATTTGTAAGTATCTATGTAATCTATATCAAAGAAATCATTAACCATTCCCCAAACAAGACCTCGTTTTGACGTCCCTAGGAGAAAAGGCTTGGGCAAAATTGATGCAAAAGGAGAACATTCTGATTATCAGCATTTTCTTTTGCCTCAATGTTTTCTATGGTATATTGTACACAAATCAAATCTTTTAAATCACCCATTTTGTCGTTTGCAACAAAAACGCTGCTGTTTGGATAAGGGCGCATTTGACAGTTGCTATTGAAACATAGGGTTAAGTTGAGCGGGAAAACTTTGGATAATTTGCAAAAATATGACTTATCATCGCTTCAAAGCGATCATATTGTTGCGAGCCAGCGGTCGGTCGAAGATGTACAGATGGGGAAAAGGGGTGGGGTTGGACTCCAGATAATTAAATTAATTGAATAAAGAAAACAAAAAAATCTAAGTGTTTGAGTTCTTAATATAATTTAGACCTTTGTAGATCTAATGATAAAGTTACATGAAAATAATACAACAATCCCTAACATTGAATAATTTCCTTAAAGATGACACAAATAAAAGCCGATGTTCGGAAAACACTTAATAAATCTAGAATTTTTGTCTAAGAATTAAATTCCAAAAATTTGTCAGGTGTGAAGCCGTTAAAGAAATGAGTGGTGTGAAACCACTGCCTTAAAACGTAAATAAAATTACCTTAATCAATGAATTAAACAAACGTAAAATTTCCTATATTTACTCCTAGATCTACTCAAAATAAAAGCAAAAATAAAGAATTCTAACTAAAAATAAAATAAAAAATAAAGAAAAATTAATAACGGAAGTGCTTCCGAAAAAAATCAAGTCTGGAGTCAAATTTCTGAGTCCGAACATGGGCTTTTATACTGTGGTTTCCAACAATTTTTCTTGTGGGATTTCCAACAGATTTCCAACAAAATAATTTGTTGGAAATTCGTCACACAAAAAATCTTGTTGGAAAATATTACTACGCGAAGTGCTGTAGGTACTTGATAACGAGTTTTGACGACCAAAAACCTACGTAAGACAAACTATGATAAATATCGAACAATAATATGTGTCATCTTTTCCTAAAAAAAGAATTATAAAATGTAGTTGTGTAATATTTGTTTTTTCGAATAAGGCGCTATTTTCTCGGGTGAGATAGAATCGATGAGTCGGTAAATGACGTCATCAATTCTATCACGTGGAGCAATGAAAAATCAAAACAAACATGGCTGCCGCGCGTGACAGAAAAATATGTCAAATCTTCGAAAAGTCGATATTACACAAATTAAACGCTACACAGTTCTAATGCGACAACAAGGTGAGTGAGTAACGAATGCGTAAGCCTAGCAGACTGATACAAAAGTACTCGTATCAGCATCTAGACTGGAAATAAACATTAATTCAATGGAAAATCGAGATTGAATGCACTCGAGGTCTGGCTCGTTACAATATTTTGTATTTTTCACTTCAACAGTTGTCCAAAATGCTTGTTACCTTTGAGCGGACACTTTTCTTGGCAAACGTAACATCGTCAGCTGACATTTGGAGTCAATTTCCGTAAACAACCATAGGTGAATACATCGCTTAGCTTATATAGCAAATATGGTGCTAGGGCAATGGTATTCAATAACGATTTGAGTGTGAATTGGAAAATTAAAATCAGAGACGATCTTTATAATTATGAACACGTACAGGAATACTTCTATGAGAAAAAACAAGCATTTATGAGTGGTATAGTGCATTTATAAATGATTTTACACATGATGCATCTGACCTCAATAGATCTGGACGTCGGCGAAATCGTCAATGACTTGCCGATTGTTTCCCAGAAATTATCTTTAGAATTCCCCAACTACAGTCCAGACGCTTCTTTGAGGAATAAATTCATATGTGTGAAATGTAGATATCGTGCAGTAGCAAATATATAGAAAAGATGTAAATATTAAATGTGTAAGACAGACGTTCCTGACGTATCCATCTCAGACCTAAGTTTCGCCGCTAAATATGACCCTACGTTGCCATAACAACTGTAGAACGCGCCTTAATGCAAAAAACTTAGATTTTGTTAATGGATCAAAAGCATAATTTCCTAAATTTTAAGTTTTAAAAATATCCTAACAGTTAGTACATGAAAAGTTATGACACAATTCAGGATACTTTATTAACAGCCCTCGTACAAACCAAATGAGCTTTTTATGTTGAATACTTTTGGAGAAAATGCCAATGTTAATGACAACAACAATTTAGTTCCTATAAGAATGCGTAAAGATCCTGCACCTCCAGCTTTGCTTGACATCACAAAATGCTCATGTAAAACGGACTACCACACGTGAAGGTGTAAGTGTCAAAGAGAAGATCTTTTATGAACTGATGCATGTGTTTGTGAGTCAGAACTGTGTATAAATAGACGTATCTCGGTGCATTAGACAGTGATAATGATTAGTATATATGGCCTGTGTTAAGTGTATTGAAGTGTTTAGTATAGGGTAGCTATGGATATTAAAAGTCTGGTTCATGTGTCTTGTTGTTTTTGTTGTTGCTGCTGTTGATGATGGTGGTGATGATGAGGATAGTGTTGAATATAAGAACATTATATTTAGTAAAGTATACAAGATACATAAAATGAAAAGAAAAATGAGTTTATGCATGACTTCTGCTTTACGCAACTATCATGCAGAAGACATTTCGGTCATCATTTGACAAATTAAACTCTTTAAATTGGTCTTACTTTCTAATATGCATGGCTATCTCTCAACAATTCATATATAATTCAGCCCAATCTTGAAACAAGATGTGTTTGTGAAGCACGAATGCCTCTGAAAGGGGCAATGATAAGTTTTCATGTTAAGCTTTTAAGTAAATGGTTGATAAGGGTTAATGGATGAGCTTGAGGAAAGTCATATTGCATGGACCAGATGGATATTATTGAAAGAAGGTTACTTACCAAATTTGAGCTTTGTGTGTGAAATACTTTTTGGAGAAAAGGCCAATGTTAAGTTTCCGCGTTAATTAGTTTTAACGTTAAGATTTCATGTTAAGGGTTGATAAGGGTTAATGGATAACCTTGAGGAAGTTTATATTGCACGGAACAGATAAATATCATTGAAAGAAAGTTACATACCAAATTGGAGCTTTGCATGTGGAATACTTTTGGAGAAAAGGCCAATGTTAAGTTTTCATGTTAAGTTTCGAACTGATGGACGGACAGACAGATAAGTGGCTGGACGGACGGACAGACAGACCGACAACGGTAAAACATTATGCCGTCGATCTATCGATAGGGGGCATCAAAATGACTAATGTGTGGTCTTATTTTTATCTATATTAAATTTTCGACATATACACAATTATGGGGGTCAACTTGAATTTATGTGGCCATTTTTGACAAAACAGAAAGAAGATTTTGAAAGAAAAAGATATATCTGTATCCCTAATAAGTATGTAATACCAGAAATATTGTTTTATTCACTTAAACTGTAAACTGTGTTTCAAGTGATGTGTTATTCATCATATATAAAATAACATGATAGAACCGAAAATTTTTGTGTATGAGCTATTTGGTTCCAGCGCTAAATTCCTTTCCCTTTGGCTCTATAAAAGCAATGCACTACCCAACAATGCAAACTCTGACCCCCCCCCCCCCCCCCCCCCATGTTGTACCGATCCCTAAAAAATCTGGCACGGGTCTGTTGAATATTTTCAGCTGCCAAGTACTAGTCAGTGTCATAGTTTTGACATTGTGGTGTTGATATAATCTGTATCCATCCCACATGCTGTTTTATTGAATTGTTATCTTGACTCTTAAAATTCTAATTAATTTCCAGGAATATGCATTAAAAGCTTTACAAATCACTGCAAATATGATTTAAAAAAAGCATATTTCTAATAAAACATCACATTTATATGTAAGATTTTTTGTTACATCAATGTTTGCATATTTTGTAATTTTTGGGAAAATTTACCCCACCCACTTTTAGCTATGACTACAAGCCTAAGCTAATGACCGATTCGGCGAAGAAATACATATAAATCAAGAACAGGTTTCTGGGCAATTTTTAAGTATGACTTCAACCACACAAACATACCTTTGGTATTTTAAAAACTTTTTTTTCACTTGTAGACAAAACTTATTTTGGTGATTTTTAGCCATTTTTTGCTATATTTATGAATATTCACAAATATACAAAATCAAAAAGTTGTATATTATTCATGTAAGTTAAAGTGCAAGTCATCAGCTTTATTTTGATACCAAAATAATTGTTTTAGCTTAATAAATGAGTAAGTAATGGGGTATTTTAGGAGGTATGTATGAAAAGTGCACCGATTGACCTTTGACCTTGATTTGAAAAAAATCCTACCACTTTTAAGCATGTCATCCACCCTTAACCAAAGCGTGGGACCCTAATGTATTAAAAAATACCACTCCAATTTTTACAGGGCACCGGTTGCAAGAACTTTTAATTTAACCCCCTTTGTAAAAGCTGGCTCCTAGACTAAGTGAACAGAAACCCTCCCCACCATGTGGGACTTTTTAAGACCTTTATTTTCTTGAAGCACAGGAAACATGTTAATGGACTCAGGTTTTTGATTGATTTGAAAGTGCTGGATAAGCAAATGGTAGGCCTGTTACCATGGCAACTGCTCATGTTTCAGTACTTGGATCAATTAATTGCAATAAAATATTTTGAAATACTTATTTAAGATATATACTTATTTTGGTAATAAAACATAAGACTAGTTTTGAAATTTCAAACAGACATTTTTCTTGAAATCCTTTTTATTTAGCTAATTTGCATATTCATGAATATTAATGAGAAAGTAGAAATATGTGTTTAATTAGCTAAAACAAGGCTTTTCTAGGGAATAAATATGCTGAGGCATTTCGTTTATATAATGCCTAATGTTTCAAAAGGATAAGAACACTAATAGATCAATAATAAGTCTATAAACCACTCATCAGCTACACAGAACAAGCGAATACGGGTTTATTCGCATTCACAATTATTTGCATACTTTTCTCTAAATGGCAAATAAAATCTCAAATATTCTCTTATTGTGTTAATGACTTTCATTTGGGCATCTTTTCCCCTAAATTGTGTACTTGTTGTGTTTTAAAACTAAAATTTCATGATTTACCAATTAAAAGGGGAAATATCAACAATACATGCTCTGAAAAATTACCGTATAGATGACAATAAAATTCCATTTAGCGCAAATGACATGCTGAAAACTTTAACCTACTTTCTTTGAATATTTTTTCTATGTGAAATACAGTTTTCTTTTATACAAGAAACTCTATTTTGTTAAAGTTAAGTACTAAAAATATGTAAAGAGTTTTTAATAATGAATTCCCGTTGGAGTACATGTATGGTCACCTTTGATTGATACCATTTTTGCCTTGTAATGCATGCTTTTTTACATTAAAATTTTGCTCCAAGTTTAAACTAAACGATACTATTGGAGACATGCTGTGCAGAAGAGAAATCTTCCGCTCCAAGTTTAAACTTAACAATACTATTGGAGACATGCTGTGCAGAAGAGAAATCCTCCCAATCACTTCTATGAATTGGAATGCTATGTTACAGGAACACAGTTTACCAAATATATTCTAATAAGTGATAGTTGAAAATGGACAATTTCATATTTGCACTGTCATGTGTATTAATTGATGATTTAAAATTGCCTATAATAGCAACTGAATTATTCATTTCTTTATCAAATTGCATTTGGGTGATATCGTTTATACACATTTATTAATCAGAATACTTATATGTGATAATATAAACAGTTATAAATTGTACATATGCACCTCATTGGATACCAGTACTTCGAAAACACTTGATTTGTGAGGAATCCTCTTATTTGTGTAACAGAATGATGTTTTGAAAGATTTCGTTTAAATAGCAAACACAATTTGCAATTTCTGTTGATTATGGTGAGAGGGAAACACATCATAATCCAACTTGTCGTGTTGTAATATGTCGCTGGCCGAAAATTTGAAATCCTTTGTTTTGTTATCAGTTTTTATATATGCTCTGCATTTCTTAATTCATTTCAAACATCTTCACCATAAATTAGTTTTTGTAATTCTAACTTTTGTGGAAGACAACAAGCTAACCTCAGGATGAGGTAAACTCCATAAAACACAAGGGCTAGCTATGAATAATACATATAAGCAATTTCCAATCAACCAAGGAATCTGCGATTTATATATGTCATTATATGTGTACAAAATTGTCAAAATATACGGTTATTAGAAAGTTTTTTTCACAAAAAAGGAGTAGCCTGCTATGATTCGACACTTGTATTGAAACGGGAATGAAGGTAAAACATGCATGATGAGTTTACTGGTCTTCTGTACCATCTTATTCTCAGGTAAAATATCGTGGTGGGGGGAGGGGGCGGTGGGCTATAACGCGACAGAGAAACTTAAGAAGATGATGCTCGGTCTGAAGACAAAGTTGCAACCACTATCGACGGTATGTGTCATAAATTCACAGATCTGGTATACTTGATGAGCAAATTAAAGTAAGAAATTGTCCATGCATTATCTTTTTCAAGATATTGCTTGATCACAAAAAAGGATGCACAAACTTCCAGACTGTTGGGTCTAAAATTTCTCAGCGATAAGCAAATGACAAAGAGATTACCAGTACTTGTTGCATTCTTATGAACGAGAAAATGTCCAGAGTCCTAGGTACGTTGGTATGGAATCCCAAAGGCCAAGAAAATTATTCAATATTTTACAGACAAGGTTCAGTATTCAATGTTTTGGGACAATTGGGGGTCGCAATAAATATTTTGTTGGACATATTACCCAAGAAAGGTACAATTAACGAAGCATACTATGCCAAGTTGCTAGACAATCTGAAGCAGACCATGCGTGAGAAACGTTGCTGCAAACGCTCAAAATGTGACCGCTGCTTGCAACAGTAAATTACATTAGTACACAATTGCCAAAGTACAATGGATGCCGTCGAGAAAAAATGGGTATCAATTTGATCACACCCTTCATATCCACATGACCTTGCTGCTATCGACTTCTTTCCTAAAAGGGATATGAATGGTTGAAATTTTAAGTCTCACGAAAAAAGTTATTGATGCAGTGTAGGTGTGGTTCTTTGGAAAGTTTTCGGATTTCTTTACTTCTGGACTGATGTCACTTGACCACCTTTAAAGTTGATTAATTTGAGTTCAACTTCTTTTTTCAAATGCTATGGTCATATCCTTTGTTCAAAGCGCATAAGCCTGGATGGAAAGTATTTCAAGAGAAAAGATGTCGATCTAAACATAAAAAAGGTTAGGTCAGTTATTCATTGACCCATGCTCGTATTTGAGTGTTAGGCAGATTACATAAAATACTTGTTATTGTATTGTATTATATATCATGTAAGTTAACAGCAAGGAAGCCAATTTTAGCGTGGCAACATTGTTGATACTAGTGTTTTGTATTCAACATATCCACCCCACAAAAAGGAGCTTAAACGCTTTATGATCAAAATATGCTTTGATGTCTTTATACCCTCCATAACACCTAGCGTCCCTTGTCTATGTAAGACTTAAAACCTTCATGCAAAAATATGCCAATGACGTACTCCAATGTGGACTCGTCATCAAAGAATCGGGTACATGGTTTCTGTCAAAGAGGGAAAATGCTTATCTCTCCTAAAAAATAATCATTTTGGATTTTCTTCAGTACTTAATTTATGGGAATCAGGGGATTTATTACCATTTATATGGTAATTAGGACCGTTCTGGAAATATATATTTTCAAGGTTATGTCATTTAGTTACTTATTGAATCATGTAGTTTTAATAAGAAATTGAAATACATTTGAAAATACAATATTTAGTGCAGAAAATTTGCAGAAATGAAAAACATTTACATCATTTTTTTATATTTGAAATTTTGGCGGTCATTTTGAAAATTTATGAAAAAACGACAAAAAAGCCTATTATAAGCATGGCAACACTCTTTTAGATTTAATATACTCAATTTTCCTAAGAAATGATCTCATTTACATACAGAACATGATAACAAATTATAGGGCAGTGATATTTTGATATTTAGTCAAGTAGTCATTTTGCGGCGGCCATCTTGAAAATCATTTGAAATGTCGAGTATATCCTAGAATATCGATAGTCAACACTTTGATTTTTATAACAAGGCATCTAATAAACACTTTAATACAAATTCTAGCAATTATTTGCTGTGGAAATGATTTCCAAATGCAAAGTAAATATAAACAAAGGCAAAATCTATACTATTTTTCTCTTGTTTTACATATTCAAGGGGCATAATTCGTGCTAATTTTGGTGTGAAATTATCTTTTACTATTTAACGATGTTAATTGATAAAATCTATAAGCATTTTGGTAATTTGCGCTTAAATTTGGGTTATTTTAGATCCCTTGAATGTGTATGTGGTGAGTTATAAACAAGTATTTTTGTAATTCAAGGGGAGATAATCAATCGTTCCGCACATGCTTATCCAGCACTTATATATCAAACAAGTTGCATTTGAAAGGGTATTCATTAAGCTTTACAATGATATAGGTGTCATAAAATCCCGGTAGGGGGGGACCTAGGGTGTAGCCAGCCCACGGACTATTTGATGTCATAATTACGATTAACCCTTTCCCAAACAACAATATTTTAGGACAGACCTATTTTAAGGGTCCGTAGACGACAAAAATGACGTTAAAAAGGGATGTATTTCTGTACAATATAGCACAGAAAATATTGAGACTAAAGGAGAAACTGCTGGTTATTTGCTGATATCGGGACAAAGGTATCACCACAAACAATTGAAAAGCTCTTCGTGGACGAATTCCTCCTGTACAGAACTGTACAGACGCTATTGCTGATACAAACCAGCTGTACAACAGATCCTAAACAGCATGGTTGAAACCACTCATACAGAAACAGTGTAACATCCATGTTGAACATTCTACATTGAATCCCATTACAAGAGAGAAGAAGAACAAACAGACTGTTTCTATGGAAGAAGCACGTGTTTTCGCGGTTAAGTGGGTGCTGATATTCAGCACTTTCTTCTTTTCCCTCGATATTTTCTGACACTTCATGAATGTCAAAACCCGGTTTGAGAGGGAACTGATGTTATAGCTTATAACTGCTAGTTGACACTATTACATGCCATTACCATCAGCAGTTAATTTGTAAAACTTTTCTTGTTTCAAAAGAATAAAATGAGTGGTACGGGTAGAGATCGGACTGCACATTTTGCAGGCTGGTCTTTGTCCATGTCATCTCTCAGAGCACTAGCAAGAATAATTCTGACAGTCCCTCCTCTGTTTATCAACTGGGGGCTAATCTTCACTTTTTTTTCTTTTTCATCTCTCATTATCCTTGATTGTCGTTGGTTAAATCTAGTCAGCTTAATTTGGAGCTTTCACCAAAACTTTTCACATGTTTTGTTAATTATGTTTGTTATTATGTAACATGTTGACCTATACTCCGGGTAGGGGTCCTGGTCTTTTGATTAAAACCTTGAAAACCTTGGTTTCTTGCATGGAAAGCAAAGTTTTAACGCTGTTACATCCAGATATGTAGGTTCGATTCCTAATTGATGCAAAGTCGCGCAAAAATTATTCTTTTTATTGAGAACCACATGAGTCTGTTTTCTGTGCATTAGAAGATTTAGATATATCTAGAGCGGGTGAACGTATTTCCGAACAGCGTTTAAATCCGAACAAAATTTTTGACATCCCACAACATCCCCAAAATGCAATCAAATGACATGGAGCCTCTTTATTCTTGACGCATATGTCATCTTCTCCCTTTCTTGCTATTTTGGGTCTAGTTATGATGTAAATCGCCGAGATAAATGCCAAAGTTTGAAGTTAACTCAAATGGGCAAGTAATATTAAGCATGAAACAATTTTACCTCGGACATTTCTTACGGTTTTCATTATCAACGGCTACGCTACTTTCCCATTCCAAATAACTTTTAATGGTGAATAAATGTTGCTTTACCATGTTATTTTGTGTTTGGAAGGCTACAATGTATCTAAGTATCAGAAAGTTGGGGTTCGGAATTAAAACCACAGATTTTGTGCCGTGGTTTTATTTCCGAACATTCATTTCAAAATGCTATTTATATTCACTGAATACCAATTTAGCGAGAACTCACAGACAGCAAATACTTGTCTTGTCATATATGCCACCTGGGATCATACTTTTTCACATTTTTAAAGGTTTGGGGAGGGTTTGTGTATTTGCCTAACTCTTAGAATTGCGGCTTGGGTGTTCGGTAATAGGAACATCCTAAATCTGATTTGTAAATTTATTTTCTTCATTGATATCTGCGACCTGTTATCAATTGTTTGTGAGTTAAACATAGTTTAAACGATGGTGAATACCATGAAAGAAGTTTGCATGTCTTTCTTTGGTTATTTAAAAGGAATCTTGTTAATGTTCGGAATTAGAACCACTTGTATTCGGATTTACAACCACCGTTCGGAATTGCAATCATTCACCCCATGACTTTCACAGCGAATATCTATCCTAATACAACACTTATTGGTCTCGATATATGACAAAACAATGTCATAAACATTGACGTTGCCATAGGCAACAAAGAATTCGGCGAAGGTGGTTGTATTTGCGAACATTTAAAAAAGTGGCTTAGGTGTTCGGTAATAGGTACACTCGCTCTACAAGTTATCTAAACTTTACCATCTCTTCACCCTATTTTACAGAAAGTACTGTAGGGTTATGGACACGTCTCAATTTAGGGACCCAGCCCAAATTGAAGGGAGTACGGGTGACTGGGTCCCTGTTTGTCTTATTGTTATTGGCTGCTAAAGCAGGTCATAAAGGTCTAGATCTAGATCTAGATTTCTATTTGAACCTGATTAGATCTAGAGTCTACTTGGCCAGAATTGATGAAAACTTTTATTTCAAGACCTGATCAAAGCACGCTGGATATTGCAAGGGACCAGATTTAATGCCTATTTGCATGCGTTTAACATGTTACTATGTATATTTATGACCTCAGCTGCACTAAAGAATGTAATAATGAATCTTCTTCAAAGCAGATTCCAATCATTTTATGATTTTTAAAGATATAATTAAAATATATGTGTACATGTATAATTGATTTTAAACACACTCTTTAAACACTAAAAAAAACTTGTTTGTTAGATTCCACTAATTCAGCATTGTTTTAATTTCAATTCAGAGCTTTTTCAGAACTACAGATACCCAGTATTTTTAGAGAGCCTAATGGCTTTTAAAAATGAACTATTCCATTCATAGTTTATCAAACCCTATGATGTGGGTACTCATTATAATTGTCTTTTTTAGACAATTCAAATCAGTTACCTTATTATGGGGTTTGGATTTGAAATAATAAATTCAGATCGACTTAGCCACCCTCTTAGGCTTTTGTTTCAGAATGTATTGATTGCTAAATACTTGAGACAAAACATCGTTTTTGCAAATATCTGCCAGAGCTGCTTTTTTTGTAACATTTCAAGACCATAGATTAGCAGGGGGTTCAATAAAGTTTTGGCCACCCAGGTCTCAAGCTAAAGTAGACCGACGATTTTCTACATCATGTAATATTTTCAAAAGTAGCTGGGAGGGATTTGCTTAAATTCAGTCAAATAGAAAGGGAAAATCCCAACCCCTGCATCTCAATGAAATCGCTGCCATAGGAACAAGTAGAGAATTATTTGGCGACATTATATAACAGGTGCTTCCTTCCCCTGGGAAAAGTTCATTTCACATAGTTTAAGAACTTGTTCTAGAACATTCTAGATTGTTAAATGGAAGTTCTGAGAACTGCCATTTAAAGTGACATTTCACATTTGTTTCATTTTTTAAAAGTATCTCTAAATGCAAAGGTTGTCTATTCTAATGCGTAGAGATACTATCAGTTATTTGAAGTTGTTATTTATAAGCGAAAAATAAGCCTTTAAAGTTGAGACAGAAATGACAATTTCTATATAAATCTGAACTGTTGTCCACAACAATTTATTTAATTTTAGCCCAAAAATATATATTTCTCGTAAAGGGTTCAATATTTTGGCTTGAAATTTTCAGAATTTTCATAAGAAAATATGCTCTTTCAGATAAAATAAAAAGTAAAATTTATGTAAAAATCATTGTAAAATGTCACTTTAAAGATCTAGAAGGTTCTAGAACTAGAAATGCGTTCTTGAACTTTTTTTCGCAGGGGCTTGAAGGCTGTAGATTTGAATTCAAGTTCTATGGCACTGGAGTTATATTGTGCAGTTTGGTGCATCTAAACATGTGGAAATGTTCATCACAGTGAACTAAAACAGGCATCCAATCCAATCCATGTCATCACTTGCTTAGTAGACTAGAGGGGCCATACATTGATTGATTGATTTACAATTTATTTGGTTTTACGCCTCTTTCAACTGCTATGGTCACATTGCAATGGGTGGCGCACCTAAACATGGACTCCTGTTTTTTCTTTCAGTGCCGAGCCTGGATAGCTCAGTCGGTAACGTTGGAGTCTGTCAATCCATGGGTCTCGAGTTCGAACCCGCCTCGGCCAGTATCCATTCTGACTTTTGACAAAAGTCATTTGTCTCTCACCAATGGGTGTGAATCATCTATGTGAGAGAGCAGCTGGAGGCTCGGTTTGGATATTGTGGTTGTACTTGTGCGAGAAATACCAGGAACCCACGGATAGGTGCTCCAGTCGCTGCGATATGACCATAGAAGTTGCAAACGGCGTAAAACCCCAATAAAATAAAAAAAATTCTTTCAGCAGTACTTCCAGAGCATGGGTTCCAAGCTTACAGCTGTTTGTCCACATAGATTTATGATTATCCTAATATTAGCGACAGACAAATGTCAGAAAGAAGCGGCCAGGGATCTAACAGGTCACACATACATAAATTTTGTAAGAATCCAACAGACATTTACTGCCTGTTGCTTGGTCAGGTCTGGTACGACCCATGAGATACAAGCCCGTCTGGGCTCCCTAGTCTCAAATCTCAAAGTCACTAAAATGCTGGGTTATGCAGGATGTTCAACACAGAACTTTAAAAAACTAAGTTATTTACTCTTGCAAACTCAGGCATTTTGGCATTTTGAAAGGATTATTGGACAAGTTCACAGTTGGTCAGGGCCAGCAGCATCCAACAGAAACAAGAACCGATTGTCTCCATCCAAAAATGTTAATTTTGGACCTCTGGGCCCTCTTTTATCAACAAACGTATGATTATTTTTCGTGTTACTACTTGTAACAACAACCCTGATTTGCCCAATGTGATTTCTCTTGCAATCAGATGGTTTGTTACACAGTTTACACAAAAATATGGTCATAAGATTGTTGATAATATGGGCACCTGGTGGCTTTTCCGGGGAGGAAATGTACGACAAACTCAGGCTATGTTTTAACATACAAAAATTAAAGTTTATTCTCTTTTCTTCTCCGTCATATTTCTACACTATACATTCAGCCATCCTAATTAACCAATGGTAATACAGACTAATGGACGGACACCCTGGAGCGCCACGCCCACATTAATGACAATGATATGGTGCTTCTTGCTTCAACATGACCAAGGAAAGCAATGTAAGGAGCTGGGTTATGGGAAACAAGGGTCATTTTTGACATTTTGATGACAGTGCCGAACTATTGTAAGTGTATGTATATTCATATCGATGCTTTTCTACAAAAACCTTGTAACTGCAGCTTGTTTTAAGCTGCAGTTAAGGTATTTATGTTGAAAAGTGATGATATGTACTTTGAAAAGTTTTCTGCCAAACCATCTATAGATACAAATCAGCCCGCGGGTAAACAGACCTACAGATAAGAGGGAGTATTGGCTTTTTAAAAAGCCACATTTCATTTATTGTTAAGCCAACTCTGTGTTGTGGGTACACATTAGTATCAACTCGTGGAGACAATTCAAATGAGTACCCACAACATAGAGTTTTGATTTGAATGAACAATTTTAGAATGCCTTTATCCCATCCCAATCTTATCTGTTGCTCTGCAAAGGTTTGTCTAAATTCAAGTAAGTCTCAAAAGTCATAAACGCACATTTTTCCCTATGCCAGCTCAAATTAAATAGAAATTAGTAGAAGGGCTTACTGCAAAACTTCTGAATATGCATAAAAATGGTTACCTGCAAAATAGTGAAGGTGCAGACATAATTATATTGTAGCTTTTCAACGTAAACATCATAACTGCAGTTTGTTTTAATCTACAATTACAAGTTTTTTGTTGAAAAGCAGCGACATGTAGATTTTTTTACACCCTTGTTTAATTTTTTCAGCACTTAAAATAATTCTTCAGCAAGCCCTGGATTTGTTTGACTTCAAAAACTTAGTAACTACAATATCAACTTCCTTTTTTTTGAAGTTAATCAGTATTTCATTCATTATTGTAATTATACGGAAAAAAATAATCATAACATGAGGTGTATTGGTAGGATTTCATGAAAATTCACATCTTTCACTTAAAAGAAGAATAGAAAGATGTGACATAATACTTTAACAATGATAATTAATCTTTGGTATGCAGTATTGTTATGGAATCTCTTATTTATTTTTTGATAGAGTACATGACCATAGCGGTGAGTCACTTGACTCAACAATTTCAGAATATTATCATTACAGTTTTGTTTGTAATCACTAGCTGTCAAGTTTCAATGCAGATTACCTTAATTTCATTTTGGTAAATGTTATTCCTTTTGTTGTAACATTTTTCGTGGTTTCATTCACTAATTCACTTCGCCAAGGAGATTGCCTGCCCCTTTTCATTTAGAAAAGTGAAGTTTAGTTTTGATTCTGACCATCTGGTTGTAACCCTTTCTCAAACAAGACCTGGTTTTCAGACATGCTTCATAGACAAAAGCTTTTGAAAAATGTTGAAAAAATGCTACTAACCAATATTTTCTTGTTTTGTATAAATATTTTTGTGCCCAATTCAGCACAAATCATTTTGAAATACTCTCATTTGGTTGTTTGTAGAATCATTGAAATTGGAACTGTCCATTTTTTCCAGTTGGGAAAGAGTTAAGAGTAAAAATATCAGTTTAAAAACCTGTGGTTTCCTAGGGTGTAAGAAATATTTTCCATTAATATGTCAAAAGTTTTTGCCTTTTTACAAAATTTCAAATGTATGTTTAACCACACTGGTTTAATTGTTTAATTATTTCATACTTAACCTTATCACATACATATCTTCTGTGATTTCATGCATTTTGTTCAAAAGAAAAATTTTTAAGTAAAAGGATAAGTTTGGTTTCCAATTAATTAATTACATGTCAGTTTGTATTCACTAACTCTATAAAATTACCTTTATTGGTTAAGATTTTTGTAATTTCAATTGAAGTAAAAAAAGATAATAACATGCATCTCAAATACATGTCTTTACAATAGGATTTATAACATAAAATAAATTCAAGTTATGAAAAAAAATAATACTTTTGTCAATGACAGTTTAAAATTGAAGCATCTTTGGTCATGTTGAAACAAGAATATAAGCCAGAAAAACACACTCAGCTAAACATAGTACAAAATGAGGTATTTTTACGTTGATACAGAGATCCATACAAGAGCAAGCCATAGCATTGTAAAGTGCAGAAAATAACTGCTTTCCAACAAAGACCTCGTAACTACAGCTTTAACTAAGCTGTAGTTAGGATGTTTTTGTTGAAAAGCAAGGATATCAACTTTTCGTCTAGTGCCAAATCCAGTGCTTGAGGTCCTCATTTAAATTGCTTAGATGGCGCAATTCAAATAGTACCTTTCAACATAAGTTTTGGATGAGGACTAAGAACGTTTGAATTTCTTCACTCCCTCTTATTTGGATCTCTGTCGATATCAAAAACATACAGATGTATCTATAAGCAGTTCAAACTTTTTGAAGGCTTCTGTTACTATATAACAGTTTAGCCTTGCTACATATCTTACAATGTTTATATACTAGTAAGAAACACAACTTTAGATATCAAGACAGTTGACAGTGAAAGTTGAATTCTTATGAAGCAATTTTGAAGCTTATGATTGGTCAATTCATCTGGCCAATCACCATACCGTGTTTTACTTTTAAATTCTCAAACAAATAATTGTATACTTTGCTAGCTTCCAATACATCATCATTTTTGTAACTTTTACAAAATAGTCAATAAATAATGCTTTTATAAATTGATATGAATTTATTTGGAGACTAATATTCACCAAGCATGAAGTTGGTATCACCAACAAAACTTTAGCCAAAGCAACAGGATCTTATTTTTTTTTTTTTTTGGGGGGGGGGGGCGGATTTTGTCCTATGACCAGAGATTTAAATTAGACTTGTCTATATTCAAAGGAGATTTACTTGACATTAAACATACATAATCTTTCACATTTTTCTCAAATTTTCCAAAAACTTAATTTTACAAAATAGAGAAAATTAAAGGCTTTCAAATAATTTTTTTCTATTTCATATCAAACTTTTGTACCTGCCGAACATTCTGAAATAGTTGCTTGGTGAATATAGTCCTGTGTTACATTATGTAAAATTATAAACAATTGCTAGCACTTTCATCTGTTAAATCTAATATGTAGCACATCTTTGTTGTGTCTAGTCACTTCAATAAATTAAAGCATGTTCTTTTTTTCATTGTGTTTTTAAACACATACTATGGCAACTTATTATCATAGGAGTTAAGGTACTGCAATATTGATTGGACTTTGATCATGGTCGTACAGATGATGTTTAGAATGTTTTAGGGGATGATATTCAAGCATCTAAAGGGTGCTTGATTTCACTATAAATATCTAAAGATGACTTAACCCTTTCCCAAACAAGACCTGGTTTTGACGTCCGAAATAGAAATGGCTTGTGAAAACATTGAGACAAAAGGAGAAACTGCTGATAACCAGCAGTTTCTCCTTTTGTCTCTATATTTTCCATGTCATATTTTACACAAATCATATCTTTAAATACTTTCCATTTTGTCATTTGTGCCATTTTTTGAAGTTGATCACCCTAAAGTTTTGCCGTGTGTAAAAGGGTTAATCGACCATCATACAACATCCACGAAATTTGTTAGTACCAGCAACCTTATCACAAAAATAATTGTAGAATGATGAAGTCTTTTTCCTCTGCAATTTCAAATAATTGGAAGACAGTGCATCAATGATTTTGATTTATCCTATTGCGCATACATTAATATGTCCAGGGATCAAGAATATAGAAAATACAGCAAAGATCATGCAGAAGAGCCAATATGGCATTTGAAACAGCCATAGGGTCAGATAAGCATTGCACATAGGCACAAGGTGATCTGGATCTATGTTGGTCTCAAATGTCTTAAGGGCCCGTTTTCTGTATCTAAGCTTATTTGATTCATGGTATCAGATTGTCACAAATATTCTATATTTCATACTCTTTTATTTTGATTATTTCTCATTAAAGCAGAATTATCTTTCAATACTATGGTATCAAGAATCCTTCTAAAATTGTACATGTTTTATTTCGTTTTTTCTTTGCAATTAAATACAGTACTTATACTTTAAGCAGCACTTAATTTTGTATTTGTGTACAATTTCAATCTAGTCTAATCCACTATAACAATAATAAGTTGGGCCAAAACTTTGTATCGTGGCTTTCTATGAAGAACTTCTTCAAGAATTGGATTTGTTGCAGTGGTAGCAAGCTGGACTTGAAAGACAGTTGTCATTGGTTTGGTTCCAACTGTCACACTACTGACACTGGTCTTATGTCCGATGAGACTTGAAACTGAGGTTCTGACACTCCCCCATAATATGGACTGAATCCTCCATCTAATGTAATTCAATCTTGAAGACTTGAATTCTAGATTTGTTTAAAACTCTGGACATTTTTAAAGTCAAATGGTCAAGTTATATGAAAGTTTTAATAGGAAAATAACATATCTGAACATGTGATATTTTACCCCCTACAATGCTATTTAAGATACTTTTTATCAGAGCATGACTAGCTTGTATAAATTTACTCAGATTCCAATTTCTATTCTCACTTATTATGATAATAACAAAGTCCATATAAATGTTAATGTTAGCCCCAATGTAATGTAACACTCCCATTGAAATTCCTCCTGTCTATTCTTTCCCAGCATCATTAAAAATTCATACAATTTCATACTCATGCAAGGTTTCAAAATGCCATCATCTTTGATTGAAAGGTGTCACTTTGAATTTTGAGTCTAGGCATATGGAAAGAGGGATTGAGGGAAAAATTGTTGTGTTTTATTTAAAACATTTTTTTTTGCCTTTTGCTGAAACTTAAACACACTTTTATTTTGTAGGATGTTGTATTCAGAAAGATTCTTGAAATAGACCATAGATTTAATTTAACATCATTTGAGAAGCTTAAGATTAGAGATAGTATCTTTTTTATCTAGATATTAAAGTATACATTGTAATGCAGCTTGCAATGCCTAACACTGTATTTTTTTCATAATCATTTTTCACTTTAATTTTTTTCGCATTGCTCTTACATGAGACATACAAAGAATTTTTGTAACAAAGTAACAATTTTAACAATACAAATTGAAATTTGCATTTTATGAGATTAAACTTTTTTGAAGTAATTAGACCTTGATTATTCTTTTGATACTATACAAGCACATGATTTTGTTTCAGGTAACAATCATATGTTGCTAGAACAGAAACCTGTAGGTTATTGCAGAGAGACTCCCTAGAGAAAGCAAGAAAATGCTGGTTGCCAGCATCCAATATAGGGCCATCAATATTAGTCATTTTGTATAGGAAATTCTCTCTGTAAGTACATGTAGCCAGAGCGATTTCCCTTTAATTTTTTAAGAAACATTTGAAAAATAAACTTCAAGGTCTGATTACCTTAAACAAATTAGATCTGGTGGTATATGTACTTAATGTTAAACAGAGCAACAGGTAAGAGGAGGTAAAGACATTCTATATTTGTAATTTCAAATCGTAACCCTCTGTTGTGTGTACTCATTTGAATCGTCTCAATGAGACGATTCTAATGAGTACACAAAACATAGGATTTAATGAATAATGAATCTTATTTTGCCTTTTTAAAAAGGTTTAATTTTACCCCTCTAATCTGTGGCTTGAGTTATATGAAACAGTTGATGATGTATGTCTAATTACCCTCTGATGATGGTGAGAATGACTGCTTGTTTGATTGATGGCATGTATTTGTATCATGTAACATGAAAGAAGGACTTATTGTACTCATGCCCATGCAAATGTGTCTGAAAAATATTAGGCAGTCGTGAACAAGTGGATAAGTATTGAATAATATCATCCAGAAGTGGCCAAGTAAGGTTGATTTTAGACTATACATAAAAAGAAAAGCAAAGATAACCCAAAATTTGGACTACAGAAAAGCGATATATTAAACAGGATAGACATGTTGGCTGTTTTAAAGGCTGATATGTTTGGAATTTTCAATAGGTCCATTTTCATGTTACATTCATACATACTGAAGGGTTGTTGTAAAACTATTGTAGGGGCATATCTAAATATATGCATTTACAATAATTTTGCATCTAACCCCAGATATATAATATAAAGATATGATTAACTAATTACAAAAACCTTTTCTAAATACATAGTGAACAACAATGGATAGGTCAAGTCACCCTGACTTATCCCCCACTCAAAAAATAAAAACATAGAGGACAAGTGCACAGTGAAATGACTTAAATACTGATAACATTTATTGATAGATGTCTCCAGGCAAAATGGGATGTAGCTTATGATTCAGATCAAAGTGAAATTGGTGGGATGCCTGATGAAAATATGAAAAATGATTCCATGAAAATTGGACTAAAACATGAAATTGTTGTTTACCGTAAAAATATCATAATTAAAGCTTGATCAAGCTGTAGTTATGATGCCTGTTACAGTGTATGATAGTACTAGTAACCAGAATGTTCGAATTATTGTTTTAAGTCTTTCTTTCTTTTTTACTTTCATTTACATTTCAAGGTGTAATTTATTATGTCTTGGTTTTAATATGACAGAAAAAGGAAAAACACATGTACTTTCCCTAGAGACATAAATCATTTGTAGTTTTATTTCTGGACAGAAAAATTAACCATCTTTCATACAACATACATACTAGACAGTAAAATTAATATAAACAGACAGAATAAAAATCAAATGTTTGATTCTTAAAAACAGATCTATTTTTCTCTTAAGAAACCATTTCAGAACAGTGCAGATCTAAGAGTTAAAGACATTTCAAAAGTATATTTTATCAATGAATTTATTGCCCATGCAAAGCATACATTTTAGCAGTTAAGCTCTTTTCAAGGTTTCAATGATTCAGAAACTTTTGGTGAAATTTAACCAAATTTGAAATTCTAACTTGAAAGCTGTTTTCAGACAACAAATCAATTTTCCCAATCAATTCCTTGTGTTGATGAAAATATTTAGTTACAGAAGAACATAATGGTTAACAAACATTTTCTCCTTTAATCATAGAATATTTTCAAATTATGTCAAGCAGAAGGATATTTCAATTAAAATTTTATTTTGTTACAAAGATATACAACTTTCATAAGACCATTATATTGTCGCTTTTCACCAAAACCCTGCAACTGCAGCTTAAAACAAGCTGCAGTTACTAGGTTTTCAAAGAAAAGCGACAATATAAAAGTGGTATTTGATAAATTTTCAGCAGGTCACTTACTTGCTAAATCATAATGAATTAAGAAAGAGGCTTCGATAGTTGCTTGGGATACATTATAAATAAAGACATCTAGGCAATGGAATGCTTAAAAAGCCACATCAAAATGTCATGGAAATATACATACTTATTTATACTATTCTATGACAAGAATTCATCCAAAATATACAGACTTAGTACTTATGCACATTGATGATTTTTTCAACAAAAACTTTGTAACTGCAGCTTAAAACAAGCTGCAGTTATGAGGTTTTTGTTGAAAAGCGAAAACATGCTAATCTGGAAAAATGGTAGTCTGTGGTAGACCTTTTTTCTAGATCTTGGCTCAAACGCTTTCAGTTGCCTTTCAACAAAAACATTGTAACTCCAGCTTAAATCAAGCTGCAGTTACATTTTTATACGCCCGTCGAAGACGGGACGTATTATGGGATCACCCGTGATGTCCGGCGTCCGGCGTCCGGCGTCCGGGCGTCCGGGCGTCCGGGCGTCCGGCGGCGTCCACTTCTTTGTCCGGAGCATAACTCTGTCACCTTAAGTCCGATCGACTTTAAACTTGGCAGTTATATTCTTCTCATCATTACGGAGTGCAGTGCACAAGAACCATAACTCTACCTGGCTTATTTTTTGAGTTATTGCCCTTTGTTGTTTTTCAAACTTGAATCTTGTCCGGAGTATATCTCTAAAAGTATAATAGCTAGGATCATGAAACTTCATGGGTGTATAGATCTCACCAAGGGGGAGTGCAGTGCACAAGAACCATAACTCTACCTGGCTTATTTTTTGAGTTATTGCCCTTTGTTGTTTTTCATACTTGAATCTTGTCCGGAGTATATCTCTAAAAGTATAATAGCTAGGATCATGAAACTTCATGGGTGTATAGATCTTACCAAGGGGGAGTGCAGTGCACAAGAACCATAGCTCTACCTGGCTTATTTTTTGAGTTATTGCCCTTTGTTGTTTTTCATACTTGAATCTTGTCCGGAGTATATCTCTAAAAGTATAATAGCTAGGATCATGAAACTTCATGGGTGTATAGATCTCACCAACGGGGAGTGCAGTGCACAAGAACCATAACTCTACCTGGCTTATTTTTTGAGTTATTGCCCTTTGTTGTTTTTCATACTTGAATCTTGTCCGGAGTATATCTCTAAAAGTATAATAGCTAGGATCATGAAACTTCATGGGTGTATAGATCTCACCAAGGGGGAGTGCAGTGCACAAGAACCATAACTCTACCTGGCTTATTTTTTTAGTTATTGCCCTTTGTTGTTTTTCATACTTGAATCTTGTCCGGAGTATATCTCTAAAAGTATTATAGCTAGGATCATGAAACTTCATGGGTGTATAGATCTCACTAAGGAGGAGTGCAGTGCACAAGAATTTTAACTCTACCTAGCCTATATTTTGAGTTATTGCCCTTTGTTGTTTTCATACTTGAATCGTCCAGGGCATATCTCGAAAAGTATAATAGCTAGGACCATGAAACTTTTACCAACCCGCTCCCCCTGTTGACATAAAGCAGTGTTACGGGCGTATCTTGTGACAGTTTGACACCTTGTTTTTCGTTAAAAAGCAGTGCTTTACTTTCTCCTTACAGAATGCAGAAGAGGCAGTCATGCTTCTACAAGAATCAAAGTCTGATAACCTGGATGAATACCTGCATAGATAGCGTCAAAATAACACCAAAACACAAGACAGTCAATGAGGTATATTAGCGTTATTCAGCAAGTTTTGTAAAGTATTCAGTTATCCCTTTCCCAAACTGTTTCTGATTTTCATGTCCTGAATCATGAATTCTTTGGAAAGCATTGTAAGAATAGAAGCAAAATGCTTTTAACCACTTTTGCCTCTATTCTTTCCACGCTTCTGTTGCTATGAAATAATTTTTTTTTACAGCTAATCTAGTAAAGTTGATTTTGCTGTCTACAGTTGCTTTGGATCATTTTATTTTCTCATTTGGGAAATAGAAGATACAAAATAAATACTTTTGTGGAAAATTCCTCATTTTTCAACAAAAAATATTCAAAATTTTGGAGTTTTATATTCATTTCTTTAATATTAATAATTTCAAAAGAGAGGTATTATAACGATCCAATAGCAGTAAGCTTTAGATGTACAACACGGTGGATAATCACATGATACAATATTTTCAGAAAATCTTCAATAATTTTGTAAATACTGGACTGATTAGAATTCGGTTTAAAGCAGAGAATGTGGACAGACATCACCCATTGGATGGACGTGGTTGATTTTTGAAAAAATCAACTGATAAAAAAGTTATTGAAGATAAACCAAAAATTTGGTTTATCTTCAATAACTTTTTTATTAGTTGATTTTTTCAAAAATCCAACATGTCCGGCTTATTCCTGGCATTTTCCCACATTCTCTGCTTCAAACCCAATTAAAATTGGTCAAGTATTAAAAAAGATATTGAAGATTATTGGAAATTCTGAGTCACATGATTATACACCGTGTGCAAGATCTACAGAAAACAGTTTTCAATGAAAATAAAAACAAAAACAGCAGTTTTAGCAAAAAACTTTTACAAAAAGTAATAATAGATTTCATCTTAAAGAAAGATGAAAAAGCACACACAGTAAACTTAAAAAGGGAAATCCAGATCTATATAAGGAGGAATGATGACTTTCCCCTTTCCCAACATGGTTTTGATGTCATTTTTGGAAAACATAGAAGCAAAAGATGAAAATGCTGATATACATCATTTTCTTAATTTGCTTCGATAATTTCTGTGCTACATGTATATCATACACAAATCGTATCTTTAGTATCAGCCATTTCGCAATTTGCAGTAGCTTACAAATTTGGCCGCCCTATCATTTGTTGCTTAGGAAAGGGTTACAATGGAAAAATATAACTTATTGTTTATCAAATCATATGATGCAGGTACTGATTTGAATTGCCTTGTCAAGACAATTCAAATAAGTACCAACAACCTTATGGCTTTGAGGAAAAATTATATCTGAGATTATACTGCCATCAACCCTTCTTATATAGAGTCCTTAACATCAATGCAATAGAATATAGACTAGTGAAAATACTGAAAATAAACACCAAGTAACAAAGGTACATAACTCTAAAGTATACAGTTAACAAGGGAAATAATTCAACAGCAAGAAACAAGATAAGAGTAAAATAGAGGGTAAAGGCAGTGCACCTCTATTCAAATTTTGTCCTAGTCTCTCAGGTGATCTTTGAAAATTCAATGCAGATTCAAACACATTTTTGATGACCCTGCATCTATCAATAGTTTGGATCTCCAAAATATTTTTGAAACACCATCTGCCAGATTTAGAACAGAATCTGGTAAGGTGTGCATTGCTTCTTAAAAATAGCAAAACAAACATGGCATGGTAGTGACGGCACTGTTACTTTTTGAATTTGTTCGTTTTTATCAGACTGAACAGAACATTAGAATAAACATTGTAATGTCAAATTGATAATGAACCAAAAGAAAAGATAAACCAACATCAGAATGCATATTGCTGCTTTTCAACAAAAACCTCGTATCTACAGCTTGTTTAAAGATACAGGTTTTTTGTTGAAAAGCGACAACATATCAGGCATACTTTATAATTAGGACATTTATTTTGTAACTTCCAATGGTACTGTCATAGGTTTTGTTCCAACATCATAATTCATGATGCTGAGAAATAATTTCATGCTGTACCCTCTAGCAGCGATTTCAAACTGTCTCAACTTAGCAAACAACAGAGCCAACAGATTAGAAGGGGTGAAGACATTCTAACTTTGTTATTTCAATTAAAAACCCTAAAACACTGGGTTTGATGAACAATAAATGAAATATCACATTTTGAAAAGCCATCACCCCCTCTGGCTGTAGCTCTTAAAAACACTTACACTCAGTTTTGACTAGTTCTGACTGTATTCTATACAGTTTATACAAACTAAGGTCTCGTTCAAACTCAAAGTTTCAAGATATGTATCGCTGCTTTTCTGCGAAAACCTCGTATCTGCAGCTTAAAACAAGCTGCAGATACGAGGTTTTCGTAGAAAAGCGACGGTATGCTGCATTGTTTTTAATCGTAGAGGCTTTTGTAAAACCAATGTCCACTTGTAAGAAGATGGAATTCAAGCCTAGTCAAAATTGAATCACTTGAGGATTAGAATTGAATTAGAAATATTCTGTTAAGAATAAGATTAGAAAGGTTCTAAGCAATGGTTTGGTATAGCTCACAATAAATGACATGGCTGAGCATCTCTAGCTATTTGATAGAAATGTTCTGCCAGGTCATTTATCAAGACCTATATCATTGGTTTATTTATAAATATACGGTAATCATAACATTTGGCAAAGACTTCAAGAAAATTTCTTTTGGATTGAGTGGATACAAAAGCACTGGACATATTCTATTTTCCAAAACAAATATGAAGCATGTGATTTTCTTGCTTGTGCATTTATAAAGTATTATGATTTTCAGATCTCAAAATTTGAATAATAATGATGAGAATTTTATTCCAGTGGTATTTTATTGGATGAATTTATTTTCCATTTATCCTTTCATGTGAAAATCTAGATCTAAATAATGTTACATATTAAGTTAATTTTGTTTTTAAGAAATAATTCCAACTCTCTATGAAAGTGTTTAGTAGAAAATCAAAATACCTATATAAATGAAATGAAGGATCAAAATAAGAAGTCAGTAGAATGAGACATTCAGTAAGTGCTTAAAAATCATGCACTTAGAGAAAATTTGCTCTTAACTCCTCATCTTAAAATCTTTGGGTTATGTAAGGGAACTGAAAAACTGAGACACACTTAAATGATGATGTAAGCATTTCTGCATCATCTCCCATAATGCACCATTTTCCCATAATTCCATAAACCATCCTCCCACAATCCCTAGCACTTCCTGTACATGTATAGCTGTAGGGATTGCATCGTTTGTCAATGTTTTCATCCTAGGAAACAACAGTGTTCTCCACTTGATCATGCTGCTATGATCATAAATATTCACCCGTATTGAGAGGAATACAAATTTTGAGAAGACTCGTCCTAATCTCAGATGCTGTAAATGTTGTCGGTGGGAGTCAAAACCTCGTAACTACAGCTTGAATAAGCTGGAGTTACGAGGTTTTGACTTCCCACCGACGATGTATATTGTTGTGGCTAGGTACCTCTTCTCTGTGGCTTGTAATCTTGTCCTTTGCTTGTAAACTCTGTACCTCCGTATAAAAAGTAATACTTTTTTGTTAACCAGTTTAATACAAAAGCTATACACCCTTTTCACAACACCACACCAAGTCACATCAGAACTTGTGTAATTAATTAAAACATCCAACCTAATCAAAACACACTGAGGTTAGCCGGCGTGGATGTCTTGTATGTGTGCTCCCATGGAGTCCATACTACCGTGTAAGGGTGGACTTTGGGCAGAGCCCATTGACATGCCGTGTGGGCTCATGGCGTGGGCTCCATGGCCCATCATCATGTGATGAGGGTGACCTGGTATGAGCATAGAGTTTGAGGCGTGTCCCCGTAATTGGGACATTTGTGAATAGGAGCTGCTGACTGGCGGGCCCCCGTACATCTCTGCCCCGTGCATGCCGAGCATGTCGTAACGCTGAGTACCGTCCATATGTGGATAACCAGCCTTCATGGGATCGTACATTTCTGTTGGCATTCCCGGTACCCCTGAAAAATATGATATACTGGCTTTAATCTTGTGTAGATTTAAAGTTAAATACTGTTTAAACTTTATAGTAATCATGGCGCATTTTTACTAGATCTAGCAAACTTGCAAACATTTTATGTTTAGATTATGTAACGAGACATCTGATTGAATAAGAAATATTTCTTGGATCAATCAGATTTGTTGATGTGTAATTTGAGTTCAAATTCACACAAAAAAAATAAAATGGGTATGTAAGTTTGTTAATAGCTGATTTCAAATTAGAGCAGTCTTAAATCTTACTGGCTTGAAAAGGCAAAATTACCCAATGCTCCAGAACTTTTCTTCACAGGGACTAGAACAAGCACATTTTGCAAGACACAAAGCCAACAAAGTTGTGTTATCCAAAGACTCATTCTTCTGCTCCATTGTCACAAGTTGATATGACAATATGGACTCATTAAAACCAGATTTATTACATCATTAAAGAAGGAGAAACAGCATTATTTGATCACAATGCGACAGTATTGAGTAAATTGTGGCAAAAAATGGCAGATATCAAAGGACAAAACGCAACTTATATCCTTGTGAAAACAAATTGTCAATCATTAAAAGAAATTAGATGGTAAATTATGGCCCAATTTTATGTCGAATGAAATTGATTAGAAAAGACAAGTTTTATGTGTTCTGAGACATTTCATTTGAACAAAAGAAAGGACAGGTAATGAGTTAGATTCAGATATGTTACATGAACATTGTTTATTTAGCGTGATTCTCGGTATTTTCAGATTCTCGTCTTCTTTGGCTAAGCGGTAAGCATGTTTGTCTTGGAAAATTGAGGCTGATGGTTCCTACTGGATGGCTATATGCGCCATTTTCTACTTTTGTCTCTGTTTTCCTAGTTAAAGCTTTAACTCATTATTTGTATGAAACTTCATGGCAATAGCATATGCAAGCTGCAGCAAGCAATATGTTTTTTTTTCCAAAATTATAAACAGACATTCTTCTTTATTCATGGGATGGGGAAGGCAAAACCCATAGGTGAAGTATTGAATATTTTAACCCATTACCAGAGGACAAAATTTTAGACTAGTCCTAATTCAAAGATGATGCAGACAACAATTTTAAGTGAATAAAATTTTACATTTTTTGTTCTTTTTAGGTAGAAAACCTTGTGGGAAATGAAGAAATTGCTTGTCACAAGCAATTTCTTCATTTTCCACAATGTTTTCCCAAGTTTTTTTTGTGAGCGAGTCAAAAGGTGTCACTGTGCAGTGATGGGTTAATGACCTTTCAGGGGAAAACAATTGCATTTTGTAGACTCTATTCATCTTGTAAACATGAATATTTCAGCAGTTGTTTGAAGATAGCCTGCCATATTAACATCTGGACTGACAAATCATCAAATCATGGCTTTCTTTATTAGTGTTCCAACCCATTTACCCCACACAGTGTACTTATAAATGGCTCTCAGCTACCCTTAGTCTTCATCATTGGAAAACAGATGATGATCTGATTAAGATTTAATGAAAAATTGTGGTACATTTGACTTTCATACAAAAAAATATTGCATACCCTATGAAATAAGATATAGCCTCTTAGTAGCATAAGTATTAAAGTCAATAATTATACAGAATACTAGTTACACACAAGTACACATGTATAATAAAATAGACACATGTACATTGGGAAAAAGCATAGGGTCAAGTATTTCAGATAAATATTCAGGATGAATTTTTACAGGATGTTTTTGAAAAAGACTGTGAGATTGGTCAAATAAGACAAATTATCCATGAATTCTGTAATTCAGTAGATTCTATCAAAAAGAGTATCTATGGCAGTGAAAAACAAGACAACAGATTTATATCTGTCTATTACATAGAGATACATAAGCTTTGACTACGAAATTTCTGGCCAATTTTTTTTTTAAAAGTACTTATTTGCAAATGTTGGAAGATTCATGGAAAAGGTTTTGGTTTCCGCTGTCTAAAAATTTAATGTATCTTATAGAACTGCAACTTGTTCAGCTTAAGTCTGTTTGCAGAAAGAATTTATATGTAATGTTGTTGAAAAATGCCACATTCAAACCACTTTTAGCTTGTTTTTTTTTTTATTTTGGGGGGTTCCATAAGCCACCGGGAGGTTATATAGAGTGGTGGATCATTAATTTTCAAATTTATTTCCTCCATAAAATGATAAATGGGTAAATAATTGCTGATAACTGTAATTTCAGTGGTGTATACATGAGAATAGAAAGTTATTAATGGGGAATTTAGGTGGCCTATTAAAAATGGAGGATGGCCATTTTTGTCGACCCTTTCTTGTGAGATTTTTTTTTATACTAATCAGAGATTTTGCGTATACTCTGAGATTGTCTCATCTGTTGAGATTGGTGTAAATCTTGAGTTTATCAAAGAATCTTATCAGATATTTTTAAGTGCAGAGAATATTATAGTATAATACTCTGTCATATTATTACTAGCTAAAGCTTTTCAAAAATTTCTTCTTAGAGTTTTGTTGTACATATTTTATCTGTTGATATGACTGTCAATCCATATTTAATTGATTTAAGAAGTTATTGATCAGGGCCCCGTTTTACTAACGATCTTACGATCATATTTTTGTGTAGACTATAGTACACGGCATCTGATTGCACGAAAAATCGGATTAGGCCAATCAGGTTTGTTGTTACAAGTAATTACGCAAAAAATAATCGTACGTTCGTTAGTAAAATGGGGCCAAGATTTTTGTGCTAGCATATGTAAATGCAGTGTTGGCGCCAATTTGCATCTTGTCATTCATATTCAAAAATGCTGTAATAAATAAGCTGTAGTACTATATTTTCGAACATGACCAATGACATATTTGCAATGCACAGTCAGCCATTATTCTCCAGAATTGTATCACTTTTGACAATCAATCAATCAATCAATCAACTTATCAATCAATCAATCAATCAATACTTACTGTACATGCCGTGAGCACCCATTTGCATATGTTGGTTATCCCAGGCTAGTGAGCCATCTGGATTGTACCCTGCATGAGCCCCTGGAGCTGAAAACAAACAAACAAATGTACTGTATATGTAGAAGCTATGATGAACCAAATAGGACACAACCATTTGTACACTTTAGAGGTTCAAGCACAAAATGGTTGTATGTTTCATACAATTCCATATTTTGTGCAAACCCCTCAAAGTCTTTCTCTTCATCTGAAAAAGGCACATCTGCTCCATGTAGTAAATTCTGATGGATTAAGCCTTTCCCAAACAAGACCTGGTTTTGTCCCTAATTGAAAAGGCTTTGGAAAACATATAGACAAAGAAGAAACTGCTGATAACCAGCAGTTTCTCCTTTTGTCTTAATATTTTCTATGCCACATTTTACATAAACCCTATCTTTAATAACATCAATTTTGTCATTTGTGGCAGTTTTTGAAGTGGATCACCCTAAAATTTTGTCGTTTGGGAGAGGGTTAATACATTCCTGAAGATGTTTTACCTAGATACCTTCCACTGCAGTTGACCTTGATTGTCAACAGAAGTAGATCTATAAGAATCTTTATCTTTTATGGTATATGTAATACAAAAGTTACAGCACATCTTTTCATTGTGGGTAAAAATGGCTAAGGCTAATGGAGTTTTACGTCCCACTCAACGGCTAAGGTCATATGGAGACGGGACCTGGATTTAAAGTCTCATCCGAAAGACTGGAGAGGCTGGGGATTGAACCTGCGACCCTGTGTTACAAGTTCAGCAAGTTACTACTGCACAAAATCTGCCTGGAAGGTAAAAATGGAGACAAGTGCTAAATTTGGTGTCATAAAGTGTTAATGAGTGAAAGGGCTGTTATAATGGACTAATAAAAGAAAGGGAAATAGTCTGAATAGGGGTGTATAAAAACAGATAAAAACGGACATGTGATAATGTCCGTGAATGGGCGATACGATGGTAGTCGAGTGTAAACACCATTCATTGACGGCCTTCCTGAAATAAAAGCTCCATGAATATTTTCACGCTTTAATGGAGCTTTCTATAGGGCAAATTTAAAGAAAAATAGATATTTGATATTTTCGTGCGATAACGTTTTTCTGCGTTAATTAAAACTCTGATAACACAATTTCTGTATTGACCTGAATTACAGAACATAGCTTGATCATTATATACTAGGGTTGGAAACTTTAACCCTTTTCCAAACAACAAAATTTCCAGATATGTAGCAATTGAAGACAGAAAAAATATTGTTTGGTATAAACTTCGAAATACACCATAAAACTTTTATCTTAAACATAGAACATGAAAAGAACTAATAGAAAATGGTAATAATCAACATTTTGTTCTTTGCTTTAATTCCTGGCCTTCAACAATAACTGATTTTCATTAGGAACAATAGATTCTTTTGTTAATAGGCTAAGCCTCCCAAAGTTGGACAAAAAGGCCGAATTCTCCTTATTTTAAACAGAAAATTTAGGGAAAATCCAATTTAGCACCTCTTATATTCGATCAGACACAGAAAGGGGCTTGAGTTCCCTGCCACCCCCACCCCCCCCACCCCCCCACCCCCCTTCTATAAATTTGCTTTGTACGGGCCTGATTAGTGCTACTGGAATATTGGCAGTCTTTAACTGTATTTTATATGCACCAATTGAATTACTTGAAAACTAAGCTCGTAAATTATGAAGGTAATGCACCCATCAAATAGCTTGTTTAAAATTTATTTCTGCATAAAATACCAGGTAATTTGCTGTGAGTTATTTTTCAAATAATTTGTAAAGAAAAAAAAAATCCATTTATGATTCTAATTCTTTGTTTTAGCTGGGGATGAATCACTTTTCCATTATTTGAGTCTGCAAATAAAGAACTAGCTTAACCCTTTTCCAAACAGCAAAATTTTAGAGTGATCCACTTCAAAAACTGCAAGAAATGACAAAATGGATGTTATTAAAGATAGAATTTGTGTAAAATATGGCATAGAAAATATTGAGACAAAAGGAGAAACTGCTGGTTATCAGCAGTTTCTTCTTTTGGTTCAATGTTTTCCCAAGTCTTTTCTATAAGGGACGTCAAAACCAGGTCTTGTTTGGGAAAGGGTTAACGGCCGAGAGGGAGTTTTCAGGGACGGGCAGGTAAAATATTCAGTGTTATAATTAGGGATCACATTTACATGAATATTTCATTGTACACACATTATAACTGGGAGCGAAATTGAGTGTGATGGTCGGGCGTATTAGATAACAAAATAAGAAACCATCTCTACGCTGCTGAAACATTCATGAGTTATGATTAAGTTTCCGAAATAGTCGGTGTTGTTGCAAAACCTTGTAACTCCAGCTAAGGTAAAGCTGGAGTTACGAGGTTTTTCAACAACACAGACAAAATGCTTCTGATTGAAAACTGTGTCGGGAGACTTTGCCAATGGCTTAGTGGTGAAACTATTGTAAGTGTATAAGAACTTTTATCCAGTTACCTTAGTTTTGCTTGATTTCTTGTTGATGCTGTATTTTGATACAAGGGCTTCCAAAATTCAACATTGAAATATAGACAGTCTATTGACAAGTTGCATTGTTTGAGTATTATTTTTGATGCTTGATTTAATTGTTTTCCATGAGGATTTCTGATGAATTGTGATGTAAATTCCACTTTTTGAAATTCAAATTGAATTTTATTTTTTTATTTTTTTTTCTCTGGTTTGCTTATAGGTCAATTGCAAGCCTGTACTGCCATGCTGTAATATAGTCACATTGGGAAAAGTTGTTTACTATTAAATTAGATAATTTCATTCTTTCACAACATTTAACATCCTTTAAATTGTCGTCTGCTACACCATTCCATTTAGACTAGTCTTAAATTTTGCTGTTTGGTAATGGGTTAACTTCTGTGATAAAGACAACTGAAAAGCACTATAAGAAAAGAAGAAAATGCTGATAACCAGCATTTTCTCCTTTTCTTTCAGTACTTTTCATGCTATGATAATTTTCTACATTTGGTATCATTAATAATTTCTTTTGCCTGCATCTTCACGTGATGTTTGAATTAAAGAGCACCCTAGAAGTTTTTTATTTGGGAAACAGTAAGCTTAACCTTTTGAAAGAATGAAACAATTATAGGATAGATTTTTTCCGTGGTAACAAAGCAAATTATCGGGTGACATACACGATCTCCTGAGAGGGGAATCGCAAGACATAGATAGAGGTGATGTAATAAAAATTTAATTTGTACTTTTTTAATTGCATTACGTGCAATTTCCAGAAAAGCAGGTCAAATGAAATCCAATTAACGTAAACCAACAATCCTTTCTGTCTGCAGCAACAATATTTTGCTCAATGCTTTTATTTTGGTCCTCTTGGTTTTACAAATATTTTCAAAAGACATATATAGATAAATTTTGAAAGCAATGTGAGAAATGAAGTGAGAATTTGTAACCAGCAGAATTTTATTATATCCTCTCAGATTTGACAGAAAATTTGATTTATTTTTAATTCAATATGGAAAAACTAATATCAATTTCTCTTCAAGTTTAAGTTTTTCTTAATCGATGTCCGTAATACTAGTAATTTTCAAATTGGATGACTTTAAGATTTTGTCATGTCCAAAAGGGACAGTTACCCCGACTTTAAAATAGCATCTTGGTTTAATGCTGATATATAGTATGAAAAGCTTTGATAACACTAAGGGGAAAGAGGGACACAATTCAATTCCTCCCCCCTGCCCAATTTTTTCAACAACTTAAAAAATTCAATTTTGATCTATTTGAAATTTCATCAATTTGAAAAAAAGGTTTTCACCTTTTCTAAAACAGCAAGAGAATTAATCAGACTGCACCAATTTGAATGCTGTTGCAGAATGACAAAACGGATGTTGATTAAGATGGGCTTTGTGTAAATTATTATCATAGTACAGACAATATTGATAATCAGCTTTTTCTACTTTTGCCTCAATGTTTTAACAAGCCTTTTCTACTGTGGACATCAAAACCAGGTCTTGTTTGGGAAAGGGTTAATGCATCAAACAGATAACCATAAGAAGAATAAACATTATGACACGGGATGAATTCAAAATGGGGTTATTTCCCATTAATCAGCTCTATCCGTTATATCGCTGTGAATGCATGAATCCAAATCTGCAGACGCTTACCGTTTTTATGGGTTCAATTTATTCTGCCTATTCTCAAAAGAAATTTTTCATGTTTGGAAATGGCCATAATTTCAATAATGTAATATATCAAAAGATGGGCCTTTGGAGAATTAAGGATTTTACAAAATTTTGCCAATTCAAAAATACATATGTTTTTTAAAAGGGTATTGAAGTGAAAATGTCATAACATGCCGAAGTTGAAATAGTATAAAACGATAGCGTATGGAAAATAAATGAGTTTAAAATCCTTTCGATGATTTATCGCCATTTCTCATCAAAGTTTCACATAATAGTTGATAACTTCCATTTTATGCTAAGCATTTTTGATGAGCCTATTTTATTATTTCATATTTCTATAGACAAGATGAGCTTCTTCGATAAAATTAATGGGAAAAAGAAAATTGTTAAGACATTGGATTTTGAGGCTGTTTTGTCGATTAGAATTTTGTTGCAGACATTTTTGCTTGATATCACCTAACAATATGTCTGGGGATTGGGGCAAAAATACAGTATATGAATGTAAGATTATTATGCAAATTTTGCAATTGTTTTGCATTAACTCTTCATTGTGATGTTTATTCTTGAAAAATAATGAGATATTGTGGGTAGAGAAGAAAACTGTTGTGACCTCCTTTTCTCTCAATGATTTCTTACATCTTGTCATATTTTCTCACTATCTTTTTGATAGAACAATCTGTTTTGAAAAAGAATTCTGCAAAGCTTTTTTTTTCAGACTTGTAAAGTATTTGGTAACTGCCTCATAGCTTTTGGTTACGATCATCATGGCTAGATAGATCTATATGTGACTGTACAATCAAAATTAACCCTTTCCCAAACGACAATGTTTTAGGGTGGTCCATTTTGAAAACTTCTAGAGATGACAGAATCGATGTTGATCGTAAAGATAAGATTTAAGCAAAACATAGCTCAGAAAATTTTGAGACAAAAGGAGAAATTGCTGATTATCAGCAATTTCTTCTTTTGTCTCAAAGTTTTCCCAAGCATTTCATATTATAGGGACGTTAAAATCATGTCTTATTTGGGAAAGGGTTAAGCATCAATCTTATTTTAAACCATTTGTCAGTAAGTTGAAACATGGAAGAGAAATTTGTTTCTTGACGCTGCCTGACAAAGTTAAATGTGCTCATTATTACGATAATTATGCCAACGTCATCTTGAAGATATTTATTTCCCATCATTCTCGGGATAATAAGAGGCGCCATTTGTGAGTGTGGAGGGGAGCGAACCCCGACAGATTTTATTTTACTTTTATGCCACGAATATTTGCTTCCTGCTGCGTACTAATCAACATATGCCATGAGCCATGTAAAACAGAAATTATTGACTAAAAGCTCTGGCTTGAGATGGGATTTAAAAGCTGAGAAAACGCAATAATTTTATTGTTTTTCGAGAAAAGCATGAAGGAATTTTAAGTGCTGGCTGCCAGGTTTAGTTTTTAAACCCTTTTAACAATATCAGTGACACAATTTTAATGTTTCATGCTACAGCCCATTTTGTGAAACTTTTGCTCTGAGTCAATTTTTCTATTGGATCTATACATGTATCTAAATCAACACTTTCTCAGCCATTGGCATAGCTAGCCGAAAATAAGTGTACGCAAAACGTATGCCTAATGTATCAGGGGAGGTTTGATGACGGGGCCCCATACTGCTGGGTTTGGGTCTTGCGGACGTCTCCCAGATTTTTTTTAAAAATTTAATGTAGATACTTATGATAACATACCAAATGCCCACTATAATCAAAGCAGCCTTTTACTTTAAGATCTTTTATTGAACATTTTCAGCATGACATAATTATAAATTGGTATACTTAAAAGTATAGTATAGTATACATGCACTTATATAGTTGCTAATTGCTTTTGACAGAAACAATTTCATAAGTTGTCAATGAATTAATTTGTTGATTATAAAAATCCTGAAAACTGCCAAAATATGGCCATGTGATCTACCCAACATTTCCAATAAATGTAAATCATTAAATTAAATTAATCAAAATGCCATGGAAAATTTTGAATCCACATACGTGACCCATCGTGCTAAAAGGGACCTTGTCGGATGTGTGAAAAATATCGACCCTAGTCAGTCTGCGCAGTCCGCGCAGCCAGACTAGGGCCGACACTTTTCACTTTTATGTAATTTTCTAGATCCGGAATGTCTTCCCTGTCTAACTATATGTTCATTTCTAGCGTACGGGATAAGGTTGACCTTTGGTGAGTTTGACAAGTTTGTCAAAATTTGGAATTTTGGAGTTCGGATAAGGTCCATTTTAGCGTGCCGGGTCACATATATCTAATATATCTAACCCTTTCCAAAACAACAAAAGTTTGGACTGCTCCAAAGTCACGGTGTATAATCACGTGACTCAGAATTTCTGATAATATTCAATATCTTTTTTAATACTTGACCAATTTGAATTCGGTTTGAAGCAGAGAAGGTGGGAAAATGCCAGGAATAAGCTGGGCATCTTGGATTTTTGAAAAATAAACTGATAAAAAAATTATTGAAGATAAACCAAAATTTTGGTTTATCTTCAATAACTTTTTTATCAGTTGATTTTTGAAATATCAACCATGTCCATCTAATGCGTGACATCTGTCCACATTCTCTGCTTCAAACCGAAATCAAATCAGTCCAGTATTTACAAAATTATTGAAGATTTTCTGAAAATATTGTATCACATGATTATCCACCGTGAAAGTGAAAGCTGTTGCAGTCAACAGAATCTTAAATTATGAGTCGTAATTTGGGGCATTGCAGTGGTTGGATTTGGGGCAGTGGTTATATGGGCTGACTTGTGAAAATAATTTTATAATTGATTGATAAAGAAATTTAAATGGTATGGGAAGGGATTATAACCAGCATTGACATATTTTAACAACATTCTATGTTTTTGATACTGATTGAGATTGAAAGACAGGGGCCCAATGTTGCAGACAAAAATTTATATAATTAATACAGCAATATTTCAGCATTATTTCCCACACTTAGATGGAGTTCTTAAATTTAAGAGAGAAAAACAATAATGAAAAAAATTAGAGCAATTGGATATTGAAAAAGGGTGTTATGGCATTTGAGATCAATCTATGCCTCTTAGTACTGCAACCTGATCAGGGGTGCATGGTGTTCATCAACCAGTCTAATTCTAAGAATACCTCTATAATTACACAACAGTCAATCTGAATTTCAAAATATAGTCCTGTTTGATCCCCAGCTCATCCAGTATACATTCTGACATTTGACAAAAGTCATTTATCTCTCACCAATGGGTGTGAATCATCTATATGAGGGAGCATTAACCCTTTCCCAAACGACACAATTTTACGGTGATTCACTATAATAATTGCCACAAATGACAATGCATGTTATCAAAGGTAGGATTTGTGTAAAATATGGCGCAGAAAATATTGAGACAAAAGGAGAAACTGCTGGTTATCAGCAGTTTCTTCTTTTGTTTCAATGTTTTTGCAAGCCTTTTCTATTAGAGACGTCAAACCCAGGTCTTGTTTGGGAAAGGGTTAACTAGAGGGTCGGTTTGGATATTGTGGCGGTACTGGTGAGAGAAATACTAGGAAGGTAGGTGCTCCAGTAGCTGTTATATGACCATAGCAATTGGAAACGGCATTTAACCCAAATAAAATCGAAATAGTAATCTGTCTATGATTCAATCAGACTTTAATCCAACTGTCATTTTAAAGTAACGGTGGCATTTTCTTTTGAAAGTTGAATAAATGTTTTCGTATTACAAAGAAGATAATTCTTACCTGCTCGATTTGATTGGTCTATCATTGGCTGGACTATTCGTCTACGAGCATTAATAAACCTGCAAATAGAGGAAAACATTCTTAAAGTATTTATTTAATAATAATCAAACACCTGTAAGGATAGTTTAAGCATTTCTTGAACAAGACCTAGTGTTGACATCCCTGAATGGAAATGTTTGAGGAAAACATCAGCATTCTCTTCATTTACCTCAATGTTCTCCTTGCTATAATTATAACACATATAAGGCCTTAAAAATGATATCTATACTAAATTGAACAAAGCAAAAATTGAATTAAATTAAAAACAGAGTTAAATGGAAAAAATAAGCCTCTGATCAATTAGTAAATAATTATTGAATCAAATGACTGTTCAAATGTGCACACGGCTATATTATAATGTACAGAAAATTGACCTTTTACAAATCACTTTATCTTGTTGGTTTAAACCTTCTTTTCTGATGTCAGTAAATGTCATAGATAATTTGAAGAAAAAAAGCATATTTTGATAGCAAAAACATCCCAAAAGTAATATCATTACCCAGGTATATGCATGCTAATTGATTTTTCATGTGCAAATGATATTTGAGAAAATTAATGTTGTTTGTGCTTAATGAGAGACCCATATTTCTCAATGAGAATTTAATGTGTAGATATATATGATTATCATCGTTATGGCGTGCTGACTTTTTACGTAATAATTAGTGACGGTTTTTAACACATTCTTAAGAAGTTGTACCACTCTAAATTATTTGCTGATTTTAAGTTTCATTTCACGAAGAAATTATATACTAATGCGACTCTCAAGTTTTAACTTTATAGGCTGATTTCCCTTGGGAAAAATCGCCAGCTTTTACGCAGCTTCTGCGAAGCTTTCAAGCTGCGTAAAAGCTGCGTTTACGCAGCGGTATTGGCACCTGTGCAAAAGCTGCGTATTTTTTGGGCTAGAAAAAACGCAGCTTTTAAAGAAATAAAAACAGAAGCTGCGTAAAAGCTGCGTAAAAGCTGCGTAAACGCAGCTTTCCAGAGCTGCGTAAACGCAGGTGCCAATACCGCCGCGTAAACGCAGCTCTGAAAAGCTGCGTAAACGCAGCTTTTACGCAGCTCTAAGTCAGAGCTGCGTAAACGCAGCTCTGAAAAGCTGCGTAAACGCAGCTTTTACGCAGCTCTAAGTCAGAGCTGCGCAGAAGCTGCGTAAACGCAGCTTTTACGCAGCTCTAAGTCAGAGCTGCGCAAAAGCTGCGTAAAAGCTGCGCAAACGCAGCTTTTCAGAGCTGCGTAAACGCAGGTGCCAATACCGCCGCGTAAACGCAGCTTTTCAGAGCTGCGTAAACGCAGCTTTTATGCAGCTCTAAGTCAGAGCTGCGTAAACGCAGCTTTTACGCAGCTTTTCAGAGCTGCGTAAACGCAGCTTTTACGCAGCTTTTCAGAGCTGCGTAAACGCAGCTTTTACGCAGCTTTGCACAACGTCTAACTGAAAACCAAAATTTAAAAAAATAATATAGCCTGAAAGTCGTTTGGCCATGAATGATTCAAAATATGTTAATACAAATTTTAAAGTAGATTAGTCCTTATCCAACAGCCAAATTTTAAACAAATCAAATTTGAAAGCTGCTACTAGTTAAAATAATGGAATACAAGATTTGTTTTCATCATATCACAGAGGAAAAGGCTTGTTATAAGCAATTACTTCTTCTACTTCAATGGTTATTGAAGGCATTTTAAAGTTACATAACAGAAAATATCGAAGTATGTAATAAATACAAATTTTTAATAAATAAATAGACTTATAAAACTCAAAAGTACATAAGCTTGTGACAAATGACCTAATTTATTATCTTAATACATTCTAACAAAATCCAAATACCCTTTCAAAAATGGTGAAATTTCAGATTGGCCCAAAGCTAATGTTTCTTATATCAACAAACTAGGTTTTCATGAAGAAAAGAGTGAGTATCATAACAGAAAAAATATTGAGGCAAAAAGAGAAAATGCTGATGATCAGCCTTTTTTCTTCTTTTGCCTCATCGTTTTCCCAAGCCTTTCTATTAGAGACAAATTGAAAGATGGTACAAAAAATGACACATACAGAAAACATTTGGGCTAGGATCTGGAAAAATGTCCCTTAAGGCTTTTGAGCTCAACATGGTTCCAGATCAGCCTGATCTTGAAACATGGTTGTCTGAAATGCTATACGGGACATTTTTTCCAGCTTGCGGCTCATTTAAAAGCTGGTCATCATCAATTTAAATATGTTTCAGGCATTTTCTCCAACTATTCTAACCTGTGATATGTTTGATCATGATCCTTATCATTCTTACATTTTCTTCTAGCCGCCACAACATTTTTCCCAAGAACTTTCTATCAGGGATGTCAATATTAGGTCTTTTTTGGATAAGGATTGCAGAATTTCACATCCAAGAACAAGAATACCTGATAAACTAAATTATCAAAGCTCATGTCCATGTTGCTAGTTCTCAATTCAAATTCCATTCAATTCATTCCAAATCAAAACTACCAAATTCCAGTAATTGTATGATTCTTTTCGGACTGGTCCAAACTGAAATATGTGGCAGATAACAATCAAGTCGGGGTTTTAAATGCCATGGTATAGAAAATATTGGAATGGAGAAAATGCTGATCATCAGCAGTGCTGATTCAGCACTTAATTCTTTTCTGGAATCTTTTTTCAAACTTATTACTACACAGTGAACCTTTTTGCCACTCTACAAGATAAAACATTGTGGAACATGGGAAAATTGCTTGCCACATGCAATTTCTTTATTTTCCACAACATTTTCAAAAGCCTTAAGCTTTGTGGGTGTCAAGAGGCTTCATCATGTGGTAATGGATTATTTGTAAAAAAAAACTTCTGTCTGAAACTTGAATGAATGAAGTCTCAACTTTTCTGAAAATTGAATAAATGAAGTCTAAACTTTTCTTGTTTTGGTCTCTTTAACATCTAATGTTCATCTGTGGTTGTTTGTGATTGATGGAAGTTGTAGATGTTTCAAACATTTAAGGTCAATTTTTTCTCTTCATAAGCTTCATCTGTCATCTTGTCATAAGCCTTCTCTGCTTGGATAGCTACAAAAAGAGTTGAAGACATTCACAGTTTCAGCAACATTCTATAGGTTGTTGTTTTATGTTAATTCTTTCCCAAACGACATAATTATAGCCTCGCACAATTTGTAAGCTACAGCAGGAAACAAAATAGATGGTAATAGATAAAGAAATTGTGCTTATTATTGCCCTCAAAAATATTGAGACAAAAGGAGAAAATGCTGGTTACCAGCATTTTCTTTTTTGCCTCAATGTTTTCTCAAGATTTCTGTTGGGAACATCAATACCGGTTCTTGTTTAGAAAAGGGTTGAGACATGTTTTAACCCTTTCCCACACAACTAAATTGTAGGGTGGTCCAACTTGAAATCTGTTGCAGAAACTGCTGAAGATGGGGTTTGTGTACAATATAGGTCAGAAAATATGAGACAAAAAGAGAAAATTCTGCTTATCAGCATTTTCTTCTTTTGCCTCAATGTTTTCCAGGCCTTTTCTATCATGTGTCTGAAAGGGGTAACATAAAAACATTTGTGCTCTTTGATTTTTTTTCAGCCTCTAGGCAAAAACGCATTATGCAAAGTTTCATAGCAATAGCATTAGTAGAAACAGATATGAAAGTTGCACTCAAAAACTTAATCAAAGCATGGAGTCAATGCCCAGGTGTCAAGAATAAGCCTCCCTATTCTATGAATAGTCACATTAAAAAGTCTGGAAAACAAATTGACCAGACTGACGAATGGATAGATGTACAGACTGACAGACAGTGTTCAAACCTGAAGTCCCTTTCGGCTTCGCTAGTAGGGGAATAATTATCATACTTTGGTTGTGTGAGAGTGCATAATACCAATCGGTGTGGACTTTCATTGGATAACTGTATGACACAGTCAAAGATGTCATATTTGACATTGAAATTATAACAAGATCAATGTCCTGACCTAAGCAGTGAAATCAATTTATAATTGATAAACTCTGCACAGAGAATCTACTTTCTGTTAACCTGTCTGTGTGCTTCAGCTTTTGCTTACCTCCTTAAATCCATAATTTGCGTTGTTCACATCCCAATGTATTCAAATTTCACATCACCAATATTCGTTGAATTTCCACCCAAACATACTTCAGTGCATCAACCTGATAATAGAGGAATACTAGTAAAAGGGAAGTGTGAAAAAAAGCAAAGGGCAAAAACTAAAATAATAAGCAAGACAGAGTTATGGTTTATGCACTGCACTTCTCCTTGTTGAGATCTATCCATCCATGAAGTTTCATGGTCCTAGCTGATATACTTTTAGAGATATGCTCCAGACAAAATTTAAGTATGAAAATTAACAAAGGACATTTAACTATTATACGATATGTTCTTGAGTCCAGAGTCTGGACAAAATTCATTCAGTAGAAGTTTTTGTCTGTAACATCTTTGAAATTGGTTCAGTCTTAAATTTTGTCCTCTGGATATGGGTTATTCAACCCTAAGAAAGCAATAAATTGATTCATTTTATCTTGGAGGTAATTTTGGCAAACAACTCAAAGCAGCAGTCATAGCGCATTGGACTTTCACTCATGATGTTTCAGCCCTGCGTTCAATAAGACAAAACGTTAGCCAACTTTGGCCGTTTCATTCGGAAGACTCGGTCAATTCTGTGAAATTTAGGTCAAAGAAGTTGCGAATGTTGGTAATGTTAGGCTTAGCTAACGGTTTGTCTACTTAACACAGGGCAGGTTTGATCCCACTTGTTTGGTCACTGCAAACATCCAATAAGACAAAATTGTCTCCCATCAGTAGTCTCATAATTGTTTAGATATGTGGGCGAGCAGTTGGAGGCTCTGTAAAAATGTTGTGATATGGCATATTGTTTTTACTCATGTCTGTCTGCCTATCTGACCATCCATCCGAAAACTTAACATTTGCCTTTTCTCCAAAAGTATCTGACATACAAAGCTCAAATTTGGTATGTAACTTCCTTTCAATGATATCTATCTGTTCCATACAATTTTTAGCTTCCTCAAGGTCTGTTAACCCTTATCAACCCTTTATTCTCATGTATCAATCATTTGATGACGCATATCAGAGTTATCACGAAATTAATATTTTCCCCGATATCAAAAAAAACCTTGTCACCTTTTTGTTGGAACCCCTTCATTGGCGCATCTGAGAATTTATGAAACACTAGCTCCAGTCATCTCCCTTATGTCTTTTTGACATTTAATATGGAAACTGACATTTGGGTATATGCTGTAAATGCAACTGGTTGTCCTGCTGGCTCAGTGCTACAGCATCTGACTAGCGTTCCATGGGTTGAAGCTTCTGTGTTGTAATTATTTACTAAAATTACTATAAAACTTACTATAATTTAATCAACCAATGCTTAGGTCTACTCCATCATCAGCTTCATTCATTACTAAACACCATAAAAAGAACTTGTTGTCAGTGGAATGATGACTATCATATCTGGTACTTCAAACCTGAAATGAATTGAGACAAGAGAAACTTAAAAAAACTTAAAAAAATGTTGTGAATTCCAATTCAAGAGTGTAATTGTTGTTGTTTATAATTATCACCTTTCTCCAATCCCATTTTGGCATGTCACACATTTGTAATCTGCAGATATTATAATTAAGTGTAATTAACACTTTCTTCAATGGCAATTTTTGAATTATAAGGTTCAATTTGGAAGAGGCTGTTCACACTTAACCCTTTCCCAAACAACTAAATCTTGGAGGGGGGGAGCTGCTCCAGAGGACAAAATTTATGTTAAAAAGGAAAGGGTTTGTGTGCAATATGGCACAGAAAACATTGAGGTAAGAGGAGAAACTGCTGTTAATCAGCAGTTTTTTTCTTTTGTCTCAATGTTTTCCCAAGCTTCCTCTATAAAATATATTTGGGTAATTAAAGTAAACAAAACCAGTTCTTGTTTGGGAAAGGGTTAAAAAATGTGTGGGGTTTTTTTAGCAAAGAAAATATTAAAGGAAAATGAGAAACTGATTATCAGCAAACTCTTCATTTCTCTTAATGTTTTCCAAAACTATTTCAACTAAGAATGTCCAGTCAAGGCCTTGTTTGGGGAAGTGTTATAAACCATCAAATTTGGGACCCATATTAGGAAAAAATCATGAAGGCTTTCATTAACACTCAATTCTTCCAATTAAAAGAACTTTCCACCAAAACTAGATTACTTTTAGTAGGATCTGACATCAAGTTTGGGATATCTTATTTTTTTTAATGGCAGCCATTTTGAATATGCCATAAAATAAATTGCATGATCCCTGTGACAAACAAACCAGTGGCGGATCCAGGATTTCTGAAAGGGGGGTTCGGATTTACAATTAGGGGGGGGGGGGGTTCGTTTTCCTATTAATATACAATTTTGGCTGAATTTCTGCATGAAATTGAAAGAATTGGTCTTCAGAGGGGGGTTCGTTTGAACCCCCCGAACCCCCTCTGGATCCGCCACTGCAAACCTTAATTTTTTAGGACAAATGCTTGTTTTTACATTGATAAAGACACTACCTTAAATCAGGAGATAAATCCCCTAATATTTAATTATCTTATGGTAGTAAACAAACAAATACTTACAATTTTATCCAGCTGTACCACATCAAGTTTGCTTTCATTCAAATATGCCACCCAAGCCAGTCAATGGCTAAACAACCAATCAAAACACAGCATTTTTCATTTTAAGCTGCTTCAACAAATATAAACAAGAAAAAATGTTTTTATTTATTTATTTTTTTCAATATCATCATTTGAATAAAATTTCCTTTGAAAACAATAAATTAACATGCACAGAAAAGATGAAAAGAAATTAATTTTTGATATTGTAATTAAAATTGGCCAATCAGGAAAGCAACTGTAAGGAACCTATTTTAAATTATGGCTCAGGACAATTTTTAAATTTTTAAAGCATCTTTGAGAAAGATGATTGTGATAAGGTTAAATGACAACACAAGCATATAGGTTTTATTTATTTATAATAAATTCACAGACAATATTAATTCATAAATGAAATTATAGAATTTTCCCTACTAAAATGAGTCTTAGACTGGTACAGCAATTATGAATAATATCTGGAGCCTTTTCTTGGAATGTTTACCCAACCCTTTGCCCAAACAAGGCCATGTTTTGTCATCACAAGAAGGATATTCTTTTGAGATCAAATGAAAAGAAGAAATAACTGATAATCCTCCTCTTTCCTCAATATTTCCTGTTATATCATGCATATGTTCTAATTTTGGTATCATTTATTTTGTTGTCTTCATTCCTTTACAATTAGACATGTATGAAATTTCCCTGTGTGAAGGGTCTAAAATTGCATGGTGGACTGCAAACTGTAACCTATGGAAACCACATCACATGTATCATAATGTCCTAAGTATCCATATGTTAATAATGCAGTTATGAGCTTTTATCAAACACTGGTCATTGTTTGTGATATGGCTATGATTTCTTTTTATAGAACTAACCCTTACCCTAACATGCTCTTGGTTTTAACATCACATAATCTAGCCCAAAAGCTTATACCATGTAATCAAATTAAGTACTTAATGACTTTGAATAAGATTAATTTGTTTACATTAAATATTCATTGTGTGTGTGTGTGTGTGGGGGGGGGTAAAACTTTGCTGATAATGACTCAAAAAGTATTTTTTAATTGCAAATTAATCTTATTTGGACTTATTAACCCTTTCCCATGGAATCAAAATTTTGTCTAATGAGAAAGGTTTTCAGAGATTTCATTTCAGACAATCATTGAGAAAGTATAGTCTTTATGTTTATTATGGCATTGGTAACAGAAAATGAGAAAATATGTTTAATGGTTCCCTTTTCCCCTTTCTTGCTATTTTCCTAAAAATCTGACTTAACCCTTTCCCATTTGATGAAATTTTAAGGTGGTCCACTTAATCCTTTCCCAAACGACAACTTTTTTGGGTGTTCCTATTCAGAGGCTGCTGCTGATGATAATATTGATGTTGTTAAAGATAGAATTTATGTAGAATATAGCTCAGAAAATATTGAGACAAAAAAAGAAACTGCTGTTTATCAGCAGTTTCTTCTTTTGTCTCAATGTTTTCCCAGGCCAATTATATTAGGAATGTCAAAGCCAGCTCTTGTTTGGGAAAGGGTTAACACTTGCCCAAACAAGACCTGGTTTTATCATATTGTCCAGCAAGATTATCCCGGGACATCTGCATATGTAATGACCCTACTTCGGCTTTGTTTTGTTAAGACGCTCAACTAACGGACTTTGCGCACGAAAATTAAGTTGTCCCGGGTTAATCTTGCTGGACAATACCCTGTAAATGAGACTTTGAGAAAACATTGAGCCAAATGAAGAAAATGCTGTTGACCAGAATTTTCTTCTTTTGGCTCAATGTTTTTTGGGGTACATTGTGCATAAATTCTTCCTTGGGCAGCTTCCATTTTGCCTTTATCAGCAACTTTCAAATTTGACCTCACTAAAATTTTGCCATTTGGGAAAGGGTTTAAATTGATTGATTTATTGGGGTTTTACGCCGTTTTTAACTATCAAGGTCATATCACGACGACTGGAGCACCTAACCATGGATTCTTGGCGTTTCTCATACCAATACTACCACAACACCCTTACCGAGTCTCCAGCTACTCCCCCACATAGGTTCATGATATCAAACCATTGATGGGTGACATTTTGGCAGTAAGGGTATTTGCCGCGGCCAGGTATCGAACCCGGGACCTCTCGAATGAGAGGCAGATGCGCTACCAACTGCGCCATGGCCGCAGCCGGAATGGGTTTAAAGAAATTCTGCTTGGGACAAAATGGATATGTGTTATTTGTGTGAACTAAAGCTAGGAAAATACTGAGACAAAGGGAAAAATGTTGATTACCAGCATTTTTTCTTTTGTCTTAATGTTTTCACAAGTCTTTCCTTGATCAAGGACATCAAAACCAGGTGTTGTTTGGGAAATGGTTACAGCTGAAAGTATTGACACTTGCTTGCATTTTGTTAAGAGCATAATATTCATTTATTTGGAAGTATGATAAAATACCCCATTGAGTGAAAGTGTAGTACAAGAATCATAACTCTCGTTTGCATATTTTCTGAATTATAGCCCTTTGTTGATTGTTTTCAGATTTGAATTTTGTTGAAGCAAATTCATGAAAGTCTTTCAGCAATGAAACTTTGTGGATACATCATTTTTTGCTTAAGTTAGTCATCAGTATGGTGGCATTCAATCTCAAAATCAAGGGAAATGGGGCAAAAAATCACAGGGAAAAAAAATAATTTTAAAAATGCGCAGCTATGGATAGCTGCGCAAAAGCTGCGTCTTTTTACTTCTTGGGAAAAAACATTCAGCAAAAGAAAGACGCAGCTTCTGCGCAGCTTCTAGAGCTGCGTATTTGCATCCAAGACAAAATAATAAAAATACGCAGCTTTTTAGTTAAATACGCAGCTTCATAACAAAAATATGCAGCTTTTACGCAGCTTCACACCAAAATACGCAGCTTTTACGCAGCTTTGATGTAAAATACGCAGCTTTTGGAGAAAAACGCAGCTTTTACGCAGCTCTTTTTAAAAAACGCAGCTTTTTAGGTAAGAAACCAAAAAAACGCAGAAAAGCTGCGTAAAAGCCGGCTTTTACGCAGCTTTCTGAAAGAGCTGCGTTTCATTTTCCCAAGGGTTTTATGCCTCGTATCGAAAGATCGGGAGCATATTGTTTTACCCATGTCTGTCTGTCTCTCTATTTGTAAAATATTTAAACAAGGTTTTCGTTCAAAAGCATCAATGTCATTAGCTTCATACAGAATTTTCTTTACTATTGCTTAAGCTGTAGTTGTTTCGAAGAAATAAAGCCAACATGTAAACAACTAGAGACAGATCTTGAGTCAGTCTTTTTTACAGTTTTCTTCACTGTTTACTTTAGGTATTGTTGACAAAACAAAGAGAGAACAACAATTCCTCTAGAGCACCAAACATACAAGAAAAGGACCTAACAACTGACACAACAAAAACCAAGATACCAGTAAGTAAAAGTCTCAGTTTTTACACTTTCTTTGTTGTTTACTTTAAGGCCATTGTTGACAAAACAAGGAGAGAATAGTGAATCTGCCAGAGCACCAAACATACAAGCAATATGGACCTAACAACTTGCACAACAAAAATCAAGATAAGTAAAAGTCTTCAGGTTTTTTCTACACTTTCTTTGTTGTTTACTTTAACCCTTGCCCAAACAAGACCTGGTTTTGACGTCCTTAATAGAAATGGCTTGAGAAAACATTGAGGCAAAAGAAGAAACTGCTGATAAGCAGCAGTTTCTCCTTTTGCCTCAATATTTTCTGAGCTATATTATACACAAATCTTATCTTTAACAAAATTTATTTTGTCGTTTCCAACAGCTTTCAAATAGGAAAAGTCGAAATTTTGGCCGTTTGGGAAAGGGTTAAGGCCATTGTTGACAAAACAAGGATAGAATAGTGAATCTGCCAGAGCACCAACCATACAAGCAATATGGACCTAACAACTTGCACAACAAAAATCAAGATAAGTAAGTCTTAGTTTTTTTTACACTTTCTTTGTTGTTTACTTTAACCCTTTCCCAAAAGGCAAATTTTTGAGTGATCTAATTTGAAACCTGCTGCAGACGACAAAGTGGATGTTAATAAAGATACAACTTGTGAAAATTATAGCACAGAAAACATTGACACAAAAGGAGAAACTGCTGGTTATCAGCAGTTTCTTCTTTTGTCTCAATGTTTTCCCAAGCCATATTTATTAGGGACGTCAAAACCAGGTCTTGTTTGGGAAAGGGTTAAGGCCATTGTTGACAAAACAAGGAGAGAACAACAATTCCTCTAGAGCACCAAACATACAAGAAAAGGACCTAACAACTGACACAACAAAAATCAAGATACCAGTAAGTAAAAGTATCAGTTTTTACACTTTCTTTGTTGTTTACTTTAGGGCCATTGTTGACAAAACAAGGAGAGAACAGCAATTCCTCTAGAGCACCAACAAGTAATATGGACCTTTAACACCTGACAAAATAAGTGAAAGTCTTCAGTTTTTTTTACACTTTCTTTGTGGTTTACTGATAGGGCCATTGTTGACAAAACAAGGACAGAATAGTGAATCTGCCAGAGCACCAAACATACAAGCAATATGGACCTAACAACTGACACAGCAAAAATCAAGATACCAGTAAGTAAAAGTCTCAGTTTTTTACACTTTCTTTGTTGTTTACTTTAGGGCCATTGTTGACAAAACAAGGAGAGAATAGTAAATCTGCCAGAGTACCAAACATACAAGCAAGGGACCTATCAACTGACATAACAAAAATCAAGATAAGTAAATAATGTAGAAGTCTCAGTTTTTACACTTTCTTTGTTGTTTACTTTAAGGCCATTGTTGAGAAAACAAGGAGAGAATAGTGAATCTGCCAGAGCACCAAACATACAAGCAAGGGACCTAACAACTGACACAACAAAAATCAAGATAAGTAAATAATGTAGAATTGTTACTATAGTGACGCCTGCTTGCATTCCACTAATCAGCCGGGGTACATGGACACAAATTATGAAGAAAATAATTGAGCTTGTCATTTCTGACATTATATCCACACTACCTATACAAACTACCTGGCTACTTGCCGGAACCTTTTCCTTGATGATGAAAATTTAGTTCCTGGGCTGTATTCACCGACATATCTAATTTGATTGTCTAAATCCAAATTACATTACAAGCCATCGGATTGGCCGAGACATATGTCTCGGCCAATCAGACGGATTGTTATGTAATTTTAAAGAAAAGGTTAGAATAAGATTTGAAAGCTCTCACAATGGATTCTCATGAATAAAGGATTTGTGCACAAAATACCCCATAAAATATTGAGGAAATGAAAAATTATTGAGTTTTTACATATCTGACATTATATGCACAACAGCCATTACAAACAGAAACAATGTGGTACCTGTGGCTTTACATACCAATTTTGTTCAAATTGCACAGCTTCAAATTTGCTGTTTTGCCATAAAGTGTTATTTTTTCTGCCTATCTAGAGAAAGTCAGTTTCAAACTTAATTTTTCATCTCTGATACTTAACATATTAATTTATAATAAACTTGTGTTCTATTTAACAGCAGTGTAAATCAACCAACAAATGCAATACTATAATTGTAAATGCAGATACAACTACATTCAAATACTTAAGTTTTGTGCTAAACCGACTTAATGTAAATTATTGGCTGAACTCAAAACTGATCTAAATTGAATATACACCTATATGCACTTACAATCCTTAGCCTGAAAAATGATTTTTTTGTGGTTTCTATTTTGATGTTTTTCAAACAAAAACCTCGTAACTGCAGCTTAAAGCAAGCAGCAGTTACGAGTTTTTTGTTGAAAAGCTACAATTCGCAGATACAATCAGTAAAGGTCTCGGCCAAAATTACCCCCACTCTTGGCATGAGTGGAATCCAGATAGCTTCAGCGATAAACCCTCCAGAAATCTACCGCACAAAAATTTTATCTCTTCCACCAAAATATTACCCACAGAATGGTTTCATTTTCTAGAGAAGATATTTTTACGTCTTGGCATTTCCAAGGAATCTTCCCTTTCCTTGAATAACGGAGGGGCGAATACATGCGTACACATGCTAGTTTGATACAAACGATGTTGATGTAAAGCTAAAGCATTATGACTGGGTTTGTTTCTGCCTGAATCATCTGCAAGTTCCATCTGGTGGCAGTGGTATGATATTGTCGCTTTTCACCAAAAACCTTGTAACTGCAGCTTGTTTTAAGCTGCAGTTACGAGATTTTGTTGAAAAATGAGAATGTTCTTCGTAAAATATCATGCCTGCCCAATGTTGAGCCATAGAGTTACTCCAAGACCAACTTAACTATGACTCAGAGCGCTCAGTTTTGGTAGAAATTTCAATTTGCTCTTGTATGTAACAATTTACATAGAGGTATCTTTATTTCGTCGCTTTTCAACAAAAACCTCGTAACTGCAGCTTAAAACAAGCTGCAGCTACGAGGTTTTTGTTGAACAGCAGCGATCTTTTACTGTGGTCTGTTCATGTGTTGGAATTATTTCGGTTCTTTTGTATATTTACAGCTTTCAGAAAATTTCAGAGATTTCATGTAAAAAAGTGAAGAATTTTAGCTCCCAAGAAAAATGTTCGAGAAAAGGTAAGGTATAAGCTAGAAATGGCATTTCTATTTTTGTGGGTATTTTATGATAAGCGAAGTAATATCTGCCATCGCGTCCCTGAAACTAAACAGTTTCCATCAGGTTTTCCCCGAATCTGATTTGAAAATGCATTATCATCGTAAAATATCAACATTGCGATAAACAGAACACTGGGTAACGAGAATCTGACTGGACCGCCCATTTTTTGACACTTTAACTTTTTTCTTGAAATATTTGTTTTTATGATTTAATTCATAAGAAATACCTTTCCAAATGTAAGAAGGGTAGAGATTATTGCTATGAATTAACCCATTACTGGATGACTGAAATTTATTCTTTCCCAATTCGAAAGCTGCTAGTAACAAACAACAAAATGGATGTGAATAAACAAGCGGTTTTCTATACATTAGGAAAGAGAAAATATTGAGGCAAAAGGAGAAAATGCTGAAAGACTAGTTTATTGAGTAGACGGTTGGGAGGAAAGTCTGGCATCAATTTCTTTTCTCTCATTGTTTTCCAAAACTAATACGAATACAGAAATCAAAACCTTGTCTGGATGAAGGTTACACTAGTCTACACACTAGTGTACAGGACTGGTTTGTAGAATAGAGACAGTGGGGAGAATTAATAGAGGCATATCTTATATATTTTCTCCTTTTGCCCTAATACTTTTTGTGCTGTATTATACTCCCATCCCTTCTTTGAGAATGTCCATTTTGTCATCTGCAGCCGCTTTCAAATGTAAATGCCCCATAATTTTGTCGTCTGGCACAGGGTTACAAGACTAGTTTGTAGAATAGAGACAGTGGGGAGAATAGAGGCACCGGGGATCACTCGACCTCACAATTAATCATCCCCGTATCAGTTTGACAGCCTGTCCAGTGTCTCAGAATAAAAAAAGTCTCGTAAAAAACAATTTTTCGATCATGCAGGGCTCTGAAGAGACTCAGGAATTTTTTTTTAATTTGTATAATGAAAAGTGTTAAAACCTTCTTTTGTGTTTTGTGCACATTAGGTGTTTGACAGGCAGGCCAACAGATTATAACAGTCAGCTGTGGTAACACACATACTTAGCATGTGTTATAATCCTGATGGTTTAATAGTCAAATAATCTATATTTCCTATAATATGTTTTTATTTAAGATTAGTCATTTGGACTCATTTCCTTGTAAGAACATATAAATAGGCGCACAGGAACTTGAGAACAGACTCAGAATTACTTTGTGTAGAATGACTTTGTGTTAGGCATCGTAAACAACTAAATCTAGAACTGTATAACTCTGTGTTTTAAATGATAAAGAATCTTCTTGGTGAACATTTTGACTTTGTGCTTCTAAAATTGAAATTACTCAAGACTGTCTTTGTGAATCGTTAGAACGTTTTATGAACTTGTTATTCTATGTGAATCTACATAAAATGTTTAATTAAATATCAATAAATTGACATCTTTTCCTTTGACATTCATCCTTCCGACATAAGCCTTCTACCTAAGAAAACAGCATTATTATTTACAACAACAACTACCGAAATCCCTGTGTTACGGACGGACAAAATCCCCATCGTTATACTGGCATTGATCATGGCTTTAATTTTTATGCTCATTGTCCAATGAAAACAGAATCTTGTTTTGTTTGGCTATTGTGCATATCGTCTCTTTTCAACAAAAACCTTGTAACTGCAGCTTAAAACAAGCTGCAGTTACAAGGTTTTTGTTGAAAAGTATCAATACATTTGTATATAGACTTATACATATGTCCAGAACATATGTCCAGAATTTTTTGCCTAAATGTTTTCCCAAGCCCATTCTCTTAAGGATGTCAAAATGGGGTCTTGTGTGTAGAAACTTTCTATGTAATCTTGTCCTCATTCTGACAAAAATACCAAGCTTCAAGTTCTGACCCGTCTATTCTAGCATGTAAAATTATTCTAAAGTACATCCAAAAATATCCGTCCCTAACCCTTTTCCAAACAAGACCTTGTAATGAGGTCCCTGAAAGAAAAGGCTTGGGAAAACATTGAGGCAAAAGAAGAAAATGCTGATAATCAGCATTTTCTCCTTTTGCCTCAATATTTTCAGGGATACATTGTACATGAATACTATTGTATATCAATATCTCTATTTTATGGTCTGCAGCTTCTTTCAATTCGGTCCAGCCTAATGTTTTGTTCTTTGGGAAAGGCATTGACATAGTGGTAAGTGGAATACAAAGATGATTACTAAGAGTGGACGGTGGTCATAATTTGATGACCCTTCTAGTCCGGCCAAAATGACCATCACACTGGACAAATTGCTGCTTCACACTCATTAAATCTGACCGCTAGGATTGAAGTTTGGACATGAAGTACACTCACTCTGCCCCTTCCATACTAATGGGGGACTGCAAGGTTCTTATTTTAACCCTTTCCTGCATGACAATTACTTTAAGTTTAACATTGGTTTGAAATGCTGATAGTTGTGAAATTTAAAAAATTAAAGCCAATAGTTATGTGCAGTCTGCGCCTTATTCTACACTGCCTGCATATTTAATTTTATTACTCAATCCAGAATGACAAAACTAATAAAAATGGACATTTACTTATGAATTCATCCCCTAGGATTCAGAAATATTTTGATTCAAATATATTTTTTATACATATTTGTATCAGTTTTCAATTCAAAATATGTTCCTTTAATCATGATCTTCAAATCATGATCTTATTTAGATTTAAAAGTAAAAGTTTCAATGCAACAATTCATTATCATTCTTTTATTACTATTCAAACCGCAAATGGAAGGGAAAACATATGAATTTTCTCAAAACATCTCTAAAGGCAAATGTCATTTGACCACAGAAATAATAACACCATTCTCAGCAGGGACAGGTATTTATCTCCCTTGCTTAATTGTGGCATTAATTGGTTAAGGAGCAATTATCTCCCTTTCCTCATAAAATGAAGAATTATTCTTCATTTGACAGATTTCTGAATTTGTTGGAAGGGACATTTACCTTTCATCTCATAAATATTTTAATGTTATCCAAATAAAAGGACTTACAGAGTACAAAATGAAAACAATGAAATTATGTGATATTTGTGTATCAAGTTAGAAAATGTCAGAAAGAAAATTGGGTCTAGTGTTAATATTACATTTAGACTTTATGTGGATTTATGTTGTTGGATAAATACAGATGCAATAACTATACTCTTTGAGTAGAAAAAGTACAAGGCATTTTAGATTTTGTTAAAATTCTAGTAAAAACAATTTGATTCAAGCAACATGAAAAAATCATACTTGTCTGTCAATGCAGAAGGTTTATTAGCCACTGTGGACTCATTAAATCATGACATAATCAATCAATATATCATGGCATGAGGAAAAATGACAATTTACTAATTAATTTAAATTAATTCATACCAATTACTCAACAATATCATATATTTTTTGTATAACAGGTAATTATTATTAGAGAATAATGATACCAAGTGGTGCAATATAGTAAATAATTTTGTGCTAAAAAAAAGACTGTTACCGTTATGTATTGATTAACCATAGGTGTTTTTACAAAATCTCATAATTACGACTTGAATCAACTGCACAAAATCATTTCTTGTTTTTTATAAGTAAAGTGTCAGAGCTTAGGAAGGAATTCATTATTTTTCAATTTGGTTTGATTTGATTTGAATTATAAACAACTTCTGAAAATGTATTATTTTCTACCAAGTTTCAACTCAATATCGAAATGAATCTAATCAGTCTAAACGACCTGCCTATTCTTATCTCCTTTTCCAAATATACTTTCACATTTTTTCACATCTATGACTCATATAAAACCTTCATTTTACACTAACAAAAAAAAAAGAAAAAAAAAAAGAGAGAATCCCCATATCTGTGACAAATCTGTTTGCCATGCTCAGGAGCCATGTCTACCAGATTTAAGATGATTTTTATGAAGTCAGTCGGAATTTTGGAATTTCTAATGCTCTGATTGGCTGTGATTTATACCCTACGATTCTATGACATTCTTATCTTCCGAGAGCCAACAAGCTCTGTAAATATCACCCTTCACTAACATCAAAATTCACTTACGGCTCACCTGGCATCCATCGATAACTACTGCCACTACTATCTTAACCCTTTCCCAAACAGCAAATTTCTAAGATGATCCGATTCAAAAGCTGCTTCAGACGACAAAAGGGATGTTGCTAAAGATAGAATTTTTGTGTATAAAATGGCACAGAAAATATTGAGACAAAAGGAGAAACTGCTGGTCATCAGCAGTTTCTTCTTTTGTCTCAATGTCTTCCCAAACCATTTCTAATAGAGATGTGAAAACATGGTCTTGTTCTGAAAAGGGCTAACCCTTTCCTGAATGACAAAATCTTCAAAATAGTTTAGATGGTTTGATATCGTTAACCAATGTTGGCAAGCAGCTGGAAGCTTTGTTAGGGTGTTGTTGTAGTACTGGTATGAGAAACAACAGGAATCCATGATTAGGTGCTCTACCCATGCGATTTTACCATAGCAGTTGAAAACAGCATCAAACCCCAATCATGCAGTCAGTAAATAAAGTTCAGACAAATTTCCATTTCCACAGTATAACTCTTTTTGACTCCTAAAAGATAATGGCTTTCGAAAACTTAGTGGGAAATGAAGAAAATGCTTGTCACAAGTAATTTCTATCAAGAAAGACAAAAATGTTAAGTTTTCATTCATTTGAAATTGTCGTCTGCAACATCTTTGAATTTGGAACAGTCTAAAATTTTGTTGTTTGGTAATGGGTTAATCACAGGCCATTTAATTATCAACACTAAGTCTGGTCTAGGTTTGGGCCTATCAGTACTAATCTGAAGATTTTAGCACTTTTATCAACACACTCTATCTTATAAAATTCCTTCTAGAAGCGAGATTGAATTAATGATATTTAAATTTTTCTCCGGTTGAAATAAGATTTGAATGTTTACACGGTGGATAATCCTGTGATATAACAATTTCAGAAAATCTTCAATAATTTTGTTAATACGGAACCGATTTAAATTTGATTTGAAGCAGAGAAGGTGGACAGACGTCACGCATTAGATGGATGTGGTGTATTTTTGAATAATCAACTGATAAAAAAGTTATTGAAGATAAACCAACATTTTGGTTTATCTTCAATAACTTTTTTATCTGTTGATTTTTCAAAAATCTACTACGTTCAGCTTGTGTCTGGTATTTTCCCACCTCTGCTTCCAACCGAATTCAAATTGTTCAAGTATTAACAAAAATATTGAAGATTATTAAAATTTTCTGAAATTCTGAGTCATGTGATTATCCACCCTGGTTTAGTTTGGATTTGACATATTGTGTATTTGTTTCCAAACTTGCGTCTGTTTTATGACAATTCAGATAAAACATAGTAAAATTAATTGTGACCAAATTCGACAGCAAATCAAGGTCAACAACAACAATAATTCCAATTTTGTCTTATGGATATTGTCTTAATAAATCTGCAAATTATCTTTCGATGAATTTTTTGCACTGGATTCTAATTCAGCTGGCTCTTCGTATTTCTCTTGTCCATTTTTCTCACGACTTCCCGGAGCAATGGCAATGACTCCATGCTCTAAATAGTTTTACTATCTTTTTCCTAATCTCCTTCACTTAATGGGTTTTCTACTAAAAATCTGATGATTTTGGCATCTACACCCCCCATTCTAGTTGTGATGTCTTGTGGAGCCTTAAGGTGATACAGGGTAATTTAAGACAGGCACTTGAATTAGGGTATTTATCCAGATGAAATATGTTAAAACCACAATTATTGTTGTTAACCCATTACCACACAGATATTATTTAAATCCCTGGAGTCAGAGTTTTAACATCATTTTTAGCTCGACTTTTCGAAGAAAATGAGAGCTTATACTGTCACCCAGGCGTTGGCGTTGCAACAAAGGTTAAAGTTTTTTCAAACATCAATGACTTCCATACTATCAAAGGGATTCAACCCAAACTTGGAATACTTATTCACCATCACACCCTCTACCTTAATACCAGGGCCCATGACCCTGGCTCCACTATATTTGGAGTTATGCCCCCTTTATACTAAGCAACTTAGAAAGTCAAGCGCTGTCTTCGGACAGCTCTTGTTTGAGTTTCAGTTGCACCCTCTTTTTTACTTGAACTATGTCATATAAAATACATCCTCTTGCACTACCTTTGCAGTTTCTCTGTTTATATTAATTTTATTTTCAATCGTTGTAAAAACAACGAAAGGGGAAAATGCTGTTTGTCAGCATTTTCTCCTTTTACCTCAATGTGTCCCCAAGCTATTTCCGGTAGGGGTGTCAGGGGCTGCGGGCTTGCATGGAAAAGAGTTAAATGTATTTGAAGGCTGCCTGAGTTAATGATATCATTAAAAGGCATGGAAAGGGTGACCATTATGCTAAACAATTAGCTGTATAAGGTCCCTAATAGATAACATTGATTGTGCAGAATCAAAATAAAGATCTGTTATCTATGCATGCTCCTGCGCTTAGAAACCGGTTGAATGTGCGCGGGGGTTGTTGCAGGAAGCCTATCGATGAGAACATTAGTTTTCCATTAGCTGCATCGTGAAATCTACCATTGTTTGATTATGAAATTTAAGACACTCCGTAATTAATCATATTAAAGGCTGCCATTTCTAACTAACTTAAAACCCTCCCTAAACAACAGAATTATGGAGCCTTCCATACTCAAAGGTGTTTCGGACAAGTGAATTTATGTGACTAATTTTTTTAAACTCTATTGAATATGACTGAAGTTAATTTGATTTAGGTAGTCCACCCGTACTGAGATTTATGTGACAGCGGAAATTTTCATGCAACCTCGTTTATATTTGTTACATATTTGAATGATGTCATAAACGTTTGGCATGGTGCTTTAAAAGTATGTGCTGTATTGTTTTGCAATAACATAAGTCAAAGGTCAAGGTCAGCAGAGAAAATTTGTGATGAGTGTGAGAAGACATTATGCCATTGGGGGTATTGGTCAAGTCTGCGATAGTTCTATTTTGAACTAAATTTATCTCAAAGACATATACGCCTGTTGCGGTATTGGTCAACTCTGCGACAGCGCTATTTTGAACTAAATCTATCAGAACTTATATCTGTAAACTCTGCTGCCGACAATAGACATAGATAGAATATAGATCACAGGAATCACTTTGGTGTCATTCAGTCCTCCCTAAATGGACCAAATTCTCCCCTAAAACACATAAAAACCTCTATTAGAACATTAGGGCTGGCAGTTGTTGAACTCTGGATAACATATTTACAGATAAATTCTTACCGGATTTATTCCTGATCTATAGATTTGCTCCTGAACATTTGTTTGTAATAGTTCTGGCTGGATTTAAGATGTAAATGTATATGGCCATGATTTTGTCTTCATGAAGCTTGATTCATTACCACACAGTGACACCTTTTTAGTCCTGACAAGTTAAAGTCTTTCGAAAAGATCATGGTAAAAGAAGAAATTACTTGTCACACGCAATTTCTTCACTTACCTTGATATTTTCGAAAGACTTTCCTACAATGTTTTCTGCTCTGAAAGACAAATAAATGTAGAATCCCATTTTCTTGAAATTTTAGTCTGGAACATCTTGATTTTGGATCAGTCTACAATTTTCTCATCAGGTAATGGTATATTTGACCGGTCTAAATTCAAGGATGTTGCAGGGGCAATTTCAAGCCAATAGAATTCTACATGCTCTGGTCTTTCATATTGGAATACATTGCTGAAAGTAAAGAAATTGCTTGTCACAAGCAATTTCTTCATTTTCCACAATGTTTTCTCTAATATTTTTCTTGATGGGCGTGAAAAGTGTGTGAACATCACTGTGTGGTGATGGGTTTAGTTTGAGCTATTCTTAGAAAAGAATCTTCTAAATAAAGCTCTGTATAAAGAGAAAGTGTCTAAATTTAAGTCCCTCGATACGACAAACGATGTCCATCATCACATTTTCTCCTCAACTCGATGTCCAATCACATTTCATCGAGATATTACTTACACGCTATTTACACCGACATCCTGGTAAACGAGCACTTTGAGATTTCATACGAGCATTATGACGACTTTGTCTCTGACTTTGTCTCTCCGACTAATGTGTCCTTAATTAATCCAGTCTTTGATAGAAGATGAAAGAATGAGACCTCAACCCTTTCCCAATCATGACCTTTGTTTTGACATCCTTAGTAGTAATGATTTTGGAAAACATTGACAGAAAAGAAGAATTTCATGATAATCAGTCATTACTCCATTATATGCTTATTTGAATATTGTAATATATATGTATGATATACACAATGTATATATCGTCACCTTAGAATAGAAAGGTTCTATCTAACATTTTGGTCAAAATTGAGATTTTTATATTTTTAAAGAGGGTATCATATAATGCAGCTTCTGTGTAAAAATCAGATCTATCTGAAAATAAATGACGAAGATATTCAACAAAATGTAAAGGTTCTATGTACCTATCTCAGAATGTGTTGGAGGAGAAAGGTTATAAGTGCATACCAATTTGTATAGAAAAGGCCTATTTGACACATGTGTCCTTTCTATTCCAAAAAAATATGTTCAAAGTTAGGATATTACGATTGTGAAAGGCTCTATATGACAAATAGAACCTTTCATTGCTACTGAAATCGTCTCTTCATGAAACATATGCCCTCTTATCAGTGATAAAGAAAATATTTACCGGATAATATTTCACACCTTGTTGGAAAACAATTAACAGGTCACAGTCAACTCACATAATTACCTAGTTTTATAGACCAGGTGTTGAAAAATGGATGATTTTGAAAGAGTAAGTATATCTTTTATGAAATAAGAAATTTCAACATGCAATAATTTTTAAAAGCAAATTGTGTTTAATCTTTTTCCATATTAGACATTGAGGATTATGTAGATTATATACCTTTATCATCTGGGTTGATTTGATTAAATTTGTAGTTGTGAAAGAATAGGGTGGACATTTGACAATGAAAAGTATTTGTGATTTAATTGTAGGCATCGTCGTCAAAAGTATTGCAAATTTTTAAAGACATTTGTTAATCTAAGCCTAGTTATTGTGACTGCATTCTCTGGTTAATACTTCTTTTTTTCTTCCTCATAATTTGATCCTAACAGGGAAGCAGACATTAAGCCGAATTTTGTTTTTAGTCCAGGAAATAACAATGAAATTCAAACAAAAATATCACTACTAATTTAAATCAAACCATAATTTGAATATTTTAGTTTTGAACCTATGCTTTTCAATACCAAGTCGTTATCTGATTACTTTACTTTTTGATCTAATTATTATCAATATTCGCTACTTTCAGAAGCAGGATGAAAATAGGGAATGGTCAGATGAGGAATACTACCAAAAAGAAGTTGATAATAATCGTCTTCAAGAGGGTGCGGTCGGGTCTGACGATGAATTATATAAGAATTACAAGGATGATAGTGCGAAAAACCAAGGTAATCTACACACTACAACTGAGGGTATACAAGTAGAATCTACTAGATGCCTCTGTTTGTTATTAAGAATGTGTCCGACTGTTTAAAGGCATTTCTTTCAATAGAAGAGTAATGCTAGAAAGTAAAGAAAGATAGCAATAGGCTCAATATCAGATCAATTTATACATTAAGCCATCTAAATGTTGCTCATAACTCTTAAATCGCATATCACTTAATTTACATGCTAATACAGGTAACTCCATGTTTAAACCAGTATCTTAGAAATATTCCATTCCTATACTTTCAGATGAAAACATACACGATTTGCCATCTAGAGTTAAATGCTCTACTCCAAAGGCCCAAGATAGTTCTTCTGATGACGACATACCAATAGCTATGATGATAACAAGATGCATTTCAAAGAAGAAAGAAAAAGAACCAGTTAGAAGGAAACTGATTGACGATGACATTGACGAGGAAGATGATTTCATGGATGACAACAGTATTGATAAGTCATATGACCCCAGCAAAGATGATTGCAATTCTACAGATTCTGAAGCTGTTGAAATAAAAAAGTCAAGGAAAAAGAAGAGAAAGCGTTCAAAGCAAGACGAAGCCAGTTCAAACAGAACAAAAAATTTGAAACTCAAACTACGACAATCCATTAAAGTATTACAGAACAGAAGGAAAAGGCAAAACAGGATGGCTGAATCAAATAGCTGTACTGTGGAAAGAGCACTTCACATCAGTAAGAAAATGCAATCTCTTAAGAACCACATAAGAGATATACATTATGCTAGACTAATAAACCTTCTTGCATATAACGAGAGAAAACTTGTGAAAGTGAATGCAGATGGAAATTGCTTTTTTGCTGCAGTTGCTGCATGTATTGAGGATTATACATTTGATGATTTGACAGAGTTCAGACAATCTTTATGTGATTTTATGCTACAGAAAAAGGAAAACTATATTCAGTTTATGGCTTTTGATTCAGACAGTTGTAATCAACAAGAAATCTTCGTAAATGAAGTCAATTATTTGCGACAAAGTGGACAATGGAACACTCATTTGGCAGATTGTTTGCCCTTAGCCATTGCTGATAAATTTAATAGAATAGTGCGGATCTACTCAAGCTCTGTCAGTTCTCCTATCATTAATATTAAGCCAAGTTCCTGGTCTGAGAGCGAATCATACAAACTTATTGAAGTGGCGCATGTAGCTATAAGGCAGGAAGAACATTATGAAGGCACTGCATCTATCACACAACAGATTCAAACAGATTCCCACATAAACAGACAAAGAGGTTCATCATCACCGGAAAAGAATAATGACACAAATACCCCAGATACCCCAATTATAACCCCACACAAAAGGGCGGACTATGAAACTCCAGTGAAGAAGAAATCGTCCAGGAAAAGGGTACGGAATGAGTGTCAGTGGAAGTCTTCTATACGTAAGCGAAACAAAAATGAGGGAAAATCGTATGTATCACAATCCGGGAAGGCTGTAAAAGGAAAACAAGTACAGCCACAGAATTGTGAAAAATGCAGATTCAAATGCAACCAGCACGTGAGCGAAATTGAAAGGAAGAAGATATTTGATATGTATTATTCACTCCCGAACTATGAAAGGCAGCGATGTTTCATATGCGACGTTGTTACCCAAAGTACTCCGATACGAAAGAAAACTGGTAAGAAACAAAAGTCTCTACAATATCATTTACCAGTCAACAATGAAAATGTAAGAGTATGTGCTAACTTTTTTAGAAAGACTCTCGACATAGGCCAAAAACTTGTACGTTATACACTTGCGCGAAAAATACATGGAACATTTCAAGGCGAGGATAGAAGGGGACGAAACCAACCTGGCACAAAAATTGATGAAGAAACAATTGATTTTGTAATTAAGCACATAAACAGTTTCCCGAGGATGGAGTCGCATTATTCGAGGAAGGGTACAAAGAAAGAATATTTGGCCCACGATCTAAACATCAAGAAGATGTGGGAACTTTACACAGACTGGTGTAGACACAAAGGAATAACCCCTGTGAAGGAGGGCAAATATAGATCAGTTTTCTGTGAGAAATTCAATCTGTCCTTCTTTAAACCCAAGAAAGATCAGTGTTCTACCTGCGCAAAGTATCAACGCCATCAAAATGCTGGAACAGTTACGGATGATATACAGGATGAATATGACAAACATCAGACAAGTAAAACCCAAGCCCGGGATGAAAAAGAAAAGGACAAACAAAAGGCAAAACTTGATTCAAAATACTGTGTTGCTACTTTTGATTTACAGGCCGTTTTGACAACACCCTGTTCCCTAGTGAGTGAACTATACTATTCCCGCAAACTATGTTGCTATAATCTTACAGTGTACAATTTGTATGACAAACAGGTATTTTGTCATTTGTGGGATGAAACACATGGAAAAAGAGGCTCGTGTGAGATAGCTACTTGTCTTTTGAAGAGTTCTCAATCATTTTGTCAATCAGGGGGTGTTGAAGAAATTACTTATTACTCTGATACATGCGGGGGGCAAAACAGAAACAAATATGTAGCCGCGTCATACATGTACTGTATTTCTAAATTACCTCAGTTGAAGGCAATAAATCATAAGTTTTTGCAATCTGGTCATAGTCAGATGGAATGCGACTCTGTCCATTCTACGATCGAACAAGCAAAGAAATCAACATCCATCTATGTCCCTTCAAACTGGAGTACAGTTATCAATATGGCTAGAAGGAAAAGTCCATACATTGCAGTCCCATTAAAATTTGACCATGTAATGGACTTTAAGTCTCTCGTTACAAAACATCATCTTAATCTACACACTACAACTGAGGGTTGTAGAGTTAATTGGCTGAATATCAAATGGATTCGCATTAACAGAGAAGAACCGAAAGTACTGTTGATCAATTATTCCTTTGATGAAAATAGTTTCATGAAAGTGAATACTGTGCAGAGAGAAACAAGGAAGAAAGGTCGGGTCAATAAATGGCCGATAAATGACTCAGAAATAGACAAATGCTATCTCACCCGACTTCCAGTTTCAGAACAAAAGAAAAAAGACTTAGTTAATTTGTGTAAAAAAGAAATCATACCAACTGACTTCCTTTCATATTATAATACTCTTCCAACTGCTAAACATTGCAAAGACAAAATACCAAGTGGTTCAGAGGATGGAGACTCGGATACATAATTATCCAACAATAAGCCTTTTCCTATGAAAGTAAGAATATCAAATATGTGTATAGAACACGTACTAACACAATTGATATGCAATGATGCCTTGATTTTTGCGTAAAGATGTACCTTTCGAACATCAGTTTGTGAAAATATAGTCATATAGAATGTCTTACATCTAATGTATTTGCATATTCTGTTGGTATCAAAAGGATCTATTTGTCACATATAACCCAAAACCAGCGTATATCACCAAAGTGAGTTCAAATAAAAAGGTTTTATATGACACATAGAACCTTTCTATTTGTACCAAAGTGTCCTTGCTATTACAAACTTAGTTGGAATTGAAAGGGCCTATTTACATTATTGATCATATTGATCAAAGTATTGATCCTAATCAATTAGAACATATATAAAATAAAACATTAAATATAAATACATATTCAGTGTAAAAGTTATTGTTGTGTATTAATTTCCTGATTTAAACGAGAGCTTCAAACCTTTAAACGCGATTTTCTCAAAACTATCAAAATGTTACATAGAACCTTTCTATTCTAAGGTGACGATATTTTCCTTCCTTTGATATTCACTTTCTTCAATATCATTGATTTTGGCGTACGCAAATTTTTCTCTTTTGAGAAATAGTTCATTAAATGTAGAAGGTTTAGTTAGTTGTCCTTGCTCCCTGGTGACCATTGTGTCCTCAATGTCTATTAGGAGATTTTGATACCTTCTATATTTGTCTCTAGCTCTTAACCATAGCAGATCACATTTAAAATATTTGAAGAGAAAGGTTTGGAAAACAACGAGGGACTTGAAGAAAATGCTTATTGCCAAAGAAAATGCTGATTGCTAAAGAAATGCTTATTTCCAAAGAAAATGCTTATTGCCTAAGAAAATGCTTATTGCCAAAGAAAATGCCAAAGAAAATGCTTATTGCCAAAGAAAATGCTTATTGCCAAAGAAATGCTTACTGCCAAAGAAAATGCTTACTGCCAAAGAAAATGCTTATTGCCAAAGAAAATGCTTATTGCCAAAGAAAATGCTTATTGACAAAGAAATGCTAATTGCCAAAGACAAGAGGGCCAAGATGGCCCTGCATCGCTCACCTGAGAGGACTTTGAGACAATCATCTTGCAAACTTCAAACTCGCACTTTTTACATGACCTAGATATCATCAAGATAAACATTCTGAACAATTTTCAAAATGATGAGTAAATATTTAGGTACTAATAGCGAAAACAAGATTTGACCTTTTGACCTAGTTTTTGACCTAACATTAGCCACTTTCTACATGACCCATTTATCATCAAGATAAGCAATTCTGAACTATTTTCACAATGACGAAAAAATATTTTGATTTTTTTTAGCAAAACCAAAATTTTGGCCTAGGTTTTGACCTCCCATGACCTACTTTATATATGCCCCAGATATTGTCAAAATAAACATTCTGAACAATTTTCACAATCATTCAGATATCATTATGATTCTAAATGCAGAAACAAGATTTGACCCTGTGACCTAGTTTTTGACCTCACATGGCCTCCTTTTTACATTGACCAGATATCATCAAGATAAATATTCTGAACAATTTTCACAACAATTTATAAAGTAAATATTTTGGTTCCTGAAGCAAAAACATGATTTGACCTAGTGACCTAGTTTTAGATCTCGCATAACCCACTTTTCACATCACCAAGATATCATCAAGATAAATATTCTGAACAATTTTGGCAATGATAAAGTAAATATTTTGGTTCTCAGGGCAAAAACAAAATTTGACCTAGTGACCAATCACCAAGATATCATCAAGACATTCTGAACTTCCACAATTATTGAGTAAATATTTTGGTTCTTACAGGAAAGACAAGATTTGACCTATTGACCTTGTTTCTGACCTCACATGATCCACTTTTAAAATGACTCAGATATCATCAAGATAAATATTCTGAACAATTTTCACAATAATAAAGTAATTATTTTGGATCCTAGAGCAAAAACAAGATTTGACCTAGTGACCTAGTTTTAGACCTCGCATGACCAACTTTTCACATCACCAAGATATCATCAAGATAATTATTCTGAACAATTTTCACAATGATCTAGTAAATATTTTGGTTCTTAGGGCAAAAACAAAATTTGACCTAGTGACCTAGTTTTACATTCTAAACTTTCACAATGATTGAGTAAATATTTTGGTTCTTACAGGAAAAACAAAATTTGACCTATTGACCTAGTTTCTGACCTCACATGACCTACTTTTAAAATGACTCAGATTCCGTCAAGATAAACATTCTGAACAATTTTCACAATGTTAAAGTATCTATTTCCGTTCTGAAAGCAAAACCAAGATTTGACCCAATGACCTAGTTTTTGACCTTACATGACCCATACTTTGTATATAAGCTACAAATCAAGATAAGTATTAAGGAAAGTTTTGACATAGTTTTTGGAGTTAATTGGCATCTCTAGAGCAAAAGGAAGGACTCTGTAATATTTGACCTTGTGACCTAGTATTTGACCTTGCATGAACCACCTTTGATCATGACCAAGATATCATCAAGATAAAGATTTAGGACAATTTTGACCAAGTTTGGACCAAAATTGGCACTTCCAGAGCAAAAGAGAGGATTTTACAAGATTTGGCCTCATGACCTAGTTTATGACCTGGCATGATCCACTTCTTGACATGACCTAAATATCATCAAGATAAACATTCAGAACAGTTTTGAGAAAGTTTGGGCCAAAACTGGCATGTCCAGAACAAAATGAAGGATTTTAAAAGATTTGACCTTGTGACCTAGTTTTTGAACTTGTATGACCCACTTTTGATCATTTCATAGATATAATCAAGATAAACATTGAGGACAATTTTGACAAAGTTTGGACAAGAATTGGCACTTCCCGAGCAAAAGAAAGGATTTTGTAAGATTTGACCTCTTGACCTAATTAATGATGTAGCATGACCCACTTCTTGACTTGGCCTTGATATCATCAAAATAAACATTCATGACAATTTCTACAAAGTTTGGACCAAAATTGGTACTTCCAGTGTAAAAAGATGGATTTTATAATATTTGACCCAGTGACCTAATTTTTGACCTGGCTTGACCTATTTTTTATCATGACCTAAATATCATCAAGACAAATATTCTGATTAATTTTCACAACGATTGAGCTATAATTGTGGCCCCTAGAGCAGAAAGAAGATTTGACCTAGTGACCTACTTTTTGACCCCATTATGGCCCCGATTGAAATTCTTTGAAGTATTTTGAAAAAGCATGACCCATAGATCATATGTGTGAAATATGAATGAATTCTGCCAAGTACTTTAGGAGGAGAAGATTTTTTTGTGAAAAGTTGACGTACAGACAGATAGACAGATAGACAGACACCGGAAAACAGACCGATCACAATACCTCACCTCGAGCACTTCGTGCTCAGGTGAGCTAAAAATGCTTACTGCCAAAGAAAATGCTTATTGCCAAAGAAATGCTTATTGCCAAAGAAAACGCTTATTGTCAAAGAAAATGCTTATTGCCAAAGAAAGTGCTGATTGCCAAAGAAAATGCTTATTGCCAAAGAAAATGCTGATTGCCAAAGAAAAGGCTGATTGCCAAAGAAAAGGCTTATTGCCAAAGAAAAGGCTAATTGTCAAAGAAATGCATATTTCCAAAGACTAGATGCCGAAGGGCAACATGTCGAGCCCGCTCATTTTGAAGAAAGAAGACCATACCTATGTCTACAGCTGTCATTACAATGGCGTTGTAAAAGTGGGGACAAAATAAGTTGGAATGATGGGGATCATGGTGAGACAGTTTATTGTTCACAAAATATTACATGTCTATGTATTTATAACGAGATACCAGAATGGATTAATTTGAGTATACATATGTGACCCGTCACGCTAAAAGGGACCTTATGCTAAGTCCATAAAACCAAATTCCGAGAAATATACCAGACCAAGCAGAAGTCCATCCGATGTCGTATTTGGAAAACGAAAATATTGTAAGGTAGAGAAAACATTCTAGATTCAGAAAATACTTAAACGTGAAAAGTTTCGACCCTAGTCAGGCTGCACGGACTGCGCAGACGGACTAGGGTCGATACTTTTCACAAATCCGATAAGGTCCCTTTTAGCGCGACGGGTCACATATAAGGAAAATAAGCCATGCCCCCTGGCACCCATTTTTTGTACGGATCGGAATAATTTGAACATTCTGAGAAGTACGAAAATTAGCTGCACGTAGCTGTACGTGGCCATGTTTTTTACGGATTGAGATAATTTGAACAATCTTGGTAGAGGGCCATCCAAAGAATATTTGTGCCAAATTAGTTTGAAATCTGGGCTGTAGTTTTGGAGGAGATGAATTTCAAAGTTTGACTATATACATAAAAAATCAACTCATTTTTTACATTTGACCTCAAAGTTTGACCTTGACCTTTCATCTTGGAATCTGGTTCTTGCACGCGACACTCCATCTTACTGAGCTTGACATTTGTGCCAAGTTATTTCTGAATCCCTCCATCCATGGTGAAGTTATGGCCCGGACAAGCAAAAATCATCTCATTTTTGACATTTGACCTCCAAGTTTGACCTTGACCTTTGAGCTTGGAATCTGGTTTTTGCACGCGACACTCCGCCTTACTGAGCTTGACATTTGTGCCAAGTTATTTCTGAATCCCTCCATCCATGGTGAAGTTATGGCCCGGACAAGCAAAAATCATCTCATTTTTGACATTTGACCTCCAAGTTTGACCTTGACCTTTGAGCTTGGAATCTGGTTCTTGCACGCGACACTCTGCCTTACTGAGCTTGACATTTGTGCCAAGTTATTTCTGAATCCCTCCATCCATGGTGAAGTTATGGCCCGGACAAGCAAAAATCATCTCATTTTTGACATTTGACCTCCAAGTTTGACCTTGACCTTTGAGCTTGGAATCTGGTTCTTGCACGCGACACTCTGCCTTACTGAGCTTGACATTTGTGCCAAGTTATTTCTGAATCCCTCCATCCATGGTGAAGTTATGGCCCGGACAAGCAAAAATCTTCTCATTTTTGACATTTGACCTCCAAGTTTGACCTTGACCTTTGAGCTTGGAATCTGGTTCTTGCACGCGACACTCCGCCTTACTGAGCTTGACATTTGTGCCAAGTTATTTCTGAATCCCTCCATCCATGGTGAAGTTATGGCCCGGACAAGCTCCATCCGGACGGACGCACGCACTAACGCACGCACGCACGCACTAACGCACGCACGCACTAACGCACATACACCGAACCGCCATTGTGACAACTATGTCGAGCTCACCGCAAGCGGCAAGGTCCCTTTTAGCGCGACGGGTCACATATAAGGAAAATAAGCCATGCCCCCTGGCACCCATTTTTTGTACGGATCGGAATAATTTGAACATTCTGAGAAGTACGAAAATTAGCTGCACGTAGCTGTACGTGGCCATGTTTTTTACGGATTGAGATAATTTGAACAATCTTGGTAGAGGGCCATCCAAAGAATATTTGTGCCAAATTAGTTTGAAATCTGGGCTGTAGTTTTGGAGGAGATGAATTTCAAAGTTTGACTATATACATAAAAAATCAACTCATTTTTTACATTTGACCTCAAAGTTTGACCTTGACCTTTCATCTTGGAATCTGGTTCTTGCACGCGACACTCCATCTTACTGAGCTTGACATTTGTGCCAAGTTATTTCTGAATCCCTCCATCCATGGTGAAGTTATGGCCCGGACAAGCAAAAATCATCTCATTTTTGACATTTGACCTCCAAGTTTGACCTTGACCTTTGAGCTTGGAATCTGGTTTTTGCACGCGACACTCCGCCTTACTGAGCTTGACATTTGTGCCAAGTTATTTCTGAATCCCTCCATCCATGGTGAAGTTATGGCCCGGACAAGCAAAAATCATCTCATTTTTGACATTTGACCTCCAAGTTTGACCTTGACCTTTGAGCTTGGAATCTGGTTCTTGCACGCGACACTCTGCCTTACTGAGCTTGACATTTGTGCCAAGTTATTTCTGAATCCCTCCATCCATGGTGAAGTTATGGCCCGGACAAGCAAAAATCATCTCATTTTTGACATTTGACCTCCAAGTTTGACCTTGACCTTTGAGCTTGGAATCTGGTTCTTGCACGCGACACTCTGCCTTACTGAGCTTGACATTTGTGCCAAGTTATTTCTGAATCCCTCCATCCATGGTGAAGTTATGGCCCGGACAAGCAAAAATCTTCTCATTTTTGACATTTGACCTCCAAGTTTGACCTTGACCTTTGAGCTTGGAATCTGGTTCTTGCACGCGACACTCCGCCTTACTGAGCTTGACATTTGTGCCAAGTTATTTCTGAATCCCTCCATCCATGGTGAAGTTATGGCCCGGACAAGCTCCATCCGGACGGACGCACGCACTAACGCACACACGCACGCACTAACGCACGCACGCACTAACGCACATACACCGAACCGCCATTGTGACAACTATGTCGAGCTCACCGCAAGCGGGCTCGACAAAAATGCTCATTGCTAGCATTTAATTTTGTTCACTAAAGGTTTCCATTACTAAATAAAGTCCTGTTTCATTTTTCCTGTCTAATTGTTAGCTCACCTGAGCACGAAGTGCTCGAGGTGAGTTATTGTGGTCACTTTTTGTCCGTCGTCCGTCCGTCCGTCCGTCCGTCCGTCCGTCAACATTTGGGATGTTTACTCTCTAGCATCCACGAAAGTTAGGCAATCTTGATCAAACTTGGCCAAAACAAGTACGATCATAAGTTCTCGGACAAGTTCGATTATGGGCCTGATCGGACCAGAAAGTGCGGAGTTATCTGCCCTTGAATGTCAAAAAATGCTGTTTTTAAGTTTATTTACACTCTGGAATCTACAATTATTGATCAATCAAGACAAAACTTGGACATAATGTTGGAGACCATAAGATCTTAGATGAGTGCAATTTTCAGTCTGATCTGACTAGAAAGATGAGAGTTATGCGCCCTTGAATTGGGCAAAATTGTCACTTTTGGCTGTTTTCAATCTTAATGTTTTCAATGTTAATCTAAGGGAAGTAACACTTGACACTACTTTCCTTTAGTATAAGTAGAGTTATCTTGTTAGAGGATATAAATAGATTTATACTCTAGGATATAAATAGATTTACACTCTGTAGAATCTACAGTTATTAATCCTTTCCCAAACAAGACCTGGCTTTGACGTCCCTAATAGAGTAGGCTTTGGAAAACATTGAAACAAAAGAAGATTACTGCTGATAACCAGCTGTTTCTCATTTTGTCTCAATGTTTTCTGTGCCATATTATACACAACTCATATCATTATAAACATCCATTCTGTCATTTGTGGCAGTTTTTAAAGTGGATCACCTTTAAAGTGACATTTCATTCTAATGCCCCTGTATCGAGAGATCGGGGGCATATTGTTTTACTCGTGTCCGGCTGTCTGTCTGTCCGTCCGTCTGTCCGAAAACTTAACCTTGGCCTTTTCTCCAAAAGTATTTGACATACAAATCTCAAATTTGGTATGCAACTTCCTTTCAATGATATCTATCTGTTCCATGCAATTTGACCTTCCTCAAGGTCATCCCTTAACCCTTATCAACCCTTTACTCTACGAAAACTTAACCTTCTATTCCGAAAACTTAACCTTTGCCTTTTCTCCAAAGGTATTTGACATACAAAGCTCAAATTTGGTATGCAACTTCCTTTCAATGATATCTATCTGTTCCATGCAATTTGACCTTCCTCAAGGTCATCCCTTAACCCTTATCAACCCTTTACTCTACGAAAACTTAACCTTCTATTCCGAAAACTTAACCCTTGCCTTTTCTCCAAAAGTATTTGACATACAAAGCTCAAATTTGGTATGCAACTTCCTTTCAATGATATCTATCTGTTCCATGCAATTTGATCGTCCTCAAGGTCATCCCTTTACCCTTAGTAACCCTTTACTCCAAGAAAACTTAACATTTTAGAAGAATGGCCATTTCGGGGGCATTTGTGTTTCACAAACACATCTTGTTTAAAAGTATGTCTTGATGCAAAGATTGTTTATTCTAGTGCGTAGAAATGCTATCAGTTTTTTAAAGTTGTTATCTATAAGAGAACGATAAGCCTTAAAAATTGAGACAGAAATGACAAATTTTATATAAATCTGAACTGTTGTCCACAACAATTTGTTTAATTTTAGGACAAAAATATATATTTCTCGTATACATCTCAATATTTTGGCTTGAAATTTTCAGAATTTTCATAAGAAAACATGTTCTTTCAGATAGGATAAAAGTAAAATGTATGTAAAAATAATTGTGAAATGTCACTTTAACTTTTGTCGTTTGGGAAAGAGTTAATCAATCAAGCCAAACTGGGACACAATGTTGGGGACTATAAGATCTCAGATGAGTTTGATTTTCAGTCTGATCTGACCAGAAAGTCAAGAGTTACTTGCCCTTGAATTTGACAAAATTGCCATTTTCGGCTGTTTTCAACCTTGTTTACACTATCCCAGCAGGCAAAAGACGTCACACAGACGTCTTTTTTTGGTTGAATAGTGGTCACGACGTCATATAACCAAATATCGACCAGAAAAAGACGTCTGTTTCCAGACGTAAAATAGACGTCCTAATAAGACGTTTTTATGACGTCTTTTTCGGGGTGTGGTCGCGACTTCAACGTGAACACAACGTCTCTCCACAGACTTAATTTCAACGTCATCTTAATTACGTCTTAGGGACCTAGATTTATTGACTAAATTCCAATAATGATGTTTTGTAAACACTTTTTTCCTATTGATAGGCAACATCAATAAGACATGTCTAATCCTTTCTCGAACAAAACCTGGTTTTGACTTCTCTAATAGAAAGGTAGGTATAAATTGCAAAAAAAAAAAAAAAAAAAAAAAACCATAGGCCTAGAGATATTAGCAAAAGTTGATAATCGGTAATTTCTTCTTTTGCATAAGTTTTTTCTGCGCTATATTGTACAGAAGTACATTCTTTGTCAATATCGTTTTTTAAACATGGGCTTCATGTTGGATCATCCGAATTATTTTGTCGTTTTAACGGCGTTTAAACTGTAATTAGTCTGTTCAAATCACTAACATAATCTTATCAATTAGTGTGTTACAGTATATTAAAGGGAAATAATTAAAATGTTGACAATAAATCATGTTTTTACAAAGCGTTTATGTAAAGAAAGCATTTGGCTTAATAATCCTATATGATTCTGTTAAAAGAAATTAAATTGTGTACACATTTTCAAAAAAAGATAGAAATAAATCTAGACATAAAATTATATCAAGAAAACATATAGATAGTTATAGAAAGCCTCGAAAGTGTTAAGACAGTTAAGACCAATTTCTAGGTATCAAACCTTAGAAAATGTGTGAAGGTCGTCAGACATACCTGGCGATACCTTATTCCTCTATGATGGGGAATAATTACCCCTACTGAGCGAGAAGCTCTGGAAGGATTTCATCTTCGATCAACACCAAACGAAAGCCAATAGAAAAAGTGGTCGGTTTTACATTGAAAAGACGTCCTTTAGAGACGTTGGGAAAACGTCTTTTTCTGGTTGAATTTGATATAAGGAAAGACGTCTTTTTCAGACGTCTTTTCAACGTCATTAAGTGACATTGTTCAGACGTCTTTTCAACGTCATTAAGTGACGTCTTTTCAACGTCACTTAATGACGTGGAAAAGACGTCGGGAAAAGACGTCTTTCCTTATATCAAATTCAACAAGAAAAAGACGTCTTCCTGACGTCTCTAAAAGACGTCATTTCAACGTAAAAACGACCACTTTTGCCAGCTGGGATGGAATTTACAATTATTAATCAATCAAGACAAATCTTGGATACAATGTTTGGCACCATAATTTTGCTGTTTTTGGCTGTTTCGACCTTGTTTATACTCTAGAATCTACAATTATTTATCAATCAAGACAAAACTTGGATACAATGTTTGGCACCATAATTTAGATCACGGATGAGTTAGATTTTCACAACCTTATTAACTATAAGTTCTTTTTCAGTCTTAAAGTAATAAATATTAATTGAATTGAACAAAAGTGTTGCTCATATCATTTTTGTTCAGGTGAGCGATATAGGACCATCATGGTCCTCTTGTTTATTTTGTCCTCTGAAACACCTAATTTTGCATTTGAACCTCATGAATTTTCCATCATCTTGGAAATGTTTAACTTTGAACAATAAATAGGAGGCTGGAAAAGTTTTTATCATGATCAGGAGGGTTGTAAAAATGCAGATTATACATGTAGGGGAGACCGGGGCTATTTCGTCCCCCTAATTTCAATTGCTCATATTTTGAATTATATGAAAGTTATTTTGGCGTGATTTATATATTTAAGTTCGACAGGCGAAAGCCTTTCAAACTGCGTCTGTCCTTTTTATATTTTTCTTTTCAATAAAGAGAATTTCAAATTTTAGAGTTTTGATCGTGGTGGCCGAACTTGCCCCATACATGGGGCAAGTTCGGCCCACCCTTGGGGCAAGGTATGAACAGACCTTTAAATCCTTATATTTGATTTTTAGACTGTTTGAATTTAAAGGAATCTGTATACGACTTCCAAATGAAGGTATAAATTGAAAAAGCATTGTTATAACAGTCAAATCATCGTGAGTAAGGGGACATTCGGGATAACAAGTAGAGGCTGGGGCAAGTTCGGCCTGTGATTTTGAATTTGTCCATTTTTTACATTTCTGTTAGAGCTAGGTCTGAACAATTGATATATTCGGAGTCGTCAAGAAATGGCAATTCTAACAGCGATTGTTCTTTTTATTCACCGGCAAGTTCGGTGGTGGCCGAACTTGCCCCAACCCCAAAGGCCGAACTAGCCCCAGACAGACCTGGTGTCAACATCACGCCATATCTTATTTTAGATAACATAAGCACTTCATCTTTAGTTTTAATATGAAAGAGGACTTAATTGTCTTCATAAATATACAAAAATGAAATCTGAATCCTGGCGCATATTACTATAAATCAAAACTTACATAAATGTGGAAAAATACTGAAAGTGTCTAAAAATCAGAATCGTGTTTTAAATTCTATGTTTTTGTATTACATTCGACCAAAAACCTTCTGCGAAAAGCTTTCGTCATGAGTGACATTAAAATCCGGGTCAGAGCTCTCTATCTCTGTTGACAGGCTCAAAAGAGCCACTAGCCGAACTTGCCCCGGGGCCGAAATAGCCCCGGTCTCCCCTATTTCAAACTTTTTGTGGCAAAGTTTCTTCTATTCTGACCAGAATAACTATAATGACATACCAGTTTAACCCTTTCCCAAACAAGACCTGGTCTTTACATCCCTACAAGGAAAGGCCTGAGAAAACATTGAGACAAAAAAAGAAAATGCTGAAATTAAAGCATTTACTCCTTTTGACTCAATATCTTCTGATCTATTTTGTACTCAAATCCCTCTTTCACCAACAGAAATGTTGTCGCCTGAAGCAGCTTTCAAATTTGACATCCTCTGAATTTTATTGTTTGGGAAAGGGTTAAAAAGGGGGCAGCAGAATCGTCTCATTTCCTATTCTATCTTGCAGATTATTCAGGAATACTTTTGCCCAAGGCATTACTGTAAATGGAAGTACAATTGGCCGTGCTCCGGAACGGAGGGAGATAACCAGTTTCTTCAGCTTCGATGTCCTAACAAACGACTTGATCATTAGATAAGTAGTAAAGATACGGGAAGACGAATTGGTGCGTTAATAGCCAGTATGCAAATGGCATAAAGATGGCGGTGTGTAGATATGCATGCTACGAAGATTTCTTCTGAGGATATGGCAAATGGTAAGATTCTTCTATATTCCTTTCCTAGACATGGCATGGTTTTGGTGTCTTCTTATAGAAACGCTTAACCCATTACCATACAGCAGACTTTTGGGGGTGATCCACTTCAAAAACTGCCACAAATGACAAAACAAATGGAAGTTATTAAAGATAGAATTTGTGTAAAAAGTGGGATAGAAAATATTGGGACAAAAGGAGAAACTGCTGGTTATCAGCAGTTTCTTCTTTTGTTTCAATAAGCCTTTTCTATTAGGGATGTCAAAACCAGGTCTTGTTGGGAAAGGGTTAAGAAAATGGTAATGCAAAAGAAGAAAATGCCGATTATCAGCATTTTCTTCATTTGCCTTAATATTTTCCCAAGCGATTTTTATGGATTGGGCGACAAAACCAGATCTTGTGTGGGAATGAATTAAGTGATATGAAAAACATTTAAATCTCTTTTTGAATCACAAATATCTAGAACTGTTTTGCAAAGGGTAAGAAAAACAGTTGTCCGAGTTTATCTTGTGCCTGGGTTCTGGATTTCTGGTTTAGCTTACACACTTGTTGAACCATGGTTCGAGGTTTTCATGGTCGTGCCACGATGTGTCAACACTGCTACGGTTCACTTGCCACTCGGCGAAACTTTGGTAAAAAACAGATTGTGTTGTTAGTTTAATTTGAACCATTAGACAGCAGCGTTCTGATGAAACTTGCAATATGCACTGGTTTTTGCTTGGCATTATTTTTAACCTTTACCTTAACCCTTTCCCAAACAAGACCTGGATTTGACGTCCCTAGTAAAATGTCTTGGAAAAACATTGAGACAAAAGAAGAAACTGCTGATAACCAGCAGTTTCTCCTTTTGTCTCAATATTCTGTGCTATATTATACACAAATCTTATCTTTAACAACATCTATTTTTCGTTTTCAGCAGCTTTCAAATAGGAAAAGAACAATTTTTGGCCGTTTGGAAAAGGGTTAAAATAAGTCCATGATATTGGCTACATGTACCCGTAACTCTATCAAAAATGTCTGAAATACTGTGTCCATTGAGGAATTGATAAACAATTCTTTTATTGTTTTCCTTCAGTGTCTTCTTTTATTGTTTTCCACCCAAAATAGCAAAAGTATGAGATATATCAATCAGCATCAAATTTCATTTTTATTCAACTCAATAAAAACCCTACAACTTTGGTGCTTCTTCTTGTTAAAGGAAAAATCGGACAAGAATTTTGTTCCTAATTTGCATATAAATTTTGTACCTAATTTGCATATTAAATTTGTGAATAGACAGATTGTTCTCAAGGCAGACATTTGGATAATTTATGATCATTATAAAGCCTTCATTACCATTTATAAAGAAAAATTTACTGTCCAAATTCTTCCAGACTGGTATGAATTATGTGTTTCTTACAGAATTATCAAATTTATGTTTTGCTTCCGAGTATAACTTATGCGATGTAAACAGTATAAACTTGAAATTATGATAGATAATTTCAGGTCATTGTTTTATATCTTCCGAATGGGTTAGTAAGACTTTGAAAGTTGTAAGTACATAATGTATTTCTGTAGATTTTGCTTTCTGTGACAAAATGTTTTGTTTTCTATAAAAAGTTGAAAAAATGTTCAACACTGGAAAACAATCATCATGATCATTCAGTTCCTTTTGTTCAATATTTTGCCATTTACTGAAAGCTATTACATAATATAGATTCAAATCTTATATCTTCATAAAAATCATATTACTCCTGAATCTTGTCTGATGATAGATTTGCCATTCAATCTATATATTTTGTACTTGACCAATCATGAAACATAGCTTTGGTATCTTCTAAAATACAATATAATACATAGTTGATTTTAAACGAAGACCACAGGATATTAGAGCAATTAAAACAGTATTTCAACATTTTTGTCTTTGAATTGATTAAAATGCAAAAAACCTGTCCATATTTCAGGCTTGGCACATGTCAAGTTGTTACGCTGTTTCACGACAGAATGGAGACGCTCCAGTTTTACATCATAATTACGACGGAGGTTAATTGGTTTTTGTCAATCATATTTTTGTAGGTAAGTCCAAATTTTTGTCTTATTTGCATTCTATGAATAAATTCTCCCTTTGTCTTTTCTGTGCTCTTAACAAAAACCTTTCCCAGACATCAATACTAAGTCTGTTCCAATGTAATGACAGAAAGAATGTTGATAATAAAAGAATTTTTCTGTACATGTATAAGAACACAGAAAATAACTTTTGATGTATTCTGCATTCAAATTTGTATCAGTAATCAGAACAATTGAAAATGTAAAAGGTTGTCTTGGAAATTTTGTAACACTGCCTAAAAGAAATTTAAGTTATAAATATTTGCCTACATACACAACAGTGACTGTAATGATGATAAGATTAGTCTTATGGTTATAAATCTAAATCTTTATTACCATTCTGAAGTTGCATGTACATGCATATTCCAATCAAACCAACTAATTATTAATTTTTTGAAATTTGTAAAAAGTTTCATTATTGTTTGTAGTTCTTTACATAAAGGGCTAACTAAGCTTGAGGGCTAGAGGATGAAAGTCTTGCCCGGTGGAAGACCTCAAGTAGCAGTGATATATGTGACAATGAACATGGCTAATCGCAGGTGATGACACAACTTGAGCATCGGGTAACCCTTTTCCAAACAAACCTTGATTTAGCTGTATTAAGGTAAGCTTTAGAAAACACAGATGAAAATGAAGAAAATGCTGAGAATCAGCATTTTCTCCATTTTCCTCTGTTTTCTAAATTTACAGTTAAACTTCAAATGGTTTCCACAACATATATTACCTAATCTACAACATTTTCTATTTTGGACAAGTGGGTTTTAGTTATTTGGGAAATGGTTAATGTCATTAGACTTTAATGAACTGCTAACTTCAAGAAGGGGAGGAAAATTTATGATATTGTTCACAAATTCATTTTCTCAATCAGTTTCAAAATAACAGAACACTTCTGAGATTGTTTCATTCATATGATGTTTTAAGTTTTTTTGTACACTCTTTGATTGTAAATATGTCAAAGGCTTGGGGTTAATGGCTAATTGGAACATTTGCTTTGTTTGATTCTATAAGTTGATGAGTGGGGATGCATTTCAGCCATTTAATTGGAGAAATTTGTATGCCTTAATTCAATCCTTATTAATTCATTCGAAAACTGATGCAGAAGGAAGTTGACAAAGGTAGAATTTTTATACACCATAGTCCAGGAAATGTTCAGGCAAAAGGAGAAAATGCTTTTTATCAGCATTTTCTTCTTTTACCTTCAATGTTTTCCTAGGCTCTCTCTGTTTTTGGCGCCAAAGGCATCATTGTTTGTAAAGGGGTTAACCCTTTCCCAGACACGACATGGTTTTGATGTCCTTGATAGAATTTGGAAAACATAGAGACAAAAGAAGAAACTGCTGATAACCAGCAGTTTCTCCTTTTGCCTCAATATTTTCTGGGCTGTAACATAAACATTCGGCCTTTTGTGATCATCTATTTTGTCTTCTGCAGCAGCTTTCAAATTGGACCTACCTAAAATTTTGCCGTTTGGTAACGGGTTAAAGGTTATCCACCCATTGAGAAACACTTGTAAGTAACCATTGTTATAAGTGCTTCCACATAGGAATCTTTCGAGGCTCAATTTTTAGGAGAACTTTTCCGAGCAATTTTGCCATTTTTTACGATAATCGTAAAATACCTAGAAGCCATTCCGGCAATATTTAGTACATGTTTTACGAATTCCAAGTGCAGGAGTTATAAAACGTTATTAAAAACATATCCCGCAATTGTATGACAGTATTTACTCGCCATTTAACGTCGGAGTTCAACCTCACAAGCAGTTTTCTTCACTCGAATCACGCTACGTTGTCGAGATACATGCTAGTTTTATCATCAACGGTAAGTCTTTAAGAGGAATTTTTGAAGACTTCAAGCGGTTTTAGATCATTTATATCATTATGTTTGAGTAATTTTAGGATTATCATATGAACCATATAAAAATTTACTTCTTTCTCAAAATGCCACACATTCATTGGTTACAGTGCATTTATGAGTTGCCTCCCTTTGTTTAATACTCCCAATTTATGAATGACAAATTGTCAGCATTATTGCAAAACCTGGTAACTACAGTTTTGAACAAACTGTAGTTACCAGGTTTTGCAATAACACCAACGAAATACAATATTTCAAGTCTGAAGCTAATACTTTATCATTAAGCATAAACCATGTCCCGAACAAGACATGGTTTTGGAATCCCTAATAGAAAAAGGGTTGGAAAACATTTCCAAAGCTTTATTATTTTGAGAGCAGTAAAACTTCATTTTAATGTTTGGAATATCAATGAATGAAATACATTTTCACCTATAAAGTTAGAAATTCTTGTAATGTAAAGGGTCATGTTTCCGTCTAGTAAATGTTTGTGGATAGTTGATTTCTTGCCTATTCAGCACTACCATAAAATATAATCCAAGTCCCTGTGTAAATCTCAACAATTCTATACGGAACATCTCCGTAAACCCCTTATATGGACAAATAACAGCACTAAAGAGACAATATGGGCCGTTTTATGCCAGTTTCTATGGGTTTTTAAGGTACTAAACCCAGTCGGCCATCAAGACTTTATTCAGATATAATATAAAAACGGGATTTTCTGTCTATTTATCGAATTTCGGAATCTGAGAGATCGATCAAATTTCTCTCTTGTTTTTGGCCAATCTACAGCCTTGGAAAGATGATGAGGTATTCCAGCTTTATTGGCAGTCAGCATAGACTAAGATCAGCCTGCATATTCATGAAGTCTGATCTTAGTCTTTGCAACTTCGTAATCAATTTTAAATCTAAACCTATATGCAATGAGTATTTTTATTAGTACTTATTGTCGGTCTATTTCAAGACTTAGTACTTTCTATAGCCGTATGATTGTAAGACATAATTGACTTAGGTTTATAGGAACAATAAATCGTTAAAACAAAACATGACAATGCTGATAACCTGCATTTCCTCCTTTTGCCACTACATTTTCTATGCTACTTTATATTCATATTCTATCTCTGTATTGTCGACTGCAGGAATATTCTGATTGGAATAATCTCAACTTTTGTCACTTATGAAAGGGTAAAGTATTTGCATTATTTGGTCAGTCAACTTGTTGGTGATATATAAAAAAGATTCATCAAAAAACTTGATTATAGGCTCTGGCTCCATTTTAGCACTGTATGGTAAAATACTTGTAGTATCAAAAAAGGATGAAATTCCTTTCCTTTGTGAATACAATGTACTGATAAATAATACATGGGCAAAAATCTAAATTTGAAATGTATGGAAAAGAGCATATTCCCTCAATAACTAGACTTTTGAATACAGGCTTTTATTTGCAGTTGGAATTGATCCTTTTCCAGACATCTTTTTTTCAGGTCCTTATGAAGTCACAAGTAATGACAGCTGTCAAAAAATTGAACCTAAAGGTAAGAATTTATTGTTTAATTGATAAAAAACAAAGGGGAAAAAGAAGAAAATGCTGATGACCAGCATTTTCTTCTTTTTCCTCATTGTTTTCAAATGTTTTTGGTTGAAAAGTTTTGCTGAATTTTCGAAATTGTTTGGTAAAGGGTTAAAGGTTTGGTAATCCAATTCCAGATAGTTTATCAGTCTCCAGGGATCCAGTCTATAGAAAAAGGGCTTACAATAGACTGGCTCCCTTTTGTAATTGTGGAGTAAAAAGAATTAATTAAAGTATGTATGGACCTTGTCTACCCAAATGACATCTGGTTCATGCATTAATAAGGTATGTATTTGTAGACATTGGAATATTTAATGCCGCATATCTTTATAACATATGCTCGCCTAGTGTCTTGCAGAAATGTTCCACCATAGGCCTACAGCTGCTACGGAGCCAGGATATCTGTGACCAGGGTTCGAACAGACAAAAAGCTGGTTCATTTTCCTAGTATTACAAAAAAAATAAAATTTTGATTTAATTTCTATATGAAAATCAAATAATTAGGCTACGGTGCTCATGGGAAACCAATTTGAACCTCCTTTAGGTCCACCATTGGAAAGTTGCAGACTAGATCTAATACTCAAATGTTGAGGACAGAAATTTTCCCTTTTCTCTCAATGTTTCTCATGCTATAATTCACTAACCTTCATATCATACTTTGCAATATATAATTTTGAATAATTATGGACTAGTCTCAAAAACCGGATTAACAAAGGACGTATACATTTACTCACAATCTTGCCCTTGCAAAAACTCACAAATATTTCTCCTAAACTAAAGCCAAACCATTAAGCATCATACTTCAGTTCCCCTGGTCTTAATCTTATGGGAAATACTTTAAAAGCATCTCCTATGCCTCCAAAGTTAGACTTGTCCTTTACTAATCCAGTGATGCATTCTTTCGAAAATGGCGACCTTTGACATTCTCATTAGCTTGTGAAAATTTACTCTGAAACTTGGAAATGATGGGAAATTCTCGTTTTTTCCACCAAAGTGAACTGTTACTTGTTGATAACTTTTTGTAATGAATAAGGGCATGACTAATTTTTAACATCAAAATATTCACACATTTTCATCTTTTCGTAACTGACCTTTAATCCATTGCAAATCCTTTCCTGTCAGCTGAGATTGGCTGTGAAGACTTTAACCTGAGGAAGCCAGAAGTTTTTTCTTGTCTAGACCTCAGCTGCTAAGAGTGAGAGGGGGTTGTGGGCTTTTCAATCATTTAATCAGTTTATCAATCAATCGACCAACCAATCAATCAACCAATCAGATATTCCATTACAAAAAGTTTATCTTACATGTATAAATATTGACAAGTTATTGCTGCTTTTCTTTGCAAACCTGGTAGATACAACTTTGACAACCTTTGGTTATTAAGTTAAGTTTGAGTTTGAGTTTATTGGGGTTTTACGCCGTTTTCAACTACCAGGGTCATATCGCGGCTGGAGCACCAAACCGTGGGTTCATGGTATTTCTCGCACCAGTACAACCACAATATCCAAACCAAGCCTCCAGCTGCTCTCTCACATAGATGATTCACACCCATTGGTGAGAGACAAATGACTTTTGTCAAATGTCAGAATGGATACTGGCCTAGCCGGGGTTCGAACTTGAGACCCCTGGATTGACAGACTCCGATGTAACCGACTGAGCTATCCGGGCTCGGCCGGTTACCAAGTTAAGAAGTAAAGCAACATTATCTGATTCAAAGAAAGTTGACTGCCTCTATTTCTGGCTGGTAGAAAGGTTCTAGTTGTCTAACAAGCTTTCTAGAGTTGAGCTGTCACATTCTATTAAATCTTGTTTTATATCCTTCACTAAACAGAAGTGACATTACTTCTGGATCTGTCTCACACTTTGTTGTGTCCAAATGTACCCAACTGTATCCCAAACTATTACTGATTTTGATATTTAACCCTTTCCAAAACAAGAGCTGGTTTTGACGTCCTTAATAGAAAAGGTTTAAGAAAACATTGAGGCAAAAGAAGAAACTGCTGATAACCAGCAGTTTCTCCTTTTGCCTCAATATTTTCTGTGCTTTACTGTACAGAAATCCTATCTTAAATTTCATCCATTTTGTTGTCTGCATCATCTTTCAATTTGGACCACCAGGAAAGCATTTGGGAGAAAAGAAGAACCTACTGATTTTATGGTATAACCGTTGTGCAGTAATGGTAGCTTGTTAGACTCTCAAACATGAATTCCGGGGCTGACACCCAAGTTACTGAGGGGCTAAAGATCCTTTCTGATATTTGTCTCCCACCAATTGGTGGCATCATAAAACCCATGTGGGCAAGCAACTGTGAGAAACAACAGGAATTCATGGTTAGGAGCTCCAGCCACCATAATATGACTGAGATACTTTTAAAAGAGGTGTTAAATGCCAGTTAAACATGTCCCTTGATATTTTCTTTGCCAAAGCATGCTATAACTTCTATGGTCAGTAACATCATATCATGTCATCGGTTTGAGAAATGGCTATAATAACACAGGTTCAATTGTCTTTTGTTTTCTTCAATTATTCGAAATGCCTTTTTCTCACCATGTTTTCCAACACTTTTCTCTTGCTGTCATCAAATCCATGTTTAATGTTTGATAAAGGGCTATCATAACAGTCCAGGGTTATCTATTGTTTCTCCAATTATTCCAAATGCCTTCTTAATCCTAACAATGGCCATTCAAATTAGGGCTAGGCTAGGAGGAGAATGTCAAATCCTAAATACATTGATTATTGGATGCAATGTTGACGGAATGTTGACGTCTTTGGCTCTCACGGGGTTCTATGAGGGGAATTCCCTGATGAATAAGGACACTGCTGGAAGAGTAGATTGTAGTAAATTTTCAGGGTATGATTGCGAAATTTTGAATGTGCATGTTTTATGCATTTGTGAAATCACAGATGTGATTGTTCATTTGTACATTATGAATCAAATGTACATGTAGTTCTTTCAAAAAAAGGAAGGATTTGATGCAGTGGTAACACACTGGACTTGTAACACAGGGGTTGCAGGTTTGATCCCCTGCCTCTCCATGAGTCTTTCAGACGAGACTTTAAATCGAGGTCCCGTCTCTATAAATATGACCTTAGCAGTTGAGTGGGATGTGAAACTCCAATAAATCCAAATCTTTTGGAAAAAGTATTATTCATATTATACAATTTTTGATCACAATGTAGAGTATCAATCAATTTTAAATGTCAGGAAGAAAAATGAACAAGACCTGAGGATTAGAAGTTCTGGTTTCTGGTTTAAAGGAAACCGATGTATGGATTTTTCATCAACTACAATCAAAATACAGCATATAGATGGCTGTAATTGGCAAGTGTTTATTTCAAACACTGCACAATTAGTGTCAAGTTCCAACAACCAGAAAAAATGTCTTCATATTCCATTGGACCCTTTTCTGAACAACCCCTGGTTTTGGCATTCATGGTGGAAAAGTTTTGGGAAATCATTGAGGTAAAAGAAGAAAATGCTGGTTGATAACCAGCATTTTCTTCTTTTGCCTCAATATTTTATGTGATTTATATAGTGTTCACAATTCTATTTTTATCAACATACAGTTTATTGTCTGCAACAGCTTTCAAAATGGAACAGTCCAATATTTTGCTGTTTGGGAAAGGGTTAAACAATCCATAAATCCAATTATTTCTTTTTTCTAAATTTACCCAGCTATTCCTCTTCATAATTGACTTGGAAGCATTGTTATTCATACATGTCAAAATCAGATGTACCCTAAGAGATTGTCTTGAGTACTGAGCATGCCCAGACATTGGGTACTTCAACTTCCTGTTTCCTGTCATGTGATAGTCCACTTCCTGGCAGTCCCAGCATTCATAGCTGTTCAGTTGCAGAAAATAATTACTTGTCAGAAACAGAAGTTTCACTTTATAATTAATCCATAACGGTCCTGAAACCTGAATTTAGTACATGCTGTAATGTTGTGTAAGACTGCCAGTTACAGCTATAGCAGTTGTTAAAGCTGACAATCAATAGTTGCTTACCAAATATACCAATGGGTTGGCACAAAACCATTGTAAGTCCAGAAATGGCAGAAATATTTTGTATCAATATTTACTTTTCTTGAAAAACATCATAACTGCTGCTTGTTTTATGATGAAAACTCAAAAGTGATTCTGTACTATCCTTTGGATTGTCCACATCTATACTAGAATTTTACAAATAGTTTCTGCTTTGATTCAATGGCATATCATTGGATTAGAGTCTATCTTGGCATAAGATGTCTTGATAAGGTATATGGCTAGCATTCTAGTGAATGCATCTAATCCTACCATTTGGGCTGCAAATTATAACATGTGACCACTGAATTTAATTTCCAAATAGATGACCTTTCTGAATACAATATGCATTTGTGTGTATTCCGACATGGATCTATGTTGGTTTCAAATACCGACAGAGCTTTTCCCCATAATCATCTCACTGACAAATCTTTAAGTTGCATCAATTGCATGAGTGACTGCATTTACTTTTCTATCCACTGAAAAAATGATAGGCTATTTTATTCCATCTGAAAATCCAAGCTCTTCAGTTCATATTTTATTTTATTTTCTAAATTTAAGTTTTATTACAAGCTTCGGGGTTTTATTATGGTATAAAATCATACAAGCAGTAGCTTTTCAAATTACACGTTTTATTTCTTACAAACATCTGCAAGAAACTCTGAGCTCTTGATAGACAATGTTGGAAAATATGCTTTCCTTCTGTTTGCTCACTTCCAAATGCATATTGTCGGTGTTATTGCAAAACCTTGTAACTCTAGCTTGATTAAAGTTTGAGTTATGAGGTTTTGCATTCACTCCGACAATATTATGTTGCAGGTACTCTATTGAATTGTCTCGTTTAGACAATTCAATTGAGTACCCACAACATAGTATTCTAATGAATTATCAATTTTTTATATGTTTTTATCACATATTAGATTGTGCAGAGTTTGTCAATTGGACAGATGATTTCTGTCTGGAAAAGATTTTTGTATCATAGAAATGTATCATGTATCATCATTTGTATGTCTGTCTATCTGTCTGAGCTAATCATAATGCTATGAATTCTTTATGTATTTTCCAGGCTTGTACAGTATGTGACAGGATGATGGTTAAATAAACTTCTGTGTGCATTTTTGTCCAGTTGCTAACAATGCTACAACCCTATTATCCATTATCCACAGATGTACAGAGACACATGAAAGGATAAATACCATAGAGGTAAAAAACAAACTAAAAACAAACAAATAAAAATCAGTTGTCTTTTTATGACCAAACAAAGCCAAAAATAAATTTCACATCATCATTGTTTTAATAAACTATAATAACCACTGCTTTCAGAGGCTGCAGTTACTAGTTTCTTGGTTGACCAAATGATATTTATACTTTAACAAAGGGTATAGAATGAAGTTGGTTGATTTATTGTGAAAGTTATGTCATAACATATCATTGCAAAGGAATGTGCTTAACATGACAGATTTTATAATGCAGGAAACATTTAGCATAATCGTAAGATATATTTTGCTTTTTTCATTGTAATCAAAAAGTGAATTTAAGCGCAATGATTTTCAATTTTGGTAAAGACATACATATACTCCATGTTGATCTGCTTTGCAGCCTTTTCTTGCATGGTACCATTTCATATTCTTTATGTCAATAATAAAATTAATGATGAAACTGGCTTAATTGACTTTTGCTAAGCATGATAATTTAAATATCATCTAGTCCTATATATTTCTTAAACCCATCAAAAACTTGGTCTAGATGTACCTAATAGAACATGACTATGATAAGTTTTCAGTTTACCTAATCATGTTTTCAATACTAACATTATGTTTAATTTTGTAGTACTAGCAATTTTACCCGTCTCGAAATTTGACCTATGACCTCGATGACCTTGACCTATCCGGGGTTGACTTTTGACCTCGATGACCTTGACCTATGCGGGGCTGCCCTCCACCTAATCCCGTCCCGTAACCCGTAAGCAATCCCGTCCCGTAACCCGTAAAAACGATACCCGTAACCCGTAAAAACATAAATTTGACCTTTGACCTCGATGACCTTGACCTTTCAAAAAATGAACCCCTCAAGCTAATACCCGGGGTCGCCCTCCACCTTCCCTCCAAGTTTGGTGAAGATCGGCCCAAGGACCTGGGAGGAGTAGGGGAACAAACAGACAAACGGACCAACGTTGCTCAAATTATAGTATGATTCTCATTATTCAAAACAAACATGAATGTTCTTTATATTGGTTTTGGAGTATTTGTTAATCTTGTTCACAAGAGTACTTTTAGACTGATTTCAGTCTGTTAAGAATAACATCATTTGTATTGAGAAATATGAAAATAAGGTACATATAAAAATGTTGCTCTGTGTCGTTCTTAACAGACTGAGAAAATCCATAGAAAGAGGCGTCTAAAATGTGGTCACCACAGGTGGTTCACATTCCAGATATCACTTTGTAAGATAATCCGACACCTAGCAGTACTTCACAACTTGATAACATAATTAGCTGATCAGATTTATGACTGCAGTCGTTTAATCCTTTATCAAAGAAGAATTGATTTTCACCTACCTAATCGAAAAGACATTGAGCCACTCTAAGAAAATTCTGCTCATCATCATTTTCTCCTTTTGCTTTAATATTTTTCCGTATATTATTGTACACAAAATCAAGTTTTATCAACAAACCTTCTTTCGTTTTTGAACTGGGCAGCCCTTTGATGTTGCCGTTTTGGGAAAGGGTCGGTCCTCAACAACACTAAAGCCTCTCTTACAACCGGTTGTACGTGCTCCTGCGCGCAGTCTGCGTGCGGTCTGTGTCTAAAACGTATGTTTAGTCGTGCGATGCACGCTGATGCAACGTACGATTTTGGTGGACGCAACCATGACGCAGACTGCACACACCAAAGAATTGACCGGACAATATTTTGAGGCCCTCTTACAGCCCGTCGTGCGTCTTTATAAATCGTGCGATTTTGCAGGGTTTTAAAACGTACGATTTAAAAAGACGCACGACAGGTTGGAAGAGAGGCTTAACTTGCTGCTGCTGCTGCTGCTGCTTTACAACAAAAACCTCGTAACTGCATCTTAAAACAAGCTGAAGTTACAAGGTAACATTTAAGGGTTGTCATGTCAAAAAAAAAAAAAAAAAAAAAAAGAAAGAAGGGTTGTTGATAAAGATTGAATTTGTGGATTATAATAAACGGAAAAGGTATTGAGGAAAAAGGAGAAAATGATGATAATCAGAATTTTCTTATTTTGGCTCTATATTTTCAATGTCTTCAATGTTTTCAATGAATATGTGGGTGAAAATCAAGTCTTCTTTGAGACTGCAGTTATAAATCTTAGCAGCTAATTATGTTATCAAGCTGTGGAGTAGGGCCTACTGCTTGGTGTCGGATATTATCTTTGGGTCGGATTACCATACAAAGGGATTTTCTCAGTCTGTTAAGAACGACACAGAGCAACAATTTTCTATGTACCTTATTTTCATATTTCTCAATACAAATGATGTTATTCTTAACAGACTGAAATCAGTCTAGAGTACTTTATGCATCAGTTAAACATTTTGAAGTATTCAACCCTTTCTCAGAGAAACCAGAAATTCATTCCAAGTTGTTGAGAACATTGTGGTAAAATAAAATTAAATTGATGTTTGTTAGCTCACCTGAGCACAAAGTGCTCAAGGTGAGCTATTGTGATCACTTTTTGTCCGTCGTCCGTCTGTCTGTCTGTCTGTCTGTCCGTCTGTCTGTCCGTCCGTCCCTCCGTCCGTCCACAATTTCGTGTTTACACTCTAGAATCTACAAATATAAGCCAATCTTGACCAAACTTGGTCAAAACATGTATAGCCATAAGATCTCGGATGAGTTCGATTATGGGTCAGATCGAACCAGAAAGTCAGGAGTTATCTGCCCTTGAATGCCAGAAATACCTAGTTTTGACATTGTTTACACTCTAGCATCTACAATTATTGATCAATCAAGACAAATCTTGGACATAATGTTGCAGACTATAAGATCTCAGATAAGTTCGATTTTCAGTCTGATCTGACTAGAAAGACGAGAGTTATGTGCCCTTGAATTTGACAAAATTGCCATTTTCGGCTGTTTTTGACCTTGTTTACTCTCTAGAATCTACAATTATTCATCAATCAAGACAAAACTTGGACACAATGTTTGGGACCATGAGATCTCGGATGACTTTGAATTTCAGCCTGATCTTACCACAAAGTCGAGAGTTATGTGCCCTTGAATTTGATAAAATTGCTGTTTTTTACTGTTTTCGACCTTATTTACACTCTAGAATCTACAATTTTTTCCCAATCAAGACAAATTTTGGACACAATATTGGAGACCATAAGATCTCAAATGATTTTGATTTTCAGTCGGATCTGACCAGAAAAATGAGAGTTATGTGCGCTTTAATTTGATAAAATTGCCATTTTCGGCTGTTTTTGACATAGTTTACTCTCTAGAATCTACAATTATTTATCAATTAAGACAAAACTTGGACACAATGTTTGAGACCATAAGATCTTGCATGAGTTTGATTTTCAGTCCCATCTGATTAAAAAGGCGAGAGTTATGTGCCCTTGAATTAGACAAAATTGCTGTTTTCGGCTGTTTTCGAACTTTTTTACACTCTAGAATCTACAATTATTGACCAATCAAGACAAATCTTGGACACAATGTTGGATATCATAAGATCTCCGATGAGTTTCAATTTCAGCCTGATCTTACCACAAAGTCGAGAGTTATGTGCCCTTGAATTTGATAAAATTGCCGTTTTCGACTGTTTTCGACCTTGTTTATACTCTAGAATCTACAATTATTGATCAATTAAGACAAAACTTGGACACAATGTTGGGGATCATAAGTTCTGGGATGAGTTTGGTTTTCAGTCTGATCTGATAAAAAAAGTTGAGTTATGTGCCCTTGAATTTGACAAAATTGCTGTTTTCGGCTGTTTTCGATCTTGTTTATACTCCAGAATCTACAATTATTTATCAAACAAGACAAATCTTGGACACAATGTTGAGCACCATAAGATCTTTGATGAGCTCGATTTTCACAACGTTATTGACCATAAGTTCGTTTTCAGTCTTAAAGTCATAAATATTTATTGAATTGAACAAAAATGTTGCTCATATCATTTTGGTTCAGGTGAGCGATATAGGACCATCATGGTCCTCTTGTTTTAGTTTCTGTTGCATTGTCTGCCATTTTCAAGCCAAAAAGCATTTCAGTAAAACCTAAATTAATTTGTAAAGGGAAATCAGCAGTGTCTTACTTGAAACATGAAAATATGATTATCAGGGTTTTCTTCTTTTCTCTCAATGTATTCTCTAACCTTTCTATCAGAAACTAGCATAGGAAACCCAATCAAAATCTTGTAATACTTAAGTCATTTTGGCGCAATGTAACCCTTTCCCAATTGACAAAAAATGGACTGTTCCAGTTTAAGATGCTGCAGAACAAATTGATAGTTGATAAAATTGAAACCTAAGTCCATTTCAACATGGAAAATATTGAGACAAAAGAAGGAAATGCTGGTTATCAGCATTTTCTTCTTTTGTCGCAATGCTTTTACAAGATTTTTCTTGTGTGGACATCAAAACCATGTTTCATTTTCGAAAGTTTTAAATGAAGATTACTGCCTGGTAAGTATATTTTTGAAGAGTTAACAGTATTACAAGTTATAGCCATAATATTAGGTCTATGACAAAAGCTAAGTTAAACAAACTGACATATTAATGTCCAATTGATAGCCTAGGTTTGACTGCTGGAACAAGATTTTTATGGGCTTTTTATCACCCTTGGGACACGAAAAGGACTTTGGGTAGACATTTATGCCTTCTCAAATTACCAATAGCAATTTTTTAGGGTACTTGAAGTAAAGTTTTATTCAGATTTTCTGAATAAGTATACTTTTTTTAGCATAATATTACCTTAAGTGATTTTTCTGCTTTTCAAATTTTGACTAGATTATTACTGCTTTGTTATGAATATGCATTTTGCAGACATCCATGAATCATTTATGCCTTTGTCAGTCAAAATATTTTCTAGTGGATCAAATCAAATGAAGTTGCAGATTTCGGTAATACACCAAAAACATATTTTTTTATTGATAGGACTGTTATAAAGGAATTGGAACATAACAATAAGAAATACAAATCTAAAGGAGTCTTGGAGCAGAGCTTAAGTTGCATTGCCCAAGAACTGTAAAATGAAAATTGATCACGAAGTAAGCTAGCAGAAATCCTCAAAATTTAAGGGCCAGATCAAAGAAGCATTATGAAGTCTTTTATGATGTGTAGGTCATTAAATGGACAGTTGTTTAAATCAACCCCATCTTATTGCTTCAGTTTACATAAAAAATAGAACATTCTATTTTCTCAAAAAATGCAATAAAACAGTGACACATGTGCATGTAAAAATATAATATTTTGATGTAAGTTTTATTCCAAAATGAAAATTACTCAAGTTTCACGAAGATTGTCTTGAATTAATTCATAATGTCAATTATGATTTGACAAGGTCAAAAATATAAATACCATGAATATCATGAAGTGATAAGCCTTTACATCTTGAATCCTGTTCCAAAATTTGATGGGGGTAATGAATTCAAGTATTAGTGAAACCCTGGTAATAAATAAGGAATAAAATCACCGAGAACACTTAACCTTATACTGTTGTTAGGAAAATGATTTGCAATAATGATTCTCATAACAATATTCAAACGGGGCAGTGGAACACTGTTAGAAGTGTACATATAAGCTGTATACATTTACAGTTCTTTTGCGGTGATTTTAACCCTTTCCCAAACAAGACCTGGTATTGACGTCCCTAAAAGAAAATGCTTGGGAAAAGATTGAGACAAAAGAAGAAACTGCTGATAACCAGCAGTTTCTCCTTTTACCTCAATATTTTCTTGGCTATATCACACACAATTTCAATCTTTATTAACATCCATTTTGTCATTTGAGCAGTTTTTGAAGTGGATCACCCTGAAAATTTGCTATTTGGGAAAGGGTTAAAACAATTTCCCACATTGTTTCTTTGCTTCTAGGATATCTTAGCTGAAGTATGGTACACGCAGCAGTTGCATGTATTTGGCAACAGACACAGGTGATGTGTGGTTTAACCCTCTCCCGAACGACAAAATTTTAGACAGGTCTAATTCAAAAGCTGCTGCAGACGACACAATGGATGTTAATAAAGATTGGAATTGTGTGTGATATAGCCAAGAAAATATTGAGGCAAAAGGAGAAACTGCTGGTCATCAGCAGTTTCTTCTTTTGTCTCAATGTTTTCCCAAGCCATTTATATTAAGGACGTCAAAACCAGGTCTTGTTTGGGAAAAGGGTTAATAAGTATTTTTTTTTCAAAATGGCAAATGACTACATTTACTAATAATCTAAGGACAATTGATTCAATCTGTTGACTAGAAGATGATTTAACATTCTTAATTTTCTAATTGAAGAAATATGTTCTTATTTTTTGTTAAATTGATAAACATAGTGATAGAATGATAAAATTTTAGGCACAGACTTTTGCATGTTTGGAAGAAATATGATACTTTCGATAATTGTCAAATTCTAATTCCATTTTTCATACTGATAATTTTTTCGAAATTGTGCATATTAACAGAAAAGCACAAAGCTTTTAAGAAAAGGCGACTAAACCCTACGGATGGCTAAAGGGTTGGATTGAATTACATTTAGAACAAACTTCTTGAACAAAGTCACATTTTTCTTTCAGTCAGTGCGGGGATGTTTTCTCCATTTAAAGATTGGTATTGTTAGTGGTAATTGCCCCATCTGTATTTCCTATTGTCAAGTCTAAACAGCCAGGAAAATGAGCAACACAAGGTCAGTCTAGGTTTGAATAAGGCTTACTAGACTGAGGAGGTTTAACCCAGATGGCAAAATTCTAGACTAGTCCAATTTCAAATATTTTGCAAAGGACGATTTCAAGTTGAAGAAATGTTGTTTCTCAGTAGAAAACATTGTGGAAAATGAAGAAATAGCTCATAACAAGCAATCTTTTTTATTTTCCACAATGTTTTCCAAAGCCTTCATCTTGTGGGCGTGAAAATGCGTCATTATGTGGGAATGGGTTAAATCTGGGACGGGAAGACAAGTTGCAAAATATGAATGAATTGAAACTTTACAAATGCATTTAAGCAACAACAATAAGTCAAGCAATAAGTCAGCAACAATTGGTTATGACATCCCTGATAGGAAAAAAAGACTAGGGAAAACATTAAAGCAAAAGAAGAAAATGTTGATGATCATTTCAATGTAATTCTTAGGTATTCTTCTAATTGTTCTTGTATTTTGCACAGGGAGAAGGACCACATCTTTATGTATAATGGTGGGAAGGATCAAGAAAAACGCAGGTAATGAGATAATGTCCAGTTTGGGAGATGGGAGGACCGGACAAAGAAATTAGTGGACAAATGGACAGTGAGACAAACGGTGGACCCTTGAACGAGGACAAAGGTAAGGTGAACCAATGATAGCCAGGTTATTATTTACCGATCATGCGTAAACAGAGTTGGCTAAGAACCATTTAGTTAAAGATACACTGGGCTTAGACCTTGTCGCATACCATTATGTCTGACCGACAATAGCTGCGGAGTTTTTGTTGGGTCGTCTTTTCTAAATTGTGTCTTGACATTAAGACTGAAGTGTTCTTTATTTCACTTGCAATATGTCAAACCCTTTAGCCATGTAATATTAAAAGAAGCTGACACTGATATTTTTCCCTGATGTTTGTTTCTACACTGCATATTTATATGTATCTTTCAAGATGATCTTCATGTACAGTACCCTTATTATCACTTTATATTTTCTTATGATCTATAATACTTACGATTTATCTTTAAGCATTTGCTAGCGTCCCAAACATTTATCTACATTTGAATGTTTCATTTTAAACATTGTGAGCTATAAATCATATCAACATCAAAAACTATTTCATACACAAGTTTTGAAGAGAAAAATAAAGAAATTAGCGTAGAAAAAACACACAATATTATACATGTACATGAATTACAAAGATTTCAATCCATGTTTCTGCCAATAGGTAAAAGTGTCATTCTTTTTCAAAATGATCCATGACCATTTAGTAGACCTATTATCTCTATGAAAGACTAGCCACTAAAGCCCAACAGGAAATGTGTTTGTTTGACAGTTTTTGTCAGTTTGGAGTGTAAGCCCTTAATGTCCTATACAGGGGGCTACACAAGGTGACATATTGGGACTATGGCTGTTTCATTCAGTTACCTTGTCACTATATTGTCACATAGCTTGATGTATGGTCCATTCTGATACTTCTCCATGGCTGTTTGTACAGCTATGAGGTAATTGTAGGAGCTAGTGCATAAATATTGCAAGTATATATGCATTGTATATGTACTTAGATTAGTTTTGCATTATCCACTAGAATTATTCAGTGGCCATGACAAACTGCCAACAGAAGGGATTTATTTGAGATGAAAAAATGTTTACTTTGTAATGAAAATCAAGTTATCTAGCCTTTTCATGCTTAAAGTATCCAGATTTTCCATACCAAAGCAAGTGATTAGCACGAAATAATGCTAAGTTTGAGAAGAGAAACACACAAAGGCACAACTTTCTGACACATAATTGTACCATGACTGTACCGAAGTTTTGTATTTTGAATTTTGCCTTTCATGATACCATACTAGCCTGATGTGGATTATTTCTTGGAAAGCAAATTTAATGGAATAATTTTGGCTTATTCTAAGTCATTTTCACCCAAACATATGAAGCTCTTTAATTGTGCCTAAGAATGCTTGATATGGCTATGGCATGATTAAACAATTAACTTGGACCATAGTGTGGATGACAGTTGACTGTCACAGAACTTCATTAGATTATTGAGGTATTTCTGATAAACTTTTAATAAACCCAAACAAAAATACTTCTGTGTGTTATTACCATCTTTCTGTCTTTATTGAGCTTCCCAGTTTCAAGCTAGATTTCCCTCCTGCTGACAGCTCAGGTCAGAGGTCATTGATGATGTCATATCCTGTTTCATTTCCTCCAATGAGAATGGCCTATTTACCAGCTCAGACTGGTATCCATTTCAAATTATATTTATTCTATAGGTATTGGATTACAGCTAAATAACTGATAACCCAACCATGACAATGCAGCTGTCACTCAATTTGGCTATACATATACTTGACACATGCGAAATCTATATGCTTGATTTATTTTCCATTATGTCTGACAGAGAATATCTTGCTTTTCAACAAAAACCTCGTAACTGCAGCTTGAAACAAGCTGCAGTTACAAGGTTTTCATTGCAAAAGCATTGATATCCAAACTTGTCGAGTTAGCCTGCTCTAAATGGTTCAGCTTACTTTCACCAGATCATGATTGATATAATCTGGTCATCAACAAAGAAAATTAAATAGTATAGAAATTTAATCCACATAATTATTATCTATCCATATAGAAGGATCAAATACTGAGATAAACTAACGAATAATTTTCTGTCCCCATGCAGTGTTGAAATTAAGGAAAGCATATAATTATATTGTACAAAAAAATTTTTGGAACATTCCATTTTTGTCTTTCTGCCTAATAATCTAGGGTAATCTTGCTTAATTGAAAATCTATTTTAACCCTTAGGCTTTGCAAAATGGGTGGGTGGGGGTGGAGTTAAGGGGGGGACACATAACCCAGTGGACATGATACCCTGGGACAACAGTATGTCTATTCACAGCTACATATAAGAGGGGATGATGGCTTTTCAAAATGAAATATTTCACTAAATGTTTGTCAAACACTATGTTGTCAAATGAGTACCCACAACATACACATAGGTATTGAAGTATTAATTTAAGAATGTCTCCCCCAAAACCCCCTTCCCCTCCGCTCCCACCCTCTTAATTCTGTTGCTCTGCCTGTTATTTCAGATGGGGGACATACACACACACAGTGCAAGACAGAAAGAAAGGCCTAAAAGGTATGTCTATTTACATCAGAAATCAGATAAGACATATGATTGTTATTTATAATCTAATATAAAACTTGATCTAGTCAATTTAACAAGATGATAATGTCTTGATACAGTTTAATGATTTGGTTACTCATTGCCAATTTGACAAGTATAGAATGATTCAGCTTGATTCATTGTTCAATAAAATGTTTTAAACTTTCTGGAAACTAAAGTAAGACCCAACGGAATCAGCAATATACCACTGAAGTCATATAACAGCACAATAACTGTTTCATTTTACTTATCTGCCTCAGAAAATATTTAGGAGCATATTGATGCTTTTCTTCAAAAACCTCGTATCTGCAGCTTAAACCAAGCTGCAGATACGAGGTTTTCGTAGAAAAGCGATGATATACAAATGCTTCCATCTGTTTGCTTGTCTAATATTTGAAGACAGACTCTCAGTTGAGGACCTGACTGTTCTTTCTTTGACAGATCTTCTTTATTTTCGTAATGCTTCATTTCTAAGCTTCTCCTATTTACTTATAGTGTCTGTAAACAACTATTTATCATTTAAAATTTGCATATCAAAGGCAAATTAAAAATTGGCTAATCCATTCAGTTGCAAGGTCAACTGAAAAATATGAATGACAATAACTCAAATATGCTCATTAAAAATAATAATTATGTTGATCAGTCTCTCTTAAATCAATACCTCATTAAAAACCTTATCCAGAGCTTTTTAAAATCTGTAATTGAATATCACATTGAAAATTTGATCTGAGTGTTGGGTTACATTGTACATATTTCAAATTTAAGTAGATAACAATGGTTCAGTGCAAAAGTACTTTAAGTGCATATAAACTTATGTACATTTACAATGGTTTTGCAACGATCATATGATAGGTACCGTGCCAAGTTTCAGGAAACCCAAGCACTTGGCTGCGTGTAGTCTACTGGCATGGATCGGCAAACTTTGGCACGAGCGACCTCCCCGATTGATCGAGAACAATAACTAGATAAGACTATAATGCTTAACAAAATAATCCTTTTGTCAGATACAAGATGGTCTCCTCAAAATGAAAAATATGATTAGATTTAGAGGAATAGTAATTAAGAGGGATGAAAATGAATGATTTAACCATTTCCCAAATGACAAAATTTCAGGGTGCATGGTCCGATTTGAAAGCTGCTGAAGAAGACAAAATGTATGTTGATAAAGAAAGGATTTGTGTACAATATAGTACAGAAAATTGATTATCAGCAGTTTATTATTTTGTCTCCATGTTTTCCAAGGTCTTTTGTATTAGGGATGTCATTAACTCTTTCATGGAACTGAATATTGTTATTTCTTAAGGCTATTCAAATGTTTAGTTGTTAGTACCTGGTATAGACAAAGATCACACTGTATGTGCTCGGTGAAACTTATTATCACACTGGAATAAATATTCTAAATCAAAACCTAGATTTTTCTTAACCAGGACAACAATATTTGACATTATGACAAACAATGGCCTTGAAGTCTTTGCAGAAGACAAAGGGTTAACAAGTAAAATAGGTTTGCATGGCTGCAAGAACACAAAAAATGGATTTTCCCATTTCTATTAAGAGTCAAAAGCGTGATGAGTGAATTGCGTGTGACAAAAATGAGCCCTATAAACCTATTACACTGTCATTCATAAGCCATGGAGACATTATATGTTCAAACAGAGGCAGAGTTTCACAATCCGTAATAAGAACAAGTTTTGTTCTTTATTATAAATATGCCTTTTCCAAACAATACCTGATCTTTTAGTCCCGACAAGAAAAAAGCTTTGAAAAACAAAGAGTGAAAAGAAGAAAATGCTGATTATCAGCATTTTCTTCTTTTCACTCTATGACATGAATAATATGTAAATATTGCATTTCTATGATGACTGCAAACACCTATGAATGAAGCCAATGTTGAAGTTTTCTCATCTGAGACAGGGTTGATTTATTTAATTTATTTGATAATATGGCTGGCAATAATTAATCCTTCTAACATTGTTGTAATAAAAATCCTGCAGATTTCAACAATATTTCATTTGCCAAACATCATACGAAAAGAAAGAAAACAAAATGTAACAAAACAATTCAGAATCATATGAAAATGGCATTGGAAGCCCTATTTAAACCCTGAAAATTCTTCTTGTAAAAATTTAATTCAAATCATTTACCATTTTTGGTAGTTAACAATCTATCAATTTAAACGTCACTTAAAGCCGTTACCCCACCACCCCGCCTGTCATTGTTTGAAGTATCGGGAGTATTATAGGCACGACCATGTCATATTATTTTTCATAAGTTGAAGGCAAAGTTACAAGATTAAGATTTATCTCTGTTGACAATGTCACATCAAACGGTCAACCCTTTCCTGAACGACAAAAATTGGAATGTTCCAAATTCAAAGCTGTTAATAAAGGCAAAATCATTAATATATTTAAGACTTGACATTATTTGGGTTTGTGGGTAATAGCGTAGAAAATATTGAGGCAAAAGGAGAAAATGCTGGTTACCAGCATTTTCTTCTTTTGCCTCAATACTTTTCCTTTTAACCCATTACCAAACGACAGAACTTTAGATTGGCCCAGGCTCATAAGATGTTGCAGACGATAATTTTAAGCGAATAAAATATAGTAAAGTTTGGTCTTTTGGGGTAGAAAATATTGTGGGAAATGAAGAAATTGCTTGTCACAAGCAATTTCTTCATTTTCTACAATGTTTTCCAAAGCCTTTTTCTTTGGGGGAGTCAAAAGGAGTTATTGTGTGGTAATGGGTTAAGGACATCAAACCTGCGCTTGTTTGGGAAAGGGTTAAAATGCTTATTATATGTCAATTGTCTGGTAAATAGATCCTTATATAGTAAGTATGATAAGTAATCATTTGTTTATTTTGATTTTGTAGTTAACTTATTGTAAGAATTTGAACTTTTAAATTGTCAAAAAATCCATTCCAATAGCATTAATTGAATTTTTAATGCCTCATATTGAAAGATTGGGGGCATATTAATTTACTCGTGTCTGTCTGTCCATCAGTCTGTCCATCAACCTGTCTGTCTGAAAACTTAACATTAGCATTTTCAGGGGCTTTTTTAATTATAAGTGTTTCACAAACACATCTTGTATTTTCAGAATTATACTATCCAGTTTATACGGAACTTGTATTGACTCCATCGGTTAGTGTGCCAAATTATTGTAAGTATAATTGATTTTAAATCCACTTACACATTTCTTCGCCTCTAATTTCACAATATTTTTTTTTCAGAAAATTTTATTGTGGTTATAGGATAAGATGTGTGAATATGTGTAAAAGTTGCCAATCCGCTGTGGTGGTCTGCCAAAATCAAATGAACAATTGTAAACGATATCTTGCTTATCAAAAATACCTCAAGAATGCCAAAATGAAATTCTACAACTAAATTCTATCTATGCCTTAGTGTTTTAACCCATTCCCAAACGTCAATATTTTGGGGTGATCAGATTTGAAAGCTACTGCAGACGACAGAATAAATGCTTATCAAGGTTGGATTGGCGTACAATATAGCTAAGAAAATATTGAGGCAAAAGGAGAAACTGCTGGTTATCAGCAGTTTCTTCTTTTGTCTCAATGTTTTCTCAAAACCATTTCTTCCTGGGACGTCAAAACCAGGTCTTGTTTGGGAAAGGGTTAATTAAGGCTTGAATTCAAGGAAAACAATAATGTCAACACAGTTATCGTTTTCCTGTTTTCTTCTGTTTTGTGCAATTTTTGAAAATGATAAAAATTCAAAAGTTAGTAAAATGACAACAATTAAGAAGTCTATTTCCAAAGAAATGATTTTACTCTCTAGTGTCAAAAAAGGGTGAGAAAAGGAAATGCATTGTCATAACAGGGGCGAGATAAAAAGAGAATGGAAGTTGTGATCCCCAATATTCTAACCAAATGAACGGGCGTTATCTATAATTAATACGCAGTGATAGTTCCAAAAAAATACCGAGTTAATCAAGCCTCAGTTGCACGAGGAAAAATCCATATTGATTGGTCGGAAGATAAAACAACAACTAATTCTCCGACTCGATGCAAAACTGTTCCTCGTCCATCTGCGAGCCTGTGTACGAATTTACGAATTTCTCTCTCCGCTGAATAAAGAATGACCCGATATCGCGTATTGTTTATTTGTGAACCGTTAAGCCGTGATGGAATAAATCCCTTCTCCAAACATTTCCTAGTTTTGATGTCCTTGATAAAGTTTTTTTACTCAAAATATTGAGAGAAAAGGAGAAAATGCTGACTACCAGCATTTTCTCCTTTTCCCACAATGTTTTCTAAGCTACATACATTAAATATTTTTTTCTGATTTTGGAAACATTTAGATCTATTTCCTTGTCTGCAACACAGTCAGATGTCTGGACCATTCTAAAATTTTGTCGTCTTGGAAAGGGTTAAGCCGTCGTTGTTGAATAAAGATAGGGTCCCGCATCTTATTGTAGGGCTGTGAACAAAACGCAGCATTGTTTGACTAATACCGTGAAAAGCAATCGTCGGAATTAATTTCATAATCTGGGAAAAGAGAAAATGATCTTTTTTCCAATATATCTCGGAATGATTGCTTTTGGTCTTGATATCACCATATCGACCCGAATTCTTTCATTTATCAAAACTGGAAATCATTGTCTCTCGTGTTTAAATTGGATTTGTTTGCTAGAAAATGTAATAGAGAAAGCATTACAAAAATTCCAAGACTTTACAGATACGTGGAATATGTATTCCGATAAGGAAGTCTCGTTTGTTCCTATCTTCAGACGTAAATTTAACCCTTTCTCAAACAAGGCTTGGTTTTGACGTCCCTGATAGAATTGGCATGGAAAAACATTGAGACAAAAGAAGAAACTGCTGATAACCAGCAGTTTCTCCTTTTGCCTCAATTTTTTCTGTGCTATATTTCACTCAAATTCTATCTTTAATAACATCTATTTTGTCATTTGTGGCAGTTTCTGAAGTGGATATCACCCTAAAACTTTGTTGTCTGGTAAACTGTTAAGAAAGAGAAAAAAGAATTCTTACTGGTTTAGACTGTCTGACTTAGTGCAAAACAATTGTAAGTGCATTAAATTTGTCTGTACTTACAACAGTTTGTACTTTGTCATAGCTGTTTTGTCTTTTTAAAATTTAGATAGGTCCAAATTCAAAGATAATGCAGATGACAATGTCAAGCGCATAAAAATTAACCATTTTCTCGTCTTTATTGATAGGAAACATAGTGGGAAATGAAGAAATTTCTTGTCACAAGCAATTACTTCATTTTCCACAATGTTTTCCAAAGCAATAATCTTGTAGGGTTTTAAATTAGGCGTCCTTGTATGGGATTTTGTTAAACATCATAATGCATACACAAAATTATAATGTACTATGAAATTTTGTTGTTTCAAAATTTCAAATTTCATGCATTTAACAAACACTTAATTAATTTTTTTGTCAAGAAATGTAAAATATTTGTGTTCAAAATAAATTGTTTATACCTTGGTTATATTTTTCTTGAGGCTTTTTTCTGCTTGCAAAATTTGTGACTTTTTTTTTCTCACTTTAGTGTTTTTATGCAATGTACATTTTTAATAATGCATATTTGTCAAAAAATAAGTCTGAAAAAAGGGTTCCCTTGACCTTATTTGCAATGGAAGTGAGTGATTATTGAGTATTGGTTAATTGATTAATTAAAGATATCCGCATTATCATAAGAGAAGATTTAATTAGTCATTTTGTAATTAAAAGACATTAGAACTAATCGTTAATGATGGGGTTTTTATGTCTCCTCATGCGGACGGATCATTTTGCTGTTTTTCAACAAAAGCCTCGTAACTGCAGCTTAAAACAAGCTGCAGTTACAAGGTTTTTGTTAAAAAGCGAGATTTCTTCACCTGCTAGGGCCTTTGCCAGATGACAAAATTGTGGATTGTCCCAAAATTAATTTCTCCCCGAATGTTGACATAGACTGCTCCAATTTGAAAGCTGATGCAGATGACAAAATTGATGGTAATAAAAATCTTGTCATATATTGTACATTTTCACAGAGAAAATATTGTGACCCTGCCATGTTTTAGAGTCCCTTTTAAAATAGGCATGGGAAAACATTGTGGCAAAAGAAGAAAATGCTTATAATAAGCATTGTCTCTTTTTGTCTCAATATTTTCTTAAGCTCAATTTTACACAAATTCTATCTTTATTAATATCCATTTCATATTTCATTTACCACAATGAGTTTTATTTTAACCAAAGTTTCAGTAAGTTAGTGGTGGATCCAAAGGGGATTCAGGAGCCTCCAACAAACCCCCCCCCCTTCCCCCGTCTGTTGGCTGATATTTCATTTTCATATAGAAATTTGGTCAAAATTGTGTAAAAATTGGAAAATGAACTCCTCTATTTGTATGCTTGAGCCCCCCTCATAGAAATCCTGGATCTGCTGCAGTAAGTACAACAAACTTTAACAAAGATACAAATTTTGATTGGCATTCAATGTCATTTATCATTATCTAAGTTTAGGACCTAAGTTATGACAAAGGGTTAATTAATTGATGAGAAAAACTTGTTTCTTCAAACAGAAGCCATTATAAAAGACATGACAGAATTTCATCAGAATTTTCTTTGTCGACTCGATTGAAGCACTTATTTCGTACTCCCCGTATAATCATGCGTAATTTGCGGCACACATGGTTTCAAACCCAATTGTTCTAAACTAATTCGGGAAGCAATCTAGCGACCCTTTTCATCTGGATTTGGAGGCGACAAATTAATCAGATTGTTGGTTGATAACGAAAGCTGAAATTACCCGACACTACAGCGAGATACGCAGTCTAATTAGGGAAAAGTAATCTTCTTTTCTCTTACAAAAACTTCGCTATTACCGAGCACTGTTTAGTGTTTTAAGAGTCCTTATCTTTTTTCCAAATAACAAAATTATGAACTGTTCCAACTTGGAAGCTGTTGCTAAGGGCAATATAGGCGTAAATAAAGACAGAATATGTGAACAACAATACTATGAAAATTTTTAGTCAAAAAAACAAAAATGCTGTTTATCAGCATTTCCTTCTTTCTTCTAATGCTTACTTGTTCATTTTCTAGGGATTTCTTTTCATTTTTTTCTTGTATGGGAAAGAGTTATACTTAAAGCATACTTATGAATGGTTGACTTCAATATGCTAAGAAGAACTTTTTGTCTGACCCTCAAGTCATTCTTTCATCTGGGAACAATTAAAAAATGTCTTAAGAGGAGAATTTTGAAAACTTTGTCACCATTTGAAGTTGAATTGACATTTTGAAAAAAATTGTCAAGACCCTTAATCAAATGATAGTACCCAATGTGTTACTATTGTCTTTCAGTCCCTTGGTCATTTCTCTGAAGACTTACTTTGTCACAACGTTCAATTTTTTTTCTGCCACTAATGAAAATTTTAAGCTTTTGTCAACATAAATTTTCTCTTCATCAACTTTTTAGATTGGATAATTTAAAAATTTTGTCATTTATGAAAGGGTTAACCCTTTCCCAAACAAGACCTGGTTTTGATGTCCCTATTAGAAGAGGCTTGGGAAAACATTGAAACAAAAGACAACCAGCAGTTTCTCCTTTTGTCTCAATGTTTTCAATGCTATATCATACATAAATTTAATCATAATCAACATCCATTTTGCTGTCTTCAGCAGGATTTGAATTGGACTGCCCTAAAAATTTGTCGTTTGGGAATGGGTTAACTTAGGGTATCTGATGACAGTGTGGAGTTGCAATATTGTATACGATGAGCTCTGACCAAGACAATGGGACGAGTTTGAATGAGCTTTATCAATGTAAACAAACAGATATCATTGCTTTTTCTTTTAAAACCTTGTAACTACAGCTTGTTTAAAGCTGTAGTTACAAGATTTTTTTAAGAAAAGCAGCGATATATAATTTCAGTGACCTTTGACCTGCTGATTGATATCTATTGTCTATTGATAATAATAAAGTGGTGTCAAAATACTGGAAATTTTTTGCAATCAGGTCAACATGAAAGATGATTTTCGATGAGTTACGGTGTTGATTATGAAGGCCCACACACCAATTTTTGTGCCAGTTGTAATAGTTGTACATAAATGGTTGAATTGTGGTCCATTTGTCAAAACCAACATTTTGCTTGAGTATGAACTATGATTTTTTAACATTATAAAAATAAATGAAGTATTCCAAAAAAGCCTTATTAAGCATAGCACTGCTTTTCTACAAAACAAGCTGCAGTTACCAGGTTTTTGTTGAAAAGCGACAAATAGATATGGGACAGAAGTTATATAAAATATCTTTTACTTATCTGTTCATTCTTTGTGAAGAGATACCAAATTCACAGTCATAAGTAAGATCTATGTCAAAGTCATATGTGGAAGGTACAGTGTGCAAAGAACTGTCATAAAGATTCAATGCCATGCTCAACAGAGCAGTGCTCAACAACTAGATCCACTTTGCATAGAATATATCACAGCTTTTCAGCCAAAACCTCGTAACTGCAGCTTGTTTTAAGCTGCAGTTACGAAGTTTTTGTTAAAAAGCGGCGATATATCGAAAACAGGACAAAATAATTTTGAAAATAGGACAATCTAATTATGAAGTAATTTATGAATGAATTGGAACCATGAGATACCTGTCTATTCTATATGTAATTGAGAAGCCCAGTTGGTCTACGGGTATTTAGCAGTAATTAGATGTAGGAAAGATAAGAAGAATTAATTCCGCCCTTTATTCTGTTATAGCAAAAATCACAGTGTTCAGTTCAGAATTACTAAAACAATTATTAAGCATGAAATAAAAGTTAATGAGTTAATGAGTTAATATTTGAGAAAAAATCCAATGAAAAAGATGATTTTCAAATGTCATGTTCAACATTCAATTGTGGGATTCCATAATTATGATATTTAAGCTGGAAAGCAAGTGCGGATCCAGGTATTTTTCCCAGGGGGGGTTCTTCCGATCCAACCCCTTTATTCGCCAAATTCCAGGGGGGGTCAGGCCCCCTGACCCCCCTGGATCCATGCAGATACATGTCATACCGTGAAGGACTAAATATAACAACGGTTTGTCATGGCACACAGGGACAAATGACGCAGCTTATATGGGACATAACCAGTAATCTTTTTGATAACCCCTTTTTTCGCCAAATTCCAGGGGGGCCTTGACACCCCCCCCCCCTCTGGATCCGCGCATGGAAAGTCTAATTTTTGGACAGTCTCAGAAGATAGAACCCATTGAATAAAGCACTGCTATGCAAAAATTTTATTTCTTGCATTTGCTTGCAATGAGTTATCAAAATGTAATATGGTGATTGTACAGTACTGGTGCATAATGTATGTCATAATTTGAATCAATCCTTCCAACAACACCAACCTGCTCTATATTAAAGGCCCATTTTCCAGATCCCGGCTCAATTGTATGATGTGTGGGGAAGTAGTTATAGGCAATATGATAGCTTCACATGTTAGATATACAGATAGATTAATACTCCCAATCTCATACAAAATTGACCTAATTCAATTAATACACTAATTATATATAGTTGCTTCCATCTTCTGTAGTTTGATTTTTGCTGTAAGAATGATCGATAGCAATCTGATAAACATTTAGAGGGACCGATTGATAATATTGAAGATAGTTTTGAAGTTTATTATTAACCTTCCAAACAAAAACATAGAAAATACAGAATTATAATTCTGGTAAATTTTGCACAATATCTGTCAAAAAATGAAAGGTAACTTACAGATGAAATATTGATGTTTGAGTGCTTTTTGCACAGAGATAGATCTTATTTTCAAGCCCTGATTATAGTCATGTAGTGGAAAATTGTTAATAAACTAGAACTGTCGCAAAGCGGACAAATACCCCCCACTAGGAACTTGTCACCGAAAAAGTGCTATAGGTCGACCGGTTCTTGACTTTGAGCACGGAAACGGATTTTAAACAAAGTCCAACTGTGACCTTGACCTTTGACGTTGGTGACCCCAAAATAATAGGGCACCTCCTTGGGTCATGGGCAACAACTGTGTAAAGTTTCATGATTCTATGTCAAACGGTTCTCAAGTTAGAGCATGGAAACAAAATTTTAAATTTTGACTACTACCCCCCCCCCCCCCCCCCTAAAAAAATTCAAAGTGGCATAACTCTGAAACTAATGACTGGATCAAGATGAAAATTGCAGGTACACAACTTCATATGATAGGAAACAACCTGATAAAATTTCAGCAAAATTGGTCAAAAACTGTGGGAGGAGAAGAGGACACAAAATTATGTCCACGGACGGACAGACAGACGGACAACCTGATTCCAGTATACCCCCCATAACTTTGTTGTGGGGGGTATAATAACTTTGTTGTGGGGGGTATAACAATGAACTTGTTTAGTAAGGTTACAGATAACAGTTTGGTTATAAATGCTTTTCATGATCGAAACTTTTCTCAACTTGTATAGATGGCTACGTATTGCATAACAGCTGCTGGGTTACAATAAACTATAGCTGGTTTTCCCTTAAAAGTTTTAAAGTTGTAACACTCCTAACAAAGAAATTGTTGAAATATCATAAATACTAATTCTTTAGGAATTCGTATGGCAGATTAAAACTTTAACACATGTTACAATTGATTTAACTTTGAAATAAAACCTTCAAAATCTTTCAAAATCGCAAAGAATTATGATAATCCAGAGATGTAATTCAAATTTATAGGCTTCTCAACAACGTTTAAATTATTTTGCAACAATGTCATGGAAACTGTATAATTTGTTTATCAAATGATCGGCGGAGATAATTTTTGCACATTTAACCCTTTCCCAAACGACACAATTTTAGGGTGATCCACTTCAAGAACTGCCACAAATGACAATAGATGGTATTAAATAGGGGATTTTTGTCAAATATGGCATAGAAAATATTGAGACAAAAGGAGAAACTGCTGGTAATCAGCAGTTTCTTCTTTTGTCTCAATGTTTTCCCAAGCCAATTCTATTAGAGACGTCAAAACCAGGTCTTGTTTGGGAAAGGGTTAATTGTTGTCTTTGACAGCGATTATAATTTATCGACAGTATTAAATGTTAATTTGGCATTTATGAATTTATTTGATGGAAACTGTACACCAATCAGATGATATCGTTGAGTCATGTGACATGTTTGAAAGGAAAATTGTTTGCTTGTTCAGAATAATGGTCATTATGTAACCTTTTTCTACAAGCAGACTTTTCCTAAACACTTGTTGCGATGAATTCGGATTAATCTTGGTAATGCAGGTAGCAGTCTCTTGCTAGATCAGCCGGTACCGATTTGTTCATTGTTTTCGGTAAAGTGGAAATAATTTGGGTTGTGATCCCGGTTCCAGGATTTCTGTGAAGGGGGTTCAAACATACAAACAGGGTGGAGTGTGGTTTGTTTTTCTATTCTTAAACAATTTTGACTGATTTTCTTTACGAAAATGAAATCTGAATAATAATTTGTCCCTCTGGATCTGCCACTGTTTCAAAGGTCAACAAATTTTGTTATAATATTTTTTTTAAAAAAAGTTGTTGTAAACAGAAGAATCTAGTCTAGAAGTACAGCTCATGAAAAATGACCTGGCAGAGCACCCCTAGCTAATAGCTAGGGGTGCTCTGCCAGGTAATTTATCGTGAGCTATATAGGAGGTACTTCAAGCCGGCAGACATGAGGAAAGTCTATTCCCTAAGTGAAAAGATTAAATCCACTGCATGTTTCTCATTAGAGTCTTTAGAATTCAAACTAGGGAGAAAAGAAACCATATTCATTTCAAGGAAAGATATTTTATTGGCAGATAAAATATGGCCACCGACACAAGACCTGCCAAAGTTCCTCATTTCTTGTTATTTATTGGTCTATGTTTCCTATCTAAACTGATTTTAAGGCTTCCCCTCTTTTAGACTCCCAAAGATTGATTAGTTTCAATGGTTTCCATTTCACTCATTATTTTCAATAAAAAATGAAAATGGGTTTTATCGAGACCAGGAATCTCTTTATCCAATTACCTCCCTTTTGTAATGAATACTGTCTATCCAAGCTCGTCTGATTATAAAGTCTAGGTTGGTAAGAATTCCTGCTTCTCAGCTTTCAATCTTGATTAAGCATACATTAAAGAATTTAAAAGACATAATGCAACATTCAGATTAAATCTTTTTGTATAATATAAAATAGAGGCACAGCCTTGCCTCCTTTTCCAGCTTTACTAAAACGAACAGATTACAAAACTTTTATGCCCTATCGAAAGATAGGAGGCATATTACATGTGCTTTACAGGTTTTTGTCTGTCTGTCGGTCTTTCTGTCTGTTCTGACTGATCGAAACTTAACATGAAAACTTAATATTAGCCATTATGGGGGGCATTGATGTTTCACAAACACATCTTGTTTATTTTACATTATGCTTGAGAACAGCATGGATTTTGATCAGACTGTGTGAAAGCACAGGCTGGTCTAAATCCAAGTTGAACTCAATGCAATAAGTTCTATTTTTCCAAATCCAATCTCAAAATAGTGTTATCTTCTTAGAGTCCATTCAGGGGTTATCTACAGCTCTTGTTGCTCAATGATCAGACAACAACAAAAGTTGATAAGTCGTTGATGACACGGCTTGACAATCTGTTGAAAGCACTCAAATACAGGAAGTGATCTTCAGCATATCATCACTTTTCAACAAAAACCTCGTAACTGCAGCTTAAACAAGCTGAAGTTACGAGGTTTTTGTTGGAAAGCAGCGATATCTCTAACACAATTACCAGTCATTTGAAATGTCCTCTCCAGTATTTAGATTCATAAATTGTGAACTGAAAACTTCAGTTAGTGCATAACCAAGTAACTTCAATAAGTAGATATTGATAGCTGTATATGCATATTATGTACTTAAAACGCTTTTGCGCTAGCCTGTAATGTATCATTACATGAATCTTTCACAATAAACAGCTTTCTCTAACCACTAATTGTTTCTTGGTCACCATTTGCCACTATAATTTTATATTTGCAGTTTCCAATTTCATCAGGAATCACTGATTTTCAAATTAAATGTTTTAATCGGTGTTAACCCATTCCCATATATTGACGCTTTTAAAAGCCCCTCAAGAAAAAAACTTTGGAAAACATTGTGGGAAATGGAGAAATTGCTTGAGACAAGCAATTTCTTCATTTTCCACAATATTTTCTACCCTAAAAGTCAAGAAAATTTTCATTTCCATTTACTTAAAATTGTCGTCTGAGACATCTTTGAATTTGGACCACCCTAAAATTTTGCCGTTTGGGAAAGGGTTAACTTCTTATGTAGGCACAAGTGCCCTTACATGTATCAATTGTCTTTAATTTTCAATGAAATATTAAAACACAAGTCATATTTGAATTAAAAAATAATTATGACAATAAAAAATGCTTGCCTTGACAAATTGCTTTTCATAAAATATATCTGTTTAAAATCCAGGTAGGGAAATCTTGCAGCTATTTCAAGTGTTTGAGCACTTCAGTCACGATAATAACCCCAGAGATTCGAGACATGATTCTCCGTTGGAATATGTGGAAACATAAATAACGAACAATTAGGGTGGAACTCGTCTATGTACCAGAACATTGTCTTTGATGGTTTTACGATATTCTGACATGATAATGCTCGTATTATGGATGAGACGGCTTATATGAGTTACGAGGATTCATACAGACTTTTTTCCATATAAGGTCGTTCTGTGTCAATAGGGACTAGTCGCTATTCTAACATGGTTTCTTCTTGTTGATGAATATGAATTCAGGTTTTTCCGAGTTCATACTGATTTGATGGGTTTTTGCTCCTCCAATGTCATTTGTTCTCATTTTCTGTAATTTTCTAGGGGAAGATGATTTTTAGCATACTTTCTGTATTTCTATTTCAAGTTTACTCATTTTTCACATTTTTTTATGTCTTTGTTCCAATTACAACATAGTAAATTGCTTTTTTTCCCAGCTTCAACTCTTTACCCCTAGTACTCTAATATAATCGTTTATTGACTAACAATTGCAAGAAATTTTGGAACAGCTTTTCTTTCCTACTTCAAATTTGTTTACCAGTTTCTCTGTTTTTAAAGGCTTTTTCTGTATTACAAATATTTTCCACACAGCAAAATGTTGGACTGCTCCAATTTGAGAGCTACTGTAGATGACAAAACCGATGTTTATAAATATTTGTGTTCGCACAAAAAAGCAAAGAAAATATTGAATCAAAAGAAGAAATGCTGATGATAAGCATTTTTCTTCCTTTGTGTCAATATTTTCCCAATATCTTTCTTATTCAAGTAAATGAAAATAAAAAAAAATCTTATTAGGGAAGCGTTTAATCAATAAGCCTTAAAGTCTGTGAAAAAGTGAAAATCAAAGTACCTGCAGGCACTGTAAGTTGACATTGTGTTATGGGATTATTTTGTGAATTCTGTACATAAATTATCTTTATAGTTTCTTGACCAATATTGCTTGATATTTCTTTTAGGTGTAGTTTTACATATTTGCGATATTTCATGAATACCAAAACTTACAAAATAAATAAATGTACCATATTTCATCCAAGAATCATTATTGTCTGCAATATTTAAGATAGTATTTAAACATTCTAGTTATTCAAAGTCAGCACAACTTTTATATGTATGGCCAAAATATGTTCTTTAAACACTTTTTTGTTAAAATGTTTCATAGAACTTTAGTTATTTTTTCTATCATTTTTGGATGAAATATTGCATCAAAGATAATAAAAAATTGACTTACCAATTATTTACTTGTAAAATAGTTAAACCTGTATCCTGCGCTAATTGTTTCTTTTGTTCTTCTGACGGATATGGATGCTGAAAATACAAAAAAAACATGTATTTAGTCAACCTGATGGAAGACATTTTAAAAACATGAGATCAAAATAGGATCTGTAAATTGAATTATCATCAGTGATTGATCAAAACCTCATAACTCCAGCTTATTTGAACTGTATACGTAGTTACTAAGGTTTAATGACCCACCCTGCCAACGATATGCAATATAACCCTATTATAGGCCTATCTGTTGTACTATATGCCTTTGCGATGCTACTTAGCAATCAGCGACACTACCATCAGGGTGAAACATTATTTCCTGATTAAGTTTCTGCTATTATTATTGATCTTTTTTGGCCTGAGACTTAAATTTCCATGACCATTCTGTTACATGTACTTTCTCCGTTAGTTGAACTTTAATATTAACATGTTTGAAGTGGGGTAATGCATGCATATGTAATGTGTCTCATGTCACCATAGCCAAACAATATCATTTATGATCAAGTAAAAATAAAAGCATTCCATTTCTTTCAAGTTTTTCATACATTTCAGTTGTTTCTGTGTTTCATTTCAATAGGATACAATGGCTTTTACACTGAGGCGTCAAGGGGGTAGAATCGGCATCAATATGGTGCCTGAGTGCAGTATTTATATAGAGACAGATAATGGCAAATCCCGGTCTTGTCTCTGTGGTGTTTATATTAGTTCTCTTGCAAGTTTTTATCTTTGAAATGAAAAATTAGATTGCATCTGGGAGTCTCAATTCTCCCTTTTATAACATTATATTGTGCACCATTATGTGTTTCAAAAATATCTATGCACTTACCTAACTAGCTTTATTTATTTAGAAAACTTTCCCAATGTTCTCATTTGGACATTTTATGATTTATGGAATACATATCATCGATTTCCTTCGAATGTCTCGTAACTACAGCTTGGTAAAGCTGTAGTTACGAGACTTTGGCAGGAAATCGGTGATATATGAATTTATTTTTAGATAACCTGATGTATCAAAATTGACATTTCTTAGAATTATGATATCTCTTCATCTGAGGAATATATGCATCAATCAGATTTTATACAAGCTACAATATGGAAAAACGGTGCTTTTTGTCATTAATTTTTAGACCAACATGAATCAAAATCAGTCTGCAATAGCAGTATGATATATAACAACAGTCTGATCCAGATCCTAATGTTCTCCTAAGTATCATGACTTATGGCTAGCGAAGAAAGTTGCAAGTCCCTGATCAGACTGTGGTTAGATACTACACTGATCTGGAGCTATGACAGTCTTGCATGTTGTAAGGGCTCTTTTTCCAGAACCTGGCCGAGATAGAAAATGACTGTCTCTCATAGGATGTTACCAATATTGTGATAACTTTGGGGTCGATTGAAAGATTTCCTTTCGGACTTGGGGAAATATTCTTTGGTCTAATTGGGCATCTTTATTTGATCTGGGAAGGGTCATAACATTATCATCTATCAAAGTTAATAAATGCACTTAAATTCATCAGATTTAAATCAATTCTGGGATGTGTTGTTTTTTTTCAATGGTTACCATGGAAACCAGTCTTTGGAAATGAGAAATGGTTTTCTTTCATGGAATGAGGAAAAAATGGAGAAGACAAAATCGAAAATCTCCTTATAATAGCTATGTTGAAAGTTAGAATAAATTCAATCAATGGCAGAAGAAGGCTACATGCATTCTTTTCCACAGGGAATAAAAAGTGAGCTAAAACGTCGACACAATTCAATTTGGAAACAAAATTGATCATTTTGATGCTAAGGCACACACTACGGGCTTGGAAAATCTAACACTGGTGTTGTCGTTCTTCCACTAATAGTTTCTCCTTTACCAGTTTCTGAAAGGACGTCTGGATATATTTTCTTAACATCCAGATTTTTAAATCTGACAAGTTTAATGCTACTTTCAATTGCCTATTATTATGACCAATTCTTTTGTAACATTGGTAAGCTAGTATCATTAATGATGGTATCACTATTTTACTTCTGAAACCTTGTAACTACAGCTTTAATCAAGATGTAGTTATGTTTTTTTTTTACAGAAAAGCCATGACATGACAGTTCTTTACCCATTCCAGGGACATTTTTCAACTTACATAGCTAGGGTATGTCATGCATGTCTTAATTAACTAACTTGATATGTATACACGCTTCTTTACCATGGGTAAATAAATGGTCTGTCTGTTTGAAGCTCAAAGGTCAAGGTCACTTAGGTCAAGGTCACGGTTGTGTGGACCATAACTTGTATGTTCTTATTTTTCAGTGTCTATTGGCGAATTTCCTAAGGACAGCAGCAGGATACAATTATACCAAATCTCCCTTACATTCTGGCTTTGAAGACCAATCTCAGTCTACAATACTTGCCTGTATTTAAATTGTGAGTAAGTTATTGGAGCTTTATTCAGCATAAAATTGAATTTTGTCACCATTTTCTATTTTCCCCCTGGAATTTATTTGATTTGGTTGATATTTAGAGCTCACCATGTAATAACCCTGTGTCTGGTATGTAGGCATATCGCAACATGTATTACGCTGCTTTCTACGAAAACCTCGTATCTACAGCTTGTATAAAGCTGTAGATACGAGGTTTTTGTTGAAAAGCGACGATTAGTAATATGTATGGCCACACTTCTAAATCTAAATTTTCCTACACTAATCAGGTTACGGTAGACATGCAGACAAAATTTAATCACTTTGTTTTCTGATATATCAGTTACGAAAAGGTCTCCTAGATTTTTCTACAAAATCTGGCATAAATGTGACTTGAAAATCTGGCTGAAGCTTTAATAAATATTTTAAGAATGATCAAGTCCACATTTCATCTTTGCTTATTGTTGCATGTGCACCTAAAGTTTACAAGTACAAAAGCTTGCTATGAACTTGATATGCATGCAGAGGCTACAATAAAGGAATATACACCAAGACCCGAACTCTGACTAGCATTTAAGTAGAAAATTTTGTATCTTCTCGAGTCACCACGAACAAGTGCATTGATTCATTTTGGCTTAAGTAGATGAAGAAGTGATCTAAATAAAATTGGTTTGATGTGCAACATCATTGTGGAAAGCTTGGACTTATCCAATATGAAAGAAACTCAACTTGGATTATGACCTTACAAGCATATTCTAGTTGATGGACAGACAGACAGACAGCTGCAAGAGTATCGCACTTCAGATGTTTGATAGAAACAATAACCCATTACCAGATGGCAAATTTGTTGACTTGTCCAAATTGAAAGATGTTGCAGACAACAATATCAAGTGAATGAAATGTTAAAGTTTTTGGTCTTTTGGGAGAGAAAACATTGTGGTAAATGAAGAAATTGCTTGTAACAATTGTTACAAGCAATTTCTTCATTTGTCACAATGTTTACCATGGCCTTTATCTTGCGGGCATCATTGGGTAGGAATGGGTTATAGATGAGCAATATGAATAGCCTGTTTCATTCACCATTTGGAAACAACAAACCAAAAAGGGTTGTGAAATGTTGTAACACATCATAAAATGTTGTCATGAAACCTGCCCGTTTTTACATCTCTCAATTCAGCACTAACTAGAGAGGCAGTTCTCCAATAAAAGCACAGATCAATATTTTAAACAAAGTCTGGGAAAAATAAATCTTCCTTAAAGTCCTGAAAATCCCCTTAGATCTTTGTTGTTTTAACGATAATTAGAATTGGTCCTTTTCTGATTGCGTGAGACTATTGCATATATGTGGCACATAATCATTTATTTAACATCCAAGGAACGTACTTGGATGTATGGTTATGTACTTGAATTGCATGTTATGTGAACTGAAATGAACACATTTAGAGTTTATTAACAAATGAATGCACTTTTGTTGTATTTCAAATGAATGCATTTAGAATTTCCATACAAATTTCTACTCAAAAACGTTCTTTTGAAGGAATTTGAAGGAATCATTCATTGTATCAAGAATTTCAACATTCCAATCATTTCTATTCATAGATGACTAAGGCAATGCCAAAAGCATTTGCTCTATCTTTCTGAATAAAAGGAGTAAGTCATATAGAGTAAGGTTAGATTGCTGCTATCAGGCTATGTGCCAACTGATTTTGGTTTAAGCTTGCAGACTGCAATCAGAATATTCTTGGGTGTAACAATAATGTTTTCTTTGGGAGAGGAGTGCAATACATGTGGCATCTTTAAAAATACTTTTGTGATTAAAAACATTGGCTTGAAGTTTCTTAAGAATGTCATCAAACTTAATAATAAGTAATATTCATTGGGAGTAAAACACATTTTGAATACAAGACAGACTTATAGTGGCAATGCATTTTTCAACAGACATACTTTGATTAATTTTGTGAATCATTGAATATTTGTTTGACATTTTGTTGAAAAAGGGATCAGTAGAAACAGTTAATTACTCCTAGTGGAAGAGCAATGCCTATCAAGCCATTAACTGTAGTTGTAATGTGGGCTTTATGTGTCCCCTTACAAGAATAAATCTTCAAGTTAAAAGGGAGAAACATGGAGGGAATGGCATTCAGCTGAATTGATCTTAAACATGGCAATGTCATCGTAATGTTCTAATAACTGTCCACATCTTTTGCAAGAGAATTTGCTTTTGTTTTGTTTGTTATAGATTATTTAAGCTCTAGCAGGCAGCAAAGACAAAGTTCAGACTGCAAAGACATTTATTAATTACATTGCCAATCTATCTGAAGTCATTCTGTAAACATTTAAATCTAAAATATTCTGGAAGGAGTTGGAAATGATATATAACCATTCCAATCTTTTCGTCCTTGATTTTTTTTAAGTAAGCGATTTCACATTTTATGCATTCTTTCAGAACTGAAAAGGGTTCAAATACAGAAATATCATTGTATAGACCATTGAGCATAAAAGTAAATTACATTTCATAATTGAAAACCTTAATTATTCATTCCAAATGAATTGTTTAAATTTGAAAGCTAAATGACATAGTGCCAATTTGTTCCTGTCATATTTTGACCCTATTACTATTTCATAAGTCTAGGTACTATATAACAAGAAATTATTATCAATTAGCAATTTAGAAATACAAAATAGGGGTATTGATATTATTCTGGATGATGCTGTTAAATGACAAAATTTGCTAAAACATTGTTGGAAATATGACATGCTCCTTGAATAATGTAAAATCTTTCTGTCTTCTTTTTTTATACAATGTATACCAGTAGATCTTTTAATGAATTTTATGTAAGTTTAGCAATATTAAACTCATTTTCAGCAGAAAATAAGACCAGAAGGATGTTGAAGTATTTACAATAGCCAAAAGAATTTCATGCTATTATAGCATTGTTTAATATAATTTTAAAGCTATTTTAGTTTCAAATAGAATAGACAAAGCCATTTATTGTTTGTCTGTTATTGTCAAGAATCCTCAAAACCAGTTGTCATACAGGAGAATGTACCAAGGAGGCCATTTTCTTTTGTTTTTGCACTACATGTAAACAAATGGACAAATGGCTGCTTTTCAACAAAAACCTTGTAACTGCAGCTTGAAACAAGCTGCAGTTACAAGGTTTTTTCTTGAAAAAGCGATGGAATTTTCTGTGTGAGAAGTATCCCGACTGTGGTATTGGCATAGAAATTTGTACATGGATTTTTCATCACTGAAGATGTCATATTCCATGAAGCGCTATTGTCCCGCTTACAGACGGACTGTTATGGAATTAAGACACAGCTTGCCTGGTCCCAGGGGAAGCAGGAATTATAGATCATCATTGATTAACCCTCTATGAACCATGTCTAGCTTACAACCCTTTATGGCAGCACAGAGCTTGGACATTATGGTTTTGTTAACCCTTTCCCAGACAAAATCTGGTAGTGGCGTCCCCAATGGAAAAGCTTGGAAAAATATTGAGACAAAAGGAGAAAATGCTGATAACCAGCATTTTCTCCTTTGGCATCAATAGTTTCTTTGCTATATGTTATACTTGAATCCTCTCTTTGTCAACATATTTGTTTTCGCTTGCAACAGCTTTCAATTTTGACGACCCTCAATTTCTGTCGTTTAGGAAAGGGTTAAACAAACGAACGCTGGTACTGACAGGAAGTTGCAAATAAAGCTGTTGAAAACGTAGATCAAAAAGGAGAAAATATCCAGCATTTTCTCCTCCTTCATTGTCCTCAATGAATTTATATAAAATTGTTCAGCTTATTATTCAAACATTTGTTTTGTTTTCTACTATAATTCATCCAACTGGTCTGTAAATTGGCATTCTTGGAAAAGATTAATTTGTCGCTTTTTAATCTGCAGCTGAGGATGTTTTTGTTGAAAAGCAGTGAAATGATTTTATTATTGAATAATGTACATGTAGTCATAATTTTACTCATTTTAGGAAGGAATTCTAGACAAAAGCAGAGAGTGTAGGACCTCTCATTTCTGATGTTCAATTTCCCTGGATGATTTGAACTGTAGAATGTGACATGTCCTTTAGTATGTTTACTTTAGTGTGTTTGCTGCCAAGAAATGATAATTACCAAAACATACTTTACAAAAATATTTTTGGCTTTAAAAAGCCATTTTGCAGTTCATATACTATAGCTTAGTGGTCATTCCATTATGAAAACAATACTACACATGCTGAGAACATTTATGCTAGCCAAGGATTAGAAATTTGTTCTTTACAAGAACAAAGTGGAGGTAGATTCTTTAGATTCCCTAGATGGTATGCCCGACATGGACAAGATACCATTTTTGATGATCTTAAAAATGGTCTAGGCTTCAGCTTTCATGGTCAATATCAAAGTGTACCTAGAAATATCACTTATTAATCCAGTTTGTTTGCTAGATTTGAATTCTGGAATGTCCAATGTCTTATGACAGATTGCCATGCACTCTGTATGAATTGTTATCACCAACAAATACAATTTGGGGGACAATTTAGCTTCCATGTGTGCAGGCAATTCTTAAATTATTTACATTTTAGAATGATGTGGGTTTAAAAAAGGTCTACTTAAAGAACCTGCTATTCACCCACTCTCTCACTTCAAATTCAGTAGATTTTAGATCCATTTTAAATGAAATGGTTTCAATGTTAGTGATTTTGTGGTTACTTGCTTATATATTTACCACAAAAATTGGTCTTATATTGAAAGAAAAGGCATTATGATTTGCAATTTTTAAACCACTGCTGAAGTAAGGTACTGCCAGAAGCTTGATAAAAAAAATTTTGAGGGGCTGAAATGGGAGCCATAATGGGGTAATCAAACACTCTGAGGTTCTTTTCATTCATATCGGTCTAATTAATTTTACTAACCAAATAATGTGAACAGGCTACCCTATGGTTCATTACACTGAAGGAAATGAAAAGATACCATTTTGAAAATGGATACTCTTGTGAAGGGAGGAGAGGAATTGAGAATGGACTCAACACTTTCTTACCCATGAAAATTGATTAAAAGATGATACTTTTTCACAATGTTGGTTGTTAAATTGCTCTTTATAAATTGGTATTTGTTTAGAATTTTAGACATATTTTGGTTATATATAAGACCAGGAAGAATAGATCAAGATCAACCTGCATTTCCATGCAGGTTGGTCCTGATCTATACTGCCTGCATGTGGTACATAGACCCATGCTATAAAAAATTAAAAGGGCATTGAAAATGCCAAGTATTTTGATGGTCATTTAATAGAAAGCTCTTTGCAATATGTACTTGCCAGATCTTACATAACAAATCTGTTACAAGCAGTGAAAGCCAAGATTAGCATGTATGATTATTTAGGCTGATATCATTTTAGGCTGACTTTGGCCTGCACCATCAGTATGGTATACACAAAACTGCGCAGGCATGATAAGGGTCAAGACTCCCACGATACAAATCAAGGGGAGCTAAATAAACAGCCTCTGTAATGTTCACTGTTTGTTCTGATAATTGAGACAGTCACCTTGACCTTATACTGGATGGACCTTTCTCAGGACAACAAAATTAATGCCCAGTGACCACTGCCCAAATTTTGAAAGTTTTATTAAATATAATGAAATATTAAATCATTAAACATCTAAGTTCAGAAATTCACCTAACAACTAGTGTTTGATTTAGTTTTAACCTAGTTCTGTAAACCCATACCATCCATTAAATGGTACTAGATGATGTGATCATGCAACTAGATGTAAGTTGTAAGACTTGAAATGCATGTCTCAGTTCTGTAGTTGTTATGAATTTAAATTATTTTACCATCATTATGGGGCATGCAATTGTGATGTAATAATAAATTCTACATCAGCTTTGACTTCTGACGTGTACTCTTAAAAGTCGGTCCTCTGGTGGAAACATGATTACATTTTGTTTGAGTTGTGGACTTTACTATAATAATTATAGTCATTTTATACATTTTGTATCAAAAATATTTGGAAAAAAGTTGTTTTGTCTAATTAAACATTCTTCCATTTCAGGGAGTAGCTTTGCTAGACTTTACACCTTCAAAGGGCAGATTTGTAAAGACCGTAATCCCTGTATGACAAGAATAGGAGGGCCATGTAAGATAAATTGAACCATTTGTTCTGCTTGAATATTTAGTGATTCTTTGTATCTTTAATCTGACCAGATGTTGTCTTATTGCTGCCTTACTCTTTCTCAAATAACATAATTGAAACTCCAATGGAATTGGTGAATTATTGTATGGAACGCTTGTTGTAGAGAAATGCTGGTCTTAAGTGTTTTTTCAGTGAAATTTTTTAAAGATCTTTTTTTAATAATTTATTCAAGACAACACCAACCATATTTAGGAAAGGAAATTTTCTGTATGATGTTTTGGTACAAAGTTTGCAACATTGAGAAAAATATTTTAAATGTTGGTGCAATATAGCCTAATGAAATGAAGAAAGAACTTGTGTTACAGGGTAAAAACTTTTCTTTCCATGCCTTATTGAAATGAAAATTATGAAATAAGTTGAGTTAACCCTTTCCCAAACAAGACCTGGTTTGGACGTCCCTAATAGAAATAGCTTGTGAAAACGTTGAGACAAAAGAAGAAACTGCTGATAACCAGCAGTTTCTCCTTTTGTCTCAATATTTTCTATGCCATATTTTACACAAGTCATATCTTTAATAACATTCTATTTCGTAATTTGTGGCACTTTTTGAAGTGGATCACCCTAAAGTTTTGCCGTTTGGGAAAGGGTTAAAAAGTGTCACAAACACATGCTGATTTTGATAATTGAAATTCTGCATGATCTCTGACTCATGCATTTTTTAAATTTTCCAACATTTTTGCCCATTTCTTTCAGATTGAAAAAACAGGCCTTTTCGAGGTCAGGAAGTGATAGGGGCAATAGACTGGCCATTTTTCCGGTGAGTTAATGACAGGGTTTTTACCTGTGATTATTTCACTAAATTTTGTTGATGATCATTTGTAACAAAGTGGACATTTGACTGGTCAGCCTGACAATAGACTGACCACAGGTAAAAAGTCAACATTATTATATCTTGTCCCAGACACAGACACCTATTGAAATGTAGCCTTTTTATCTTATGAAAGCGACTTTTTTCTTTTACCACATGATGATAGGTCTGTATGACCTTAAAAGGACATTATACCTCTTAGTTAACTCTTTTCTCAAAATTGATGTTGGTCTCAATGTTTATTTTTTTTAACTAAAATAACATTAGCCTATTTTTTTTATTTTAAATGAATCTTTACTGTTTCAAGCAGACTTTAATGTTGTAAGCAAAATTAATTTTTCACATATCAAACTTGAATCTTTTACAAAACACCAAAGTTTTGAAGCAATTCTTTGGAAAATGTAGGTTAACTAAGAAAATGTTGCACTTTAAAATGCTGGTAATTGTGTAATTAAGATTGATAAAACTGTATCATGGCTCAATGAATTTAGTATAGATGATGGCTACTTTCAGTAAATGCAATGACTAAAGGATAACCAAAAGACTAAATTGAAAAATTAGGAAGCAAAATGTTCAACACTTTCCCAAACAAGACCTGGTTTTGACGTCCCTAACAGAGTAGGCTTGTGAAAACATTAAGACAAAAGTAGAAACTGCTGATAACCAGCAGTTTCTCCTTTTGCCTCAATATTTTCTTGGCTACATCACACTCAATTCCAATCTTTATCAACATCCATTTTGTCGTCGGCAGCAGCTTTCAAATTGGACAACCCTAAAATTTTGTTGTTTAGGAAAGGGTTAACCACTCATACATCTATGATAAGGGGTAGATCAGTATCATCTTCCCCACACAGCCATTTAGGGGATGACATAATGCCCCAAATGACCTAAACGCAGGTGAACCTTAATTTCACCCCATTGTTGAAGTGAAGACCGGTGCACCTTGGGTACAAAACATAATGGAAGGGGTGGGTTACAGGTCCCTTTTACCCCATGACACAAATATCATCCTGATTTTTCTGTATTTTGTATAATTTTGCAAGGCTTTTATGTATATAGCATTGGGAGCAAAAATGAATAAAATTGCAATTGGTTTTCATGTGCAGTATACCAATTTATGTTACTGCAAGAGGTTCCTGTGACAAGAAGGTCAATGCCATATTTTGACACAAATATTCATTTACAGTAGCTTTGGTGTTTCACAAACACATTCTTTAATATCTTTCTTGATCCAAGAGTGTTCCTTCTTGCAAACAGTACAGACAAAGATAAGACTCTATATTGAGAGTTTTTCCAACCTCACCGGTATCCCAAAAAATGAAAGTATCCTTGATTGATTACCTTTTGTTAGTAAAAATGTAATATTACAGTTTAATTTGTAAATTGATTTTGAAACATGTATTCCGAACCTTTGTATGTCTTGAAAGCATGTCTTAAACACTGCATTTCACCAAATGCCATAAATAGTTCGGCAGAGAAAGACCCTTGAAAGTTTGATTTCTTAAGGGGAGGGGCAGACTCTAAGCTTAATCTGGAAAATGGTGCTTAATGGGGCTTGAAGTGGACATCAAAAATGAGAGAGGAAGTGTTTTTGTGTGCAGCTACTCTAGCTTTCAAAACCCTTTCTGATGATCTCTAGTTTTAAAGAGTTAATTTGAGAAATCTCTGGAAAAGATTAAGAGTAAAGAAGAAAATGCTGATAATCAGCATTTTCTTCTTTCCTCTTAATATTTTCTAACTTTATGAAAAAGTTTTTATTGACATTCAGTTCGGCATCTACTCTTCCTTTCAATTGGAGAAATTTAAAATTTTGTTCTGGTAAAGGGACATCCACTGATCTCTGACCGGTCAGTTAGCATGGTCCAAACAAAATGGGACAGACTGTTGACGGCTATTGGAATTTGATTGAAATTGTAAGACAATAAATGCCACGGTGAGGGCAGTTAATTGGGAAAGTGGACGGTTAATTGGCAAATAATGTGAGAACTATGGGGTGTCCACTCTTCAGACAAGCGGCTAAACTTGACCGGCCACTGCATGTTGTGAAATGTAATGGTCAGCTTGCTGGCCTAACTAGGCTGTCTTTCTGGGAGATTTATGACCCATGTGATAGGTTACCCATTTTCTTGTTATTTGAGAAAATATTTATAATTATTGGTGACATGTCATTTAGAAAGAGATGAAAAAATTCACGTGAACCAAGGAGATTAAGTCATTGTTTGGAAGATTCTATATGCTTTTATCAAGCTTACCAAAGTCATGTTCTATTTCCTGTACATTGACTTTCATATTTCTATGGTTCATTAATTATAATGTATTTTTTCATTTTTTTTTTTTTCATTTCTGCATATTTGATATAGAGGCTATAATCTAAATCAAAACTTCAATGGAAGAAAGCGAATTGAAAAATTGTGTTCCCAATGTTTTATACCATTGATGTATAGCATGAGTAAATATCCTAAAACTATCCAAAAATTTTCACATGAGTAAAAAAATGTTTTTCCAAATGCACCTTTCATCAAGTCCTACAGTATTTATCTAACCTTTAAAGGTGGTGCCAGATTTCTACAGATATAATTAAGTGACATTTAAATATTTGTTTTAATTTCAATAGATAAGTTACAAGAAATTTGCAACTTGCTTTGTGATAAATGTCAAATTTTACACCATTCTTGTTTTTATAACCCTGAGTCAAAACTTCAAAAGTTTCCTTTTGCAGGGTTTGAAGAATTAGGATTTGTCTGGTTGGTACCCACCAATATTGCTGTGCTCAAGAATGGTGTACAACATTCAGACCCAATTGTGATAGACCCATGAATTAGGATAGGGTCAAGGCCAAATCTTCAATAAAGGTCAAATCTAATTGTAGAACTTGTCTTTATTTGCTAATAGAATATCAGTCGGCATGACGTAATAGCCTCACTTTCATTTTTTCATCCAGGGTACAACCTCGGTTTTTATCGTTACGGGATCATACCATTTTTGAGGCAGAATATTTCCAAAATCCATTGCTAAAATTCACAAACAAAACTCTTTCTTTAAAGAATGTGATTTAAACTTTCTAACTACCATCGCATTTTTAATAATTTGGCGTAGTCGTCGAGGTATTAATGCTGAAAGTTGGTAATGCCTTAAGGAAAAAGACCGAAGCTTTCACCTCCACCGAATGAGTGCAGGTCGACTGACGACGTTTTTGATTGGCTGAAGGGATTGTGCCGACCGAATCAATACTGAAATATATTATATCTTTCAAGTTTGGAAACTAGTGGTATGTGACCATGTCTTATTAGTTTGCAAAACCTTTTGTCTTGATCGACCCCTAAGTTGCCCAAAAATGTTATTTTAGAGTCATATTTTTATCAAAATCTTAAAATTTTTGATGATCTTGGGGGACAAAACAAATTTCACATGGAGAGAGTGTTTACATAAGGGAGGTAATCCAGTGCAAACAGGGATCAAAAGATAACATGTAAAAAAATGGTGGGAAAGGAAAAATGTCTGCAAGGTGTCATGGACAGATTAGGGTGGTGTAACATTTATTTAATCTCACCAGGATATTTTTGATAGAGAGGCGACTTTATTGTGGGATTATTTTAAGACAATATTAACCGAGATATGGGGGTCTTTATAAAGTATTAAGGTATCTTAATGACGGAAATATTGACAAGGGAGAGGGACCATTAGTGAAATTATGTGGCAGAAAGTATTTCAGCACATTTTTCATTGCAAATGCTGTTCTGATTAAATACGGAAACATTTTTAAGCGAGTGCTATTTGTGACAACAAGAGATTTCAGGGTCAATTGACAATGTATCTATGTGCTTGAAACTCATGCATGAACTGCATGTCCTACAAGAAGCTTCAGATAGAATGGTAAACTAGAGTACATGTATACTGTACGTTCATATGCTCAAAATATTGTAAATTGAAAATGTAGAATAAATATAAAACTTACAGTTAAATGTTGAAAGAGCCACGCTCTCATAATATTTGTAGCTACTTTAGGAAAAATACCACGTTTTTTCTGCCGTTTTGAGTTTCGTTCGTCACAATCCTCATCGGCAGTTCCCTCCCCTGAGCCGACGCTGTTGTCTAAACAGTCACCTGAAAATATAGGAGGAAATGGATAAGAAATATGAAACAACATAGAAAAGAAGTATTCAATCGCTGAAAATTGAAATAATGTTGATGATTGTAACCGGTAATTTAGTAGTGAGCCTAGATCTCATGTCCGTAGAGCTTATATCACAACCATAGTGTCTTAGAGTGAAAAGATTCAACTTAACCCTTTCCCAAACGACAAACTTTTAGGGTGATCCACTTCAAAAACTTCCAAAAATTACAAAATGGAAGTTAAAAAAGATAGAATTTGTGTAAAATGTGGCATAGAAAATATTGAGACAAAAGGAGAAACTGCTGGTTATCAGCAGTTTCTTCTTTTGTTTCAATGTTTTCCAAAACCTTTTGTATTAAGGACGTCAAAACCAGGTCTTGTTTGGGAAAGGGTTAAATTAGGCTGCACATTTCATGTGGGCTGACTATGGTCAATACTTTACACTTCCCAGATGATTGTTATTTGTAAGAGAATTCACATTACGTCACTTTTCAACAAAAACCTCTTAACTGCAGCTTGAAACAAGCTGCAGTTACGAAGTTTTTGTTGCAAAGCACCGATAATTATGTGTGAAAGATATATGGTTATATCGTCTTGCAAATTCATACACTTTAGAAACAAAAACTATTCAGATAGCTGTAATAAGCACCATTATAGAAATGCAGCAAAAAAATCTTAATCCAATTTTCTCTCCCTCCGCTAACAGAAATAATTTCCCCATCATATAAACATTAAGCCAAGCTGGATGCCATGTTTTTTTCTGCGATAAAGTTTTTTCTGTAAACTCCAGTTAAGTGATAGGGCCTGTTAAGATCTATTGTTAGATACCGAAATCTGTTAGACTTTTGGCAGTGACCTGTTTTTCGACATCGACAAATCATATCAACACATTTTTACCAGAATTGCATAGCTCACCCATTAAATTTGATAATTGGGTCTGCATTTTGTAACCTTTTCCCCAAAGAGAGGCAAAAAGTTTATCCTATTTCCAGAATATCAGTTTTGAAAACTTCGAGAAAAAGGATGAAAATGATTATGCTATGGCTTCATCCCTATCAATACTAATATCGATCAGAATTGCAATTGCTCATTGATAAATTTGATAATTGAGATTGCAAATTTAAATAATGTTGATATATCAAAGTGCAGAAAGTACTGTAGACTGCCATATATTAGCCTTTGTTTCTTTTGAGACAAAAATTGTATGGAACATAATAAATTATAACTTTCCCAAATTGACAAGCATTGGTAGAGACTAAGATCAGGCCGCATGTATTGTAAAACGCATGCTGATTTCTATGCTACAAAAGTATCAAAGCTGAAATAGCATGTGATCATACAGAAAAGGCATAATTATAATTTTGTAATGCTGATATTCCATATTTGCAACTCTCACTTAGGATGTAGCCTGAGTTATTTCCCTTTATTAATGAGGCTTACTTGTAATTTCTTGTAATATAGTTATCACGGTGGGTAACCGATGTGACTTTTGGGAAGCGTTAACACCGAAAAAATCGTCCGCTTCAAGGTATGTTTTGTTAAATTTCTCAGCTTAATTCGAGGGCTCAGTGCAAAACTATTGTAACTGCATATTTTTCAGAATTTTTTTTTTGCATTTTCTGAATCTTTAGGAAGAAATGCATCATATGTTCAAATATTAGGTTTCAATTCTGTATACTTAAAATAATATGTAGAATTTTAAAAACATTTTTCCTCTTTAGCTTTGAGAAAGTCAATAAGTTTTTTCCCTCTCCTGTAAAGTTTTATAAAATGGAGTTGCAATAGTTTTGCACCAAGCCCTCGTTATACTCTCTTGATTTTGACGAGATAAAGTGCATGGAACGCACATTTGAGAGGGCTATTCCCGTTTGTAACTCACTCTGCTCCGAATCCCGTGGTTTCTTCAAACATTCAAGTGAAAGTTTTCTTCGGTGCATGTGAACGCTTCCCACTTTCGTTTTGCACTTACAAATATTTTGGCTCGAATGTTTGAAGAAACCACTGGATTTGGAGCAGAGTGAGTTAGAGCCCAGAATAGCCCTCTTAAAGGCGCGTTCCGTGCGCTTTATCTCGTCAAAATCCGTAGCGTATAAGCTGAGAAATTAAACAAAACATACCTTGAAGCGGACGCTTTTTTCAGTGTGAACGCTTCCTAAAAGTCATGTGGGTTACCCACAGTGGTTATTGGTTACAGTTGATCACAAAATCTTTTCGAAGTTTTGCGTGAAGCCATAAAAAATGTGTTGTGCAAAAAAAATTTGACTAATAAAAAAGTTTAAGTCCTGTTGTTGTCAGCTTGCCTAAATTGCATAGTTTGCCAGTGCTTTATTGTTTTGCTTTGGAGTTTCAAGCACATGTCTTGTTGGTAAAAGGGTTAATGGTCTATCATTAGATATGTAAACAGATATTGTACTGAAAATGATGATGACAATGTTGTAGGTAAATTTACTATATAATAGTTTTTAAATGTTTGAATGAAAATTCAAATTGATAAAAAAAAACGTTCGAAGGTAAATTAACAATGATGAAATATTTGAGATAAAAAAGGACATCCCCAAAAGAAAATGATAAGAGAACATTTTAAAAAGATCTATAAAATGTACAGGTAGTGTTACATATTTTAGAAAAAAGGTCTTTAAAAGGATTTCATATAAAACCTATTTTAGATATAAAGAGAAGAATCAGATTTTCAAAACTCTATGTAAACTTACACTAATACAGCTTTAATGACAGGATTTGGTTTAATTTGATATGTATCTTCTTCCAAGAAGAATAATTTGGCAGTCTGTTTCATACTTAATGTCCCAAAATCCTCACAAAGAAATGACAAGTCTATTTTTAAGTACTTCAGATGTCAAAAATTTTTACTTTCTCCGATTTTTTCCGCCCGCGGAGAGGCCAGAGAGAAATGGCAGTGATTATTTTCTGGCAGTAGACAAAATTAGATAAATTTGATTGATGGTTAAGCTATTTCATAACAATATTTTTCCAATCAACTTTACAATTCAATTTGCAGCGTATAATTGGTAGGGCCCAATTGCAAATTAATTACTCTATTCACAATTGTGTGTATTTGCCACTGGATGTGATCGCGCTAGTTCTCAGAGAAAATTTCCCCGATGATTCCGATATTGCATTACGCTACGTTGAAATAAACAAGACTTAACCGCAGTGAATATATAACCGCTTTTTCATCAAATTCTTCTCAAAGATTCAGAGAAAAGCACTTTTAACACTGCATGCATTGCAATGCACCCCTCAAAGATGTGCAATGGTGTGCATCAGCCTGTTTGTCTATCTTTCTTACATAAAACTGAGACATACACAAATTATGTTCTTTATGGTAGTATAACAGCATTTTATTTTTGAAAAAAAATTGTTATAAATGCTTATTAAAAACTGTAATTACAAGGTTTTTGAAGAAAGGCAGCGCACACTACCCCTCTCCAAGAGCGACAAAGGGGTTCTGACATTTCAAGAAGCAGTTTAATGCAGTTATTTTTAGTATCAGTGTGTGGAAATGGGTAAAAATAACATACAAATTTTCATTTTCTTTGAAAAAAAAAACTAGTTGATAACCTGGTTAACCCTTTCCCAAACAAGACCTTGTTTTGGCGTCCATAACAGATAAGGCTTGGGAAAACATTGACACAAAAGAAGAAACTGCTGATAATCAGCAGTTTCTCCTTTTGTCTCAATATTTTCTATGCTATATTCTACACAAATTCTATCTTTAATAACGTTCATTTTGTCATTTGTGGCAGTTTTTGAAGTGGATCACACTAAAAGTTTGGCGTTTGGGAAAGGGTTAAAGGTTTTGGAATTTAGAAAAGATAATTTAGGGAAGGCTCAGAATCTCACAATGATTGTTTACTTTTCTTCAAACATTTTAATTTGTTTAATTTGCAGCTAGATTAAAGGCACTCAGACTGGATCCGATTGAGAAATTGTTTATATCTAATGTTACTAATTTTCTGCAGGAACATGTCGAAGCTCCACAGATGGATTACATTCCAATCTTCGTGAAATTTTAACCCTGACTCAAAAAAATCTGAATTCCCCACCACTATAATCAAATGAATGAAACAAGGAAAGATGAAGAGAAAATCAAAATTACAAAATAGAGGTAAGAAATTATTCATAGTAGATTTCCAAAAGGCCAATCTACATTAAGCTTGAATTAATTGCGATGAATGCTAAGTGCTTATAGTAGTCCCTGTCGATTCTGCTTCCTTGGAAAAAGATCATTAATCACCCAAATTAGTTTGCTTATGAGTTGCCAAGATCAACCAATGAGGATCAAACTCTGCCTAAATGTCTTGACTGTGAAGCAGACATGCTACATTGTACATATTAGTTACCAATATTTTCTTCTTTTTTCTCAACATTTTCTTAACAGAATCTCTTACCATCAGCTGAACCTATGAATGTTTTATAAAGGGATAAGGAATCAGTATCGGTAGCTGGAGAGCCAGGTTTATTTATTAGAGACTGAAAATATAGGGTTCAGTCCATCCATCATTCTTCATCAAATTGTTGTCGATTTTGCATGTCCTTAGGATGGCTTTCAACCTATTTGATAAGGCCAAAGCCTTTGACTCATGGAAAACATTGAAGTAAAGGAAGAAAATGCTGACTACGTACCAGCATTTTCTCCCTTTTCTTCAATATTTTCCACCCTATCGATCAATATCAGTAGCGCGAGAGCATGGTTTCATTTATTAGAGACTAAAAATATAGGGTTCAGTCCATCCATCATTCTTCATCAAATTGTTGTCGATTTTGTATGTCCTTTTTAGGATGGCTTTCGACCTATGTGCTTTACTAAGTGCCAACCTTTTGTTTTGACACATAGAAAACATTGAAGAAAAAAGAAGAAAATGTTGATAATCAGCATTTTCTCCCTTTTCTTCAATATTTTCCATCCTATCAATCATTATCAGTAGCTGGAGAGCCAGGTTTATTTATTAGAGACTAAAAATATAGGGTTCAGTCTATCTATCATTTTTCATCAAATTGTTGTCGATTTTGTATGTCCTTAGTATGGCTTTCAACCTATATTGATGCTTTTCAACAAAAACCTCATAACATCAGCTTGTTTAAAGCTGCAGTTATGAGGTTTTTGTTGAAAAGCCATGATATGCTCTTCTAAGTGCCAACACTCTACTGTATAGAGCTTTTTTTCCCCAAAACAATGACATTCTGTTAAATTGCAAAAAAAAAAAATTCTCAAAACTTTGAAAGCATAGGAGGTAAAGTACATTTTTTAAATTCCCTTTTTCAGGAAAAAAGAACAGAGATTTTTGGATGGTGTTTTGAGAAGTTGACTTGCCAGACAATTAGGTATTACTAGATTGTTTCAAGGACCTCTTTTGTCTTTGTTGGCTTCCCTTGCATAATTAAAAACCACTTAATAGCCGTTTTCTTGTCTTGACAGTGTGACATGCTCCTGGCAAAAACATGTCTTTGCTTTCCATCAAAAACCTTGTAACTACAGCTTTAAACAAGCTGTAGTTACAAGGTTTTTAAAGAAAAGCAGCAACATAGACAGAATGAGGTGTTGAGTCTTGGAAAGTCATTTTGTTCTTAATATACTCTTATCTTTTTGCCTAACAAAACTCTCTTTTATAGGAAAATCATAGGAAACCGTGTAGCCAAAAGAAGAAAATACTTATGATATATATATTTTTTTTCATTTTGCCTCAAAATAGACATATTATCTTTAATCTGAGTATCCATTTTTGTCATGTGAGTGCAGCAGCTTTCAACATGTGTATATCATCATATTATATAGGACCAGAATATGTGCATACATGTAGGAAAAAAGAAAATGCATGTTGTACATTAGCATCTTCTTTTCTCTCATTGTTTTCTTAAGCTGTCTGCCAGACATCAATTATCAAAATCATTTTGGAAAGTGTACCTCATCTGTAGCTCGTAGTTGCATTTTTGGTGTGCGGAACTTATTTAAAACAAAGAATCTCAAATATTTGAAATATAAGAAAATAATCTTGTCAGTGCAATCCAGAATTCAATCAAAGCTATGAAAACTTTTCAGCGCTTTTTGAAATTACATAGATAATTCTAGAAATCTACTTTATTGCATTTCTCGCGTTTTTTTACGATTTCGCAGAAAGTTTTCGAAACATTATATCCACTATCAGTATATTCGTTGATTATGGTGTCACAGAACATTAACTTTTCCCGATATTCTGAAATTGTAATTATAAAATGTTGATGGATTTTCCCTCACTCAGTCTGAGGGATCTATCAAAAAACTTAATATATTCAGTTGAAAATTTATCCCTGAATATACCACCCTTCTTTCTTCGGATCTGTTTGCAAAATTTTACCCTGCTTAATTTTATGGTTTTGAATGCTAAATCAGATTTTAAAAATCATCAAAGGAAAAGGGGAAAAATCTTTTCACCAGCATATTCATTTTCCTTGTCCTACAATGTTTTTATACATGTAATTGAATTACAGATTTTCTTTTTCTTTATGATTAATGGTCTCTTGGAAATCGAACATTTTGATATTCTTGTAAAAAGTTAAATAATGAAAATGAAATGGAAATTCTTAGTTAATTATACCTTTTATTTTGTTGCATTCATTTTGACTAAATCTGAAATACTGTATGTAAATTAGCATGCTTGAATATAATTATATTCTTTACAAAAAGAGTATTTTGTCTGTAAAATCAATGTTGTTGGTAAACTCAGGAAATGTCATTGAAGTCCTTAATCTTTCATCATGAATTTTAATTCAAAATTCAGAAAAAAATGCAATGTTCAATTTCTATGGAGATTTGTCTAGAAAACTTAAAATAGGGAAAATGAATACCTTTGTGAATCGATAAGTCCATATTTTTCCAGAGCGAAGAAAAGAACAGAAAATAACAAAATAGATATAAATTATTGTCAAGAAATTAGTTTATTTAAACTTTGACATCTCCCATTCTCTGTCTGATCACCTTCATTATTTAAGCTGTTCAAATAGAATCATTAAGACTCAATTGGAAGTTAATATTTATACAATTAGCCCATAAATGAATGCAATACTATTTTAAATGCCTGTACGAAGTACAGGCATTTAAAATAGTATTGCATTCATTTATGAAAATATTTGGAAACAATAGAGCAGTAGGAAGTTAGGGAACGGCGGCCATTACTGTAAACCCAGCATTTCTCCCACTTCAGCCGGGCCTGGGAGTGACAGGCGCTCTCCAGCTCCCGTGGGGGCCCCTAACCTGCCATTTACATCTGACAAGTTATTATCTTTCCCCTAGGGGGGCCTTGAGAAAGTATTAAACCAAAAATCCTAGTGTTGGTTTTTCTGTGTATTCCAGGAAATTTGTGAAATATACAGAAAAGAATTGTATATCTCGATTTATTTAATCCCTCTAACAAATAGACCAACATGGAAGGGAGAATCAAATTCTTTCAATTTCTTTTTTTTTTTTAATAAAAAATAAAACTGATACTATGGAAAGTATAGGGATCCAGTAAATCAAAATTTGATTATGTAAGCCTCGAAATACTTTTTAAAAATGCTTGTAACACATGTTAAGTTTTAAGAAGCATTCTTTTAGTTTCATTGATGGCAAGTTGTATTATAGATGGTTATAAATTCAACTTGACTCATGTTTGTTGTTTGGTTTCGAGTTAATACACACAACAGGGTACCTATGTGGGACACAAGACTGCAATAGTGACACCATTGTCTAGTATTCACATTTTTATTGGCTCATTGCTGAAGGTGTTGAAAGGGGATCAAATTTATCGCCCCTCAAATGAATTAGATCATATTACAATATTTATGTGATAACTGGTTGTATCATAGTGTGCAACCAAAAATGTCGTAACTACAGCTTGTTCAAGCTGTAGTTACGACATTTTGGTGCACACAAATATGATGTAACATAAGAGGTGATATATGTGCACTATTGCAATATACTGTTACAACTCCCACTGGTTTTAGTGACAAAATAAAGCATCCGATTGGTTATTTGTAATCATGTGACACCAAACTTGTCCATTGATTGGTTAATATAGCACAGTAGATTCCTTGTAAAAGTTGAATCAAAGCTGACCAATTTTATTGGCCAATGATATGACATGTGACAAGGGAACAGGTCACATGGTTTGGCTCCATTGATAGACTGGCTCCCTGCATAGACTGATTATCTAGTATTGATCACCATAATTGCATGCTGACACCAAAAAGGGTGAAAGCTTTTCACTTGTGACATTGGGGACATTTGAGAAAAACAGGGAGACTGGTCATTTGGGTGAGAAATGGTCAGCAATGGTCACTTTATAGTCACTTTTGGACAGAATGAATAGCAATTGGCATCCCAACGGCCCCAAACTAGCTCTTTAACAACTGTGTTGGACACTTCAACTGTATATTTTCTGGCTTCTTAATTGAAAAGCTGTTATTTGTATCAGGACCCCCTTCACAAAATGACCACCTCCCCTTTTGACATAAATGATTGATGGAATTGTAGCTTTATTTTTTAGAAATCATTTAAATTAACACTGTCTTGGTTTATTTGTTAGTTTTCAATGATCCAAGCTGAATAATTTGGTACTTTTTCCCTCATTATTTATATTTGTCACTCCTGTGGTATTCAGTTTTCACAATTGCAATAAAATATTACTTATAAATTCCTAGTTACTTTGTTGAAAATCAAATTAAATTAAGAATTATTACCAATAACATTACATATAGAATAAACACTAACAAAGCAAGAGTACTTGTAGATCTCTAAGCTATTTAACTTTTGATAGCTTTTTAACAAGAGTGGTCAATTATGTCATTAAAAGGTCTTAAATGAAAGAGATAATGATGTTAGTAAACTGTCTATTACTTGCCCTTGATCTTGGAATATAACCTCTTCAAAACGAAGAACCACAAAGGAGCAATGCAGACATTTTAAGTGGTTCTATCTAACTTCTTGTAAACAAAATTAAAGAATTCACAGCAAAGAATTCTGAAGGGATAGGACAAGCAATCTGTAAGTAAGTGGATACAATTCCTGTCAATGCTTTGCAAGGAGCACTGCAAAGGCATTGGTTCTTGTCATAGTTTAGCAGGCAGCGTAACCAAAGAGATCAGCCAGTGTGTCTTTGCAGCCTTATCTTAGTCTACAGTGATTGAGAGCTCTAGCCTAGCTTATACAATCATGCATACTTGAAATTATTCCTGTGCTATGAATTAAGTCTGGAAAGACAGTTCTTGTACCTTTTCTGCATATAATGTTTCAAAATCAGATGGTTCCTTAGTGCAGGCTGACTGACCATCATGGCCCTATGAATGCTCTCTTAAAGTTGCTTTAGCTGGGTGCTGAAGAACCATTAAATAACCTGTGTCTTAATCAGATTGCATATGCACAGGCTATGCATAGGCTGATCTCTATCCAAGGGCGGATCAAGAAGGGGGGTTGGGCCCATGGAATTGGCAGAAATTAATTTTTCACTCTATAACTTTAGTGTAACGTTCCATATTTAACAAATTTTAAGCCATCTTTAGGCTTGGACCCCCCTGGAAAAAATCCTTGAGCTGCCCATGGGATCCATGATGTTCTTAAATGCCATTAGGGGGCCTTTTACAGATTATGAGATCCAGGCTCCAATGCCAATGTCAGTTTATAGGTTTACAAAATACATGTAATCAAGATATGTCTTAGCTCAACAAAAATTGAAAGATCCATTTAGACTCTATTTCACATGGTGATGCTCATAGCATATTGTATCAAATGACTCTTAAATGGCATATTTGGAAGTGAAATTTAATTTTGAAGCTATGGCTTGTTCTCTCCAGGAATTTTGGCAGTAATAGTTGAAAATCAAATTGTATTACAAACTCCTAATTAAATCTGCCTCGCTGAACCATTTAGAAACATGCAAAGTTCTTTGTGCGCACTCCAGTTTAACGCTATCCCTAATGGCAACAATTTAGGGTTAGCCTAAGTGACATATGCTGAAGATGACATTGATGCTGATAAAGATAGGATTTGGGAATATTTTTTGCAAAAAAAAGATATTGAGACAAAAGGAGAAAATGCTGGTAACCAGCATTTTCTTCTTTTGTCTCAATGTTTTTCAAGACCTTTATTTTCCAAGTTGTCAAAAGGTGTCACTGTTCGGGAAAAGGTTATAATGATACTAATGGTTATGAAACACAATTTGGGCTTCAACAAGTGCCTTTCTGAAGCTACGGTGATTTAATAATGATGCAAGGATGAAATGATATCACTTTTGGAAAACCCTTTTAATGGTTTAAATACAAAAATTTAATGGTTGAGTTTGTATCTTGAAAAAGGGCATTTATGGTATGTAAGAATAATATGGATTCAGATAAGCCTGTGCATTACTAGTATTCACAGTCTGATCAAGATCCATCCTCTTTATGTGCAGAGCCGAGCCCTGATAGCTCAGTTAGTGATGTTGGAGTCTCTTAATCCAGTTGTCACGAGTTTGAATCCCGGCTCGGTCAGTATCAATTAGGACATCTGACCTAAAGTCATTTGTCTCACCAATGGGTGTGAATCATCTATGTGAGAGAGCAGCTAGAGACTTGTTTTAGATTTTGTGGTGGTACTGGTGAGAGAAATACCAGGATTCCATGGTTAGGTGCTCCAGCCGCAGCAAATGATTATGACCATAGCAGTTGAAAACGACGTTAAACACCAATAAATCAAATCATATCTTTATGTGCATTCACCATAAGAGAGCAGCATGGATTGTGAAAGGGGTTAAGTTTAAGTGAAAATTATTTTAGAAATGAACTTAAAATTTGGTCTCAAATTTCCGATAAACATTAAGATCTGGTATCTTGAATGAAGATCAGCATAAATGATTGTGCAATATGGTAACTAAACTTAGGTTCAGGGGTCATAAGATTCAATTTGATTGGCTGTCAGATAAATCAATCAAACTCGAATTTTCTTTAACTAATATTCATTTATCTAAGCTAATTATGAAGATAGAATAGGCTAGCTTGAATTACAAAAGAGTTTTAAATTAAAAGTGAAAAGGACAGACATTGCATGTTTAACAAGAATAATTGTTTACATTATAAGAACATGAAAAATCATTATAACTTGCATGTTAAAATGCCTTATAAGGCAGAATTTTAGACAGGTCTTTGAGATAGAACATAATTATGTATGTATAGCGGGAAATAATGTGGAAAAATAGGCATTTTCTTCTTTTAGCGAGATGGTTTTTGACCTGATGCTTTATTTGGTTGGTGATATAAGAGGAAATTAGTGTAAGTGAATATGAAATGTAATGCAGTTACTGTAGTTTTGATCAAATTAGCTCTTCGATTTTGGTATGCTGAAAGATTGTAAATTCTTAAGTTGAAACAATAGAAAGAAATGTGTTTTTGTAGTGCACATTTTTACAGCCAAAATAAAATGATAAGTACATTTTAACGAGGGCTGTGGAAATATGACAGTTTTATTGTGTCATTACCGAAATGACTTTTCAAGAGACTTGTTGTATAGGCTACCCCTTTCCCAAATAGCAAATTTTCAGGACGATCCACTTCAAAAACTACCACATATGACAAAATGGAAGTTATTAAAGAAAGAATTTGTGTAAAATATGACATAGAAAATATTGAGATAAAAGGAGAAACTGCTGGTTATCAGCAGTTTCTTCTTTTGTTTCAATGTTTTTCCTAGCCTTTTCTGTTAGGGACGTTGAAACCAGGTCTTGTTTGGGAAAGGGATATTCTTTTATCCTGAGAAAAAAATTGTGAAAAATTCTTCATCTGTGTATAGGTCTTGATAAATGATCTGGCAGAGCATCTCTAGCTAATAGCTAGAGATGCTCTGCTTGGTCATTTATCAGGAGTTATACTAAATCTTTATCAGACAACAAAATTTTGGTAATATTAAAGTTCATCAAAATATTAAAGTGTTTTCCAAAGCAGTTTGTATTATAGAGGGGATTTATCAGAAAAGAGTTAAATTGAACGCTTCAAATATCATGATAGGAAAATAAAAAACATTTACAGAAAAGTAGATATTGCTCAGCATTCTTAGTTTCGCTAAAGCTTTATTTTAAAATTACCTTTCTAGTCATTGTTTGTGATCATTTTATTACTGGTGATTTAATACTGGTGAATAGACTAGGTTATATTTTTGCTAATGATCAGTTATGAGATATACTCTGTACTAGATCTAATTGAAATAAAATTGAAAATGTCATTAGAATTAGATTAAGCAAAATTATTTTACCTTTATTACCAAGTTGAAATAGTTAATTTCAAATATCAAATATGAAGGTTGACACATGAGTGTTCACAGTTCAATATAATGTAATTTAACCCTTTCCCAAACAAGACCTGGTTTTGACGTCCCTAATAGAAAAGGCTAGGGAAAACATTGAAACAACAGAAGAAACTGCTGATAACCAGCAGTTTCTCCTTTTGTCTCAATATTTTCTGTGCCATATTATACACAAATTCTATCTTTAATACCTTCCATTTTGTCGTTTGTGGCAGTTTTTGAAGTGGATCACCCTAAAATTTTGTCGATTGGGAAAGGGTTAAAGGATAAGTGAAAAGCTTAGGGTCTGTAGGTTTTTATAATAATGTTTGTATGGAAGAAAAAAAAACTTTTTTAGAATAATTGCTTTATATATGTGTACAAGCATGGCAACCTATTGTAGTTACATATCTTTGGTGGGCAGCCAAAACCTTGTAATTCCATCTTTTTCAAGCTGTGTTCCGAGGATTTGACCTCCCACCAATGATACTATTCTAAATGTCTTGCAGGCTATGGTACCTGTTACCTACAAATAGTCCACATCTGAGTGGCCGATCAAGATGGGGTTAGGGAGGGGTTCAAACAAACTCCCCCTATGTAGCCGGATAAATTCATCATGATTGTCATGCAGAAATTCGGACAAATTGTGTAATATAAGGAAAACAAGGCCCCCTATTGTATATTGGAACCTCTTTCACAGAAATTGTGGATCCACTACAGCACATAGCTGAACCTTTGGATGGCTCCTTTAAGGTTTACAGACCCTGAAAAAAATCACCACTTTCTAGTCATACGAAATGCATCAAATTACACACACGTGTAAATACACTCCACATAAGTTGATTCACTGTGCGGGATATGAAGATAATGCTTCAAGAAGGAAATAATTTACAAATATTATTTCCCTCTATATTCATATGCAAGGGAGGTAATTTTTAACATTTTTGTCAAAAATTCCTATAAGTATGCGTTAATTCTAAACTCTAAACCGTAGAAATGCTCCTGTTTGTATTTAGAATGGAAATGTAACATAGTTTAGGAATTATTTGCACTTTTCAAATTTCACCTCTGACTCTTTGGTGCTTTTGAGGGGTTGGATACATTAAACAGAGGTAGAAGGTTCATCATAACATGATAATGCAAAATAATTGAAAAATAAAAAAATCTCCCAATTATCTCAGTCTGACTTTTATCAAATTTCCTTGTCACCCCTCGGTACCCCCTGCCAGGGACTGACCATTAGCCAATACTTGGAGCCCGAAGATGGTCATTAAAGTGAAATGGACACCACTCACCTAGGTCACGACCTCCAACCAATCTTTATGCCCTTTTCCCAAACAAGACATGGCTTTGATGTCCCTATCGGAAAAGGCTTGGGAAAACATTTAGGCAAAAGAAGAAAATGCTGATAATCAGCATTTTCTCCTTTTGCCTCAATATTTTCAGCGCTATATTACACACAAATTGTCTCCTTTACAAAATCCATTTTGTCATCTGAAGCAGCTGTTAACATTGGGATAGTCTCAAAATATGCTGTTTGGGAAAGGGATACTTGGTTCAGGGAGATAGGAACAAATTTGTAATTTACACAATTTTAAGGTTTAGTGCAAAACTATTGTAACAGCATGTTAACATAGATGTCTTTACAAGAGTTTTGCACAAAAGTCTCTTCATTACCCCACCACCTCACCTTATTGTTTGAGCTAATGATCAGAAAAGATATCATGACTAATTCAAGACATTAGACTATCATACTCTCTAATTTAGAAGGAGTCTTTTTTTATACGCCCGTGGAAGACGGGACGTATTATGGGATCACCCGTGACGTCCGGGCGTCCGGCGGCGTCCACTTCTTTGTCCGGAGCATAACTCTGTCACCTTAAGTCCGATTGACTTCAAACTTGACAGTTATATTCTTCTCATCATTACAGAGTGCAGTGCGCAAGAACCATAACTCTACCTGGCTTATTTTTTGAGTTATTGCCCTTTGTTGTTTTTTATACTTGAATCTTGTCCGGAGTATATCTCTAAAAGTATAATAGCTAGGATCATGAAACTTCATGGGTGTATAGATCTCACAAAGGGGGAGTGCAGTGCACAAGAACCGTAACTCTACCTGGCTTATTTTTTGAGTTATCTCTAAAAGTATAATAGCTAGGATCATGAAACTTCATGGGTGTATAGATCTCATCGAAGGGGAGTGCAGTGCAAAAGAACCATAATTCTAGCTGGTCTATTTTTTGAGTTATTGCCCTTTGTCATTTTTCATACTTCATTTTTGTCCAGGGCATATCTCGAAAAGAATAATATCTAGGACCATGAAACTTTTACCAATCTGCTCCCCCTGTCGACATAAAGCAGTGTTACGGGCGTATCTTGTGACAGTTTGACACCTTGTTTCTTTCTATCTTCATCAGATATTAGATCTTGGCTAAGTTTTTTGGTGTCATCAGAGAGTGACCATCAAACTGTTTGCATTTTTAATATCCCTTTCCCAAACAAGACCTGGTTGTCTCAATGTTTTCTGTGCCATATTTTACACAAATCTTATTGTTAATAACATCCATTTTGTCATTTTTTACAGTTTTTGAAGTGGATCACCCAAAATTTTGTTGGTTGGGAGAGGGTTAAACAATCCCATTTATATGGGCCTCAAACAATTAAGACAGCTTTAAAAAAACATGGAGAGATAACAATAAAATACTTATAATCAGCATTTCCAACATTTTCTCACATATCTTGCTATGCTAAATGAAAGACTTAGATTATCATATCTTGTAACATATATTTAGTCATGTGCAATACCTTTGAATTGGGACTAATTCAGGAACTTGTTGTTTGCTTGCTTTTATCAGAAGAAATTCATTATTGTGGTAACAAGTCAATTCAGTACAA